>OZ037935.1:21032104-21632104 GCA_964035585.1 Polytrichum formosum | reverse complement strand
GAATTTCGGCACCGGGGAAGGTTCAGAACCCAACAACACCAGCACCAGATGCGAACGTGGAATCCTCTTCATTTCTGAGTAGTGAATTCGGATTAGCCTTGGGTCTAAATCGCATCAAGACTCGTTCCGGACCTTTGTATACTTCCAGCACATGCTCTGGCCCTGTTTTTGCAGGTACTGTGGAGAGCAGATTTGGTCTTGAGAACGTGAAGAGAGAGGATGATGTGTGTGAACAGAGTAGCTTCAAGGGAACCTTTTCATCTCGATCTTCCTCTGGTGTTCGGAAAGCATTGAAAGCTGCCAAAGTCCATGCAAGAGATTCTGTGTCCCCGAAGGATTCAACCAAGGACACAGATTGCGGAAATTCTAAAGGTCGGAGATCCCTGGAAACGGACTCAGGACATTCGAGGAGTGGAACGACAGGGAGTTATGGATCACCCTTAATCGCTGTTTCCAAACTGGGTACCGAGGAAAGCTTACGGCAATCGCGTTCGGTTGTTGAAGATGCTGTGGCACCTACTAAAAATGTTGGAAAAGAAGCTTTAAGTAGTCAGGTCTCACAAACAGAATCGGCTAGCAGTTGGTTGGATGTTGATAGCAATTTCGACATTGGGTCAGGTGAAGACCACTCCTTTGGGGGAAGCTCTGTAGTGTACACGCATGTGCGAAGCCTACCTGCACGGAGCACGCTTTCACAACAAGGTTCGCTTGAACGTCCTCCTACCTTTTACTAATCGAGTAGGATGTAAAATTGAGTTCCATGAGATATGGGATTGTTCTCATGGGCACGCGATATTTTGAGTTTTACAGCGAAGGATTCGAATGTAGTTTGTATGTGTCTTGTGGTCGTCCTTTTTGAGAAGAGCTCCAGAATCATATTGTCACTGAAATGGAAGATAGATAAGCTACAGAGGTGAAAGAAAAGGTTTATCTGTCAATGTGCTTTTGACTTTCTGATAGTTTTGTTATGTCCCTTATCACCAGAGGCTCTTGTGGACCATGAAATTCGTCAAGGTCACTCCCGTGTTGAAGGGGAGGCCAGCAAATTAACCTCCGATGTAGCTATGCAAGAGAGCGAGGTATAATGCTATGTTCCACCCTCTTTCATTCTAGATGTCAATATGCAGGTTCATCATGTTAGGGTGTTTGGTTGCTGTGCACAACTTAGGGTCATTACTGTGTACAAAATGAACAGCCAAGTGTTTCCACTTCAATGAGATGGATCCATGGTCAGTCTCACTGCAACAATTTTCAAGGTCAGTCCCCAATGGATTTTAGTACCCGTGCAATTTGTTTTTTGGTGGGTCACCTGAGGCGTTTTTGAGTGAAACAGGGTTCACTGAGTCAGTCCGAAGTCTCAAAGGAGAAGGAAATTGAATCACCTCGTTTTCAAGCACTCCTGCGCATGACTGGCGGCCCTCGAAAAGGAAAGACACCTGATATCAAGAGCTTCTCTCATGAACTTGATCCACGGGGTATTCGATCTCAAGAATTCATGCGGCCTCACAACCTCCATGAGTTGGAGGTATGTGCACACTTTGTTTTGTAAGATGTGCTACAAGTTTTTGATCATCAGGAAGAAGGATTTAGAGTGGCTCATATACCTAGTCATTTGGACAAGTGAGTTCGGAATGTTTTGTTTTATAAAGTGCTTTCTAAGTTGAGTACTGAAAGTTATACTGCTTGACGTAAATCTCACGAGGCAGAGTTTGTCTGGTGTATTTCAGGAGGTAATGGCAGCATTGGGGGCACGATTTCACACAGCAAAGGAAGAAGTGAATGCTGAGCTTGAAGTGTTTGGTGGAGACCTGGTAGAAATACTTGAGAAAGGAGAGATTGAGCCATGGAATAAAGAGAGCATAGAAGATCTGCTAGTCCTGGCCCGTGAATGTGCGTATATGGATCCTCAAGAATTTAGGAAGCAGTGTGAAGCTATTGTTCAGGATCTGGATGATAGACGCCAAGAGCTTCATATGGGAAATCTGAAGAAGTTGCACACACGGATGTTATTTATTTTAACTCGTTGCACGCGTCTCCTCCAATTTGAAAAAGAAAATGGTTTAGATGAGGATGGACTCCACAGGCTTCATCAGCAAGCAAAAGTTGGCTCCTCGTTGGAAAATTGGACGTCAATGGCCCGCTGGAAGGACAAGGGGAAGGCTCTTCTAAAGTCCGTCAAGCCAAGAAGGCCTGGATCATTGGCAAAGTTCCATGCACTGGACACAGTTCCACGACCTCCTCTGCGTAGAGTCAAAGATGAAGGTACTACGTCGGGGAGTTCTAGTTTCTCAGAAACCACAGAAGAGGCAGCAGAGAATCTGAAAGCGTCTAGTTTGACACAAGTTCCAATTGGTTCCCCAAGTCCAGTTCATTCCCTTGTTGCTGATCGGCTTGCAAGTTGGAAAAAAATCTCAGGTAAAGAGAAATTGGGATATGAGTCAACTGGGAGGTCTCAGGATCTAAATCAGAATGATTCAGATTCAAGGAAGAAATTGCAAAAATCAACAAGTGTGGATTTGGATAAGGTGGATGGTAGGAGCGGTACAAGCCAAGCATCAGTAGGGGCACAGCACGTACCTTCCTCAAAAAGACATCAAAGAGTTTCGTGGGGCCATTGGCGGGATCAACCAGAGGTTCTTGATGACAACCTAGACGTCATTTGCAGAATATGTGAAGATGAGGTTGCAACATCACGTCTTGAGGATCATTCTCGAGTTTGTGCTATGGCTGACAGGTCTGAAACCTATACATGTTCAATTCTAAAAATTTATTTGGTTATGACTGTGCTGCTCTGTTATATAGACTTATGTTGAGCAATAATTTCTTCTGATCGGGTTATTTATTGTGCACTTATATCTTGTCCATGACCTGCAGGTGTGACCAGCAAGGGCTTGGAGTTGATGAACGTCTGCATAGATTAGCAGAAACGTTGGAGAGGATGGCTGAATCTTTAACTCCAAAGAGCTACACTATGGCCCCTGGTGGTAGTCCAGAGACGGCAAAAACCACAAGTTCCAATCATGGGGGTGATAGTTCAGATGGTGGCTTGTCAGATAGGGGTGGTTCTGGTTCTGAGAAACCGGCACTCTTTGATAAAGTTGGTGGTGAGCTTCTAAGGCGAGGCTCTGAAGAAATGTTGGAGGATCTTCATGAGATTGATACTGCCAGTATGGGTGATGAGATAAGAGGGTTTAATGCTATCACATGTAAGACACGCTTTGGTCCAAAGGTTGAGGCATTTGCTGGCCCACCTTCTTCGACCACAGGAAGTGTCGCGGCCCCAGCCTCATCCACTGGCAGTCTCACCCCTCGTTCTCCACTTGCCACACCAAGGATAAGTCAAATTGACTTACTATTGTCAGACCGAATTGGCTTTGCTGAAGCTGATGATCCTATGCAGGTCTATAAACTTCCTGTGCCTTATATTTGTGATTCTTCAGTCTCCCGTTTGGAGTTTGGTTCACTGGGATAATGTTTTCTGTGTGTTATCATCTATTATGGTAGTCTTGCTTAGCATCATGGGCAGATTTCATTCTGCGTGTGAAGAATCGCATTAAATTAGTCATCTTTATCAAAATATATGGTCCATGTCATCTCATCCATGTCATATGATTGGTCTATCAAGCTTACAATCTCGGATGTCAGAGATTCCTATTTGATATCACAGTTGTTGTTGGATTGTTACGGGCTCTTTCTTGTATAATGTCAGATGGCTTTCCGGCTGCTGACATGCATCTTATTAAACTCGTATCAAACTTGTGAGGATCTGATTTTAGTGGCATCTGTTGCAGGTCAACGAGCTTGCTGATATAGCCAGGTGCATAGCCAATGCTAATCCATCAGAGAAGGGGGCTGCTGACTATCTGGTGTCATGCTTGCAAGACTTACAAGATGTTCTTCATAACAACAAAATTGAAGCATTTGCTGTCGATACCTTTGGAAAACGCATTGAGAAACTTTGCAGGTGAGTTACGATTTTCCACCTGTAATGGTCAGTACTCTGTTACTTCAATCAGCATGACAAGCGTCTTGGCATGGGAAAAGCTATGTGCAATGCACTTATTATTGGTGTGGTGAAAATGTTCTTTACACTAGACTACCCTCTCGCCATTCTCCACTGCAAATTTGCTGAACATTGTCGTTTCCAGCTTGAGTGACTTCCAGGTTGCGTCAAATGTAGAGGCAAAATCTTGAAAACCAGTCATAGTCACCTCCATGGTGCTCAGAAAATCCAGATCTGTTTCTTGGTGTTGCATCTGATTACTTGCAGTCATTACTGAAATTTGTGTATTCATAGCTTCACTGAGGCAGCACAGAAGAAAGTTTCAGTGTAAAATTATTGAGAAAATTGGAAAAAATATGGAGGTGATGTTATGCTGTGGTGTAAGAAGACATTTATTTATATAGAATACTAGCAACTTGGACGTTAGACGATTGCAGTGCCTTAATGAAGCAGTGGCTTAGAATGCCCTTAAAACTGCCAAGAGTTCCAAGAGGCAGCTTCCCCAGACAAAATTTTAGGATGAAATAAATTAGCGAAGGGACATGAAGACTTAATGACTAGCTTGTGAGTAGTTATATGGAATATATGCAATGATATCCTTGATGTTAAATTTCACTTTTGGTACCTAACAGGTGATTATGTCTATTCTTATTATCTGTTGTAGTGATGGTGTTGCTGTGATGTGGTCTGCCTGTAGGGAGAAATACCACCAGTTTGTAGAGGTTCTGGATGAGACTGCAAGTAGTGGAGCTGATGAAGAGGTAATGGAAGATGATGCTTTTCAAAGTCATAAATCCACTCCAGTTCACCCATCATACAAGGACCGAACCACAATAGATGATTTTGAGATCATAAAACCTATAAGCAGGGGCGCATTTGGAAGAGTCTTTTTGGCCAGAAAGCGAGCAACTGGGGATCTTTTTGCCATCAAGGTGAGTTTTTTTCCAGTATAGACCTTCCATCTTAATGTAATTTTGTCCTAGTCTTTGAGTTGTCTTTCAAGGTCTTTTCAAGAAGGCATCTTTATAATCAATGCCCAGGTGACTTGCATCGTTGCTTTTTTACTGTTGATTTGTATGCTCTACTCCCAGATGTTAATTGTCACTCTAATTACCTCTGAAGAGTGTTTTCAAGAAATTAAGTCACCCTTATATCTTTCTGGATAGTTCCTTCGTGAAGTGTTTGGTTTCCCCTTTAACGACATTTGGTTCTCAATATTGTTGCAGGTACTCAGGAAGGCAGATATGATTCGTAAAAATGCAGTTGAAAGTGTTCGAGCAGAGCGCAATATTCTCATTTCAGCACGGAATCCTTTTGTGGTACGGGTTTCTTGGCAGTTTTTTGTGCTCAATATATTGTGGATTTCATGAAAGATGAAGAACAATTGGTATGAGGTTCATGAAGAGAATTTAAATAGGACGGTTGTATTTTGCCAGGTTCGATTCTTTTACTCGTTCACATGTCAGGATAACCTCTACTTGGTTATGGAATATTTAAACGGCGGGGATATGTACTCTATGCTTCGCAACCTTGGCTGCTTGGAGGAGAAAATGGCACGTGTCTATGTAGCTGAACTTGTAAGTTATTTTTTGCATATTTGTCGACATTGCAAAGTATGGCATTGCAAAGTGTATGACTTTTGGGGTATCCTTATTTGAGGATATATTTAGAAATTTGGAGGTTCTTCTTTACGTGCACAAATGCATCTTCAAACTTGATCAGAGTTATTTTCAACCTTAATACATCAAAGCATGAACATGAATCCTATCTCTTACTACAAATTTATGGAAGAATCTCACATGTTGACCAATCTTATACCCATCTTATACGGGTTGAATGAGAATATTTTGACTGTAAGAGTGAGCTCTTGGTATGTTTTTAAAGGCTTAGTCCCATTAGTTGTTTCCAAATGGTAATCAAGAAAGAAAACTATTACTCACCTTTTTTCATAATTCCACCTCTTTGTTCATTGTGAAATTTTGAATGCAATGAAGAGGTACTCGTTCATTTTTGTTCACAAAGATGAACACTGTTTAACAATGTCTGACTGTAGTGCGGAATGATGAAATGATGAATTGTTGAATCTTTGCTTATGTGGGTTTTTTAATGTGTTGAAATTGTCAGGTGCTGGCATTGGAGTATCTGCATTCTTTAGGAGTTGTGCATCGTGATCTTAAACCAGATAATATTTTGATTGCACATGATGGCCACATTAAGGTACCTTACCTGCAACTTAGAGAAAAGGGGTGACGATTTTAGAGCTTATTACTTTTGTGTCAAACTTTGTCATTGACAACTGTGATTGTAGGATTGGGCTTTCCAGCTGTTGTGATTGTATAAATTGAAGCTGAATGCGCATTTGAAACTAATGTAGGTTTTCTGGTAATGGTTCTCTTCCCCGCAGGCTATTTGATTTCCTGGACAAACGTTGGATAACTGTTTTTGTTAGTGGATGCAAATCAATGAACTGTACTTAAAGGTTCTGTGGATGGCGTATTCTAATTAAAGAACGATTAAATGGCTTATTGCAGCTCACAGATTTTGGTCTCTCTAGAGTGGGCCTGATCAATAGCACAGATGATTTATCGGGACCTGCTGCTGCTGCTGCGAATGTGTTCATGGAGAATACTGCAAATAGTCCTTCCAAGGGCTCACAACAGAGAGAACGGCGCCCACAACGATCAGCAGTTGGGACTCCTGATTACCTGGCTCCAGAGATTCTGCTTGGGACTTCTCATGGTAAGTAATATTGGACATGGGATAATTGCAGATCTCTTTGGTCAAGTTTTGAGTGCAACCTTGTATTTTGCACTCAATCCAATATTTCCTTGCCTTCTTTCTGTTTCAATTGGATTTGTTTGGTCATACGATGGAATAACAAAACATGATTTAACAAGATTTTCAAGTTCTTCAGTGAGGGTTAATTGCCCACAAATGCTGAGAGATCCTTAGTGGTAGAATGCATTATGCATGTTCATAGCTGCCTCATGCGGAACCACACCACATATTTCAATTAGTGTGTACCACATTTATTTTGGAGTATCTACATTTTTGAAATTGATGTGGTAAACATTAATCCCGATACCTATGATCTTTAATGTGTCCACATGTCCGCCACATTAATTTCTTATATTCAAAATAATGTGGATCGCGAAGTAATGTGATTTTGTTGACTTCTGAGTCATTCTCTGTACTTATATTTCTCTACAATGGTAAGCTAACCATGTGTAGTGACAGGTGGCCGGGCTATTTGATTCGCCTAGATTACAAGCAACTCCCAAATTGATGTGGTCCACTCTAATTATTGTGCACGCTAATTAGATATTTACCCTAATTGAAATAAGTGGTTTAGTAATCATCATTTGGCAATTTTGTGTGCAGGCCCAGCTGCTGATTGGTGGTCTACAGGGGTCATTCTTTTTGAGTTACTAACAGGCATGCCTCCCTTCAATGCTGGGCATCCACAGGTATTTTTTCATCATCATTGTTTATTTATTTATTGTATACTATGTATCTAAAGTTGCAACATTCTTGGTGTCTGCAATTTACCTTTCGGCCTCTAATAGACTTGTGTATTAAGTCGAGAAACATTGTCTCTCTTAAGTTACCATGGTGTTGTGAGGATTTATGTATTCATTTAAATCATGAAGAAAACTCTGGGTTGTCGTCATGAGGCGTATTGGAGTTTGGAAATCTGAACTTATGTTGTTTGGGCTGTTGAAAATGTTGTTCATGACTACCCTAGTGGTGTTGACTTCACGCGGTTGGGTGTGTAACTTGCAGTCCAGAGTCTTCAATCATATGCACTTTTTTCCTTTTAAGAGACATCGAGCCTGTCAGAGTGTTGAATCAGTTAGGCAGAGCCTGGTTGTTGTGTGCAAACTGTGCCCCATTTTGATCTAATCTGCAAAGAATTGCTCACCTTTACAGATAATCTTTGACAACATTCTCAACCGGCACATTCCATGGCCAGCAGTTCCAGAAGATATGTCCTGTGAAGCTCAAGATTTGATTGACAGGTAAATATGGCCTTGGTACTGTACGATGTGGATACAAATGTGTTGTTTATGTGAAATTTTATATATATCTTGTGAGGAAGCACTCCTGCTTTGTCAAACTCCTTATCACTCATAAGAATTCTCACCATGTATGAGCGAGGGTCATCGTATCAAAGAAGTGGAAGCAGTGATAAAACGAGAACAAGGGAGGATTTCCCTCAACGCCTTTATGAAAAATGACAGTCACAAATTAACGCTCTAGTGCCAATGCAATGCACTAAAGTGCCTCATGGCTATTTATGTAAAGCTGGTGGGTATAACAAAAAAGGCTGTAATGCCATCATAATTATTTAGGATTATCTCAGGTGTCATATCGAAGACGTTTGAGAAAGAAGAGTAAGGAGACATTCTTGGTTTCCTCAGCTGCTGTGGTCATGAAATTACTGGCCATTCATTCAAAACTTGCCCTCTGTCTAGAATGAATTGTACAAGTCTCGGAATGCTCTTAAGCTGTCTTATTACTGGTCTGACATATGTTTTCACATCACTTGCAGAGTTTAATAATTCATCATATCTGGTATTAATCTGCTTATGTGTTGCATCTGATTTCAGACTCTTGACTGAGGATCCCAATGAACGTCTTGGAGCAAAGGGTGCTGCTGAGGTAAAACAAGTTCCTTTTTTTTGTCTACCTTCATGCAGGACTTCAGTTCATGTGGTATCTCTCCAAAACGTGTGCTTTTACTTGGACAGTGATATGCCACTCCTGTGTATGTAGGAATTACATTTAGCTGGTTTGGAATACAAAAGTGTTAGTTCATTTGCTGACAAGTTGAATCTTGTCTGTTACAGGTGAAAGCTCATCCTTTTTTCAAGGACATCAATTGGGACACACTGGCCAGGCAAAAGGTCGAGTCCTGTGGCCTTCATCAATTGTATTTGCACAATAGCATTTGATGGATTTTAGAGTTTTCGTAATAGATATTTCTAGCCTCCTCTTGCTTGTCAGTGCAGTCAGTTGAGTGCTTTCACCAAGTTCCAGCTACACCAACTAAACTATTATGAAAAATGTTGTGGGTATCTTTCAAGGCATTGAGAAATTTTATTTTGTTGAATTGCAGGCTGCCTTTATTCCAAGCCCTGATAGTGCTCATGATACAAGCTACTTTGCGTCTCGCTTTGTTTGGAATTCTCACGAAGGTCGATTCATAAGTGATCCACCGTTTGGAGAGTCAAGTGATGATGAGAGCACCAGTAGCGGCAGCACAAGTGACTCGGATGATAGACATGAAGAGGCAGTAAGTCTTCTGATTTGAATGAGCGGGGACTGTCAAGTTTTTTAATTTGCATGTTGTTCAGCTCAATGTGACGTTGAGTTCTGTAGCAACTTTTAGTTCTATTTCCTTGAAAATGGTGATGGCCTCTTGGGACTGATCATGAAGCAAATACACCTCCTCACCACAACCTGTCATGCATGGCCAAGCAGAGTTTCAAATATATCATGATAATACGTTTCAAGTTCTGGGTATGTTTGATAAGGAAAATCATGCTGCTAATTAAATGTATCTTGTCTAATACTTCAGTAAACAAGTAGTACTACGATTGAGAGATTTCAATTATGATTAAATGTAACTAGGTCAAGCGCATTACAAAGGAAGCAAGGGGTATAATTTTGGATTTCAAAAACATAAAACTAGAGGTATGTACAAATTCGTGACTAAATCCAGAGAAAAATTCAAGTTGCAGCAAGGAAAGTCCTTATTAAGCTCTTGAATAAAGAGACGTGAGAATATATTTGCTTTTGGATTCCAAAAAAAGAAATACAGACAAATTGAAGTAAATCATGGTGTACCTTTTTCATGTATTTGGGTGCAAGCTTGGTAAAGTGGACCAAAAAAATGCCCCGGTATTTTAAAACCACAGTTGTTTTGGTCAAACGTCTTAAAGCAGTAACCAAATGTTGTTTAAATTTAATTTTTTTTCATGGTGACCTCTATTGTTTTGTTAAGTACTCAAAATGAGATTTTCAAAACTTATCATTAAAAGTAATGCTCAAAAGCAAATGGCTAAATCTGGTTTTGGAAGTAAATATCATGACCTTAACTACTTTGAACTTGATTTTCTTTTTCATATTCCTCGAATTCATTATACACTTGAGGTCATCATCAAATATTTTTTTTGTAGAAAATCAACAATTGAATGTAATTTTATCATATTTTAAACAAAATTTTGACAATTACTTGTTCGATATCACCGCTTGCACACCCACTTGCACCGTCTTCTAAAACCTGTAGATTTTATTTGAGATTTTTTTTTTCAACATAATTTTCTTGGTTTTGTAGATCAATATGTTTTTAAAATGTTTATGATATTTTTTTCACAAAATTCTAAATTAATGTATCATTTAGAGTCACTTTCACTTAAACTTGTGCAAGGATCAAGAATTGTCCACTTTACCGTGCTTGCACCCATCTCTAGGTTTGGAGCTTAATGGCATATTTTTCTTCTAGGCCATGTTTTGTTGACATGGCTTGGGGGTTGTCATAATTTTCAGAGGGATATGTGTGGGGATCTGGCCGAGTTTGACTGCATGTCTGCTAAAGACTCAACCTATTCCTTCAACAACTTTTCATTCAAGGTAATACTCATTCCTTTTCCTTAGAAGCTCTTATTGAAGGATCTTGTGGAAGTGTATCGCCTGTATGCAATTTGCTATCCTCATAGAAATTCATCTTTGAACGTTGGGATTTCTTATCAGCTTTACAAACTGAAAGTGTCGAATCGCCCATGACAAATGTAGTCTTTGAGAATCAAGTACACAAACTGGAAATTCCTCATCTTGTGCGTAACACTGGTTTTGTATTTTGAATGAGTTGTCTTCAACTCGGTTACTCTTCTAACACTGAGCCCCCCATATTGTGGCTGACACAGAACTTATCGCAACTGGCATCCATAAACTACGATCTACTTCAACAGTCGGAAAGGAAAGACTCGCCCAAGGGTCCAACTGATGTAAGATAACAGTAGGCTTAGGCTTTAGGAGTGACTTTCTCGACCTCTTGTGCACTCGAGGTAAGAGGGAAGTCTTACCAGGTTCCAGAGAGCCTAGACACAGAGGCAGGTCTCTGCATAAGTATGGCTCCGTTACCTGTTGTACCTTGTGTATCATATCTGTACTATGCACACAGAAGAATTAATCTCATCACCTCAACCCCCCTGAAATTTTGCCTATAGTAAACCACCTTGTCCAGACCCAAGTCAGCCTCACGTGTGCTCTATTTAAGGGGGAAGTTTTGAGCTTAGAAAGAGACTGATGGACACTGATGACAAGAAGAATCATACTGCCATGATGCTTTGATCACCATGGCAGTGAGACTGTTTACAACTGTATATATCAAGTAGTGGAGGTGAATTCTCACTAATTTCGGTCCCATTTTACAAAGTCTTGTTTTCCTTGGAGTTTTCCTTTTCATGTCCATGGCTTTAAATTTAGTCTCAGCACATTAGTGCTTTGATGTTGAAATGGGACCCGCAGTCTAGTGGAACGTTGGGTTGTTGGAAGTGATGTTTAGTGGCCCTGGTGTTGAAGGCAGTCGAATGCACACGCTGCTGTAACAAGATCAGGACAAAGTATCTTCTTATGTTCTGTACCTTTGCAAATAAAACATCAGAGTCAGCGTTTGTGCTTAAACCCAACTACGTCCAAAAAGCCCCGACCATGCTTTGGAGACAAGAAAAATGATATTTTTCTGTTAATAACTGTATCTCTAGTCATTCCCTGAAACATAAAGTGGCTAGGTGTGAAATTTGTGCCATATGATGAGGAAGTGTGCTTTGAAGGGGTTCACTTCAAAGAAGAGGGGAAGGATTCCGAGATAAATCACTTCTATGGGATACCCATTTTGAGTTAAAATTTGGACCATGACTGGAAGTGTCCATGTTCACTTGGAAGCCTTGAATGTGTGGGATTCTTGTTTGGGGGGAGATACTTGACATTCGCCAGACATAGCTTTGCTTCTTGGTGCTTTTAGGCTAATTTTCCCTGTGACAATGTATTTTTGTTATCCTAAACCCTTGAACAATCTAGCATTAATGGGCTCTTAGGTTCTGGCCACACCAAGTGGTGATTTAATGGTAGGATAATGCTAGAAAATAACAAACATACAACTCGTCCACACTTAATGCTGGACTTACCATCAAATCTTAAGTGTCTAGATCTTTATTCGCATTGATAATAATATTGATGTTAGAATTTCTTATCCTTGTTTTCATAAGGATTCCATCAGACTACCTGATAATGCATGTTTGCTTGAGAATGTTTTTTCGTAAGACAAGTTGTATTTTTGCATGACTTGTTAACATATCCATTATAAACTCATGCATACTTGATAACACCCTTTTGAACACCCTCATGATACACCCCTGTGATACCGGACATGTTCCATTAAGTTTGCCCCCCTCTCCCATTCCGCGAGCATGTAAGTGTACTTGCAATCACTCAGTGACAACCAAAAAAGGTGGCATGGAAGACTTTTCACTACATGAGAAGCTATCCAAGCCAGTGCCCGGGAAGTTTTTGGGCATAGTCAGTCAAGATCCTAGTGATTCTAAATCCAACCGGTTACATGTTGACATCTTCCGGTTTTGCTTTATTCACTTGAGGTATATTCTATAGATTCCTCTAAAATGATCAATAATTCTCATGAAGTCTCGAACTTCAACCGGTTATTTCTCGAACTTCAACCGGTTATTTCTCAAACTCAACCAGTTCATTTATAACTAACCACCGGTTCTCCCCGAGCAGTGATCCAAGCCACTCTAATTAACTTGCCACATCAATCTTAATGCCACACTAAATTAGATTTATAATGTGCAAGTGTCAAAGTAGAGTGCGTGGCACTATACCACAGGAGACGCACAACCTGGTGGATACATTGTCTAAGGTGAGGCCATCATGTGGTCTAGGACCTGGTGCATTTATTAGTCTCAAGGTTGCGTGATGGACTCGAGCACAATATTTTCCCCTCATACATGACTATACCTAAAGTGTGGTAAGAGGTGATAATAAATATTCTGACTTTCTTATGTCATAGCCCGTTGTGAAGATTTGAGAGGGGAAATCTCTTCGCTTTGACAAAAAAATTGAAGATCCATAGTCACAAAGTTGAAGATTCCAAGTTGGGGCACCTAGTAAACATCTTGTTTTTCCTAATTTGGATGATGTGAGGACCTTCAATCAAAAAAAGAAGGGAAAAAGGTGTACACACACACACGCACACACAAAGATTTGAGAAAAAAGGATTTCCAAATTTGGAGTGCATATGCCTAATGTAGAGGTGGTCAAAGTTCATTGACGGGATGATGAGTGTCTCCCAAGGTGAGCTTGAATGTTAATTTTGAAACATGTTCGGTTTGGGGTGTTGCCCACGCTACTACAGAAGGCTCATCATATAATGGGCAAGAACCCTGGGTCCAGGGAGTCCACTCTTCATACCATGTACAAACTACTGTGAGTGGAAAAAGGGTATTATTTAAGGTACTAGAGTACATAAATAATAGTAAATATGAAGGGGAGGTATTGTTTTCTATAGTGTGTACAAATTAAAAAGCTATTGAGAATGTTAAAGTAATGGTAGATGTACAAGAGGGGGTTTAAAGTTTCAAGAAAAAAAGTTGACAGGTTTAGGTTAGATTATTGTGAGTATATCCTATGGATGAAAAAAAATTCAATAACTTTCTCAATGGAAAGTGAAAGTGGATTGTATACATAATGAAGACCTATTTTTTTCATGCTTCATATTTTTGGGTATGTAGTGGAGGCATTTATCACGCTAATTGAGAACCTTACTATAAATACATGAGTCAATTATCTAACATCATTAGTATATATACCTTTATTTCTCTTTATATATGTATTTTTTGTACATAGGGGTTTTTAGTTTATAGTTGCCCACGCACATCATTTGAAGTTCCAATGAAGAGTGGACATGCCCCCCCCCCACACACACACCCCCTGGGCCACGGGGGGGTCACTCCATTGTCGAGTGAATACCACGTGCGAGACAATATTGCTACCCTATATTATATGCCATAGACAATTTTTAAAATTATGATTTTTTTTCTACATATACATAACCATTGACAATATCTTTTGTATATTTTTTTGAAATTTTTAGTCATCTTCATTTTTGTAGTAATTGTTTTAGTTCAATTCTGCATCATTCTAGTTAGAAACGGTATGTTTTATTAAAAAAACAAATCATCAAATTTGGTTACCGTTTTTTACTATGTGATAGATACCGTGTATATCTACACATGAAAAAAAATTGATAAAATTTTGACCCATTTTGGTGATGTTTTTAGGAAAAAGTAGATTTTTTTGTCTCGCACGTGGTATTCTACTTGACAATGGAGTGACCCCCCCGTGCCCTGGGCCCATGGAATTTTTCTTCCTCCTTCAAGTCTTAGTGAAAGAAACCTTTGAATTAATATGAAACCAAACAAGACTTGCACCTATCTATTCTTGAAAGCTTAAAGAATCTCCATGTTGAAGGGGGGGGGGAGGTGGATGAAAATGTGATGTTGCTCCACATTGCCTTATTATTATTATTATTATTATTTTAAAGAGAGCCCGTGGAACTCTCAGTGGCAATAAAGCGTTAACGCCTAGATGCCCTATGGAGCCCAAAGGGGAGTGCTACTATGTGAGCAGTAAGAGGAATAAACAACATGGATATAGGGGCACTTGGATTCTATAATTGTGGATTTGCAAGACATTTTGGAATGCATAGGAAAATTAATGAACCCAAATCCTCATTATTGGGAGGGTTTTAGAACATGGAATGCTATCATATGAGTGATGAGCAATGGGCGATGAGCAATAACATATGAGCAGTGCAGAAGGTAAATTATATGGAAATACACCCACTAGTATCCTATACCCATCGTATCTTGGCATAAAGAATACCAAGTTTGTTCAAAAAATGTGAACAAAGAGCAATTAGCCTAATGAAATGTCTTACTCTACTTTGAATTTTGACAAACACAAGGTTGACTCGAGGGTTTATAATTCCACTGGGATGTTGTTGCCAGACTCAACATCCAAGAAAATGGAAGGAATGCTAGCACATGTAGGGTAATGCAATGGAATCATGGATACAATGCACAAGAAACAACCTTAAGTTTCTTGGCATAGATGAAAGTACAAGAAGAGTTTGTTCACATAAAATTATGTCCACTAATTGTAATCATTTAAATGAACATCCAAATATTTTCGTGCAAAACCCAAAAAAACACACTTGATGTACTCTATGTAAAGTCATGCGATACTACCCATATTGTCTTCCATTCCCTCCTACTCCTAAGTATCACTATCTGCTCCGTTACGCTCCTTTGCTTGATCATTTACGAATGAGTGGCTACTGAGCCGTTTAGACCTACAACAAGAGATAGGTGTTGAGGTGGCCTCTAGAACCTTTGCGACTCTTTGCATATGGAGGAAGAATCATTAAGCTAGAGGGTGACATAGCGACTATCATTTTTGTGTCGACACCAAACTCAACAATGAGGTGGTTGAATAGTAAAACAAATATGTGATGCAATAAATGTATCTGCAAATATATGATTATTCCAACTTATTTACTAATGTGAGATTGGTTTGCAACTTTTGAATAAGTGTGTCGTAATCATCCAAAGAGATAATGTGTGCTTCATTTCCAAATTTGGGAGGAGATGTAGTAATGGAGATGGTCAATCTGATGTTGCCTTACACTAACCCTATGATTATCCTCCCACACTCAAAATATTTTTTATTTGACCACATCTAAATTATTGTTTGTGGATGAGAGTAACTTATAAAGAATATTTGATGATTTGTCAATTCTCATCCCAAGATTCATAGGTAGCTTAAGTGACCTCCTCCATTTCCCTGTGTAAATCAAATGTAATGGAAACAATGGTTCCCAAAATGGTCCAGAAGCTGACCAGAAAAAACCAATTTTTTTCTCCATAATTCTACATTTTGTTGTATTTTTTCCCCTCATGTTGGCCCTTTTAAAGGCCCTTAAGAAATTCAATATTATTGTACGGAGTGGCCAATTAACAACCTAGGCCCCCACTTTGGATTGGAAATTACTCTCTCGTTGACAATATACCCATTTACAAAAAAAATAAACCCCCAATAGTCAACAACAAAACATTGTTAAGGCTTTAAAATACCATTTTGTGCTTTCCAAATTGAGGATTTTCCCACTTGAAAAAAAGAAGTTTTGGGGTTCCACTTTGGATTGGAAATGATCCTCTTGTTGATGAGATACCCATTCACAAAAATAGTTGGACCCCCAAAAACTAGTAGGAAAACATTGTTAAGTCCTTGAAAGACCATTTTGAGCTTTCTAAATTGAGTTTTTCCCATTGGAAAAAAAGATTTGGGATTCCACTTTGGGTTGGAAATGACCCTCTTGTTGATGAGATACCCATTTACAAAAAAAAATTGGACCCTCAAGAGTTAATATCAATTTGCAAAACATTTATAGGGCCCGAGATAACCATATTATTATTATTTCCAATTTGATTTTTTCCCACTAAGAAAAAATTTGGGTTCTACTTTTTGTTGAAAATGAACCTCTCATTGACGAGATACAAATTTACAAAAAAATGGGATCTCCACCAGTCAACAACAAAACATTGTTGAGGCCTTGAAGAACCATTCTATGTGGTCCAAATTGGATTTCTCTTGTTGGGAAAATGTTCACGGATCCCACTTTGGATTGGAAATGGCCCTCTCATTGACAAGATACCCATCTACAAAAAAAAATTGGACCCCAAATAGTCAATAGAAGCCATGAGAAGGCCCTGGGAAGCACTGGGAACGTCATTTCTAAAGAATTTTGAAAACAATTAGTAAAATTTGGAACCAACTTCAATGGCCCCAAAATGTTGGAAGGCACCCTCTCAACACTAAGAGGGTGTTTTTCAAAAGTTTGAGCATTTTCCAAAAGATGTGGGAAGGCCTTCGGAAGCATTGGAATTTGGAATTGTCATTCAAAAGAATTTTGGAAAAAATTAGTAATATTGGGAACCAACTGCAATGTCCCCAAAAATGTTGGAAAATACCCTTTTGGCTCCATGAGGGTATTTTCAAAAAGTTAGCATTTTTCGAAAGCCCTAGAAATCATTGGGAGTGTTATTTCTGAAGAATTTGAAAAACTTAGTAAAATGTGAACCGGCCTCAATGTGTCCAAAATGTTTGAGTACACCCTCTGGCCACCAAGAGGATGTTTTTCATAATTTTGAGCATTTTTCAGAAGCTTTGAGAAGACCTACGAAGCATTGGGAACGTCATTGTGAAGAACTTTGTTAAAAAAAATTGAACCAACTTCAATGTCCCAAAACTGTTGGAGGACACCATGTTATCTAAAGTGGATTGCAACATAAGAATTGTAC
Source organism: Polytrichum formosum (assembly GCA_964035585.1). Lineage (NCBI taxonomy): Eukaryota > Viridiplantae > Streptophyta > Polytrichopsida > Polytrichales > Polytrichaceae > Polytrichum > Polytrichum formosum. The sequence continues at coordinate 21,614,659 of OZ037935.1, read as the reverse complement.
AAATCTAATGTTTACATTGTTGCCATAGAGGATCATGAATGTAATTGATTTCCAAGTTTCTACCAACATCAACTAGATCATCCAAAAACACATCCAATTATTGCACTATAATTTCAACACACAAAAAAAATTAAAAAATTGCAAGGATTAGATATACACAATACAATTGAGGATGTTGAAACATAAGACCATGTTACTCTATGTTGGTGGTAGTATTCTAGTGCAACCACAAAGGAAGGCTTTCATAATCTTTCGAAATAGTTGAAATTTTGACCATTTTGTTACAGACAATGAATTGCTCACATGCTCTTGGTAGGTTCTTACTAAGGACAAGTAATATGTGTTGTGATATACATATGCAGTAAGAGGGTGTTTATTCGGGGGTATTATGTGCATGATCTTGATTTGAATGCACCAAAGTGTTATACATAACACCATGTTTTGTCAATTTCATTCATCCCATTATTACTTAGATGGTATAAGAGACATAGATTTATAGCATGCTCTAGTTGTTGTAATTTGGCTAATAAGTATTATTGTTTCAGAACATATGTGCTTGCATCCAATAACCCAACATAACATACGCAAAGCACATACACTACAATCTAGTAGCTAAGGCTTCTATTGAAATTTGACTTACAAAGTATACATATGGAGGGGTATTATTTCACCTAGTTTTGTACAAATCAATAGTGTGCTATGAATGTTTGTGGGAAGGTAAGTATGCTCTTTAGACACCGCAAATTAAATAACATGAGTATATAAAAAGGGATTTTTCAGAGGAATTGATGTACATAATACATGTAAGGGGGAGTTATTGTTTGCTATAATTTGCTATTGTCTACAAATATAATGGCTATTGAGAGTTTCAATGTAGAGGTAGATGTACAAATCACAATCCTAAAGTTTAGAGAAATTTTTGACAATATTGTACTTACCTTTAGGACTTAAACGATCATTTGTTGGTAAATCATGCAATCGTTTCCCTAGCTTTAATGACACATGTTGCATGGTCAATTATCATGAGCTACATCATATGGATTTTTATTTTACTTTTTTTTTAAATCCTTAAAACATTTCTCAAATTTGAAAGCAAAACTGGATTGGGGATGAAGTGTTTAATTTGTAAGCAAACCTTGGGATGATATATTTATTCTAAAAGATGTTTGTTTTCAACTCCATAAACATGAGGGTATTATTATCACATCAAATGTTGGAATTTATGTTAGACATCCCTTAATTGCGTTCCCATATCTAAATTCCATCCAATTCAGACATCCACTCCACCACTCGGTACTCCAAAACAACTTGGCATAATCCAAATTTACATATTGCAGAGCATATTAGGAACAAATGAGAGAGCACAACACTTACAACGTATGTCACGGTGAAGAAGAAATGCCAATGGGTTATATTACAAACACATGTGTATCACGTATTCATGTATCCATGCAAGGTTGACTACATGATGGCGAACACCTTCATGTATGCATCTATAACTTTAAACTACAACAAAGTCATGCACTCATACCCGAATCATATAGGGTTGCAACTATTGTCGAGCATTAATAGTTGATAATATATAATCAAGATGTGATGTCAGTACATTGTTGATATGTAGATTTTATGAACTTTCAATATAGGTAGGTGATTGTAGCTATTTTTTAGGCCCATTTACTATCAATCAAGCTGCAATAATATATTAAGGCTTATTTCTAGATCTACAAATGTTGAGTTGATTACATGGTATTAGACCCCTTGACAAGATGTAGAGCATGAATTCCATAGTAATAGGGTTCATTTTTTGAATGTCAAATGTCCCCTTGCATTCCATTTATAGCTAAACTATTCGATTATCAAGGAATATATTCTTAAAATAAAAAACTTATATCTCATATTATTCTCACCACTCACCGCTCACATCCTAGCTTCCCTCAGAGCCCAAATGTGTCAAAATGCATGGTATTTTGTGGGTTTTAGGGTAGTGATTTTGATTCTTGATTCTTGATAATTTATTGTATTTGGTGCCATACGAATTGGAATCCATGGTTTATTAGTACTATTATTTATAGTTTTTAATTTTTAATCTTTTGCAAATCAAACCAAATGTGAAACCTGTGGAAATTTTCAAATGTACATTGGTTGGGATATCTAGCGTAATCCCTCATCCCTAGCGGTCTGGTTGCTTTAAGGGGCCGTATCCCCTTTTGAATCTGGAATTTATCCACCAAATTTTTTGATTTTTTTTAATGCCACACCTACCATTGGGATTCGAATTTTAAGGTCCACATGTACCCCTATCTAAAGATTGAAATTTGATTTGACAATGTCTAGTTTCTATCCAAGGGAGTTTCTCAAAAATTCAAAATGTGGCAATTGTGGGAGTTGTATGTTGCATGTGGTTGGTTTTCTCAATTCCTTTATAATGGTGTATTATTGAACTCAATACACAATTCTCAAAAATATGGATCTTGATAAGAAGTCAGGGTGCAAAATTTTCCCTTTCTTTGACACGTCATCACATAAACCATAAGATATCCCTAGCTTGAGATTCTTAGATGGCTGCAAACTTTTGAGATATTCCTCTCTACACGCTCTAAACATCTATACAGTTGGATTTACAATAAACTTATAAGATGTGATGATAAAAATCATCAAAGTTGTGATATTCATAGAAGGACCTTCAAGATCATTTCAAAGTAGCCAACATGTAGGCATTTAGGAGTTAATTGGTTGAATGTTCATTCCAACCCTAAGGCACATTTGAGATATATTTATCACAAATCTTATGGAGGCTAGGTTTTTAACATGAATGCACGCAACAATTCCCTTTCATCCCAATGTTGTGATCCACTTGCTCTAGGTACTTGATCACATTTGTCTTGACACCCGTCAATCAATACTTGCATTTGCCCTCCCTCCACTGCAATCAAGAGCACTCTATAAACTCTTTGATTTGAATCAAAATTGTAACATAACATTCTTCAATGACGCTTACGTGTTCATAACATTATTCAGATCCATGACAGTGTTTTGTGGGACTGACAGTATTCAACGGCATATTCCCACATTCGTACTAAAAGGAGGGAATATTCGATGGAATACTATCAGTCCTATAGGACATTGTTATGGATTTGAATAATGTTATGTTCACTTCACGTTTTCAGTTAAACCTAGTTTCTCCCTCATCACAAACTTTGAGATTCAAACTGAAGCTATTTCAAATTCCTATATACACCTACTTGTTTGGACATTATAGAACATTAACAACTTTACTTGGCAAAAATTCATACCAATACTACAAAGATGTAGCATTGCGGGCTAGGGCGAACCGACCCATACATTGGTACCTTACCGGATGTCTAGTGATGTCACATTCGAATGAATCGGCCCTCAACCTCATAGGGGGTCTTTTTGTATTGAAGCCACTTCATCCACAATATGTAGGATGGTTGATTTTAAGTGAGTGCCACGAATCCCCAGCCGTTCGCCCTCCCCGGTAAGGTACAGATATATGGGTTGGTTCGCCCCAGCCTAGCATTGCGTGACTCCAAGAAGTAAGTGACACTAAATATCATATTTAGTGTGCCTATCCCGATTCTATACGAAGCAACAAGATACATTTGACTAAAGAATGTTATGAACTTGGTCAAGGAAGATTTAGAGATACTTAAGAATATTGTCAAATTTCCCCACACAAGGAGGGATGTAGATGATGATTGAGGCAACACTACCAGCATTTGAGTCCAAGACAATCATCATGTGTCAATGACTAAGGGCCAGTTTACACCATGGACCATGAAGTCAGACCATGGGAGATGGCCTTTTTCCATGCTCCGACTTGATGGTCCAACTTCCATGGTCCGATTTCCTTAAGAAAATCAATTTACAAAACCTTTGGGCCCCCCACTAGGTGTAAACCAAATGTGGAACAAGATGAATGACCATGCACCAAAAAGTGAATGTGCTGATTTTTTTTAAATGTATGTCCAAAAAAGGCAATTTTGAAAAAAAATTCAAGTTTGACCATTCTTTTGTCATCTCTTGTCTTCATCTTCTCTTCCCCAATTTTTATTTATTTATTATAACAACATTTCTTTTCCATGGGCCCTGGCCTTTTTCTACTAGAGCACCTCTTTTGACCCCTCCCACTGCAAAACCCATTGGACCATGTCAGTGAATAATGTAGGCCTTCAAATATGTCTTTTGGGGACCTCGAACTCCATGGTCACTCTGACATTTTTCCCCTTGGTGTAAACCGAAGTGATCCAGGGACGAGTTCAACAGCCAATCACAGATTTTACAGGGCCTTGGGACAACCTCATGATCCATGGTGTAAACAACCCCCAAGTGACGCTGGACAATCGCCAAAGGACTCATATGCTTGTAGTGTGAAGTTGGGACTCCGTGACACGGTGGTGGACAAAACTTCTTTAGGTGCCATGTTAGTGGCCAGCATGAGCTTTGGAGCCCGTAAAACGGGACATGTGGCAACCCACCCACTACTATTATAATACATGTGCTTTCCTCCCATTATATTAGAGGACACGATGTCTTTGGACTTGGGAAGGGAGGAGTCAGGACCTAGTCCAGGCCTAAGGATCTTATCAATAATATAAATTAACGGCGCCAGTGGAGAATCTGAGGGCACACCCTTTGCATGAGCACCATCAACGACAGATATTATGTGTCCCAGGAACTTACTTGTTCAACCTCTTACTTTCCGCATTATAAAGTTAAAATAACAAATCGATGGCTGGAAATAACTTACACCATTTCAGAATGCGATCAAAAAATGCTGGCATCTCTGTTATTTATGCAAGAAAATGTTCCCCATCATGAAGCCATCGTCATCCACAAGATCCATTTGGTTCATTAAAAAAAATTAAATTCAAGTGGTAAATAAATCTTAGTGCGGCGAGTGGGTATCGGGTAAACTGCAACAACCAGAGAGACAGGTCAAAGAAAGTCATTGTACACTGCATACAGGAATCGTCAATCACTGCATTTGGCAGGCTACAGCAGTGTTCAAGATTGAAGCCCTCATATGAGTTTCATTTTGAAGGGCTCTCGAATTTCGGCCCTTCAGTTGAAAGGTTGGTTCAAATCCAAGACGTCAATCCAAGAATATAGAAATGAAATACAAAACTCATATTAAACTTGTGCATGAATTATATGGTACATGTTTCCAGTACAATGCGAAGAATGAAGAATCAACCATCTAACTCCACTTCTTGTAATGACAATGCCCTACGCTTGTTGGTTCTTGTGGCGGGCAAATTATATTGAATTATATGGTACATGTTTCCAGTACAATGCGAAGAATGAAGAATCAACCATCTAACTCCACTTCTTGTAATGACAATGCCCTACGCTTGTTGGTTCTTGTGGCGGGCAAATTATATTGAATTATATGGTACATGTTTCCAGTACAATGCGAAGAATGAAGAATGAAGAATCAACCATCTAACTCCACTTCTTGTAATGACAATGCCCTACGCTTGTTGGTTCTTGTGGCGGGCAAATTATATTGAGGACTTCAAGTGACGTCTTCATTTTCAATCTGGGGTTGCATTTTGAAGGGCCAAATCGCGTTTGAAGGGCATTGAAGACTTCAATCTTGAACACTGGGCTACAGAACCACAAAAAGGCTTGGATCAACAAAGTGCACTTCAAGTTTTTCAATGGGTGGTTAACAACACCCCCACTACCCTGGGTATTGCCAAAGGGTAGATGCCTTGTCTGGCAACCTTGGCATAATGGGGGATGTCGGTACCGAACCCCCTCGCCACCAGGTCCGGTACTTGAGGGTGGTGGACCTGGCTCCAAAGCCGACCCTCGTCTGGTTTATGCCCTGCCGGGAAATCCACACCTGCAGCACCATTATCCGAGTTTTTTTCTAGATTTTTTTCTACTAGCACCCACTTCTTGTAGGACATGAAATTAAACATCAAACTAGTACGAGATGATTAGCAAATCACTGCACTTGGCCACATCAGCTTTTGTGTCACACCACTTTGTCTCCAAAGACCTAGCATGACGATTTGCTCCTCCCTCGGGTTTGTGCCTTGCATAGTGTAGAGCAATAAAGCTCCAAAATGCCGCATTCTTCTGCCCTATTCATCTCCTAGAGTCTATAGAAGTGTGCATGAAGCTCCTGCTTCCTCTTCCTCCGGGCAAAAGTTCCCGCCCATCATTGTCCTCCCACATGTTGCAGCCACATCTTCTCCCCTTGCTGACATAGTAGAATCAATCCAAAGAAAGGAATTATGGACAATGGTGTTGCCGTAGGAAGCTTGGTACCCGAGGCGAAAATGCCCAGCCAAATCTTGTGGAATGCCCGCCCCAGAGCCCATTTACCCGATAGCGGCAACTAGTGGACGTTTGGGCTTGGCGGCCCCGATTGCCGGATACCTGGAGTGCCGTTCACCTGCTAGGTACCCAACCTGGTGGGGACACTCTAACGTATAGGTTGTAGAGGTCGGAGTGACATGGGTGCCTTGAAATATATACTTAAAGAAGCATGTGTAGGTAGAACTTCATGGAGGGGTTGATGGATCGCACTGCTCGTGTGTGGAGTGGTCCAAGACTCCATGCATAACATAGGACAAATGTGAGCATGTGTATTGTCACTATAAATACCACACACTAGAAAGAAAAAATAAAAATAGAATTACTAGACTCATGAGATTTAGAATTGCATAACTCCAAATGCAAAGTGAGACTTGCATAAACCATGAACCATGTATCCCCGATGTATCTTCATGCAGATCACATGGCAAGGTGACTGGGGCTTTGAAATGCTTTGAAGAGATATGATTTTGTCAAAACAAATATATGTTGCATGGTTGTCGAAAATCTCAGAATTTCAACAACAACAACCAAAAAAAAATCGGCATAAGAAACGATCTCATGCTACACCGCTCGTCTTTTGTACACTAGATATATGGTTTTGCATACAAAATTCAAATGGTAAAGACTTGAGCTTATTAGAATCCCAGGGAATCCGCTCTTCGTTGGATCTCTACATGAGGTGCATGGGTGACTATGAAATAAAGCCCCACATATACAAGTACACACACACACACACACATATCATTTAACTCCTATAAACACAAGTGCAATCTTCCCAAAATCGCTTAAAATAATTCAATCTCCAACGGTTTATTAAAAAATATTCAGCCAACACCTCTTATGATATATCCAACCGTGTGAATGACATCTTTATAAGTTTAAATCTACTCTTAGAAAACATTAGATCATCCATGTGTCCGAATTCATAACTTCATACCAGAAACGTGTGCGTTGCTATAGTCGGACATAAGTGGCTGCTCAGACCCAAAAAACGTTCTTCTCGGCAGCCTCGAGGGGTTGAACTGACGGTTGTATCTCCATGATGTCTACCTCATACTTCTCGCAGCCACGAAGATTAGCTGGAACTGAACTCATGCAACTGGAGGAGAGCTCTCAAATCCCCCGGAATCGCATCCTAACTTTCTTTAGGAGCATGTGAGGAGGGATTGAATACTATGTGAACGTGGACTCTCAGTAATGTGCTGACGTGGCTTGTAGTATGTGAAAGATACACTTGCTCATACCCGTCATTTCTTCTGATGTGGCTGCTAAGTGCGCCATGTCATCACTTCATACTATTATCATGAGCCTAGTTGCGATGTGGGTGAAAGCTTGAATATGATGTTAACACACTTAGCTACCACTATTATTTCCTAGATACGCCCACTCCCGTCCTGGCTCCCAATTCCGATCCCTAGTTTTGTTGACGAAAGAGTGTGGAAGAGATGAAGTTTTAATGCCACGGGGTATTGGGTTCGCTATTCAATGAAACATTCATGGGATTCATTTCATGAGGTATTGGATTTGTGAGCAATGAGGAATTTGTGAGATTGATTCTAGATACTACATAACTCCCACATGCTCTAAGTTACTTAGTAGGTGACCATCTCCCTCTTTTTAGTTTTGAATGCATGTGTGATAACCGAGTATTACTATGAGGATATAATAGACCCATCATTTCATATCATGTTTTTTCTAATTTCTGCAAGCAACCCCCTTCCACCCCCTCCCAAACCCCAGTTTTACATTGATCTAAGGTAAATTGTGAGATATATTGATGCATGACGTGTTGTCCAAGTCTCATATCCTTGTAGTGATGCATGCATTCGATAAACTAGAAATGTTTCATGACAATTATCATGGGTCGTGGGGGAGGTTGAATCTACAATGAAACATTAAACAGTTTGATTGATAAAAATCATTATTAAAAAAACATGAATTGATCCTTACCCTATGGATTAAACCCAGTTTAGTCTACATTGATTATCCCAGTTAGTGCATGTTATTATTTACACATTGCTATAACTTTCTAATGAGAATGTAATGTTCTACCAAGCAAAGTCATATAATGTTCTACAATGTTCAAACAACAACATTTTGTGGAAATTGAACTCGTGAGTAAGATGTTATTTGTATTGCGTAACATTGAATAGTAACACACACAAATTGGGATAATCAGCTTCATAAGTTCTAGTTGGAATGAAATAACAACAAACTCGGGAGAGTCAAGTTTTTACTTGAAGCATTTCATATTCACGAGTACACCTTTCACACCTATTATTACGGGTTGCTATTTGGAGCTATAACTTTGTACCAATATTATTATTTTTTACTCAAATATCATAAATACATAGTGTGCACATTAAGAAACTTAATGTAACTAGGCTTGGTAAAAAAATGATACTGCCAAAAAAAAAAGAGATTATTCAGGTACAGGAACTCCCAAATTGTAACACCACAGTAATAGGTGTGAAAGATGTAATTGGCACGGACAGAATTCTGAGTACATCATTCCAACTTCCGAGGCCCACAAGAATCTGGAGATTCAACTGCTCTTGTTGCTTGGCATGCCTTACTCCACTTGTAAGTCATGAAGCCATGTGAGAATGACAAATGGCATGGCCAATTATTGTGAAGCTATTCAATTACACCTTAAACTCCGCAACATCAACCTCCACAATGTCACTCACTCTCTACTATCCCGAAACCCGAGGGAACAAATGTTCTTAGTTCAAATCTCACTCCTTATTGTCACATCTCTCTCTCTCTTTGGGTTATGCCATTAATGCAAACCATCAAAGAAGCCAACCCACACCTTCGCATTGCGCCACGTGTCAATATGTGGAGTGCCTTCTTGTTGTTGTTCATCTTCTTCTTATGCCACTTGTTGAATTGTTGGTCCATGGATCTGTCACATTGCATGGGAAGGCCAAGTTGGAGGTTGACATGTGAAGATGGATCATGTGTTATGATACCGTAGATTTCCGTGAGAATTTGTTCTAAACCCTAAACTCTAATCTAATCTTGAACCCTAGTCTTCTGCCTCTCACCTATGTTGCACTTCTCTTAGCAATTAAATCCACCAATATGGGAAGCTCTTCAAGGAGTTGAATATGTACATGTGTGTGCATTACTCAGTGTGAAGGTCACCACTTAGTAATCTCAAATGCAAGCCCTATTATTTATTGTAGTTAGTTTTTTGCTATGACTGAATAAACAAAAACCCAGGGTACAGACTCTCAAGGAAGGCTTAACTAGTGTCTATTACAGGCATCTGTCACATTATAGTTCATTAATCAGACAATAGGTATGCTATCTTCACTCTGAAACATCACTTATCTATTTTCTTCTCTCTTTTCTCACAAGGTTTCCTCTCACTGTGTTTCTCATTCAGTGGGGTACGTGTGTCTGTCACAGTAGTAACCATCTCGTCATGAGATTGTATAACAATAGTCTTTCGAGAACAATAGTCTTTGAGTATCACAATTGTCTTTGGTAACCATTGGCCAATGCATCTTCAAATCACAACAACTCCTTCATTAATTGGTCAATGTTACTTTCAATACAAGACAAATTGTTCATTCCTTAATTCCAAGATTTAATCATTACTCACAACTTATGCAACTAATAACAACCGGCAAGTCAAGCTATAGTCTTAGTGGCCCTGCACAACCTGCAACAACAACAACCAGGGTAACACACAAGACAATAGTTGATCGGGTTAGCTTGCATCTCACACTCAAAGATCAATTCTCTAGACTACATAATCATATAAAACTCCAATCAAGTCTAGGATAACTTATGCCTAAATCTCATTGATAATCCAAAGTTTATCCTAACTTATGTTCCTTAATCCCTTCATTAATCAATTGATCAGAATCTTTCTCTCATCATATCAATTGATTGAGATTCTCTCATAAATTCCATTCTTCTCAATTATAAGTCTATCAGCCTAAAATCATGATTCAACTATAATCTCATATGGCTGAACAATATGCTCTTTCTTCTTCCTCACTGTCTCTCACAGGTCTTAACAATCGTCCATTGTTCCACTCATAGACTCTGGACTCCTCAGCTTCCTCACTCTTTCTGACACATGCTAATAATAGTCCATAGTTTATGCACAGGCTCACACTGGCCATTCATCTTCCCAACACTGCGTATCACAGGCCTCAACCATCGTCAATAGTTTAACTCTCTAATCTGCCTCTCGGTCTTCCAGGTTTCTTCCTCTCACAGGGTAGTTCAAAGCGTGGCTTAACAATGTTCTTGGATTAGCCTCTCTCTCTTTAGATAATTGTTCCACTCTTCCTCCCTCTTCGCTTTAGGTTAACACGTTAACACCCAATGCTCATAGTTTGACTCAATTCCTCACCCTTCACTTTCTGGTTATTCAATGTCGCTCAAACGGAAGGTATTACTGCGCTTGACAATGGTTCGCTCACATAACAATCTTCGCACTCCTAATTCACCATTCCAGTAGGCTCAACTATGTTCGAGAACTCTCACTTCGACAATGGTTACACAATGTTCGCTCTCATCCGCCAATAGTTTTCACTTTGGATTTCTCTCTCATTCCTTACTCCTCTCAGATTTCTCAAATCTCATTCATATTCTCTCTCTCTCTCCGGGGTTGATCGATTCTCTCAATCTCTCATTGCTCTCTGCAATCAAAATACACTCCATTCCACTCTCGACTTCGGTCTCAGTCAATTGCAATCCTAAGAACCGACAATTGTTTATCGCATTACTCACCAATTCTGCTTCACTCTCGGATTCGCTCAAACATACTCACAACCTCTCAGTCTGTCAATTACAACTTCAACAATGGACAATAGTTCACAATCCACATCACTCTTCAGAAACAGGAAATAGTTTGACTCATTCCGGCCATTCAATAAACTCAAAATCCAAATGGAAATATCTTCAATAGCAAACAGTGTCCCGCAATCACTGCGGTGATCACTACACGTACTCAGAAAATAGTTTAACAATTAGCCTCGCCCTTCTCGGTGCAGAGGGAGACAAGTCTATAGTTTTACAATGCGCTAAAAAATTATCAAGAAATGTTTACCTTCTTCCCCCTCGCCAGCCCTCTTAGCTCGGCGGGGAAGAGGACGATGGTTACAGTAACCAACTTAGGCCGCCTACGGCCGTGCCTATAGTTATAACTAACTTCCTAGCCTATGGTTTCACTATATTCATCCATTTGGATGCTCTTTCATCCAAGTTTTAGCTATTTGCCCATAGTTTCACTAAATGACCAAAAATTTGGCTCACATTTATGCTTTCTACATATCCTTAGAAGCCGATCGAGTTGTTTTGAATATGAGATCAAGCACCATGGAATTAGTATTGTTGTAGGAAACTTCCATCAATTGCTAATGAAGATATAGAAGCAATCTTTTATGCATTGGACAATAGTGGTGACTTCAAAGTTTTGTTTTTGTACACCAATTTTCGATTACCATGAATATTTTCTTAGCAAACAATGGAATTTTTCATCAAATGCTTGGGGTTTTGTCCATGTTGGGAATTTGATGTGTTGATTGTCTCCAAATCAACAGGGAAGAATTTATTGACTTTTGCAACGCCATCTCTTTGAAATTTGAAAGGGTAGACGAGGTGAGCCACATTCATGTCTGCATTTTGTTGACATCCCTTACACTAATAATGTTTTTCCATGTATGTTTCTTGAGATGGATTTCGGGTGAGCTCAAATGTGCAAAATGTATGTCCTCATAATTGTTGGTCAGTCTATGAAAAGAGTGGAACCCTTTTGCCCGAGGGTTGATGTGGTGCCAAATTATAGGCTCATTAATAGGGGGGATCTATGAGTCAAAGCTTCGACCATTCTATGTACATGGTTGTTAGTGTCCGGGGAGGATTTTGGGCATAATCAGTCTAGATCCTAGTGTTTCCAAGACCAATCGGTTCCATGTTGACACCTTTTAGTTTTTCTTTGCTAAATTAAGTAATATTGTGTAAATTTATGTAAATGGATTAGATCAAGGTAAAGTCCTTCTCTTCTCTTGAATCAAAACTACTGCACCTGAGCTTCTTGTCTTCATTGTGTTTTTATTTTTTATTTTTTTTAAAGATTCTAACATCATCACTTCATTATGGTCCACACATGACATAGATTAGCAATTCTAGCAAGTCCCCTTTCAACATTTAAACAAATGTAGTTTTCTACTAAGATTGAAATCTACAAAGTGTTTTGCTTGAAGTAAAAAATAGAGTAAGATTCGACTTCTCAAACCAATTCACTTATGCAAACACATACACACCACGAGTCCACCACACAACTACCGTCGTCCAAAAATCATCAAGTTCATATTCTTCTTCATCATCTTCATAAAGCCCGCATCGAATGCCTTAGCTGCCCAAATGCCTCCCTCCTACATCCAAAACTTCCATATGCTCACTTAACCCAAAGTCAAGATCATCCGGTTGCCCACCCACCAAAGAACCTAACCAATTTTCATCGTCTCCGAAGTGTAGTAGATCCATAATTGTCTCAATCTCCCCACCACCACCCTCTTCATAATCTTCCCAATCTACTCCATGTTGGGGTCTTGCACCAAGGTCCTATTCAAAGTGTTTCTCGACTTCTTGGACTGCCCAATCATACTATAATTTGCCCAATCGTACCATAAGCTTTGTGCATGTGTGAAACTTTGGGAGATTATCTGTGTCCCATGTATGAAATCATCGATTTCAACATTACAATGTTGCACTTTGTGTTATTCAATAATGGCACACGCTACATTAATTCTCTATAATCACGCATCCATGTTAACACTACAATACTTCATGATATCACGTGCACTTTGGTTGCCACATGTGTGATACTGCGGAGTTTGAGTGTATATACATGACTAAGTTGTTCCCAAAACAATCTACCAAATATTATAATTAGTGTGCTTGTGGTAACCTTTCTAATGACACTTCTTATAAATTAGTACACAAATATTGTAATGGATGATTGAAATTTGGATGAAATTCATGTCAATTATTGAAACAATTTTTGGTATATTCTACATCCTAATAATTATGTAATAGATTATTGTCATGGATGCTTAAAATTTGGAAGAACAATAACTCAGTAAGTGACAGTAATTGCAACATTGTAAATCTCTAATGCCCAATTTTTTTACAAGGAATGACAAATAATGTTAGGTTTGGATTTAGTGTTGGTGACACTACATGTGCAGTTTATTAATATTCTTGAGCAGACAAACAAGATTGGTGACACTAAATAAAATATTTAATGTAGTTCATGAAAATTGGAATACTAAATTTGGGGAAGAAAACCAAATCAATTGTTTTAAAAAATCCTCTTCACCTATCCAAAGAGAATGTTACTCATCCCAAAAAAAAATTTAAAAAAATGCACTTATCAATTGAATGCTTAAATGGGTTCAGATTAATTTTGGGACATTGTAAGGCCCAACACCTCTAACTTCAACATTTATGAATGCTAGTGGGTTAACAATCCATCCTTATGCTCTAATGGCTTCAATTAGTGGGTTGTATTTATTTGTTTTAGTTTCGGTGACTTGGTTGATGTATCTGTAGTGTATAGGTGAATTCTATAATTTGTATGGAGAGGTTGGGTGTGGGAGTTATTGGTCTTGTTTGTTCAAAATGAACACTTTTTTTTTATGTATGTGTTATCAAGTTTGAGTTTGGCTAGGCATGAGCATATTGAAGAGTTGCATGTGCAATTGAGTATCCATGGTGGGGGTGGTGGTGTCTTGGGGTGTGTTGTTTTGTGTGTTGGCATTAATGAGTGTGAGGTGTCTTGTGTGGATGCAAGATTTGAGGAAGTTGGCTAACCAGTGTACGGCAACATTGTGTCTTGCTATTTTGAGTCCTTGAGGAATTTGTTTTTGCATAGAGATAGTAGGTGTGGCCATGTATCAATTTCATTTATGTGCATAGTATGTAGTTGGGTTTTATGTGTAGCTGGGGCCAAAAATAGGTTTTTTTTGGTGGTTGCCCATGTAATGGGTGTATCAGAAGTCAACACCCTAACATTAAAGGTAATCCACTGAAAATTCTCTAGATTTATCTAGAATGATGTGAAAGAAAAATCTCATGTCATTGGTCCATGCACAAAGTAGTCCATACGAAATTCGATTTACATGAAGAGACATACCTATTCAAATTGTCAACAATTTTATGTGAAGAGCAAAGCTTCCTTATGGGAGGAAAGACAACAATAAAGGTTATCAACGGTTTTATATGAAGAGTAAAGGTTTCTCACACATGTTATTGCTAAAGAATCAGAATTTGTTTTCATGGATGCTTGATTATTTCTTGGGAGCTTGACTTTAACCTTTATTGCTATCTTTCCTCCCTAAAATCCTCTTCTTACCAATTGCATCATTAATTTTTTTTTTAAACATACCAATTTGTATTTGAAACATGACTACGATGTTCCACATACTTATAACAAATCATCAAATTTTGTATGTTACTTGCTAGAATCTCTTCTTTTGAAACAAGCTCACCTACCACATCTTTATTTGAGATGTCAAATTAAAAAATCATGCAATACTCTTCTTACATAATTGTGGACTGCTTTGTGGACGAAAAACAAAAATTCAATCTAGTTGAAAATTGTAATACAACTAAAAAATAAATAGAACTGCAGATTTCAATCAGACTAAACATTTTAAATAAAATTGGCAAATCTCATCAAAGTGAAAATTTTCAAATTTATTGAATATTTCAATAAAATTGAAATAATTAAATAAAATTGAAAATTGAAATTCTCGAAATTTTGAAAATTGGATAAAATTGAAAATTTGAATAAATTTTGAACATTGAATAAAACTTGAATTTTGAATGAAATTGCAAATTGGAATGAAATTGAAAATTTTAATAACATTGAGATTTTAAGACACTAATTGTTTTGATCAAATTGAAATTTTAAATAAATTGCCACGGGGTTCTAGTTGTCAAAGAACATGATACATAACAATTTTGTACAAAATTCATGTGTGCATGCATGGCATGATAATGAATGTAAAAGGACATGTTTGAAAGGTCAACACGGTATGAAAGATATGAAAGGTCAATAATGAACCATCTTACTAATTGCTAGTCACAGCTGAATGTGAAAGGTTATAGGATACGATATATTCAAGTTTGAAGTTATAAACATGTGAGGATAATATGGGAGAGCAAACTATGAATTCATCAAAGCTTATCCCTTAAGCAATCAAATAAAGTTACTATGTATGAACTCCCCGTAAAAAATAAATAAAAATAAATTTGATGAAAAGTAATTGATGAAAGGAGGGCATTTTTGCATGAAATTTGTGGGTGAAAAAAATCATATTAGAAAAATGTAAATGAAAAGTAAAAACAGAAGAAGACGTGAAGGCTTGACATATAGAATCAAATAAAACAAAAAGTAATTGATTGAAGGAGGCATTTTGCATGGAATTTGTGGATGAAAACAAATCATACAAAAATAATGTAAATAAAAAGTTAAATGAGAAGAATAGATAAAAATCTAGAGCCCCCTTCCCCAACCATTGGGTTCTACTATAAATGCTATTGCTCTCCTCCAATGCGCCTACAAGGCATGTCAGGCCGTGGGCAAACGTGAGAGAAAACCCTCACATATGAGAATACCTCTCATTCATCCAACATTAAAACTTGAACTCCTATAGGTAGCTTTATTGTCAATTTATCTCAAATTACTTGGTCTAGACTAACATCAGGTTGTTGAAGTTGATTTTGGTGTCAGATCAATTACAAAATGTAATGTTGGATGAATGAGAGATATGCTCGTATGCAAGAAATTTCTCTCACCTTTTGCATGTGGCCCAACACACCTTGCCCATGCACCGGGAAGCATGATAGCACTTACATCCTTATGGGCTTTTAATGTGAGGGGGTCCAACATGAGCCATTTGGCATATCTTCATTAAATGCTTACATACAAATATGGTGTTTTTTTAATTTTTTAATTTTTATGTTGCAGCTAATTCAGCAAAGGAAATGAGACTTTGTCAATGTCGGCGAATTTTTGGTCGGAACCTCCCAACATTTTGTTGGCTAAGCACTTCCATATAGAGTAGGGGGTTTAATGTACGAGAGATAAAAAAATCCAAAAAATGTGAAACTTTGGGGAAGGTTTGCAATAATAAAACATGCTAGTTTGAAAAAAGATTGGGTGTAAAATTTGACAATTGCGGGTCTACAGATTTTCCAAGGGCTTGCCTTGACTTGGGCAACACATGAAAGTGTATCCTAAGTATCTTTGCATTGATGAGAGGACTTAAATAGCAATTTTCATATTTTTTAGTTATATATTATTTGTCTTTGCTTGCCACAATAAAGTGAAATGGATGGAATCGATTCAGGGTCCAAGAAACCAAAAGTCCCATGGGACTAGAAGTACATCAAGATGGTGTCAAAAAGGCTAATTTCCTAGAGTAGTAAAGTGTTATGGCCTCAAAAAGATAGAAGCTAATATCAACTCAATGGCCCAATTGGAACAAACACTTGAGGCTACCTAGTACAGTACATTCTAACATAAGAAAGAAACCTATTTCCAATGGAGTTGCAAGAGGACACTCCAGCACAAAATGTGCTTCATTTTCGACCACATTTTCAAAATGAAATTGGCGTAATCTTTTATCCCTAGAGATTGGGATAATCGGCCACCAACCAATTTTGATGGCAAGCCTATGATTTGAGGTGCAGTAAGTAACACTAATTTTGCATTGGATGGTACCAATGGCTGCTTCAAGTATGATTTGCATGCATAGATGAGAAAGTCCTCGAGGTGAAATTGAGAGGAGCCCGTTTTATTCAACAAGCATGAAGTGCATTTCTATTGCTCACAATCTCTCTACTTCAAATAAATGCTACCCCACAAACTTGGCTACGATTTTGGGCTGAAGATCATCGTGACAAGCTTGCTTTTATGATCTACACATCATTACAAACACATGTATTCTCTATACACATATCACTATGGGATTAGGATCGGATAGCCGCCATTTTGTGAACAAATTAGAAAGCAACCAAGGCCATGCTCAAACATTGTGAACCTGAAGCCGAGTCACAATGCGAGCCTATAAGGTGCACGAGAACTTAGTGTCCTCGTGCCTTTTAGCTCCATTTGATGTACCTTCGTACCATGTCACATGTCAAGTGTGGAAGCTTTCAATTGTGCGAACCTAGCTAGAGCTTGTGGTGTCTCTAAGCTATGTAGACCCATCCATTGACAAGGTGAAAATGCAATGAACTATTTTATAGCTTGAGACGTCAAATAGAAAGGTGATTCAAGATTTTGAAATTGACATCCTTTGAAGATTATGAAGTAATTTTAGTGGAGTCCAATTGGCCCTCAACTTATGAGGGTTTTGTATTTTCTAGAGCCCTTTCATGCATGATGGATAAGTATACTCTAGGTGTATCATATGCAAGAATGTATATTTTTTGGATGCAAGTGTTAATCTAGGGATTGGGTTTCGTGAAGGCCTAGGGAAGGCCCATCAAGTTAGGGGATTAGGAAAAACGTGTTTCCTATAAGATAGATGAGGTTAATTCAAGTTAGTTTCCTTAATATGACACCCTATTTTTGGCTCTGGATCGATGGTACAATCGCTTTAATTTGGTGGATGAGTAGTACATGGTGATTTAGCTGCCCCTTGATGATATCTGGGTCAGCCACCTTTTGCAGAAGGTCAAACTGCACCCACCGTCCTCCATAATGAGGAGTGCTATCCACCAAGCTATGACACGCTTGATTTTTGTGCCCGAGGTGGGAAAATTAGGAGGCAACATATGGTTGTGAGGTGCTGACCAACTTGTATTGTTGGTATTCTATAATGAAAAAACAATTCGGCAACATTTCATCTTTGATGTGGCCACTTTAGAGACATGACACAACCAATATTGGCATTGAACTTGGTGTCATTGGCAAATGACCCATGTAGAATTTGCTAATGATGTTGTCCACTTACACAACATTGAACAATAAAAGAGTCCCCCCCCCCTATAACACCACATTGGGATGTAGAGAATCTTTGATTTCGGAGCCTAGATCAACGCCTTCCTCAACTCCGATTTCAGCGATTCCAAATTCTTTGGTCCTCATTCGCAATCACTAACATGCTCAAGCTTCCAATGCTCGAATCCATCAGCTGGATGATTCCCCAAAGCTGGAGGTGTCCACATTAGCCTCACCTACCTTATGTTTGTGGTTGTTTCATCTTAACTTGATCTCACTAGGTTAATTTTGGCTCTCTATACCAATTCTAGGATCAGATAAGCTTAAAACAAAAATTGAGCTATGAGGAATTTTCAATATTTTCCCCTTTGACTTACATGGCTGCTGCAAACCCATGACCGCTAGGTTGGCTTCAACGGTATTTGATTGATTCTTCCACGTCTTATTTATTGTTATTCTTGATATTTGCATGAGCTAGTTTTCCATGCTGCAATGAATTTGATGTAGCTTTCCTGACACTTTATCACTTGCATCCGTCATTCATTCATGTGGGTGAAAACATAAAACATAGAAGTAGTGGCGCAAGATTTCTATTCAGATATTGGAAGGTTGAGATCAGTGCCCAGGACATCAAGATCCTAGTGATTCTAAATCCAGCCGGTTACATGTTGACATCTTCCAGTTTTGCTTTATTCATTTGAGGCATATTATTCCATAGATTCCTCTAGAATGATTGGTAATTCTCCTGAAGCCTCCAACTTCAACCGGTTATTCCTCAAACTCAACTGGTTCATCTGTAACTAACTGCCAGTTCTTCCCGGACATAGGTTGAGATCCATATACGAATTCGTCGTTTTGTTGCATACAACCCTTCCAAACAATGATGGAACCTTCTACTGCTCTCGGTGCAATCCAAAAACCCTCTACCACTTACCATATAATGCCACATAAAAACAGATCTGTAATACACTGTGAACTTTCAATCACAAAGAAAACTTCGAGCGAGCATTCAGGGAATCGGAATGTCTGTAATGTGGGGTATATTCGAAGCGAATACAAAGATTCTTCACCTACAGTACCCCAAGTTCATCAGCCTTTCCAAGACAGTCGGAACATGCCGATCAACTGATTCAAAGTCTAGGGATTTGGGAATTGGGGGATCTGATTGTGAGGCCAGTATTGCCAGTTACTCGCTTTTAGGCACACTTTCGAGGCAAGTATCTCGTGATTGGCCTCTGCAATGCCACACACCACCAATGTGCTTGGAGAGTGAGCGAGAGGGGGAATTATTACATATGAGCATACCTCTCATCCATCCAACACAAAAAATCGACCCCCCTTTATAGGCTTGCGGCCGATTCCACAACATTACTCAATTGTGGGCCAATGCACCGTGGGACCGGGGATTTGTCGGACATCATGTCCCATTTGTTTTTGGATCATCTTACAAAGTGAATAGTTTTCAATCTGAATATTATTCACAAAATGACAGATAATGAATCTCAACCTTCCCTCACCGGAACTGCAACAAACGTGTTAAGTCAAAAGAAAACTTAAGTTTGCATCTTGAGGTCCCACGTCAGCCCACTTGATAATCTACCGACCTGTGGTCCGAGACGACCCTAAACTACTAGATGATGGTGGAGGGATACCCAAATCTCAAGGAAGAGGTTGGCGGTTCGAATCCCGGCTGTGAAATCTCCTCTCTACCTAACGGAAAACTTGCCATGTGGTCAACTGCCTCCTGTGCTTTGGCATTGGCATGTCGGCATTCTGTCTCAAAAAAAATAAAAAAAATAATCTACCGACCTGCTAGCCATGTTTACCGAGAATGCATGGCCGAGTGTAGGCCGTAAAATAATGAAGCCTATTAATATTTGGAATTAACCCCTCCCCTTTTAGATAGGGTGTATAGGGGCTAGGTTGTGTAAATGTTATATCATCACAAATGACTTGGACTAGACTGATTCACGGCACTTAAAGCTAATACTAGGGCCAAGTCAACTAAAAATAACAACATCTGGGTCGCGTACTAGACATACCTTTGCTCAGATAGGTCTACCTGTTTAGTGGGACCATCAGACCCGGGCACAATATTCCTGACACAACCCCTCATGCGGATGCCTGGCATCAAACCAAATATGGATGGCAAATGGCAGGGCTCACCCAAAGTCATTTGAACACACATGCCCTATTGAGGAATGTTATGGATCGTGATTTTTATGTTGAATTTGAACACACATGCCCTACTAAGGAATGTCATGGATCGTTATTTTTATGTTGGATGAATTGTACGTGATAATTCCCTCTCCTCCACTTCCTAGGATTAAGGAACATTCATTTGGTGTGTGTTGGAATTCCAAAAGTGCCACTTGAGGATATATATAACTCATATAGGTCCTTGTGGATTCTCGGCGGCTTATAATTCATTTGACGCTCTTGCAAGTTGCGGAACACAATGTCCTTGTCTCCTCAAACATGTCCGGTATCCAACTTACCATCCGATTTCCTTGAATTGTGATCCACTTATTGTTCTTGGATTACCCCGTAAAGACTTTTACGAAGCATAATTGAGAGTGACAAATTGCATGATCTACAAGACCACTTCCAAATTCCGCAACAGCCCCACAATCAACTAAGGACGTACATGGGTCTTGAATGGTCATACTATAACTTATTCAACACCTATATATATATATATATATATATATATATATATATATAGTAAACATGTGACACGTATAAGATAAATAAGTAGCAAGTCCAAATCAAGGCCATAGCCAATTTTTCGGAATAATTTTTGGAGATCATACCGTATAAGACTATCATTTTGATTATCCAACTGAAGATTCACGATTTCTATGAAGAATAGTGGTCCTTTCAACAATTACCAAAAATGAACCCAACAACATGGTGTCGAGTTGTGTGTTCAAGGTTCAAGAGACCACCACAATTTGTTCCAAATCGGCCCTTTTTGACTGCTTTGACGTAAACTAATTTGGTCTCTTCAACACACCCTTTTCAATACATTGTTATTTTGGCAAGTTTTGTTCATGTTGGAAAAAAACCGAATTTTCTAACTAGTGGTGGGACTCTAGTATATAAGGATATATCAAGAGTACGTGTGGCCAAGGGTTCGTGGCGACCATGTACCTTAAAAGTGAAAAACGTTGGGAGCACCATATCTATCACTTGGGGATCGTTTCCCTTCAATTCCATCCCGTAATTTCCATCATCATAGACTCTAAGTTGTATGATCACATCGTACACTAGTTCCTTGGAGGCAAGGGTTTAGGCATCCAACAAGGAACGAGTGTATGGGTTGGTTCACCCAAATCGCTGATCTAGTGATACCTACTTCTAGGATTATTAATCAACCATGAAGTCGTAAGGGATAAAGTTTTCACCAAACCCTTCACATGGTTGCCACGAGTACATGTGAGAGTACATATTCGTCGGTTGTACGCCTTCTTCAAATTAAAACTAAATATAATAAATAAATGCCGCACTAATGAATGAACATGTGGAATTCTGGTAAGCTAGTAGGAATCGGTGACAATATGTAAACTTATCCGACATATGTGCAGTGCACTAGACTAGGAGTGGAATGATTCTTGTGTGCGCCCAAAATGGCTGATTGTGAAAGTGGTGGCCTAAAAAAGATGTAGTGATAGGTTGGCTGTAGTGATGGGCCGCATAGGGTCTTATTTTACACCACTTGGAATCACTTTTGGGTGCCATTGAGTCGATCGGTTTGTGTGCATTCGTATGTAGAGTAAGATAATTCTTGATGCTCAAATTAAGGAGATTCTATTATACAAGTAGGGGGGTTGACTTGCTTGCCTCTTTGGAAAAATGTAACTAATTATGTATAGGGAATACAAACTACAAAACAACTTGCATTCCTCACCATTTCCACTGTTGCATGATTGCATCTCAAGAAAATATTGCACAAATTTGAAGCCACTCTTTTTGGCCGAATCAACTTTTATTCACGTTTTTCCGTGTTTCTAACTTACTAGATTTATTTGGAGTCTTTGATATATTTCGAAAGTCAAAGAATCTAAAAACACTTGGTCCAGGCATTTTTACTTTCCTTACAGATACGTTTCACGGCAACACTACGGATCTCTCACCGATTTTGGTAGGCTAGGAATTCGTGACGTCCATATAAAACCATCTAATATTGTGGGTGAGCTTACTAGTTAAGGGTGGTTTCATTTCAATTATAGTAGAGGCATGTGTTCCCGATCAGGACCCCGTCAACAGTCTATAGGGTACTGGAGTTTTGATCAAGCTAGGATTGAATTTTGTTTAGGTCAGAACCCAAAGTGCCATGACACATGTCCTAGTTTTGAGTGCTAAAGTGAGGTTATGACATACTCTAGACATTGGTAATACGTTCGGACCAACTTTTGGTTTCAAAAATTCACAGTAATTTCATTTTAAGGAACAAAATTACCGAAAAAATGCAGCCCTCCTGACTTCTATCTTCTTGTACGGGAAAAAATAGCACCACCTTATGCTTCTCCAGTTCTGGCGCAAAATCTCTTAAGTGATCGGTTATGGATGCCTCTACTCTAACGCACACTAGACTAGTTCGAGGTCTTTGATGCCATTTCCAAAGTCAAATGATCTCAAAAAATACTCAATCCATACTTTTAAATAGTTCACTGCATTTTCACGTTCAAAATGGATGAGTGTTTACAGCAACTCTACAGATCCCTGGCCGACTCTGGTATAGTGGATTCCATGTTGGGACCAGGATCTCATGAGAACTCATGACCTCCGTTAACGCAAGCTTGCTTCTGAGAAGCTGGGGTCCTGCGAATTCATTCTTGTTCCATTGCAGATCCAGTATCCGGGGAGATTTTTGGGCATAATCGGTGAAGATCCGAGTGTTTCCAAGTCCAACCGCTTACGTGATGGCATCTTTCGGTTTTTCTTTATAAAATTGAAGTGTCTTCTCTAAGTCCTGAACTTCAACCGCTCATTTCTCAAACTCAACCGGTTCATTTGCAACTTACTTAGGGGCACTTCCACACACGAGCCAAGAGCCGTGACCATGAAATTGTGAGAGCCCAAAAGAAAGTGTGCAAAGGCCGTCCCAACACACCTCCAAAACCATGTAGTGTGGTCATAGACCCTCAAGTGTAATGTGAAGTCATATGTGACCGCACTCTCAACCAAATGCTATTATAATAAATTTATATTCATGTGGTTCCTCACACATGATAAAATAGAATAAATCAATGGTTGTGAGCATTCGGAGTGCCATGGTCTCCTGGTTTTGTGTTAAGCCTACCTCCAAGAGGTGGTTTTTGAAAATAGTCCAAGTGACCATGAAACATGACCCAATCGATACCATGTAAGAATCCACGTAGACTTAACATCCATCTTGCATTCACATAGTTACTCCGTTGGTCCCTCAAGCGTAGTGTGAAGCGAACTTGGACCGGCTCCGCCTTGTCCACCAATGAGAGTGCTTGAAGTGTAACGGTCATGGGCCTTCAGTCTCGTGTGTGAAGTGGTCGGTCCTCCCCATCCATTGATTGTGCCAGTCCCGCCGTCACGCTTGTGAAGCAGAAGATTTGAAGTGTGACAACATCACCACTGCAGTCACGAGTGCAACTATGAGTACGGCTGCTTATGCCGCCATGGCCCACAAATATCTTATTAATCGAATGTGGGACATCAAGTTAAGAAGAGCCGCCCACCTCCCGATCGGGCTTTTGGGCAGCCCCAAATCTAGGCGTGCCGCTTAATACATAATTCGTAAGCAAGTTAAAATAATATTAGTACGCAGATGCTCTAGTAGAGTATACTATGACCGTTTCATGTCCACAACTGTCAAAAGGTACTGCCGTTTTTTTTTTTTTTTTGAGACAGAAGGCCGACAGGCCAACGCCAAAGCACAGGAGGCAGTTAACCACCCTGGCAAGTTTTTCCGTCAGGTAGAGAGGAGATTTCACAGCCGGGATTCGAACCGCCAACCTCTTCCTTGAGATTTGGGTATCCCTCCACCATCATCCGGTAGTTTAAGGTCGTCTCGGACCAGGTACTGCCGTTGCTGCACAGCCACCATTCATGAGGATGCAGTAAGTACTGTTGAAGTTCAGTTCGAGATAGTGTTGGTTTTTTGCGGGCGGCGGGGGGGGGGGGTGCATGATAAAACTGAATTAGTGTAGCATATGACATTATGGAATGACACAAAATCAACATTGCATTAGTGACACTAATTACAAGGATGACAACTTGATGCGTGCAAGCGTGTGGTTTGAGTTCTTTGGTGGTTTATTTTGATGTCAAACCCATGATATGTGGGAGGGA
Organism: Polytrichum formosum; assembly: GCA_964035585.1. Lineage (NCBI taxonomy): Eukaryota > Viridiplantae > Streptophyta > Polytrichopsida > Polytrichales > Polytrichaceae > Polytrichum > Polytrichum formosum. The sequence goes on along the minus strand of OZ037935.1, from coordinate 21,589,992 downwards.
AACGTGACAATAAGGAGTGAGATTAAACTGAGAGCATCCGTTCCCTAGGGTTTTAGGATATACAAGAAGGAGTGACACTATGGAGTTTAGAGGGTATCTGCATGTTGGTTGCACAATTCACAATGAAGAATGTCATATGGTTTAGTTTTTTGTTTGTTTGTTTTATTATTCAAATTATAAGTTCATAATATGTAACATCATTGCACATCACAAGCATGTAGCTCCCTTTTCTAGGACTAACAATTGCTAGCATGTAGTTCATGTAGCTTGTGGCACTGGTCTTTATTCTTGAAACATTCCTGGCTTTGTATTACATGTCACGACCCAATAGGTTTGCCACCCATGTGGGCCCTTGGTAATGGCCAGATTTGATATTATAATTTATCCAACACATTATGCCCACAAACTCCCATATAGCAAGTTTCGATTGCTATACCATCTGTCACCTTGCATAATGAAATCATTTGTAAGGGTGGCCCAACATAAAAAAAAAGGCATTATCCAACAAAATTTCCAGCCCCACAGTGCAACACTCTATTGTTTAGTAACGTTATGTAGGCTGTAATTCTTCTTGAATAAGAGTCAGGTCACAAGAAGGACTCTAATATGACATATGTGTTGACAATGACATAAGTTTGTGTGCGTGACATTTGATACGAAGTTGATAGTGACCCACCACTATCCATGTCATGTGTCATGTTGAATTTTTTTGTCCTTTCAAGAAAAAACATTTGAGTTCTTAGAGAAGAAAAAAAACACTTGTGTGAGGGGCTAATCACACCGGCCAGTTCAGACACCATCCGTTGACATCTCCGGCTGCATTAGTGTGAAAAGTGGTGGGCCAACATCTATTTCTCAACATAATCCCCAACAATTTCACGGCCGGAACCGGACGGAAAGTTTGGTGTGATCGGGGCATGAGGGGCTGATCACACCGGCAAGTTCAGACACTGTCCGTCGGCATCTCCGGCTGTAATAGTGTGAAAAGTGGTGGGCCAACATCTATTTCTCAACATAATCCCCAACAATTTCACGACCGGAACGGGACGGAAAGTTTGGTGTGATCGGGGCATGAGGGGAGCACTTTCAAAAGAATGGGTCTAGAATCAAAATGTTGCAGTCGCTCACTCACTTGTATATGAAAGAAAAGAAAAGAAAAGAAAAGGTTTTCTATGGGAATGTTGAAAAGTATTTTGAGGTAGCCCATGGAAACTGGTCTATAATGGCACGTACACCTACATAAATGGCCTTCTAACCCTATGAATGGCCCAGAATATCCGTTCAACTCCTAAACTATCCACATTTGGATATGTGTAAGTCTTCAGCATCACAACGAGGCTTTGGGGAAAGTGCTAGAGTCAGCTTTGACATGGCTGGCATTTACATAAGAAGTCGGGAGAGAGAAAACCACCCAAAAAAAGAAGAAGCAGTTACTGATGTCTAGGTCAGGACGACCAAAAGCATATAAGGTACCGAAGAACTGGAGGCCACACATGCCCAAAACTGGAGGGTTTCACAAAAAGCCGTCTCTCAGGTCGGAGAGGGGAAACCGGATGATTCGAAATTTGGGGCCATACTACATGTGCAAATGAGCCGCCGTTTTCGTTAGTTCACTGACACCTTACCTCAGAGATGACCGCTTTATAAAAAGACCATAATACTGATTTTAAACGTCTAAGACTCGATGATGCGTTCTTATTGGCTCCCAAAATGATGGGATTTGAAGGTTGGTGGTAGTGATTTAAGAATTTCATTCGGGATGTTGTCCGCACCTAGCTAGGGCCTTACCTTTGACAAGTTTTTTAAGATTGTTGTTGTATACTTCTCTGGAGAAATTTGCTGATGTTTTATGGTTGGTTGGACCTTTTTTAATGGGATGTAGCCATTATGGTTATGCCAGGGGTATTTTGGATTGCACATCAGCAGGTTGGGGGTGATGTGTAGGATCATCACAGATGGGTGCTTGTCTTTGGAAATGTTTTTGTTGAGTGTGTAAGATTTCTTATGCTATGTCTTGTGGGTCTATTAGTATGTTGTTGTTCCCATCCTTGAGGCAATTTAGGAAGGTGTTTGTGGATGGTTTGAAGAACTTTTTGTGTATAACTTTAGGTTTGAAGTTGAGTAGTGTGTAGTATTTGGTGATGGTTTTTTTTGCAGTTTAGGGTTATTTGTTTGGTTGTGATTTTATTTGCTTATGCTTTGGCATTTCTTTCAATGGATGCACTTTCTTCTACCTAGGTTGGAGCGGTTGTGTCATCTGTGTGTGGGGTGGGGTGGTGGTGGTGGTGGTGGTGGTGGGTGGGGGGGGTTATTATGTGTGGCATGGAAAGGAGTTGTTGAACGTATTGGGTTTAGCCCCTTGATGGCGGTGGATACACTAAAGGGACCTCCTAATGCTTACATATGCAATAACAATTAAGTGAACAAAACAATCATGAATTTTTTTAACTGGATGGCCAACAATAACATTAGACATTGACATCACTCACAATTCAAAATTGGAAAATATCATAATGCAAACTCCATATCATAACCCCAATTACAAAGGTAAATTTTTCCAATTAAGAACTATATATGCTTCAACAAAAATGGCAATTATGGAACAACAATTTAAGTAGCACAAACCCCTTCCAAAAACAAGCAACAAATCCTAGTCTTCTATGAGGTGTAGGGCGCTTCCTTACACCTAATTTGCATCTAATGGTGCAAATCAAACCCAACATGAAAGAAACTAAACACAATACTATTATGTCTCATGTATTAATCCACAACAGAGGATATTACATCCATCCACTCCTAGCCAATAACCAATGCTAACTCAAACTTACCAATTTTCCTACTACTTCCTCTTTTCGTTCATCCTATCATAGTTATACCTACATATTTGATTATTTTCCACCCATCCCTAGAACTAAAACAATTGTAATTTTTTGCTCCAAGAAATAGGAAAGATCCTACCTTTTTTCCCCATGTGGTTTCTATTATAGCTATTGACTAGAGTGACCCACTTGAGGACCGAATCAAACCCCAACATCCACTTTTTCCAACTATGTTGTTTCTTATGTCGGGTACGACACTAGAGAATTCCATCTAGCCATTCAATCTTAAAGGTCTTTAGTTGATATTTGTAAAAGTGGGTGCAAAAGTGGGTCCGATTAGTAATTGCACATGACTAAACTAACCATCCAAATGGACTTTATGCTACATATATCTATTTTTCAATTACATGGTGTAAGGCATGTGTACTTGGAACAAACACATGAGTTGAAACGTGCCTAAAATCAACACATGACCTAAAATGTGCATAGAACCAACACCTCAAAATCTTGTGATGTAGGTGAATTTTCATTATGAGGATGTACACCACTTAAACATTTGATATAGACGTTGGTTTTAGGTTGCCTATAAATAAAAGAAAACCTTATAACTTTTGCATTATGATGCCACATTCCTTAATGTGTCAAAATCCTCTCGAACTTGCAAAAAACAAAAAAGGTTTGTTTAACTAAATAAAATTTTCGCTAAGTGCTTGACATTTTGTTGGTGTTTAATTAGGTGTGCTTGCTTTTAGTAGTTTTAATAAGAGTGGGTAGGTGCAGTCTCCTAGTCTCTCAACACGAGGATACATGTATTGAGTGCTTCTACAAATACCTTGGATGAAAACAATGATGCTATTTTGCATGATCTAAACTATGTTTTTGCAAAGCAACAATTTATTGCATAAAGTTGATCACCACATACGGTTGTGTGGACATCACAACACATGAGGGTTTAAAACACACACTTTTAGCTTTGTATTCACTTTTCGTAGATATGAAACACAAAACCAGTGCAAAATGATTATCATGGACCCGTGTTGTCCCGGCATGTGGACACATGCCACGAGACTTCCATGTGCCTACTAAAACACTTTTTAACTTACAAATGCCACTCACCAAAGGACTGAAGACTGGTTTTAAGAGAAGGAGGTTAGTAGGTGGGCCTGGATTTGAAAAGATGAGAGTAGCTAGTTGGCACATATGAATCCTACCCCACCAGATTCCCTCTACATTTGGATGTGTTTGTCCTTATTCCCACTAGAATCTGGTGGTCTACATGGAAACTCACCCTAAGCACATGTACACTGGTCGGCAGCCATTTCAGTAGCATTGGAATGCCAATGCGGTAAACAAATCCAATTTGTTTTGGGTGTAAAGTGGGCAAATGTCACGGGTGACGGAGCCAAACAATGTGCGTGCCTCGGACATTATTAGTAAGCTTACTTTAGAGCCTCCAGATTGGATCTTTCGAATGCTGCACGCATGTGTTCTTTGACAGTCAAACCTGGGTAGCTCATTAACTTGCTTTTGCCTAAAGCCACATTTAAAGCACACTCGAACTCACACATCACTTCCTCTCATGTCTCCGTTATATATCAAATTTTGTGTGTCATTAAAATTCACGTGTCATGCTAATTAAAGTGACCTTCGTGACTTGTAATGTAGCAACGAGTGTCATGTGCCACTTCATCTACTTAATCGCAAGATCATTTACGTGGATCGGTGATATAAAATGCAGGCCACACTAAATTTGACGTGTAAGGTAGTCATGCGCCGGGGTGGTAACTCTCCTCTTTAGGCTACTTATTTTTGAATCATTCTTGATACTTCTATAGAATTCTTGATATATTATTTCACAAAGAGGACGAATACTCTTGAAAAGAAAGAAGGCATCGTGAAGAATCCATTGATATGGATTTTTTTTGAATTAAAAAAAAATTGCGCTGTCAAATGTCATTATCAAACCTATTTGAAACAATTTCTTTCTAAAGCAAGTGTCACCATATTCCAGACCCCCCTAGGTATTTGATTTTGCTTCTAAGAAAATTTATAACATCTCTTCGAGTCCTCAGTCTTATAAATGCTTTTAATACAAAAACAACTCCAAAACAATGCATCTTAAAGATAATTTGACAGCTCCAAACCAAATTCTAAAGACGGTGACCCTTGCGAGTGCTACAATTAGCCTACAGTTAGTTGCCAACAAGGAAGTCATGCATTCTATAGGTAATGGATAGGTCTTTACTGCCATGAATTCCAAGCCAAATTACATAGATCGATACGTGTGTGGCCTGCCGCTCCTTCATTCGAATAACTGTTACCTGGTGTCCGTAAAATCGGCGATTTCCAGGGCGACTTCTGCTGCAGTGGCAGCATCGATTTCCACGTGTTTGCACTGGCCGGTGGGCCAATTTCTTTTGAAGAATTGTTTAAGTGCATATTAAAAGACAGCAGCGAGATTCGTACCAGATTCTCCACATTCATCGCATCGGTTGGGCGCAGCAAGGTGTATAGTTTCAGTTGTCAAATATCATTCTCTGTTAATTTACGGGCTGCATGCAAGTATCGAATGTCCATGAGCTCCTAGACTACTACTACTTGTGACGTGTCTGACTTAAACTGTTCAAGGGCAGCGTCCAGGGAGATCATTTTGGGCATAATCGGTCAACGTCCATACTCCAACTGGTTATGTGTTGATATTTTTATGGTAAAATTTCCTTTATTAAATTCAAGGCATACATGTTCCATAGATTCCCAAAACGATCGCCAATTTGCCTAAAGTCTTGAACTTGAATTGGTTATTTCTCAAACTCAACTGGCCGATCCGTATCCAGCGGTTGGATCTCCCTCCCGGTCAAATCTCCCGGTTCGTAGGTTTGGGGTGAGAATTAAATGTGTGTGAGAGAGAGAGGCAACCACACTCATTCTATTCTTCTCTCAGTACTACACTAGATATGATATTTAGTGTCACTATGGTAACTTTTCGGATGACACTTCTTATAAATAAGTGAACAAATATTGTCATGGATGATAGATGAGTTCATCCATTGGCGAAAACCACACCTTCTCTTGTCACCAACTTGTGATGAACTATTGTCATGGGCGATTGAAATTTGGATGAAAAACCACTTGGCAAATGACAGTAATTGCAACCCTGTAAATCTATAATCATCCAAAAAATTTACAAGGAGTGACAAATAATGTGGGGTTAACACTTAGTGTTGGTGACACTATACCGCAGTTTACAATTAGTATTGAGCAAGACAATTAGAATTGGTGACACTAAATAGCATATTTAGTGTACTCACTCCCTCCGAGCCTCCAAGACCGAGTGAGAATTAGCTTAGTCGCTCCTGTCTCTCAGGAGCCTCCTCCTCGAAGATCAAGTGTGAAGAATAAATAATTTTACTTTTGTCCTACAAAAGAAAGTTGCCACTGGTGGTGTATAAATTAATGCCATTTGCAGACACGGATTTCATTCATTTCTTGGGCTGCATACCTTAGTCGTTCCTTGGCGAGAGGAATACTGAGAATTCCCTGCCTGCCTGCCTTTGGAACGACGGATCATCTTCCTCGCGGTACTCACACATGCTGCAGCTAATAATTGATTTGTAATAGTTAGGTGCCGCTGAATAAATTGGATCATATCCCACAAGTTGTTGCCATCAGACACCATCCTCCAAGTCTGAGAGCAAGCAAGCAATCAATCAAGCAACTTCTTATTTGGGGGTGGCCTCTTTTCTTGGTGGCTTGCAGGTCCTGTTTTCCTTTCTTTCAGATCACAAGTAGTCCAGCAGCAAGCAGATTTCTTTTAAGTTTTTTATTACAACAACATCAGATAGACTGTTTGAGCAACATGGGTGGATGGGCAATTGCGCTACACGGTGGGGCGGGCATGATCTGCAAGGAGAAGATGAGCGTGGAAGAGATCCAGCGCACGGAGGCGGCGCTCTACCAGATTCTTGACATTGGAGTTACCGCCCTCCAAAATAACAACAACAAGATGATGACGGCTGTGGATGTGGTTGAGCTTGTGGTAAGCAATTGTTACAAGTCCCTTCAGATTCAACTCCAGCTTCTTCTTTGGTCCATGTCTTCATAGTGAACCATGCTGGAATCTTGTGAATGAATTCTCCCAATTTTTGTGAGTTGTGATTCGGCTATGCACACATTTGTTTTACTTTTTCCAAATGTTGGATATTCTTCAAATGTCATCTCTGGTTTTTGTAGACACAAAGGAGGATAACCTGCAGGCCAAGCTAGCAACATTTGTTTCCTGGAGTGTGTGTAGAATATCTTTTCCCTTTAATGGTGACCAAGTAACATGATGTTGTGTAATTTGTCCTGGTGGTCGGTCTCAATCATCATCCTCATTCTGTGATAATCTGTTGAGTAACTGCGCCTTTTTTTTTTCTTCCTTTTTTTGGGAGAGAGAGAGAAAGAGATCAACTCTTTGTAGCACCAACTAATAACTCGTTTTCTATGTGTCGCTTTTGGATGGCTTTGTGATGAGTACTGCAGTAGAATGTACAAGAAGTAGGAAAATCTGGCCTTGAAGCGATATTATTGAAGTATCTTTCCCGTATTCTTTTTTCCTTTAATCCGGTGACTTAATTACAAATGTTGTGCACTCTGTGCTGCCGAATTATATTAATTTAGTTTTGGAGAGCATCATTGGTTGGGACACAGGTTGTTGAAGAGCATAGAGATGAGTTAGTCCAGATTACATTGAAATAAAATTGAGGGATTGCAATCATATATATATATGTATAAAAGTCACATCCGGTGCTGCTCAAGTAACTGCTTAATTTGCAACCAGATACTTTTGAACTACCGTAGTGGTTAGTTGTGACAACTACATGTACTAAACATCTTGTGTGTAAACGAATAGATATAATTGTAGTACCTAAGTCAGTGGTTGAAAGTGGGCCGAACCACAACCACTACCACAACCAGTGACTGCAATTATTGCAGTTGAACACGTGGAAATGCCCAGGCCTGGCTTGCATTAAGAAGATGGGAAGTTATATGACGAATTGTCTGTAGGACGTGACTGAGCATGAATCAATTATGTTAATGGGAGAGGTGAATTGATAACGTAATGCAGGTGAGGGCGTTGGAGGACAACACATTGTTTAACGCGGGGAAAGGGTCGGTGCTGACCCACAAGGGCACGGTGGAGATGGAGGCCAGCATCATGGACGGTAAAACCAAGAATTGTGGGGCAGTGTCTGGGCTGTCCACAGTGGTGCATCCCGTGTCGCTAGCCCGGAAAGTGATGGAGGAATCCCCCCACGTCTACCTGGCCTTCCATGGTGCTGAAGAGTTTGCCCGCCTCAAGGTAACCATACCATCACAACAACAACAACAATCAAACAATCAACTCACTCTTCTGTTGTCAAGTCATCGTTCTGTATAAGTAGCAGATTTTGGATACGTAACGTAGTCGGGGGGGACTCGCCCAGCTATCCCCTTGGGAATCTGGGACCCAAAAATGGTTCAGCTTATGGGGTTCAACATTTTGGCCTCCAGATTCTTAGGATGGTAGCCGGGCTCGTCCCACCAGCTACGGCCAAGGATTCGTGGCACTCACTTAAAATCATCCATGCGGATGAAAAAAACACAGGAATCATCTAAATGACTATTTTTGGGCAATTTGATTCCGGAAATAGAGTCAAAGGCCCCGAATTAGTCTAGTGATGTCACATTCGAATGAATCGGCCCTCAACCCCATAGGGGGGCTTTTTTTAATTGGAGCCATTTCATCCACGATATCTAGGATGGATGATTTTAAGTGAGTGCCACGATTCCCCAGCCACCAGCTACCTCCTAATACGAAGTTGATGTATGCCTACTGCTCACTGACGTGTCACATTTTTGTTGGTGTTGAGGACGAGTTCCCAACACCAGAACCTTTGACTTTCGTTATATGAAGATATGGAAAGATTTCTTATGATTTTGTAGGGCAATCTTACTTCTTACCTACCATGTTTAACCTTAAACCTACCATGTTGATAGTGATATTTAGAAGCATCTAGGCCCTCTTAGATTCAATCCAACGGCTAAAATCGGCTATGTAAGGTAGCTAGTGGGACTCCCCCAGCTACCGTCATGAGAACAAGAACCCAAAAATGTTTCAGCCAACCAGCTTCAACATTCTTGACCCCTGGGTTCGTCAATGTGTAGTTAGGCTCGTCCCACCAGCTACCTAATACATGTGATGCAAACTTCCATGATGTGGGCAAAGCCAGAAGACATGTGTGCCTTATGTCACATGCTTTATGTGGTCACTCTTCTTGAACACCTATACTTGAGTGGCATGCTATACGTAAGCATGGCTCGTACTTAAGAATGGACATTAAACATATATGTCTTAGAATGAGGGCCCATGTGATTGATGATAGGGTAATAGAATTTTCTCTTTGACATGTGGAGATGAATTAGTAGCTGTGTCTTTAGTGTGTAAAGAGGTGTTAATCAGGTGGTGATAACCTGTGGATGTGATACTCCAGGGTGTGGAGACGGTGGATACCAGTTTCTTCATCACCGAAGAAAACCAAGAAAAGCTGGAGAGGGCCAGAAAGACCAACAGTGTCCAGGTACATCAAATTAATCCACTTGAATATTAAGTGGCCTCTTTGGTAAGCATATACCAGGTTGAAGGTGTCCATATCTTGAAGCATACAGAGATTTTTGTAGTGGAGAGCTAATTTTTTTGAAAAACAGCTCGAAAGCATCAGTTGAATTTACTGTTGAAGCCAGTAAAACAAATCCAGTCAGGGCATCCAATGACACATAGAATAGTTAGTGTTGACTGGAGTGAAATATCTTGAACTTAGGGATGATTAAGAAAAATTGTAGGTTAGCCACCAAAATGAAATTTCATTCATTCATGATCAAGGACGAGCATGGCCTTTCTTACAATTGATCCTCATAAAAAATGTCTTGCAGTTAAGGTGGGTGACAAACACTGACACCCATATCCACATACAACATACTTGTGACCGATCTACTTTTAATTTCTTGTGTTGATGTTTTCATTTATGCAGCTGGACTTATCTGATGAGAGAATCACTGATGCAAACGGCAATGTCACCGGCTACGACTATGGCGAGGATGTAAATATTGAGACAGACAATCTGGTCTCTTATGGATTAAATGGAGTGGAGGCCAAGTATGCGGAGGGAAATATTGGTGGCTATATTCACGGGACACACAACATCCACACCTTCAAGGCAGAGTTTGAGACAGTTGGGTGTGTGGTGGTGGATAGCTTAGGCAATTGTGCAGCGGCAACATCAACTGGCGGACTCATCAACAAAATGTGTGGACGCATTGGTAAGCGACCAATTCCAAATGTTGTTGTCATACATTTGAAGCCCCAAACTCTAGTATATAGTTTGTTTTTTTCCGTTTACTTAACCCAAGGTTTTTTTGGTATAACTTTCTCAGGCGACACACCGATTATAGGAGCCGGGACATATGCAAACCATTTGTGTGCGATCTCGGGAACCGGGCGTGGTGAGGAATTCATCAAACACACGGTGGCCCGAGATGTGGCGGCCATCATGGAATACAAGGAGCTCCCGATCGGCAAGGCAGTGCACAAGGTGGTGCACGAGCAATTGGACAAGAACATGGGTGGAGTGGTGGCTGTCTCCAATACGGGCGAAGTGGCCATGGCTTTTAACACCCCAAGCATGTTCCGTGCGAGTGCCCACGAAGGTGGCGAGCGTTACGCCGCAATTTGGTGATTCACCATTTTCTTTAAATTTTTTCCCACACCATCTGTATACAATGGAAGACATAGTGGTGGTAGTGACCGTTCTCCACCGTTCCCCACCATTCTTTAAAGGTAGGGGGACCACATTAAAGTGGAAACAGCCAGGTGGATATACAAAGACTGCAACATGTACATACAACAAATCAACAATTTTGAAGTTTCTGGGAGAGATATATAATTTTAAGGTGTCTTAAATTTCATGAAATTAGGTCATCCCATTGCTCTGTGGCAAGGAGAGCAAGGAGCCTGTTGTTGAACTGTTTATTACTTAGGAATTAGTACCTTGCTACAAAGGACCCACAACTACATTTAATACTGTGCCACAAATTGAGTGACACAACCATAGGTTCACAGTAGATGAAGCAACCCACAGAATATATTATATTCTGTCTCACAAATGTGACTGCACTTTGCTTAATTGGTGTAAATATCCCAAAGTACCGGACATTTATAGAACAAACTTCTATGTGCCCTTATTCATCAGTAAATTATTGATTGCATTGTACATAAACATCAGTTTCTGAGTTATTTCGACAGCTTGTCAATAACTATCATAAGAGATTATTGGCCACCACCTTATCACTGGGTTGAGTAATCCCACAGATGATTTTCTCCCAACTTGGATGTTTCCCTTTTCTGCGATGTGGCTTGACAGAAAATGCCTAATCTAAGTTGAAGGCGCCCAATGAATTAGGTCCACAAGAAGTCCCATGTAGTAAGAAAAAGAAGGGGCAGGATGAACATGTTTGCATGGCTCTCTTTACTATCTTGCTTCCGCTTGAGTAATGCTGATCTGTGATTAGTCCTGCAAGTTTCTTCCTCTCAGGGCTTTTTTGGTCAGGTGGGCAATTGGTCCAATGAGAATTCACCATTAGGACAATATGGAATGACAATGGAGGTCACCAATTCGAAATGCATGAGTCAATGACATAGGACTTCCATGACAAATAACCGAGTTCTTTAAGGTCTTCTTCATCCACATCTTGCACCCAAATGGGCTTGCCCATTACCTCCTGTTTGCGTTTATTGTAAGTCTCCATGTCAAGGTCTGACCAGTCCGGTGGACATGGTGGGAAATCATCTTCTTCAAAAATATCTGGGTCTTTCTCTTTTTCTTGGGACCATTGTATGCTCTCCAAATCCAAATCCACTTGGGCCCTAGAGTAATTACAGCAATTGTATTTATAGCCGCATGAAACGGAACTGCCTTCTACAAATACCAAAATACAGGTGGGACAATCTCGTGGTCATAAAATTTCATACTCCAATCTTCACGGATGATAGGCGTCCATGTTTAGGGTTGGCATAACTACTTTTTGAACAACAAATCTGCCTTCCTAATATCTCTTTGACACTGGAATATTCAAAATGGTTGTTTGCTTTAAGGTCAGTATAGAATACCATAACAGAAAGACATAGATCATCTGAATCTGAATGCACCTAAGAACTCAAAATACTCGGAAAATGGATAGGAGTGTGAAGAGGCGATACTTACAAGTCTGTGTATTCCGGTCCCGCTGTGACAAGCTGTAAGGACAACTGAGAGAATCAGAAAGCTGACTCGAAAAATATTTGCAATGTTGGTCATAACCGTCAAGAGTCAAATGTTATCAACGCAATGACATGTGAACAATGACAAAAAGTAATTCACCCTCCTTTAAAAGCTAGACTTACAAAGCCTAGTGCCAGCCTCACAGCATGCGAATCCTTGAATGTGTGAGGAATTAAACATTCCCAACTATACAATAAGATCTACCACATGAAACTCCTAATTGCTGAAAATAAACAAAATGTACCACAACGGGATCATGAGGTTCAGTATTTATACAAGTTCACTCTGCAGGATATAATAGCAGCTACCGTGCAATTTATCCCTAGGAACAGTTGATCCTTCATAAAACATGGAAAATCAAAATAGGGGTGATTACTTTGTCTTTGATTGTGTCACCATCCGGGATCATGAGCCTCTCCTCTTGCTTAGCCCACATCACAACCTTGCCCTGGAAAATAGGACATTAGGATCAGATTTGACTGTCTGTATTTTGAGTATTGATGACATTAATTTACTCTTAAAGATATGGAAATTGGGTGAAGCACCTGAAGGACGACATCTTTGCCAAACCAGACATCACCAACCAGCCGTAAGCTGTCGAGTCCAAGTATACTTGGTGTGTTTCTTATACGCTCACTGAAATCCCCAAGCTGCCAGCTCACACCCAACAGATCCTCAGAACAATCTCTATTAATAAGCGGCCCCTGCCATATTTATAAAGTAGATTTGTTACAGGTATAGTCAGTAGTTATGCACAACTTCTTAAATTCTGGGAAATCAATACCTTCTTGAGCTTCATTCCTTCCAACTCAATCACAGGATCGGCATCAGACTCCCTCAAAGGATTCTTGGAGATAACGCCTTCTTTCAGGGTGTACAAGTCTGACTGCATATGATGGTCAAAATTTATAACCTCGGACTCATTGCAGAAAGCGAAGAAACCAAGTCATGCTTTGAATTCTATTTATTAGTGTACCATGAATGAGAAAAAGGCTTCAATCCCAGTATTAAGTGATTCTGTTTTCTACTTTCATTTTTTTGATCTTATGAGATTCATGTACATTAAAAAAAGGATTCCATGTCAATTGCAACTTGGTCCAAGAAAATGTGACACTCACTTGCAGAAGCAGAAGATCTGCAGTGGATCGGACAGGGACAAACCTTGGGCGAGGGACATTTATGGCCACACCACCATCAAAAAACTGCACAGGAAGCAGGGAGTATCGATATCATACTCTTGAGAGGGCTACCACAAGGCATATTTTTTACGGCTTCTATTTTGCACCCTTGAAGCTGCTCAATACTAATAATGGGCACCAATAACTGAAGCCATTGAACTTGACCTTGATGAAAGTCATTGAACGTATTCGGTCTGGATGAGGCTTAATAAGATTAATAAGTACCAGAGAAGAGGGATGAACTCGGACATAGAACAAACATGTTGAAGCACATGGTAATGGGGGCATGAAAATGACCCACGATCACACCGATTTCATTTGTAATTAGGGATTGGTCAGAATCTTACCTGAACAAGCAGGAGATCAGAGTTTCCTTCAATTGGCAGATTGTCAAACACGTCACCACTAACCTGAAAAATGATAGGTCAATACCTAGATGTCTTTGTGAAAGGCCTAACCATAACCCAATTCCCACTGCAATACTGAAAGGCATTGACATAGTCAAATTAGGTCATTCCAGAATTTCTATCTTGATCATCGTTGAACTTCAAAAGGGCATCACAACCAAAGGGCTGGAGAACAAATGTAACATAGCCCACATGCTTTGGTGGAACTATGAACTATCTGCATCAGCTTCCTGCTTCAGGCTTGTCAATAAAGTCATTAAGTAGGTAAGAGCTTCAATACAATTTATTTGGTCAGGGTTGTCACTGACCGAATAAAGTGGGGCTCCGCTTGCAGTTTGGAGCTGGTACGAGATTTCTTCACCTTCTTTGGCCACCTGAGCCAAGCAGTGTTGTTATTAGTTTCCCATTGCTGAGGGCATAAACAATCGCTTTTAAAAACCAAGTGGCATTGAGAACCTTGAAAGAAATGCACCTTTGAAGAACAGTAGATGTCAAGAGCTTCAATTTCTGCTAGCCTTTTGACTGCCTTCAAATATACCCATCTGCCCAACCAATTAGGTAAGGCATGGGAGTTGAGTTGAGTTGATGTTAATAGTATTAAATTTAAAACATCTAAATATCTTATCTGAGATGAATCACTATGGAGCACCATTATAGCTGACAACGAAGTATTCTGAGCCCTAGCTGCAAAATTAATAAGAAGTTCAAGTTGGTTTGATTTATAATAAATTTCTATTTGTGCTTGCAGAGTATCTCCTAATGAAAATGAGTAGTGTTGAGGCTTTCAGCTTTCTAGCCCTTTGTAGAGCATGATACTTACGTGCTGTTTGTGTTCAGGACCTTGTGATCACTTGCCCTGGTTTTCTCATCCTGAAACCCACAAATATTGATCATCTTGACAGTGGTAAATTCACTATATCCATATTATAAGAGGAAGTAGTTCCATAATAAACCCATTTTCGGGTATTCCTATTATGATATGTAACTAATTTTAGTACCAATATTAGTAAAGTGAGTAATCACACATTGACACTGTTAAGCTTTCATAAAGTTGTTCTGATGCCCTTAGTGTCAATATGTACACATACTAGAGTCCCCCTCAAGTCATGCCTTGTTAACCTTGTTACTTTCCTTTAACAATGGATTTTGGAACAAAGGAAAATACTTGATGCTTTACCACTTCAAAATCCATATAAAAAATGTTAGTAGTAGATTCTTACAAACCAATTTGATAGTGGTAAGGTGGAACTTTAATAACTACAAATGGGAAAGAAAAAAATCATTAAAAAAAACCTTTTTCATAACCTCTAAAGTCTTTTCAAAAACACATGTGATTCACTTGAGGTTGATTATTCTCTTTAGAGGTTAAACGTGCAGGATGAAGAGGACAGGGAAGTTACTCGTCTGCGTACAATCTCCTCAAACTCCAGAAGCTGCATGCATGAGAACTTTTGAACAATGTTATGTACAACATAGGAAATAAATTGAAGTGAAAGCTCTAATGATACTACCTTCTCAAACTTTAAGACCTCTAGTTATTTCTAATTTCTGCTGAGTAGCAACTCAAACCCACCTGCTAAATAAGGATGTAATGCTCAGAAATGCCTTTAACATTTATTTTGAAGTAGGAATCTTGACACATTCATTTCAAAGGAAATTAACATACTACCCGACAAACATCTAGGCGAATATCAAAATGTATTAGGAGCCTAACACCCGACGAAAGTATAGAAAGAGTTTTGCACTAAAACTTATTAAACCTGAACGTTGACTCTATGCAAAAAGATACCTCAATATTTCCTTCAGCTGACAGGTGAGCACTGCTTTCGACATCAGTCACAAGTTTGGGAGTAACCTGAAGGCTTAATCAACCGCCCCGGGTTTACATACTCTGTTTATGAGTTATTAATACAATTATGGGAGATTAACATAAATTCATCAAAGAGTTTCAAGCTCTGGTTATGCTCTACATCAGTTTTCTTAGGTTATGCATCTCAAGTTAAAGAAACCAAGACAAAGTAAGGGCCTACCATTTTTCAATCAAGCCTTCTCATCATGCAACTTGTGCATCTATAGAGACCTTGAAAAAGACTTCAAAAATTAAAGATATTGAAGTTCAAACTACGTGATCAATGTTAGAGTGCTAGTTCAAAAATCTCTTTAGATCATGTAGATTGAGAAGTTGCACTGGACGAGAGTAATATTGTGACATACCTCGATGCAGTACTCGCACTGGCTTTCAGAGAGATGATTCAATATATCTTAATCATCAATCAAAGTCTACATTCCTCATATTTAAAGTTCACACAAACTAGTATTAATTCCTTCAAGAAATCTTGGATTATCCTCGAAGTCTTTGTTTTAGAAAGTACTGCTCCTCTGTTAAGATATATTCCCTTCACACCACTCAAGTCCTCTTCAGCCTTCTTCGTAACATACTCTGATACAAAGCTTGCAATAGTACAATTATTGTGACACCCTAATTTCTCCAAATCAACTAGACCCTGTCATGTGCATCTATTATTTTACTTTTTGGCTTTTTTTGTTTTCCTCTGTTTTTTGCAGAGATTGGACAGTAACCACCTCTTTGCACAACCAATTCAGATTCTATCATAATTTTTAATCAACCTGAAGGAGAAAATTGGACATAAAATCATTGATAGAGGAAGTTGGATACTGAGGTCTACCGTTGCTCCCAAGTTGTCAGCATTTGCAACAAACAGATATTCTTTTCCCTGCAGTTAAACAGAAAATCAATTGTGTTCCAAACAAATACTCATGCAGAAGACATGGTCGATTTTTGAGCTCTGCTACTACACTTAACAAATACAATATGTTCCCAAGCATGAATGTTTGAATTGATGTGGGAAAATTAAAAAGACAGATTTAACAACAAATATTGCCACCAAATTTCTTCATAAGTACCTGGGCAAGTAGCTCATCAAGCTTTCCACTGTAAGCCAACGCTGCAAATAGGTCCCCATTGTTTGTGGTGTACCTATTCGTCAAGATGAAACAGACTCTCAAAGTGGTAGTCACTATTTCAATTTGGATACGACAGGTTAGGAAAGACGCAAGACACATTTGGCTGTGCAATTAAGTAATCACTCATTGTCAACAGAATGGTTCCTTTCTTTACAAAAATAAACATAATACACTGATTTCGTTACATACAACCTTATTATTTCACTCTAGCTAAATTCAGCTTGTGTATCTGTTTCTTTTACAAATTCGGATATTCTGCAGTTTACAAGAATCAATTATTAAATAATAGGATAAATTACCACCCTGAGTCAATATATGAATGAATATCCTAGAATATACACTTCCATATCCAACTTCTTCCATGGATAATGAAGCTGAATTTCTCACCCGCCATCTTCACCGAGCTTTGGTGTCACTGGCCAGACCTCACGTGGATACTCAGTCTGAAACCAACAATAAACCTCGCATCAATTATCAATGGGTACAGATAGAATCTCAATTAGAAATCTGATCTCTATCTGTTGATTTTGGCAGTAACAGCTAAATCATGGACAAGATGTCTAACCATAAAGAGTGTAAAATGGGAGAAATCAGAGTTTGGGCTCTGTTTTGAACATTCATGTATGGTACTTCAGGATGCATAATCTAAATAAATGTTTGGACCATCATACAGTTCAATATAAGCAAGTCATACCTTTAACCGATCAAAGTGTCATCAAAATGCTTCTTCTCAACTTTCCACTTTAATTGGCTGCAAACAGTTCAAGTTTCACAGTGGACTTTGACTGTCACTACTTTGGATCCTACCTGATTGAAGATGATGATCTCCACATCTGTGTTGTCATACTTTTTCACCATCTGAAAAAATAAATTACTTGGTCCATAAATGAGAACACAAACACACCCAGGAAATCCTCAATAGAAGGTGACGGAAACAGCAAAAACCATGCAAGATATTTTTGCATTACCAACGTCACATAATAGTGATCATTTATGATGAAAATCGGAGTCATGAATATCAGAGGATATTCTCGGTAGTCTGATTGAGCATGATACTTGATTTCACAGTATGAGTTCAGTCTTGAGGAAAAATAGTTTAACGAGTTCTGGTCCACCAATAATACTTTATTGGTCTTTATTCTCTTCCCACATTATATTAAAATAAAGAACACAGCCAGTACCGCTAATAAACTTCCTTCTATAACTGGCATTTTTCAAAGATATTACAAACATGTGCCCAGCACTAGATTATCATGAGTTTATTGCACCTTTTTGCAAGAAAATTAGAATGTCTTATGATGATGAGAAACATCCAGAGAGCTAATTTGTCTAACCCATACAATCCCTTAGGTGCCCCAATTTGCGCACCAATTTACCTGAGTGAGAGACTTATCCGTGCTGTCAGAAGTTGCGAGCATAAGGAACACCTTTGCGTTGTGCTTGGATTTCAGCACCTGCAAGGAAAATGTCACCATCACTGAATGATTCATTAGCCTTGTTTCAGCTACCTCCCAGAACATTATTCATGGGTCGGTTCCATGACCCTGGAATATGTCAATTATATTATGTGCGACCCCCAAACAAGGTAAGAATATTCTTTTTCTATTTATACATTCATGCTGACAGTTCAAAATTTGGGTAGAGTTATACTCCTGACATTATTCTCAGGAATCACTGTTCATCTCGGCACTATTCAAAGGAAACACTATTCATCCCGGTATTATTCACTGAAAATACCGACACTATTCACAATTTTCCTACTATTCATTCCGGAACTATTCATTTTCGTACCGGCGTCAGTTTCTTCCTAATTTCTACGTTTCTTCCCATGAAGGTAAGATAGTGGAGGCCCGTGTCAGATGCTAAATATAGAATGGAACACAACCATGCAGCTGAATAATGTTATGCCTTTGGAGACACTCAAAACAAGACAGAACCTGATACTCAATGCAAATATCTGAATAGTGCACACCGATGACTTTCAAAAAAATTGTACATGCCAGAATAACAGGGTAAAAGTTACCTCAATCTGTTGCACTGCAAGATCAATGAAGCTCTGCCCCTCCCGAATCTCAATCAGTGACCTGCATGATGAACATATTAACCAATGTAAACTAGAATTATTTTGTGAGCTGTAATGGTTTTTCCTCAATCAGTAGATTAGATGTTAATTTTTGTCCCAGAAATTTGACAAGAACAACTAATCATCACCATGGGAATCATTTAGAGCCTGTCCACCAAGTTACAAGACATAGCCCTAATTTCAGTCCTTGGGCCTTTGTTTGCAGAAGATTGAAGAATAACTCAAAGCTTTTGATTTGGAATTGGAATTAATTATGCAACACACGTAACACACGTCCCTTGATTGTTCTTGCCATCTCTATGTGTTTACCCAACTGCACAATCTGATGGAAATAATGAAATGTGAAATGCATGATACTTGTGGACTTTCAGACCAAGCCACTCATCTTTGCAAATTGATTCAGAAGTGGTTTCCGTAAGGATTGATACGATTTTGGAGTGAAAACATACTTTGGTTGTGTAGTGCCCAAGGCTCGGCCAAGGGTACCACACAGCTTCACCACCACCAATTTGTCAAGTAAAGTGTTGAACTTCTCATGATCTACAACCACACCATTTTATAACCATCAGCATGTCATCCTCATACTTCTAAAAAAAATCGTTCCCAACATACTACAGAATACTTTCATACTCTACATGAAATCACAAGTAGAAATAACTGGAGATGGTTAAATGTCATACCGTCCAGAATGGAGGATAGTTTATTGTAAGGAAGAACTTTTAAGTCAGTGCGAGGGTTGATCTTGTCCCACGTGATGGGTTCGTTAGTTTCACTGCCATCCAATCATTTCTACACTTGTTAAGTTCCTAAAACCTCTGCGGTTCGTGTGACTGAAAATCACAGAGCAAACCTTCTCCACAAGAATCTAAGAGGTCTACCTTAAGGTCTACCCTCAAATGTGGACACATATATTGGAAGTTAGGTGTGGATATAAGAAAAGACACCAAATTGACATCATGTGCTTAATACGGATTGGAATGCATGCTTCAATATGTAGCCATTCTAAACTTAATAGTCAACATAATTTGGCAAGACCTATATGACCATTTAATGAGCACAAGAATCTGCACCTTGATAATGAATAACATATTCATATGTGCTCAGAAATTATGAGGAAAGTGGCGACGGGCACTATTTGGATCTGCTAATCATCTCACACTACTTGCATATTTCATATCCTCCGAGAAGTGGGCGCAGAGCTTAAAATGTCTTTTTGAGGCCTGCTTACCTTAACAAATGATTAAGTGCAAGATGGTTAGGAAATCCAAATAATTGTGCCCATAAGCATTGTCCTCATGATTTTTGGAGCTCATATGAATATCTTATTCATTGTCAAAGCAAAGATTCTTGTGCTCCTTAAGTGGTCACATTATATATATGTCCCCCCAATTATGTTGATTATTGAGCCTAGAAATGGATAACAAATTTTGAGCACGTAGTCCAATCTCTTTCTCGTGTCTGTTCTTAGATCCACACCCAACCACCCACCACTCAAAATGTTGTCATACACATGTCTGTTTAAGTTCAGTAACCAAATTAGACCCACTCACCTTAAGTAGACGTGCCTAAACCCAACACAGCAACAAGCTGGACACATTTACACGTTTTTAAAGAGATTGAAGTTTGTGCTCAAAACATGGTAACTACATTATTCCAAACGCAACAGTCAACATGATTAGGGGGACCTATATGAACAAGATATTCATATGAGCTCTGAAAGTTATGAGGCAAATGACCACGACCACGATTTGGATTCGCTAAGTTAGTCATCTTGCACTAACTTAATTGCGATGTGCGAGAAGAGAAGTGAGTGCCGCGGAGAGAAAACATCCGAATAACTTAACACACGTCTAATTTAGGCTTAACTTACCTGAGTTGATGGAGAGCCCAGCGCTCCAGCTTCTGCACCGCCTTGCTGAGTCGCGGTGCAACGGACATGCTGTCCAGGCCCGTCGTGACCGACATGATCCTGCTGCTGGCTATGTCCACCTCCCCAACTCTTCTTTTCTTCCTTCGCGGTGAATCCAGTGCAACCACCAACTTCTGCTCATGCCATCACAATCCCTCCCAACCCAGCCCTTAAGTCAAACAAACAATTCAAGCTATGCTTCACTGCAACCATTTCTCCTCTACTCAATTTGGCCAAACTACGATTACCTTCCGCAGGAAAGAAAATGGTCCAAGTGCACCTCGCTGAGTATTGAGAATGCCACATCATTTGTTTAATTCCTGGTAAACCCTTACTATGAACTTTCCAGATGATGTAAGTATGTATATGGTTGAATTGAGGATGTGATTTTCGAATTGGGTCGTAAGCAGTGATACTTTTAGGAGCTCTGCTACTTACCAGCTTTGTCGCTTCTTGACTCACTTTCTTAACCAAGAATCACTGAGTCAGCTCAAGATGATCACTGGGTGATCAATTTAAACACAAGAGGAGGAAGAAATGAAGGAAGAAATGAAGGAAGAAATGAAGGGAGGAATGTCCCTTGCATTCTAATGCTTGTTCTTTCATATCCTCCCTTCCTTTGACCTTCCCGGCCATTGGGCGCCTAAAGTTTCAACCCGGTGATTCCCCGGGTGCTGAACGAACCCTGCACCAGGCAGATATCATCTGGTGCTTCAATTTAACTATGAAGAAAGGCAAAGATCATCCTGATGACATGATAATAACCCGTCAATACTTCGGCTTCTGGATCTAATATTTTTCTTTCCTTGCAATGATGTTTTCCTACAGATCAACACGACACATTTCGGATACATTTTTCGGGCTTAAGGGGCTTGAAGAAATTGCATAGAATAGGAGAAGATACAAGTTGGATGCCATAATCCAATGGGAGGGGTGGGTGATTAGACCTAACAACGGAGCTATACACGTCTCTACAATTTGGAGGATTCAGTATACAGGAGTCTACAATATCTGGTGCTTCAATATAGCTATGAAGGAAGGCAAATATCATACTCATGAGCATAATTACCTTCCGTGATTGCTTCGGCTACTGGATGTAATCTCTTCTTTTCTTGCAATCAGGTTGCTCCTGAGGTGTTTCCTACAAATCAGCACAACAAATAAATCTCAGGTCTTAAGATGCTTGGAATATAGAATCGAGTAGAATAGGAGAAGATACAAGTTGGATGCCCTAATTCATTTGGAGAGGTGGGTGATTAGACCTAACAACCGGATCTATACATGTCTTTTACAATTTGGAGGATTCAGTATACAGGAGTCTTCAATATCTGTAGTATGGAGGTCCTTCTTTCGTATACTGATCGAGTGCTTCTACCTGTCGCTGTCACTGTAACATCGTTGGTCTCGATGTTCCTCTGGTTTTATTATGTCTACTTGAAGCGGGGGTTACTTAAAGTCTGGAAGCCGGTGGAATCTACCGCTGTTTTTCGTCTCCCGCTTGAGGAAGGCACAAGTGACCCAAATGATATTGAGATGGAAGAAAAGCTGTTGAAGATTGAGAAACCTCTTCTCCAGTGTATGGTATGGTCCTCTCAACCTCTACCAACCACATTTCTATATCAAATTTGCTCATTTTGCCCATGCATGTGTACAATTCTTGGGAACTGAAATTGTGTTATGCATTGGAATTTGGGCTCCCCTACCTCGGTCTTGAAAGAACAATCTCCGGTGCCATTTGTTGCAGGATTGGTTTTTAGACAACACCTTCTGAATTCCTGTAGGGTGATCTGCTTCACAGAATTGGGTTTCTATTGCAGGATGCAGGACTACAGGAATATGAGCCTTGGGCAATTGTCCTGCGGCTCTGAAAAGTTGTCCTAAGTCACTAGAAAATATACAATTCTATTGCTGTGGAAGATTTGCACATTTTTTTTCACAGCAATAAATTTGTATATTTCTTTCACTAATGCAGGACAATTGCCTCAGACTAATATGCCAGTAGTGCAGGGATGATGATTATCATTCAATGCTTCTCTTATTAAGGTGTGTAACCAATTCCTTGAATTTCTATGCGACATACTTAGAATGATTGAGGTTTTCAAGGAGTCCCTATTGTAAACCTGCATGTTAACTCCGTTGTTGTTTCCCATTTTCCATTCTTGCTACTAATACAAAATGGATCTTGTGATTCGCTTTTTTTCTAGAGGTTGGTTAACAATTTTTGCAAGACTGAAGTTCATATTAGCAACAAGGCTGGACTATGGTTACCGGAAAATGATTCTCTCGATAATCGCATCGTAGATTTTTTTGGGGCAAGACTACATGCTCATTCCACCCACAAAGTGCATATATATATTGTCCAAATTCTTATTTTCCCACCAAAGAGAGAGAAAGAGTGAACCCTCTAAAGCCCTTCCCACCCTCAAGAATTGGTGCAATGAAGATTTATGGTATAGGTGGAGTTTATGTGTGAGATCACAGCATGTAGCATTGGCAAACAAGATTGAAAGTTGATTATTGAGGGAGTCATTGTACGGTGACAATAAGAATTCCTCTAACATTGTTGAGCATGAAGTGTTGACAATGACCCCCAAGATCTACTTTTTGGAGTAAATATCCACAATGGAAATCCCATATGGATTTGTTTTTGTTCTCCTCCAACTCAACCTGTAGGTAAATGTTGTATTGGCTTCACGTCCTAAGCTATGTACCAATGAGGTGGGAACTAACATGAGCTTGCCACTAGTTTATATTGCTCAGCATTCATTCCTGGAAAAAAGGCCTTGCTTATTGACAATTGTTTCCTTAAGTGGAACTAGAAAAAAGGTCCACCCCATTGAGCAAGAATGATGTATTTCTTGAAACCTAGAGATTCTAATACAAAAGAGCACTAGGGACCACATACAAACGTAAGCTACAAGAAAACATGAATCTAAATGACGCAATCCAAAATGACCAAAAAGACATCAATCACTATATTCGTTAATTTGAGACTCTCTCTTGTCTCAAAATTAATATATGGACCACAACAACATGGTCTAATGTTTGGGTCGTCTTACCTAAACCATCTTGATATGAGTTCTTAATTGGGTTCTTGATATGAACACCCGCTTCAAAGTATTTGCATCTTACAACATTCTCCAATATCTGTGTGATTTTATCCATGTTCTTATATTTGTAATTGTCTCAAAATGCCGAAAAAGTCCAAAATTAACGAATATAGTGATATCATGTCATTTTGACCGGCCCGCAAGAGACACAATTTGGTAAAGATGACCATGATGATGTTTTCTTCTAGTGGTAGTTGTTCCAAACTCTAAAACACAGCCAAATCACAAATCAAACACCTATTAGATGTTGCCAAGTACAAGAAGCTCAAATCCCATGGTGGCAACTATTTGTAGCACTAGGTAGGGGTCAACGTCTTTAGAATTTGGTTTGGAGTTGCTAAAGAAGCAACATTTTGGAGTTTTTTTTTTGCATTACAAGCATTTCTAAAACTATACATTCTAAAAAAAATTATAAATTTCCTTAGATGTGAAATTCATTACTTACTAGGGAGGTTTGGATGGTAACATTTATTTTAGAAGATCGCTTTTAATTGGTTCTAAAAATGACATTTGAAAGCACAAATTTTTTGTAATGTAGAGCCTAATTGTATCAATAGAAACCTCTCAGTGCCCTCTTTCCAAGCACGTTGGTCCTCTTTGTGAAATAACAAATCATCAATCGCATCAGAAGTAACAGCAATGATTTAGAATCAACTGTTTGTAAAGGGGAGAGTTGCCACCCCGAGGCTCAAACATTGCAAATTGCTAACACCTCATTGTTGTCCTATTAAAGAAGTACAGGCTTGTCTCGAAGATTGCTGATTCTCATCATCACCATCACCATGACCACAACACACACAAGTTTCGGTTCCACCATCTTATTAATCAACTGGAGCCCAAACCCAAGATTCGACCCCTCTCCGAACTAGTGGTGGACTACACGCCCGACAGCATCAAAGTCAAGTACACCAAGAGCCTCGAAATCACCATCCTCTTCAACACGCCGCACGGTGGATCTCGGTGGCGGACGATCATGAAGAGTGGATATGGCCTTTACACCGCCAAGATTTGCACATTGGCCGGCAATGCGAGCGGTTTGGTCAGCAGCTTCTATCTTTCAACCGGCCAAGAGGGCAATGATCCCAAACAACAACAGCAAGATGAGATCGACTTTGAGTTCCTTGGACTCGACGCACGGCTTGTGCAGACGAATGTGCACGTGAAGGGGATCGGGAACCAGGAGGTGGTGCACGACCTCAGGTTCAATACATCGGCTGCGTTTCATGAATACTCCATCTTTTGGAGCTCCGAGAGCATCGAGTGGTATGTGGATGGCGCACTCTTGCGAGTCGTGTCTCGGAAATCAGTGGAGGAAGAATTTGATCCCGAGTGGCTGGCACGGCCGATGTATTTGTATGCGTCAGTGTGGAATGCGGAGAGCGTCGCGGATGGGCGGTGGGCGGGGCCGTATGTGGGTTGCGATGAGCCGTATGCTTGTACATATAAGGATGTTTTCATACCCGCATGAGGGAGGTTGGCTCTTCAAATTGATAGATATAAACTTCGGACCTCTTTCAAGGTCGACGTGAATAAAATGTATGTTTGTAATGTGAATGATCTAGTGCCCACCGGACAAAAGGCTATTGGAACAAAATTACTCTCCCCTGCTGAGAATAAATACTTTAGTGACCAGTTTCTAGTAAAAATAACCATAAATTGTTGGTTGGATAATTGTTTAAGTATAAGTTGAATTTTGATGTATTGAAAGATCGCCAAGCCATAAGTTTCGCAGTTGGTCGGTGAAAGGCGATGTATCATAATTATGTGGTTCAGGTTCGAAGCCTATTGGATCCGTTTGAGCATTATTGTGATATATATGACTTGATAGGTTAGTTCTTCACTGAATGTTTGAACTATAAACCATGAACAAAGTAGTGCCAAACAAGCCACCTATTACAAGGTTGAATTCCTATTTTTTTTTCCATTAACACCCGTTCAAGGGGTGTATGCTTTGTCAAAACCATGATTCACGTGTGTGAGTCACCTTTAGTTTAATATTCTTATATAATATTTTAGTGGAAAAAAAAGTATGGATACAAAATATGGCCAACAAACCAAGTATACATTTCATACAAAAATAAATAAATAAATATTACCAAAGTATGTAGAAACCTAAACTTTTGTGTGAAAAATACGCCTCAAATATTTATGTACATCATTGGATTCCAGACTTAAATCTAATATATATATATATATATATATATATATATATAATTACTTTTGATTTGAAACACTATTAGCAAAACCTTCTATCAATGTGTACAATATTATATAATTTTTAATAATGGATCCTTTAGAAGAAATCACCGATAGTTTATTAGTTCGACACACGGTGAAAACCTAAACATATATATGTCATTTATGTAATAAGTGCAGGTGACATTCAAAATTATCATCAAAATCTTAGTCTAGTGATGAGAAAATTTAAAGGGCACTATGATATCCTTCCTCATCCTTCACCTTTGGCCAAATTTACTAAGTCCTTCTTCGATTGAGTAAAATAACCAATGTAAACCATCTCATTATATTGCTCTTTATATTCTTCTCTCATCTTCTTAATCAATAAATCTTGTAACAAACCAACTAAGGAGACATAATTACTACCTAAACACTAGTCTTCCAAAATGAAAGTTTCTACTAGTCCTCCAAAAAGGTTGGATGGAAGTCCTAGACACAAAAGTATAGTAGCACACATAACGAGGGAGATTGGTAAGAAATACCGCCAAGAAGTAGTTACAAATTGTTGCTGCTATGACAAAGGATAAGGTCATTAACCGAGCCCTTGAACTGAAAGTATTGAAAATCTTGAATGTGAAAAACCCGAATACATGTGAAAAAGAAACAAAAGTACTACAATACATTTTACTATATTTTTCTAATTTTAGTATGTATAATTGCAAGATTGCTTGCTTCTTATTGATCTATATGTTATTGACATTGATAACAAATACGTACGTGAGTCCGTGGACACCTGATGTACATTCGACTAACATTCATTGAAATGATATGGGAATATGGACATAGATGAGGACCACATATGTAGCGGGATTATTTTAGGAGTGGTTCTTCTTCAAATTCTAAACAGCCAAAAATTGCTCCATGGATGTTCATATTTTTTTTGCTCTTGTGTGATAAAATGAATGAGCCAAGTGGTTGCACTAGAAGAAATCGTGTCCATTTCAACCCTTGGCCATCGCGACTCGCACCAAGAAAATGCATAAACAATTCAATTGGTAGGCAACCAGAAGGTACCTGTGGTGTACCCATGGAAGGTGCCCCCCGATTCCCAACCGAATTGATTTGTTTATGCATTTTCTTGGTTTAGTCTTGATGGCCTAGTCGCAAGGAGGGTTGAAATGGACAGGATTTCTTCTAGTGTTGGCATGTTCTTGGTGAACTATGCCCATCATAGGCAAAAGACAGTTTTTATAAGTAGCCTCATATGAATAAAGGTTCGTGCTTGACTCAAAAGCACATAACATTACTTAGCAGCATGGGGGGGGGGTGTGGGCCCTCAAAATGTAACAGTGGGATGATGGGAGCACACTTTGAATATGAGTCCAGATTATTTAGATGAAATTCTAGTTTATAATTAATGAACACATGTGCATTTATAGTGGGTCACTCTCTACAATTACCAATGCCAATTGTTCCAATAAGATAGTAGGCTTTCGGATTTAGGGTTAGGATTTTTGTCAATTTAATCCAAGTTATAAAATTTCATAGCTTCACTTTCATCCAAATTAACACTTGTTAAAGTAAATTCATTGAAGAGGGGAGCAAAATTACTATAAATTCTCTTAAAAATTAACACTTACTAATTTATTTTGGGGGATTTATTTTGGGGAGCGCAATTTTTCTTAACACATATCGAGGGTGAACTGTAATATGTATCTATGAAAATATAGATATTCAGGTAGACATGCCTATATCGAACATAACAAAAACATGATATGTGGTATGTGATTAGATGTGAATCTAAGGACGAATGCCAAAAACACATATGTTTGAAAGAGATTGGAGCACGTGCTCAAAATATGCTAACCAATGTAGGTTCAATAGTCAACATGATTGAAAGGCATGTATGACCACTGAATAAAATATTCATACAAGATCCGAAGGTTATGAGGCAAATGGCTACAGACACAATTTGGATTTGCTAATCATCTCGCACTAACTTAATTATGCATTTCATATCCTCATAGGAAAGAGGGAGTGGGTGCAAAGAGAAAAGTATCCGAATAACACACGCCTATACCCCTCGGTGTGAACACGCAACGAGAGGCTAAATTTAGCTACCAACTTACTCTCCCCCGAATATGAACGCTTCACACTGGCAAGTTTTGAGGACAAAGGAGGTTCCACGGGCCTCGCAAACTTTGTTGTCACTCGCCGTTCAACGTTGCGCAGAGGCAAATCGCATTCTATAGGGCGACCTTTCTTTGATGTTAGACTTCTCACAAAGATTCACATTCAAATTGCCTTTCCAATCTTAGCTTGCGCACTTCCTTGTGTTCAAACATCTCTGAACTTAAGCAGGAGAAGTAACTTGGTCCAGTGGTGCATGCGGAGGTTCTATTTTCCCTCGCAATTTCAAATGTGGCAACAATGCGCACGATGAATGTACGTAGAGGTAGGCGGTCGGAGAGAGTGCAGTAGAATGGGTGGAGTTTGAGAAATTAGGGTTTGGTAGGGTTTGGGGAAAATGGCTTTCGCGATGCGGCCCCCTCCGGGGGTGGTGGGGATGATGGGCGACCATTTGACTATTATGACGAGCATGCCAGGATCGATGCAAGGGTCGTCGGAGATGGGAGGTGACGTGGCGTTGTTGGCGTCGGTGGATCGGAGGGGGAAGAAAGAAGAGCGCATTCCACAATGGGGTTACCATGAGACAAAAGAGTTTATCGCTATTCGGGCAGAGCTGGAGAAAGATTTCACGCAGACCAAGCGAAACAAGACGTTGTGGGAGCTTATCTCTGGCAAGATGAAGGAGAAATCGTTTCGCAGGAGTGCCGACCAATGTAAATGTAAATGGAAAAACCTTGTCAATCGCTACAAGGTTCGTTCCTTTTCCTCTGCTCAACTTTCTCTGTAAATATATGCGGGTGAGAAGTGGCTCGTTTTTCTTGTTTCTCCATCTTCTATAATTCATATTTAAGTACGTCGTGAAATTTGTGTTGCATTATTAGATTCATGATGAAATATCAACGAAATCTGGATAGAAAATCGGACCTCCCCTTATGAAGTCATGGTTATCGGAAGTGGGTGTGCGTTGATTCCTTAACTGGATACATAGGTCCTCCCAATTGTGTACACTATTGAGTGTGGAATAGTTAATAAATTTTGAAGACCTAGTCTATTCTCTTTTAGACATGTTTTTCTTTATGGCGTACAAGGAAATTGCTGATTTTGAGATGTGGACATCTATAAATAATTATCGGTATCAGTTAGGGTCATTGCCTTTTGGCATTTTGTCTTCTGGAGGGGATGAAAATCCTCATTGTTCTGCTTTTGACAATGGGCTGTCAAAAGTATGGAGAAAATTCAGCAAATTTTAATCTGCTGCGAGAAAGATGCGATCTCATGTTACATTTTTGGCTTTCTCCTGGTAACCAAAAACTTCAAGCTCCCGAGTTTTCTGCTTAGTGTGCTGGTGGGCTGACTTCTGGTGGCCAAGATCCCGCCTCATGTGGTGATTGGATTTCACTATCCACCTATTTGCAAGGTGGTACCTTCATCACTTCTAAATGGACTTTGGTCATCAGGAGGGCATATCAATGTACCTACATATTGACCTGTGCAAATTTATGGATTGGTTCCCATGAAGACAACAAATCAGAAGCAAAATAGTACATACTGTAAGTAGATATGAGGAACTCATGTTTCATCAACCTAGTTTGGTAGTTTTATTATCTTAATTCTGACAGCATTACAAGGTGTTGGGGTTAAACGATACCTCATGGCTGCACTTTATTTTATATTTCTGGATGTATAGCACGGAATTCTTATATGTCATTCTTCTTATGGGGCATCTACAGCAGGTGAACTGTAGCCATGACACTCTACTGACACAAGAATATAGGATTTATCCTTTCTCTCATTTCTCAAAATGCTACCTTTTCTTAAGAATATTCAGAGTCCTACACTGATATTAGGTGGTTTTTCATCAACATAGAAGTGCGATGTAGGAGGTCACGTTTATGAATGGTAGCTGATCATGAAATCATAGTACTTGAAATGTACATGCGGTATTGATATGTTGGAACAGTGTTGATATGCTCGTTGTATCTTCCTCCAGCTGTGATTGGTGGTTAATTAGTTGGTGGGCTTGATTACAAAAGCAGTGAGGTGGTGACATTATATGATGCATGCAGGATGGTAGCATCCTGCATAGGATGCTAGACTTGAATATAAAACCAGAGCCTGAGGAAAGGTCCCACCTAAACAATTAAATAGAGTTTCTAAAGTCACTGGGTTTGAACTTTGATACCAGAAATTGTCAATGAGCTGAGACAAGGATTTTTTCGTTTTGCAGGGCAAAGAGACCTCTGAACCTGATAATGGGCGACAATGCCCTTTCTTTGATGAACTCCATACAATATTCATCGAGAGAGAGAAAAACATGGACAGGTTGTTACTGGAATCTGAGTCTGGAGCCAGGCCAAAGAAGAAGGCAAAGCGGGGGGAGCTCAAGCTTTCGGATGAGGACACAGATGAAGAAGATGATAACAAAGATGACAGTGAGGATGAGCGGCTCGTGCGCAGGAACAAGCGAAAGTCTGATAAAGAAAAGCAGAGAGTCACAGCTGACAAGTATCGGGCAAATAGTATGCAAGAAGTTCTGGAGGATTTCATCCAGCAGCAACTCAAAACTGAGGCTCTTTGGCGGGATGTATTGGACAAAAGAGAGCTTGACCAGAGGATCTGGGAGCAGGAGTTGTCCAACAGCATGGAACACATTGAACATGAACGACTGTCCAAGGAACATGCCTGGAGGGAGCGGGAAGAAGAGTGGAGAGAAAGGGAAGAAATCCGTGCCGAAAAGAGGGATGAGTTATTGACACTCTTATTCAGAAAGTATGCTGAGCGGAGCAACCGTCAGGGACAACAATAGAATGCACACCTTGGGAGACAGATAATTATATGCCAAAGGTTTCCATTCTATCTATGTCATCCCTTTTGAGAAGAAGTCATCAGGCAAAGCATCAACAGGAGTGCCTCCAAACCAGTCCTCCAATTGTACATTCTTATCTGTCAAATCTCACTGAACAGCCCATGATCTCTGGCCAAGATATCATGTCAGGGACTTTTACGAGCACTCTGTCAGTCTTGTACAATATTCATGACCACTGTAAACAGCCGTAGAAACTGAATTGGACCTCTTGAGTATGAGTCAAGAGGCATCCATGAATCTAGGTTCGGTGATTTATCACAGTAAAGATGGGCCAGCATGTGCTCAACACAGTGAAACAATCATTTATTTCTGGTACAGCACTTTTTGGGGGTTCCCACACACTTATCTGTTTCAATTTGCTTTAGATCTTTAGGTCTTATGAGGTTGTGATACTTTTTGTGCTTTTGTAGCTCGATGTTGTTAGCAACAAGAACAATGACCTCGTTGAGTATGCATCTTTATGACTCTGGACTTGGAGAACAGTACATTTGCAGGTGGATAGTTCTCAAGGTGGAAACAGGGCAGATAGGCTTGGATTGCAACTGGGAAAGTTCTTTATCAACCCAGTCGCTTGCCGTGCAGCTGTAGTTCTAGGTACTAGTGTAGGAGCAATACTGTAGTGCCTCAAGCAGTTGTCTTACTCAGGAGTTGGTTGCTATATTTGTCTTATGAACAAAAGAAGTGCTCCATTTTTGTGCCAAAATATTCTACAATAGCATGCATGGGGGCACCTATCTATTCACCATGAATATGTTCACGTGTGTATCATTCATGAGGTCCATCTCAACATTGGTGGATCAACAAGGGGTAAAAGAAAAGAAAAGAAAAAGAAATGTTGGTGTTCCATCACAGACGTGAATGTGAGCCAGTTCTCCTTGTACTGATCCTGGAGTCAACAAGGGGTACAATTATGAAATAGGTTGCTAGAGATTGCATGTTGACTGTGATGCTCAAAATTGATCTGGTAGGTTGCATGCAACTCAATCCTAAGTTCCACAATATACACTCTAAACTCCGTAGCATCACACCTGTGGCAACCAAAGTGCACGGGATACTACGGAGTTTTGTAGTGTTAACATGGATGCGTGATACTAGTGAATTAGTCTAGCATGTGACACTATGGAATAACACATATAAAATGGTGTGGTGTGGTCCACTCCGCTTCGCCTTCCCGGGCGATGTGGTGGATGCATGCACCAACATTCAACAAGTGGCATAAGAAGAAGAAGAAGAATGAGAATAAGAAGGTGACACTCCGCATATTGACACATGGCACAATGCAAGGGTGTGGGTTGACTTCTTTGGTGGTTTGCATTAATGACAAACTTTGTGATATTAGGGAGAGAAGGGTGACACTAAGGAGTGAGATTTGAACTACGCAGATCCGTTCCCTAGGGTTTCGGGATATTAGAGAGTGAGTGACGTTATGGAGGTTGATACTACGGAGTTTAGGGTGTATAGGAGATTGGTGCTTCAGTTTACCATACATTCCTGCACAATTTTGGGTTCAAGTGTAGGAACTATCATGTCATGAGGTTAAGGTTTAGGGTTGAGATTTTAGGGTTTAGTTCTTCAACTAAACTGTACACATGCCTTCTTCATGTTTGTGATAAATCAGCTGGTGTCCAGATTCTAACCTGCTGGTGGGGGGTCGCTACTGAAATTGTAAGGTCATACCATTGCTTCGGTTCCACTAGATTTAATTCCAAGATCCACTGTTGTAGTAGATCATAAAATCTGCTAATCTTAAGAAATCTAATGACAAGACCCACATGAATTTTATAGCGGGTGAGTTAGCAAGGGTGTAAGTAATATTGGTCTCCTTTTCCATGTCCCCCTGAGCCAACCCTCATTGAAGGTCCAACTAAGTTACCTTACATATAGTTTGAGCTCAATCTCAAGCTTGCAAATTTGGCAGGCTAGGGTAAGAAAATTTTCAATCCTTTGTATACTGTATATGGGCCTTAGAGCATGACCACTTGTCATGTACCAAACTCAATAGTTGAGGGGTGTTTTATTAGTAAGATTTTTAAGTATATTAGCTTGTCTAACTTGAAATTGCAATCGTTGGCTCTCCACGCAACTGCCCAACCCAAGATTTGATTGTCATGAATTTTTATCTTGTCCAACTGCCTACTACTAAAGTGATATGTAAGTTAGGATTCTACAAGAATACCACAAAAATAAGCCTAAACAATAAAAACAAGCTACAATTCATGTCAAATAAAGACACATGATATTGGCATGGCACCTCCTTGAGTTTCAATACATCTCTTACCCAAATTTGAGTGTCTTGAGTAGGAGGTGAGTGTGGAAAATGATTAGCCAGGACGTTTGTTCCAAATGCGGCGAAGAATACCAAAGTTAGTTTTGTCCAATTTTTTTTCAATATTAGAAGTTCATCATCTTGCCTTAAGGTGTAATACACATGTGTCATGGGATCCGCTATGACATCGATGTTGATTCCAAAAAGTTGTTGTGCGATGGTATCTTGCAAAATTTGGGTCTTCATGTGAGTTGCTTGCACTATCTCCAATCAAGCTTGGCTAAAGGCCATTGTCCAAGTGACATAAGTTGAAAGTTGAAAGTGGAAAGTTTGTTTGGTGCTATAGGTTGCATGGAGTCTGCATTTTGAATCGTAATTGAACCAGTTAATTTGTCTTGATAATGTGTGTGGCCAAACCTTATGGTGCTTGAAACGACAAACCTTGTATTAACTCTTGTTGATGGCCATAATCAAAAGGAAACTCATTGGGTGTGAAACACTTTGAGAAGACCAAATAGTGTTTGCATTGTGTTCAAGGGGAACAAATAGTGTTGTGATGGAATTTCAGTACGGTCAAGTGTCGAATAAGTCATATGCCTCTTGGGAAGGGAAGGAACAAATTTAAATTGAGTAATAGATTCAACACCATAGTCTTTAAGAACTGTGGGAATTAGGAGTGAAACCTCTTGCTATTTGTATCGTTGAGAAATAAGCAAGGGTGACAGCCATGGTCAAGGGAATACCATTGTCTCTGGAAGTTGAAGAGATGACCAATCTAGGCTGCTAAAATTGTCCCATAACGAAGGGAAACTATCGTCAAAGCTCCCATAAAAGGAAGAGTTGGAAGGGCTACCAACAAGTAACATGTATCCGAGACTTGACCATTCCACTACACATGTTGACCATTGTCTAACTGACTCATCTCATGGCCACACATACAGGCTTAGGTGACATCTTTAATTAGATACTTTACATTAAGTATTAATGGTCAGATAATTTGGCCATTTTCTTTTGCACATTATGTGGACGCAATTATTTTAATCAATGAATTTTTTAAGGATATAGAGGCATATCAAAAAAACATTAAACCTGCCAACATAATATGAACTCCAAAGAATTAACACAATTAAAAGATCAATGTAAAAGGAACATAAGCCATCCATATGTGAATTATTGGTGCACATCAACAAATCAATTAACCCCATGAAGTACAATCAAATCAAACTAATAAAGGAAGAATGAACCATGGCATAGGCAGACATACAAACTTGTTTTGGCCTATGGTTCTAGAAACTTATAGGATGTTGTCCTTTAGTCGGTCCAAGTAAGGACAATGGTCTTATAAACTCATTAAAATCTAAGATAAATCAATAAACGCCGCAACCCACAGGGTTGGTTCTACTATATTTCATGATATACTAAATTATCAAATAATCAATGAGAGATCATGGTTCAAGTCAGGGTGCCTTTGGCTTTGATTATATGTGGTTACAAGTTATTCCAAAAGACTATTGATGAGCCCTTGCATTGCAATCCATGGTTTTAGCACGTCATTACTACTGGACTATGGTTGTGAGGGAGAGACCACGCATATGCATGTACTGCTTTGAGTGACCTTGCAATCCACCCATCAACCTAAATTAATCTCTAGAAATCACATAAAACAAAGTCTACTCTAGGTTTTGATACACAATTCTCATCTAGAATCCGTCAAGATCTATCATTAATTTAATTATGATGCTTAGATATAAAATTTGACACTTATTTAGTCTTTCATGTGTGGTTTTGTTGAGTGGAACATAATCCAAAAACCTATCTACAAGATAGATCCCATGACATTTGGGTATATTGTGTTTGATTGCTCCCTACTTTGTCTCCAAGCTTCGTGCCGTCCTCTCTACAATTGAACATGGCTGACTACAATTCCAAAGGTTTTGGATCCACACCCAAAATGCATATTCTTCTACTATG
This sequence comes from Polytrichum formosum, assembly GCA_964035585.1. NCBI lineage: Eukaryota > Viridiplantae > Streptophyta > Polytrichopsida > Polytrichales > Polytrichaceae > Polytrichum > Polytrichum formosum. Next base: position 21,554,755 of record OZ037935.1, on the reverse strand, counting down.
TGTTTGCACGGGGGGGTCACTCCATTGTCAAGTAGAATACCACGTGCGAGACAAAAAAATCTACTTTTTCCTAAAAACATCACCAAAATGGGTCAAAATTTTATCAATTTTTTTTCGTGTGTAGATATACACGGTTTCTATTACATAGTAAAAAATGGTAACCAAATTTGATGATCTGTGTTTTTAATAAAACATGCCGTTTCTAACTAGGATGACGCAGAATTGAACTAAAACAATTACTAAAAAAACTGAAGATGACTAAAAATTTCAAAAAAATATACAAAAGATATTATCAATGGTTATGTATATGTAGAAAAAAAATCATAATTTTAAAAATTGTCTATGGCATATAATATAGGGTAACAAAATTGTCTCGCACGTGGTATTCACTCGACAATGGAGTGACCCCCCCGTGTGTGTTTGTTACAAGGCCTTGTGAGATTGCTAGTTATGAACAACAAGCAAGAGTCTCCTCTGCAACTAGAATTTTTTTTCCCCTTGATGCATCGAATTCCTCCGAACACTATATTAGGTTATTTGAGACTTTGCATTGTTTCAAATTAATATATGGATGACAAAGCATGAAGTCACCCTAAACATAGGCTATGGTATATAAGCAAGAAATAAATTATCTGTCCAATCCCAAAGTTAATGATTGGCCAATATAAGCACATTAGGTAGAGCATTTGAAACCTACTACAACATAAAATCAAAGGAATACATGCATATTGAATATAAAACAAACCCCAAATCCTTCAACCTACTAATTAACAAGCCCAGAATGACCTTCTCAAGAGAGCATCAAACCGGCGCGCACTGGTTTGATACTCTTTCAAGAGCAAAGGTGGCACTACCTTTGATTTTTCTTCAACTATTTTTAATCTATTCAGGTAGTTACTTTCACTGCTAAGAATTGATTATGTCGGTTTCTAGGACAAAACTAATGCCAAGTGGCAGTGAAGGTTCTGCTCTAGGCTAAATTAGAATCTCAAGCAATCTAAATAGCTATAAAGCAACTAGAAAAGTTGGTGGGGGGTAAAAAGGTAGTTTTATTTTTTGGGAAAGTTTTCTAAAATCCGCATTGGAAACATTTTCGACACCTTTTTGAATCTACTATTTTATTAATTCTCCATTCATCTACCCTTGTTTTGCAAGTTTTCCCTTCTTGTTGAGATAATATTGTGGGTACTCAAATGGTACCCCGCTAGCATGAGTACTTAATGTTATTACAAAGCTAGAGTGTAACAAATGCATATTGCTTGCAACATAGGAGTTTTAGCCCAAAAAATAAAATAAAATAAATAATTTATTCATTGGATATTATATATGGATATTCATCCAAACCCAATCATAATAGGATCCAAACGTAACCAAAAATCTACACCAATTGTATTGAACACACAATGCATATAGACTTACTAGTAGTACACTATAATTTAAACATGCTAAATTTATAATAATAGATCAAGTACAAAAATGTTGGATATTATTGGTGGTTGTTCACAATCCAGTAACTTGATTTCTATCAAGCTCCCGGGGGGTGCACTCCATTGTCAAGTTGAACACCACGTGCGATAAAAAAAATCTACTTTTTACATAAAGCATCATCAAAATGGGTCAAAATTTTATCAATTTTTTTTCATGAGTAGATAAAATCGGTATCTACTACATAGTGTAAAATAGTAACAAAATTTGATGATCTGTTTTTTTAATAAAACATACCGTTTCTAACTAGAATGACGCAAAATTGAACTAAAAAAACTACTACAAAAATGAAAATGACTAAAAATTTCAAAAAAAATAAAAAAGATACCATCAATGGTTATGTATATGTAGAAAAAATTTCATAATTTTAAAAATTATCTATGGCATATAATAGAGGGTAGCAAACCATTATCGCACGTGGTTATGAAACGTAAGGGGTGTGATCGCCCCGTGATCAAGTTCTCATTGGCTTGATTCACCCGTGAGGTGAGCAAGGTTGTCTTTTGCAAATGTTTGTCCTTTTGAGGATGGATAGTGACCCATTATGATTCTTCCGTGATTGCCATGCGAATCTATGTCTATCCAACTTGGACCATGCTCAAAATACACCCTCTAATGCAAATTATGATTTGTATTCCAACATGTGTAATGATGGATCATATCTTCATTACGTGTTGTTGGTCGGTAGTACTCCACCTGAATCTGTTGGAAATGAGGACTAGAAATTACAAAATTTAGTTGAGACAAAGATCTTGCTACCCAAACCAATTTAACATATGTCTCATCTCCAAGATGCAATATGAGCATATAACCTTCATGACAATCCACTACGACACAAAAAGATGGTGGGGGACGATTACTAGTAGGCCCAATGTAATGGGCGTCCCCCCACCCCCCTTCACATGTTCCATCAATTTGTAGGTCGCGTCCAATCCGGTACCAACCTGTTCCAAAGCCTCCTAATCCATTGAATCAGAGCGTTTCTATGCCCTACAAAGAAGTGCGAGGCAATCTTCTTCCCAATTGACATCCCATTCGAATTCATCCTCCTATAATTTGGGCTCTCATCAGCCTCCTAACTGTATCATGGTGGGCCCTTGTCCCGTTCTTGGCTACAGTCGTGGAGCATAGATTTTCCAAAATGTGGAGGCCATGCGAGCAATAGAAATGGCAGCCAAAGCAAGAAAGGCCACAATTAGCATAGACTTTGTACATAAGTAGGCTTAGTTTAGGTCACATTATCCAAGAAAGGTTACGTGGCACTCATTTGCTACTTAATATCTTTGACCAAACCTTGTATTTTCTATTTCTCATAATATGTATATCTCCTCTCTCTTCCAATATTGTCTCATGTTTGGGTTGTCCTACTAAAACCACCTTAATATGACTTCTTGATCGAGTTATGCCCTTCATTTGTGTGTGGATTGATGTAGACCACCACTCTTAAATGTTCGCATGTTTGAGTTTCACACACCTTTCCATCATTTTTATATGACATTTTTTTTATGTTCATATATATGTAAATGTCTCAAAGTGCTGGAAAAAGTCTCAAATTACCTAATGTAGTGTTTGCAAACATTGTTGCTAGATCTTTAGATGCAGCTCATGTTTGAGCTATGGCAAAGCTCGGACTAGCTGCACCCTAAACTCCGTAATATCAACCTCCATAATGTCACACACTCTCTAATATCCCGAAACCCTAGGGAACGGATGTGCGTAGTTCAAATCTTACTCCTTATTGTCACCTTTCTCTCCCTTATATCACGAATTTTGTCATTAATGCAAACCACCAAAGAAGTCAACCCACACCCTTGCATTGCGCCATGTGTCAATATGTGGAGTGTCACCTTCTGGTTCTTATTCTTCTTCTTCTTCTTATGCCACTTGTTGAATGTTGGTGCATGCATCCGTCACATTGCCGGGGAAGGCGAAGTGGAGTGGACCACACCACACCATTTAATATGTTGCACTTTTGTGTTATTCCATAGTATCACATGTTACACTAATTCACTAGTATCACACATCCATGTTAACACTATAGAACTCCGTAATATCCCGTGCACTTTGGTTGCCACAGGTGTGATGCTACGGAGTTTAGAGTGTACATGGACAATGAGCGGGGTGGCACTTGGGGGTCTTGCTAAGCCTTGTTGGCAAGTTGCTAGGTCTTGGTGGCGAGCCATGCTAGCCGGGTATCAAGGTGAAAGGTGTGGCATGTGGGAGGTAAAGCCGGGGAGCAATCAAGGCGGAAGGACCAAATCAATTGGAGTTGGCTTACATAGTCGAGCGGGGCCCCATTAAATGTCCTCGGTTGCGGCCAATGCATGTTTTCTAGGCCATGTGTATGGGCCATAGATACTGCCAAACCCGGCATAATTTTGTTGCGGCCAACTCTTTTGCGAGTTGGTGGTCATGCTCTTATATGTGCCTAAAATGGTGAAGCTTTGGTTCTTCCATATTTTGGATCATTTTTTCAAGTTGAAGTTCAAACTTGACATTGATATCATTAGACATAAAATATCTACAAGTTCAAGTTTGGACTTCAACTTGAAAATCAATCCAAAATAAGTGGGGACCAACCTTGAAACAATGTTGTGTCATTTTAAACACATATAAGAGCTCAAATCTTTTAACCTCGGCCCATCAAACTTGCAAGCTTGAGCTTATGAGGGCCACTTTACACACGAGCCAAGAGTTGCGACCATGAAATTATTAGAGCCCAAAAGAAAGTGTCCAAAGGCCAACCCAACACACCTCCAAAATCATGTAGTGTGATCACGGGCCTTGAAGTGTAGTGTGAAGTCATATGTGACCGGACCCTCAACCAAATGCTATTTCCATGAATCTCTATTCATGCGGGGTCCTCACACATGATAAAATAGAATAAATAAACGGATGTGAACGTTTGGAGTGCCATGGTCTCCCGGTTTTGTGTTAGGCCTACCTCCAAGAGGTGGTTTTTGAAATTTGTCCAAGTGACCATGAAACATGATCCATTTGATGCCATGTAAGAATCCATGTGGACTTTACATCCATCTTGCATTCACATACTCCGTTGGTCCCTCAAATGTAGTGTGAAGTGAACTTGGACCGGCTCCGCCTTTTCCACCAATGAGAGTGCTCGAAGTGAAATGGTCACGGGCTCTCAGTCTCGTGTGTGAAGTGGCCCTGAGCACGGCAACCCCATGAAAGTCCAAACCTGGAAGCTGGCAGAAACGCCAAGTTGCCTTACTTTGGTTAGTTCGGTCCCGGCTTTTGATCGTGCCCCCTTGCTCACAACTGCTTACCCTCTCACTTTCGGATGTCCACAAATCTTTTGGCTCCCAAGGATCAAAGCCAAAACTCTTGCAGTCGTACCTTAGCATACAGCCAAGTGGATTCAGATTTACATAATATTCTCCTCTTATTTTTAGGGTTGTACTCAGTGTTCAAGATTGAAGTCTTCAATGCCCTTCAAACGCGATTTGGCCCTTCAAAATATACCTCTCTCAAAACAACCCTTCAAAATGCAACCCCATATTGAAAATGAAGACGTCACTTGAAGTCCTCAATATAATATGCTTGCCACAAGAACCAACAAGTGTAGGGCATTGTCACTACAAGAAATGGAGTTAGATGGTTGATTCTTCACATTGTACTAGAAACATGTACCATATAATTCATGCACAAGTTTAATATGAGTTTTGTATATCATTTCTATATTCTTGGATTGACGTCTTGGATTTGAACCAACCCTTCAACTGAAGAGCTAAAAGTTGAGAGCCCTTCAAAATGAAACTCATATGAGGGCTTCAATCTTGAACATTGGTTGTACCCCTTATGTGACTACATTCCCTACGATGACATGAGACCATTCAAAGGGTGAAAGCCAGACACTACAATAGCACGGCTCCTTGCTCTTGCCATCCATAAATTTACTAGAAATCGAGAAAGAAGATGACTCTGATATTGCCACTGGAGTGAAGCAGGTTTTCATAATAGTTGGTTGGAATTATTTCATTCATTTGGATGTCTCCACTATAATTGGCTGGATTGTAGGTCATAGTATGCATGAAAAATCAAGTGCTAGGAAGGTCACCTGTCTGAATACTGCTCCGGCCTTATGCAGTTTAACCTCATAAGTTCCCATGGGATCCGGGTTAAGGCATGGGGTTCAAGGCGCTAATAACATTGCTAAGCCATGGGGATGGGGCTCCCTGGGCTTGGGAATGATCTTCAAAACATCTTGGCGTTATATCCTTGAGATTCTCCACCTCTCATATTCATTGATGAATGTGGGAAGGGCATGGTTCATGATGCATGTCACCTACCAATTGGAATGGAGATAGCAACTGGGGTGGTCATTAGTCAGGTCCCAAGTTGAGTAGGAGGTTAAACTGAATTCGGTAGGAGGGTGCCAAGTGGGCTCACATTTTATGCCACTAGAGCCAAGCTGCCAACACAAGGGCTTGACACCTCCCCCATAACGTGTGTGCCCAAGCCTCGGCAACAAGGCTTGACCAATTTAGATAGAATCCCAAAACCTTGCTTAGGGGCGCTTTAGATGGGGATCCAAGGGGGAGGGTCTAACAAGAAAGAGCAATCCTAACGGCTGAGAGGTGGAATTTGGACCGAAGGTCTTTAGATGAGGGTCGAAGATCAAGAAGAGGCAAAGTGAGGTGTCTCCTACATGGCATCATTTAGGAGGGAAACAAACACTACTGGTCTGAACCAAGAAATGAAGCTCAAAGGAGAGTTCATGTTTTGGAGAACCAAGATGGAAGGTAAGGTCCAAGGGAGGGTTTGATTCAAGGGTTCAATTTGCCTCAAATTGCTTCAAATTGGTCCCTATGTTCTTAGACCATGGACCCCCATCTAAAGCGCCCTTATTATTGTTATGTTTCTTTATGCTTAGTCATTCAAGGGTTAAGATACATACACCTAGAACAAACACAACACCTAAAGGCTAAAACTAACACTATGTATCACATTCATACATTTGAGTGCTTCAAATCATAGTGTTGATTATAGGTTAATGTGTGTTGGTTTTTGGCATGCCCACCTCAATATACATGCATTCAACCATTGCCTCATATACACAAATGTTGTGATGAAGACATGCACCAAGCTTGGGTTTGGGTGTTTGCCGCTTGGAAGCCCTAACTTGGTTACATATTATGTTGGAGTGATGTTTGGTTAGGTGTGCATCTACAAACGAACACCAAGAATATATGTGTTTGAAAGAGATTGACCATTGAACTGCATGTTCAAGTTTTTGGTGAGTTTTCTAGGTTCAAGAGTCAATCTAATTGGGAAGTGGGACCTAAATGATCACTTAAGAAGAAAGCGCATCTTCACATTGTTAACGAATAAGATATTCATACAAGCTCTGAACATATGAAGTCAACGACTACAACCTTGATTTGGATTTGCAACCATCTTGCATAAATGCGTGTGAAACATCCTAGGAGAAGTGAACACGTAGCTAAAAGTGTCCATTTTAGGTCCACATACCCTCAAGAGGTATATCATGCCCCTACTTAAAAATTTCATGAGGGATTTGAGACCCGGTGTTGGGTCAATCTAGAAGGTAATGTAAGCAGGCCTTTCATGGTCATTTTTCCTAATCGGACAACTATATTTGAGTGATGTGTGGTTTCGTGTGGATGTAAGAATGGACACGAAAAGACGTCTGTTTCAAAGGGATTTGACTAATTGTTCAAAACATTGTTCTAGGCTCCACAGTGACCATTATTTTCTTTTTATTTTCTTTTTTTTGGGGGGGGGGGAAGGGAGGGGAGGGGCTATACAATATGACCATTTGATGTCCTCAAGAATCTTCACTTTGACAATGAATGAGATGTTCTTATGAGCCCCAAAAATTATGAAAAATAATAATAGTTGCGGACATGATTTGGAATTGGCAATCATCTCACACTAATTGTGTGTTGCGCTGCTCGCAACTGACAAGAAGTGGGCACAAAGATTAAGGGCTACTTCACACACGAGCCAAGAGCCATGACCATGAAATTGTGAGAGCCCAAAAGAAAGTGTCCAAAGGCCGTCCCAAGACACCTCCAAAATCATGTAGTGTGGTCACGGGCCCTCAAAGTGTAGTGTGAAGTCATATGTGACCAGGCTCTCAACCAGATGCTATTTCAATGAATTTCTATTCGTGCGGGTCCTCACACATGATAAAATAGAATAAACCAATGGTTGTGAGCGGTCGGAGTGCCATGGTCTCCCAATTTTGTGTTAGGCCTGCCTCCAAGAGGTGGTTTTTTGAAAATAGTCCAAGTGACCATGAAACATGATCCATGTGATGCCATGTAGGGATCCATGTAGACTTTACACCCATCTTGCATTCACATACTCCGTTGGTCCCTCAAGCGTAGTGTGAAGCGAACTTGGACCAGCTCCGCCTTTCCCACCAATGAGAGTGCTTGAAGTGTACTGGTCACGGGTTCGCAGTCCCGTGTGTGCAGTGGCCCTAAAGTGACCGTTTAGTGCCTGCTTACCTTTACGAAACAGTTGGATATCCACTAGGGATCATAGGGTCAGTACCTGGTACCAGCCTGAGTGAACAGAAGTAGTCCGTATTATAAGTAGTCCACTCCACCGGGCGTGGATGAAGTGCCACTTGCCTTTGTGTAATTCCAAAGTACCATGCATTTGCCACTTGAGTGCTGAGATTGGGGCAATCTGTGATTAACTTAAGGTAGAAATACCATAACCCGTTAAAATAAGGTGATTCGCATTGAAGATCTGGTCTGACAATCATGAGATAATTGTCCAAGATAGACGAGAAGGATTCATGAACTTGAAGAATGCAAGTTGTTTCGTATTTTTCTGCCTTATATAAAAAATTCCACAATTTTTCAAAGTGGAAAGTTTGTCCAACCCACTTCCCGTTCACTAGGTACCCCGCAGGCTGGGGCGAACCAACCCCTATATTCGTACCTTACCGGGGAGGGCGAACGGCTGGGGATTCGTGGCATTCACTTAAAATCAACCATTCTACATATCGTGGATGAAGTGGCTCCAATACAAAAAGACCCCCTATGAGGTTGAGGGCCGATTCATTCGAATGTGACATCACTAGACATCCGGTAAGGTACCAATGTATGGGTCGGTTTGCCCTAGCCGTACTCCGCATTTCAATACAGAACATCACCTAAACCGGTTAATCATGAGTACATTAGACTTTGCCTCCCATTGGCTACACTGCATTGAAGTTGTCGTTGAGCCATGCTCCATTTAAGACATGGCACTTCACCATTATGAGCCGGTCTAGTGCACCGCTAGTGGGTGGTTAACGGGTTATGGTATTTCTACCTTACACCTTGTTGGGCTCTCCCGCCGCCGTAAACACTTCTAAAGGCTTCCCCTTTTGACCAAATTATGAGGTAGGCATAAGGTAGATTAGATGGGTCTTAAGTGGCTACTTTCCTTAACAACTGGACCCCTAGATTTGAATGCTATGTGGTTCCATGAGGATCAAAGAGCAAACACCATAAAGACACATGTTTAAAACAGATTGGATCATGTCTTCAAATAATAATAACTGCTCTACACTCAATAGTGAACACAATTGGGAGGATTTATGTATCCAGTTAAGAAATCAACAAACATGCACTTCCGATTGCCAGAAGTAAATCCGGGGAGGTTTAATTTTCAAAATCCAGTTTTTTTCATATGTTTCATCGTAGATTTGTTAATGTGACACTTTTTATTTTTATTTTTTTGTAAATCTAATTGTTAGGAGTTGGAGAACATGAAAAAGGAACCACATAAGATCCACGTACCTCACCCAATGGCACTGGTATGTACCATCATCGTGAATTTGAAGCTCCCAAATGTGTCGATATTAGATTGATTATCCCAATTATTGCGTGTTACTATTCGGAGTTATTCGGTGCTATAAGTATTCAATGAGAATGTAACATTTTACCAAGCAAAGTCATTTATGTTCTATAATGTATGACCAACCTATTGAACTTTCGTTAGTAAAAATTGGACTCTTGAGTAAGGCGTTATTGCCCTCCATAACTCCAAATAGTAACACACACTAATTGGGACAATCAGTGAAATTGGATCCATGCCTTCCTGGCCCGTTGCACTCGTGCATATGATTTAATATCCCAGATGAACTCAACCACATACATCAATGCTACCATATGCCCATACCCGTGCGTACATGTCATATGCATGTATGTCCGTGCTTATAAGCCCCTCATGACCTACCGCCATGCCCCATGGAGTGCTTAAAGAAAAAAAGATTTCAATTTTATATATTAAAAAATTGGCTACTTTCAATCCTACTGCCCATGCCTTGTCGCCACCTTAGATCCATGCCATCCACCTCCCTCCAGTTTCAGCCCACCATGACCACCTTTTGCGCTTGTAGTCCCCACCTTTCCACATTTGTTTCCTCTTTCTTTTGTCACATGTTCGTTTTGGGGATGAATGTTGGGCATGACGCCCTTTTGTCTTTGGAAAGCTGCTTGGACATGTGTCCATCTTTCGTAGACTCCCACCAACACCAACACCACAATGAGCTCCGTTATATCTAGATGGTACATAGTGTTGGTTTCAAGTTTAATGTTGCTTTTGGGTGTTCATACCTTACCATGACAATCTCCTTCTTGTCCAAGTGTTGAGCCAATTTAAACACTATCATTCCAACTAAACATTTTGGTGGTTTTATGGGGTCAATGTGGTCACCTACATTTTGACATGGCTCTATTAACTTAGGTGCAATGAGAAAATATGGGAGCCAAATTCCTACATAATATTCATTATAATGTAGAAAATATATTTAATTATGATCATAATTGCAAAAGGTGGCCATATTTGCTACTATTACATGTGCAATACTACCACACCAAAGAAGAAGAAGAAGAAGAAGATGGCATCAAAGACCCGAATTAGTCTAGTGGAATCCAGTTGCAATTAGCCAACCCCAACTTGTAGAGGACTTGTTTATACTAGATCCCTTCATCCACAATGAATGAGTTTACATAGACACTACGAACCCCAAGTCCAAGAGATACACCTCATTCTAGAGTATATATACACTAAGGTAGACAACTGTTATTCGTTTTGCCTTCCTTTTTAGGACACCTACATTTGAGTCACTATGTGGTATTCTGTGGCCGTGTGGCTCCAAGAGCATACCAAAAAGACACGTGTTCAAAAAAACGATTGGATTGCATGCCCAAAATATGATAACCATTCTGAGCTCAACAGTCAGGTGATTCAAGAGAAACCTATATGACCATTTATTGAGCACGAGAATCTTCACTTTCAAAAATGAACAAGATATTCACATGAACTCTGAAATCGATGAGGAAAGTGACTACGGCCTCCATTTGGATTTGTTAACTAGGTATCTATCCATCTTATACTAATCGCATGTCTCATATCCTAGGAGCAGTCGGCTAGTCATAAAAGGTAACCGTTTAAGACCCATCTACCTTAATGTCACGTTGTCAACTTGGTACCCCCAAAATTGCACTCTACTTGTGCTTTGGTGCATGTCTTGGCCACCTTCTTGAACATGTCCCACAACTGCATGTCAAAAACAGAGCTGGCATTGCAACTTGTTTTCTCAGGTGCAGGTTTCTAAGGCAAGAGGCATTCCTTTATGTATATGGCACGATACAGCCCCCTTGTCAAGGACAACACTTTAAATTTTTAATAATAATAATAAATCTCTCTATTTACCTAGACAAAATCCGGGCCCTTTGGTCCTTTTAAGGGCTAACGGAAAGCTATGATCATTGAACTTACACGTCATAGTATTATTCTGATCACTCCTCTCTGCTTGTACACACTCCACTGTGTCTGTTACGTTACCATGAAATATCCCACCAAAAGTGCCAAAGGTTACAACTTTGAGTGCACCAAGCCTCACAAATGATGATCCATGCACTCCATCCGCAAAGATATTTGTTTCGTCGTAAACAAACGCGCACAAAGATCAGGGGTACCCGGCCTTCGAGTGCGTTTTTAAATGGATGAACTCAAGTTCTAATCTAACCCCTAAAAGCCCGAGGCGGACGTTTTTGTCTAGGCAGTCCTCAATGACTGATCATATTAGCGTACAAGTTTACAGCATCATCTTTTGATTTGGACACATGGACGGTCCAAAATTCGTGAGCATAGTCCTAACTGACACAAAGACGACATCCGTACAAGTAGATTTATCATACGAGATGCATGTTTTCTTCAATAAGTTGTTGAATTGGATTGTACTGTTTTAGGCAATTTTGAGAAGATTTTGCTTCGACCTTTAGAAGTCAAACTTTATTACTACATATTTCAGCACCTCCAACTAGTGGTATAAAAACATGGGAGAGAGTAATAAAATGGGCTTCGTCTCACCTATTTTAAACATAGAGGCACCTCCATTTCCAATAACAGTGCCAAACACACAAACCTCTAAACGCTTTTGGAACCCGATTTGGACCTCTCATCATACATGGTACAATCACAATACAACTATTCAAGTATTTGTACAATGTGACTATAAAAGTCAATGTGAATTGACTTTTTCGCAGATAGTCATAGCTTGTTGTCTTGCAAAACCAGAGTTCGGGAAGTTTTTGAAGCCTTAGTGGCTAATTGCCGGTAGTTGATACAAAGGGTCGGATTTTTTCCAATTTACATCGGCAAGAGCCAGTCTTTTGTAAAATCAATCGGCAAATTGCCTACATTTTCATTTTTTCATTGGCCAATATCCAATTAAATGGAATTCATATCGGCACTAATTGTTTAAAAACTGTATGAAAAGTTATTAGAAATCGTTTCTTAGTACAAAATCTTAAATAAGTGAAAAGAAAGGCATGTTCAAAACTTTAAATTTGAAGAGTTAATATCCTTGGCAGGAATTGAACCTAGCAATGCCTTCACCGGTTGAAGGCCAAGGACGGAGGCAGAGGTGGAGCAGTGTGCAGATGACGAAGCGAGCATCGCACGAGACTGAATTGCGGAGCCGTGGAGGATGGAGGCGCCGCAAGTTGCCGACTTGCCGTTCGAAACCTTGACCTGGGCACCTTGCCTACATCCCTCGACTTGCCGTTCGAAGCCCTGACCACTTAGATATCCATGCTCATGATCGGGAGGGTATCGGTTACCATTTCCCGGGTATCGGCCAGTATTTGAATACTTCTTCCGGCTGAAATCCGGTAACTCACAAGAAGAATCGGCTACATTTCTGGGAAATTTTCTAGTCCATTGGCTAATTGCCAGAGGATTGAATTTACTGTCGGATTGGCATCCAATGGTTGGAAATTTGGACCGGCCATGAGGCGAAATCCATCGACTGATAATGAACTAGCCGTCGGTTTTCCCCGACCATTGTGCAAAACTACTCTTTTTCACATATTTTTATGATTCACAACTGCTTACCGGAAACCTCAATCCACGACCCAATCCAATGGCCAAAAGTTGTAGTGCCCATTATAGGCCCGAACACCGTAGATGCATTCGTAGCGTGACAAAAAGATATCTGACACTTGCATTGCATGGAGGATAGTGGTGCTCAAGAGGTAGTTAAATCCATGATAGCACAACTTATGAGCATGCCCTCACTCACATTTGGATGTCATGATTGGCACTTAAGTGATTCACCCCCTCGACATGGGAACCAATGCATGGAGTCTCCCTCTCCATATCTAACAAACACTATCTAACAATGATGTTTGCCATGCACCCCCCCCCCATAACATTACTAAGCAACTACACAATGGTCTCTTCCCAAAGAAAGTGGTTGCCATTAGAAAACTCAGATGTTTTGCAACTACTTGTCGAAAAGTTCGCAATACATTGCTTGAGTGCGTGAGGTATCTTGGAATTAAAGAAGAATCATGCTCATGTGATACCTAGTCCCATGGAACGCAGCCAAGGAGCTATATAATGTTTGGCAGCCCACCATAACGATCTACTTTCCTATGTTGTGTTCCATGTGTCAATGGAATTGGAGAGTACTTTACTTTTTCATGATATATGTTCACAACACCTACCGTTGCAGAGGGTGAGGACACCGGTTCCTATGTAGAGCATGGGGATAGGTACGTTTTATTCAAATTTAGCCTGGGGATTCTCTAAATCGGGGTTCAAGATATCAAATTAGTATGTTCACATTCGTTTTAGTGCAAATTATAATAAACTTATTGGGACAAATTTTTACCACACGGTCCACACCTAGAATGGTAGGTGTTGGGAACAAAATTTGGTTCTCGGTGGGGACCCTATCTCGTTCTACAAAGTGACCCAAGTAGTCAAAACGTCAACTAGCACCTTGAACCTATCACTAATAGAATTGTCTAGCCAGTTTTCCAAAGCTTGCACTAGTAGAAAACTATGCGAAAAAGAACCGCAGTTGTTTTCCATTGCGGTTCTTTGACCACCTTGATCTACAATCGCTAAACGACTACATATTTTTCTTTTTCATTTTGCGATTGAAATTTTAGATTTTGGGGGCATGTGTAATACACCGTTGGAAAGGCATTTTCAAGACCTTTCCAATAGTATATTACAAGCCCCCAAATTCCTAAAATTTCAGTTGGTAAACCAAAAGAGAAAATATGCAGTCATTTAGCAACTACAGAGCAAGTTGGTCAAAAGAACCGCAATGAGAAAGCGATTGTTGTTCTTTTTTGCAATGTTTTCTACTAGTGTTGCAGAAATAATTGGAGTACTTTTTCTTGAGTTCAGTTTATTATTGAGTTAATATTCCAGATCTAAACTTAAGTTGTGGCAAAAATTCGGTTTGTTTAGATAAATTTGGCAAAAATTGAACTTGAAATCCTTCAAGCGGTTGGTGGTCAATACTTTACCAGTTTCATCATATGCATGCCTTCAAACTCCAAATCAATGTGGCATGTGGAAGAGAGAGTCGTCATATCAACTAAGTTATGCATACAGTTCCAAATCAGACGTACATATTTGTACATTGCCCATTGTCTTAATGGTGCTTCAAAATCATACAATCCGGGTATCTACATACATCTTAAGATACAACCAACCACACGTACCCAAATTTGGTGGGCCTATTCCATTTGAACGGTTGACTTCACTAGCACATGTTTGATGTCCTTATAAAGGTTGTCCCTCCAATAAGCTTTGGGTGATGATTTGAGGTTCTTAATTTGCAATGAATTCTTAGATTTAGTAACCGTAATGCAATCAATCGTTGTGTTGCAAAAGTCCTCTCTCAAGTAGCCGTCCGCACACATTGTACACAAACAACCAACATTATTGTTTGGTTGCTTTGGATAAGCTCTAACTTCGGATACTTCAAATGAAGGCTAAGCTTTCATGTCGAAAATTCGGTTATACACATCTTTTGTTTGGTTGGAATTTAGACGTGTAAGATTCACGATTCGCAGCTACAACCTTTATCATCATCGAAACGTGGTATCATAAAGAACATAATCCACACACCGTAGAAGGAGGGAAGCATAAGGATCACCATTGCATTCCACCACATCTCTTTGTGTTCATTAACGTAGACCTAAAGGTTCTAAAATGGAGGGTGGGGTTTATTTTGGTGTGACTATATATATATATATATATATATATATATATATATATATAGTGGGTCCTCTACCCCGGTCAACCTTCTTATACCAAAAAGTGCTCTCTTCATAGCACTTCATGGTTGGTATTAAACTTTACAGGGTCACTTGACCATTATTGTTTATTGTTTTATTATATGCATTATTGGTATTACACATTTCAAAATTGTAATATTACATGTAGAATAGCAATTGATGTTGTAGCTTTGGTGCCTCCACCACTATAAGCTCAGTTTTGAGACTCTTCCATACATAGTAGTTCATAAGTATCTCCACCACCACCACCAAACATGGGAAGGAGATGTTGTAGCAGCTATGGAGATGCCCTTAGTGGAAAAACCTTCAAGATTCAACAAATACTATACCTATGAGGACGCTCCAAGAACGTATTGCTTATGAGTTCGTGGCATCTATATAACCTCATTCAGTATGGGTGAAGGGGCTCTAGTAGAAACAAACCCCCTATAGGTTTTAACACCCTTTTCATTCCAATAGAAGTTCACTAGACTAATTCAAGGTCTCTGATACTATTTCCAGAATCGGATCATCTAAAAACACTCAACTCCAAACCCTAGAATAGCCCACTACACTACGTTTTCACCTTCCCAAATGGACGAGACGAGTTTACGTAGACACCACGAATCCCTAGCCGAGGTTGGTGTCAATATGTGTACTAGGAAGTACATTATTAGTTTTGTGGTTTACCATTTCGCCAAACAAAAAGGGGGGCAGTGTGGAGTGATTGTAAGTGTGGGAGAAATTTGGCAAAATCTTGGCTACAGAGACATGCATTCAATGCCATGATTGCCAAGAGCAAGGACCTCCATTGATACGGCTCTGGATCCCAATCTTTCGACATCCAAAGGACATGGAGAGGTACACTAACTAGTCCTATTAGTCTACGGCACACATTAATTCTCAACCCACGCCAAATCTTTGGTTTAAAAGTAGTGTGCGGGGCCACACTCAATGTTTCTCTTAGGACATTGAGAGGAGATTGACGTGGGTTTGTTTTTATGCCAGTTTTTTTTGTGTGTAAGGTGATTGTTTTATATCGTGTAAAGTGTTGGTTGAAAAACTGAAGGTAGTATGATGAGGGGAAGACCTGGGGTCTTGAACACACGTTATTTTCATCTCAACTAGATAATGGGAGTGGTCCACATCAACTATTTCCACGCTAATTTTCCACCCACACTAGTAGGATTGTTTAGTGTGCTTAGGGTGAAATGAAAATGTCATCACTATGGTACATTGTAAAATGGAATGCAATGTATAAGGCCTAGGTACATAGTTTTAGGATAAAGTCCCTTAATCCCTAAAGACCCAAGCGATCATACATTTTTTCTACACACATCTTAACTCCTAAGGTAAGCAACCCTTATTTGGCTACTTACTCCTTTAGTAAGATGGCTTCACGCAAGTGCAAAGTCAATTTCGTGACGGCACCAAGCTAGTTCATGAACCTTCCAACCAATATTACCAGAGTGTTCCACCAATTTCACGAACCCTCTAAATTAGTTCATGACTCCTCTAAATTGACTTGACATGTGGCACATCTCAAACTCATGATAGTGGACCTTTACCCTTAGCAACTTCATAATTTTTCCAAACGAATTTCATAATTTTTTTTGCACTTTGTGGTTTTCATATTCTCAACTTCTCGTTTCCTCGTTTCAAAGTCTTTGCCTTCTCGTTGTTCATTGGTTCCTCTTTGTTTTGTGTTTACCTGGAAGCCTTGACATTGATTTTTCATTGGTCTTTCATTGTGGTACATCAAAGCTAGAAGCAAGCAATGCCGGCTCTTATGTGGTCTTTGATAATTGTACATTGAAGGAAGAAACACAAACCCAATGTCGTTGGAGTGCGCCCCAAGTGTGCAATCTCGTGAATTTGAGAGTGTAGTGTGGTCGTGGATTTGATTGTGGGAAGAGTGTTGGCCACATGAGCAGAGCATTGAACATGTTTGGAGTGCGGTATCTAGTTGTGTGGCATCTGGTTGTTGGTGAGAGCCTCCAAACATTATTTTAGTGCTAGGTTTGACACTAGAATCGATTTGGAAGCGATTCATACAATAGTATTCGATTTTGTGTTGGTTAGGGTTTTGATTGTGAGCAATTCATTGTTTTATTTGTTTCTTGATTTGAAGTAGTTGGAAACAATACACTAGTCATGGGGAGCAATTAGGAGAATCTAATATATGATGTACCGTTCTTTCTGGAAAAAAGTTATATAAATCATGAAATTGATTTTGTGAAGTTGTGAATATGGGTAATTAAATTTTCCCGAGGTCTCAAAGAACTTCAACCAGTTACTTCTCAGACTTGACCGGTTCATCTGTAACAACTACTAGCGGTCAGGCCTCCCAGTTCATTGCGTATAAAGACATGTTATTAGTACGATACCCTAAACCATATTTGCATTGCATTGCGGTTGGCCCCTGTTTCCCAGCAGCAACTGTCAGCAGTGAGGCCGGCCCGTGCCTTCCGTTTGCAGGTGCCGGTGTCCTTGTGTTGTTGTATATAATTTGGCAGTGCCTTTGGAAGGGGGGGGGGGGTAATTTACTGCACTTGCCAGCCGCCACACCTTCTAGAGGGTTTTTGTTTCACAACACCCACCCCACCGGGGACAGCTGGGTGGGCTTCTTTCTCAACCTCTAAAGGTCGAGGCGGATGTTTTTGTCCGGGCAATCGTCGATGTCCGACAGGAGCATAACATACACATAGTTATGTTACACTATTTTGGTTTTGAACACATGGACGATTACAATTTGTTTCATATGGTATTTAGTGTCATATAATATTTGACAATTATGTGACATAAATACCATATGACACTAAATATAGTATTTGGTGCTCATGCAGTACCAATATACGAGCCTATATCACACGTCTTGCACAACTAGAAAAAAATTCAAATTTATTATTGGGGTAGACTGCCCCAAAGAAAGGCCAAGAGGTGTATAACCTTTGGTTCATAGTGAGGAGTATCCACAAAACATCAACATCTTGTTTTGCTTCTCAATGAAAAATGCACCCTTACATGAGACATTATACGTTCCTTAGAAGCAAACATGTTGTATGCACATTAAAATAATTCTATCATAAACACACAAGCTGCATTTCCTATTTCAACTATACAGCTTACTTCTTTCCTAGCTACTTGATGTTAACCTTTTATAAAATTTCCCGCACACTTGCTCACGTCGCATTATGTATGTATTGTCAAATATTTTCTAGTTGCTTTTTTAATTCAGTTCAAACAATTCGACTCTTAACTAAAGGGTTATAAATAGAACACCCTAAAATTTTGCACAATTAACAAGCCGATTATAAAATTATCCATCACCACGTACGTAACATCAGACTCCCGCGCTGGTTTGGATCATCTACCAATAAAACTTTGAACACGTACAACTTTTGCATATGAGAGTCAAATACGACATGCTTTGGTGGGTTGGAATCCCTTGTCAAGTGGTAATGAGAACAATTTGGAGCTTCTTAAACCATGGCATTTTAATATATGTTGAGCCAATGCCCGGGAAGTTTTTGGGCATAGTCAGTCAAGATCCTAGCGATTCTGAATCTAGCCGGTTACATGTTGACATCTTCCGGTTTTGCTTTATTCATTTGAGGTGTATTCCATAGATTCCTCTAAAATGATCGGTAATTCTCCTGAAGTCTCCAACTTCAACCGGTTCTTTCTCAAACTCAACCGGTTCATCTGTAACTAACTGCCGGTTCTCCCCGAGCAGTGGTTGGTCAACATCCACAAATCCATTATAATGTCACTCAATGCCTGGGAAGTTTTTGGGCATAGTTGGTCAAGATTCTAGTGATTCTAAATCCAACCGGTTACATGTTGACATCTTCCGGTTATTTCTCCGACTCCAACCGGTTCTTTCTCAAACTCAACCGGTTCATCTGTAACTAACCGCCGGTTCTTCCCGGACATAGAGCTGAGCGCTTCAGAAAGTGTTCTAGGTTTTAGCACCATCTGTACAGACTTCTCATCAGCTGTGAGACTTTGCATTCAAATGGTGTCCTGGTGAAGGGATTGCAGGTGACCTGAGCGAATATCCCGTCCGGTGCAATCCATTAAAGTCTGCAGTCCTGCTGAGAGAAATTTAGAGCAGCAAATTGCCAACCCTATGGAGTTAGTTACATTCGAGTGAGAAGTTAGGGTACTAGCTAGGAATGGTGGAGGCCGGATGTTTCACGTGGAGCCGGTGACCGATGGATCGGTGGGAGATCTAGCACATTCAAAGCACGGACACCACGAGCAAAGATCTTGCCAAGATATTGGAAATCTAAGTTACTGCCGTTGTTTATGGTAGTTAGTTAGTGGCATGTACCCACTAGAGTCACTTACCCTCCTTAATGTGTAGAAGTCTACGTGTAAGTTAGATTGGCGAGAGGGAATTATTGCATACAAACATATCTCTCATTTATCCACCATAAAAGAGCCCTAAATCGGTATGAAGTCTGGAGGTCTTAGTTGATTCGATGGTGGAATTAGTTTTGAAGATTTTAAATCGGTTTAGTTGATGTTATTTGAGATGAATCAGCCACAAACTTATATGGGATCAAGTTGTTTTTATGTTGGATGGATGAGAGGTATGTTCGAAAATTTGATAAATTTCTTCTTGACACGGATGTTACACTAGAATTACCTACATTTTTAAAAATTAGTGTCACAACAAAGATGAAATATAAACAAAATAAAAGTGGGTTCACAAATCGTGTCAATTGCATTTAGTTGCATCAATATGAATATGTATATATATTCATAATTATGATTTTTATTATATTAATATATTTATACTAATATGAACTAAAATATTAGATTACTTACATGTAATAATGGTCATATACTTAAGACAAACACCCATTGTGAGGTGTCTAGATGTTGTGACACCAGGAGGACCCGAGTATGCTCCGTGAGTTAGGTGGAGGATGTATGCCTCCCAACCCTTAAACCCCATTGCAAAAGGGGTCTAGGTTGTTCTAAGCAAGTGTATGCCAAAGGTGGAGTTGACACTTAACCCTTACGAGGCCTTGGATTGTGCATGGTCGGTGGCATTACGAACTCATTGGTACACATATAGTACCAACTCCCATTCGTACACAACGAGAAACATTCAAGTTGGTCCCTAAGGGTGCAACATTCAAGGTGCATTGGCAAACTCCAATTTCTAGAAGGTTTGGGCAGAACAATCGTGGGGGTGGGGGGAATGTAAACAAAAACAAAAACTATCCTCATGCATATTGCGAAGGCCTCACCGGGTAAAAAGGAAAAGTGATTACAAATTCCCCATTCCTAAGGGGAAACGCCGACTACAATGATGTGTGCCAATTAGGTTGCCCCCCACTAATTTATCCACATTCCATATTATTTTGAATATTTACTGCCATAGTTTTAAAACACACATGAATAAACAAAGTTATAAGTTTTTGTGATTTGGTTCTCATCCAAGATAATTTTGTAGAGTAAATAGGCAACCTATTCCTGAAGGAAACCTAATTGCACATATCGGTTATAGTCATAAGCATTGACATACATGTATCCTAGTCAATGTCCAAGTTGTGGCGGGAGGGACCTATCTACTATATCAATTACTCATGCATTCTAGTCTCATAAAGACCTAAAGGGTTGATCATAACACACATAGGCAACCATGCAAGCAATTGAGAATAAGGTATGCATGTGTTAAGTGGCTCATTTTTCTTGGTCTCCATCTTGTATTGATCAAATTTACTTCTTCAAATTTGTGTTCCATTAGCAAATCTATGATGAGACCTCAACAAAAACTAGACCGAATATCAAACCTCCCCTATTATTTTCATGAGTATTGGAAATGCATGTTTTTTGATTCCTTAATTTAATACATGAGTCCTCCCAATTGTTGTGCACTATTGAGCATGGAATATTTAATAAAATTTTAAGATGTAGTCCAATATCTTTTAAGCATGTGTCCTTCCAATGTCTGATTAAGGAAAACCAAATAACACATGCATACCTTATAGATGTTGCTAATGGGACAAAGTTGCAGATGAATACATTTTTTTTTCTTACCACCTTCACACTACAATTCCATGTGTATAAGGTATGTGGGTTTGATTTGGTTCGTTTGTTCTCGTTCTCCAACTTCTACCAATTAGACTTACACAACAAAATTAGCAAATCTAGGATGAAATGTCTAGAAAACCGAATTGAAAATTAGACCTCCCTTGATTTTTGTTATGGTTATCGCAAGTGCATGTTTCTTGGTTTCTTAACTGGATACATAGGTCATCCCAATTGTGTTCACTTTTGAGTGTGGAGTAGTTAATGATATTCGAAGACGTACTAGTCCAATCTCTTTTAAACATGTGTATTTTATGATGTTTGCTCTTTGATCCTCATTGAACCACATATTAATCAAATATAGGGATCCGGTTAAGAAAACAAGCCACTTAAGACCCATCTACCTTAGATGGAACCCCCATGAGACAATCAAAAGTTTGTGACAAAAGTTTCAAGTCATGGCTCACCAATATTGACTATTATTGCAACCAATTGCACATGCACACAACTGTAGATGGCAACCAAACTATAACATTATTCAGATCTAGAACAGTGTTTTGTGGGACTGACAGTATTCCATAGAATATTCCTTGATATTTCCCTGATTAATGTGGGAAATATCAAAGAATATTCTGTGGAATACTGTTAGTCCCACAAAACGTTGTTATGGATCTGAATAATGTTATGACCTGCATTTGACACAAATTGTACTTTCATTTTGGAAGAAAATATGTAATTGTACAAGAAACTGATTCGTTGTTTTCCATGTGCTTATATCATGACATCCCATGTTTGAAATGTTCCCACTACACATTGTGTGCTCAAATAATGTGGACATTTTGACAAAACTATTGTATTGACTACATGTCCACATCAAATACACAATACGTTAAAGTAGACAATTAGTTGCTATGCAATGCATAAGAGCTTGTACGTAGGCATGTGATCTTGTCATATCAATATTCAAGATGGGTATGTGCACTATAGATTAATTTGTTACAATATCACTGTATATTTCAAATGTGCAAAATACTAAATGCATCATATGGTTGCAAAATGAGTGCAAAATATGTACCCTTCACTGATGCTTGTACATTCACCCAAACCGTACAGAAGGAGTTTCTCTTCAATGTAGTCGAATATGGGCATAAATGGCAATTGCATGTCACAATGATGTAGAAGATTGTTTTGCCCAGGTTTCACTGAAAAGTCCGATTTCAATTGAATACCTGTTGATAATCCTATTAGGCTAGAGTATATGTGCATCAAATCCTATGCAGTTTGTTACTACATAGGTCAGCACCTCTCAAGTTGTTCAATAAACAAGAGCATTTCTACACAATTGGAATGTAAACAACATAGTAGTGATGGTAAAGCGATGGTACTTGCCAGAGTTCTATCACTTCAACCTTGGGTAGCTCACGACACCTTTCGACACGATTCCTGTGGGCCATGCCAAGGACTAAGGAGATTAGCATTAACTGGAATTGAATCTTCATAGTGGTCCATAATTTGCAAAATTGAGAAGATATCTTAAGCTTTTGAAGACATTTCAACCCACATGAAATATGGAGACACTAATTCATTCCCCACCAAGAATTGCATAAAAATATGTGGAAGTACTGCGTATACCAATTCCATTCTCTAAGCTTTCGACGAACTCCTTGCAAAAGACAGCCTCCTCAAGGACGAGTGTGCATTGCAGCCTTCCAATCGCATTACCTCCCTACTGCTCACCTTCTACCTGTTCATTTATTGCCATAAAATTCCAAAACATGTGGGGTCGACCCTTAAGAATCCTTGCAACAACCTTAAAACAGAATGGGCATACACAGCCTTGCAACCCTTCAAATTTGCTTGGTAGTTCACAAGCAATCTATTGTGAGAAGCTGAGGGCAGAGAGAATCCTGCCCATTTTGATTCTTATTCGAAATGTTAAATGGTGAAGGAATAGAAGACATGTTAATAATCATCAAAAGACAAATAAGACAGGTTGCTTTCACCAAGATGAGACGCAGGTGATTATTGCATTTCCGAAATCGCACAGCATGCCCAAGGGAATATTTAAGAGAGTACTACAAGAGGGATTCCTGTTCAAAATCACGCATCAAGAGGTCATGCAGCGTCACGAGGAGTGAAGGATTTGAAGAGCTGCTGAGAAATCAATTTCTTCACATCACCAGAAAACAACATATTGAGTTTCTGTGACTTATATCCGCTTGGTAGTCAGTCACCTGTTTAAAATACATACAAAGGTTGGCACAGCTCTACAATGTGCAGACATCAGTATGTGTATTTATATATATATATATGTCTTTCTTTACGTGGCATTACTAGCTCAGAATGTCCATGAAGCATTCTAAAAACACCTCTAATGAGGTCTCAATTACTAAGTTCAGTACCGTGAGGCCTAGAAACTAAACCTCCTGTCTCGATGAACTGGTAGTATGTGTTATTGCTTCCAGTCTAAATACAACAAGGTTGCCGCAAGTAAAAACTGTATCTATCTTCAAGAATGTCCTGTAGGAAGCCCTCTGGATCTAAAGACTTACACGTTGCATAATCGCTTCACACGCGGTGCTCGGTCAGGTCTAAATTCCCGTCCAAGGGCGTCGAGCGTCGAGCCTCTCACCACTTCGTGGAGTGACTCATTCGTCTGTTGAAATTGTACACCACATGACTGCTTGGTTAATTCAGGTGTGGTTGATTGTCTTGCAATCCGACTCCGGCTGCAAGGATCCTCGCTATTGGCGGTGCGTTCATAAGGAGAAAGCCACTTAGAGCTCATGAAGGCTAGAGTGCGCCATGGGGGAAGCGGCATGGAATTTTGCTCAAGAGAGAGCTTGGCCGCTTCCGACATGATTTCAAGTATCTGCTCCAGTCTTTTTGTCGTTCCGACAAAGACTGTGGGGAGCAGCTTCAATGCCGTGAGGTAGTGTGGAGTTGCTCTCGCAAGAACGAACTGATCTCGAAAGTTGACATCTATTATATAACGCTCGTGGCCCTGATCTTGGCTGGTTTCAACATCGATGTATTCGTATTCCTCGGCATGTATTCCACCTGGAGAAAGCTGCCGTTAAAGAACTTGTACTTCCAGTTATTTTGCACAAACTAGGACTCAAGGGCTAACATATATAAAACACCTTCAAAGGTTATCCAAGGGAAAAGAAGTAACATTTATTCGCCATTCTTACAATCAAATCAATTAGGAATTAAAACGCATTGGAACGGAGCAAATGACTACCTCGGAGAAGCCGCGAAGAGCTTTCCCATTTGGACTTACAGACAGCCGCATCATAGCCTGTAGCACGCAATTTGTGGACTAGAAGATGCTTTGTACACTCTTCTTTACACAAATCCCCTCCAGTGCTTCCCAGCAAGTCCACGTCGACGTTGAGTGCCGGAACAACGCTCCGAACCACGTGGAAGAGTTTCCCCTCTATTCCTCCATAAGAAGACGTCAGGATCTGCATTAGACGCGATGCCCGATTATGTTATAAACTTGGCATCCAGCAAGTCACTCGAACACACAGAAGTACTAGAGGCATAGTCCACAAACTGTTTCATAAAGATCCGAGTGTCTCACGTGAGGACACCGAAACCTATAAGGGAAACGGCCAAAGCACGTGTTCCACATATATATATAGCAAAAACTAAGTAAGCCTTATAGCGCATACCACGTGTACTCCAGTCGAGGTGCACAAATCGTTTGCGGAATTGTTCAGGTCCAGTTCGTAGCACGCATCGCTCAAAATGTACACCCTTACCACATTGCGGAAAGAAGAAAGCTATTCCTAACAGATTTCTATCCACTCACTTAAATGCTCGAAAACGACGAAAAATTAGTTTTACACTAACATGAGGATTTCAGGGTGCTCATTCTAAACTATTCCGAGCTGCTAATGAGCAAGAAATGCGAGCTTTAGCAAAGCTGCAGAGGATGCCCAAGAAGGGAATGACGTTAGAAACCGTGAGGGACAGGAAGCCTGATTCTTATTATTGAAACTTCGACCTCTAAGAGTTGGTTCACAATACCAAGTATAATTGCGTGTAAATAACTGTGACACAGGACAAGATTGACGATGGTGCCTTGTTAGTCCAACGCTATGGACAAGGACTGTTTCTTAAATTTCGTCAACGAACGCGGCAGGTTGCAAACTACCTGCAAGGTTTCGCAAAGCTTGGCAATACTGGGAGGTCCTCCATCGCCATCGTTGCCGTCGAGAAACTCAAGTGAGCCGCTCTCAATGAAGTCGTGCACCATAGCCGCCAGGTCTTCAGTATCATTGATGCTCCCATTGCACTGATGAGGGGGGAAGTAAGAACTCGTAATACAAGCTCTGGTTTTCCCCTTGCCTTTCAACCACGCCGAGTGAAGCTGAGGCGGACAACATGCCTTGTGCTTGTTCGGGACCAAAGGAAATTCGTCTACAACTGGTAGCTGTACAAGGTTTAGATCTACGTTAAGGTCCCATTTAAAATCCGGGACGATAGGCATGTAAACATCTTGTTGAAACAGGGGCTGGCTCCCATGATGCGTCGACGTTAGCGTTGGCCCGAGATAGCGGAGGCCAGGCATGCTTACGGAAGGCGTCGAAATTTTGAATGTTGTTACAAAAGCAGGTGCTCACAGCTATATATCAACAGATCTTAAGAAAGTGGCAATTAAGTGACGTATCCAGATACCCAAAGTGTGAAGTCTCCTCAAACTATCCAGAGTTCGTTGCAGATTGAATTCTGCTGGCTTGTAGAAGATGTATCTATGTCACTTACTATACATTTGAGCTTTAAATTGGCTCTGTGGGACAGTGTTAGCTTGGAAACCGATCGAGTATGCGCATATGAGGAAAAGAAATACGTTCAAGCAGGCAACTGATCGATGGTGAGGAACAAAGTATGTGTCATTTTCCGTGGTACAAGAACCTTCCACTGCACATTCAATCGGGCCTGCTGCCTATCTATCTTGATAACTGCTGATATTCACGGGTCGACTGTCACAAGACAGTAAGAAATTAAAATCGACACTCAAGATTACGTCACAGTACAGTCGGGAGGGACTTCTCCACAAAAGGACTGTCGGAAACTTTCGAGTTTCAAATGTAAGTGGTTATGGATCCGGCCTTCTCAAACTCGATGCCTGCGTGGAATATGCAACAAGAACGATGTCAGTGCAATAATAGCTCAAGCAGAAGAAACATGAGTAGAACCGGTTACACAACAGCTCAACCACAGAATGATTATATGTTCCGCGACTCGAACAGAATTTCTACAAAGATGTGCCAATTGTCCTGGACTCGCCTTCCTTCTAACAGAAAATACGCCTCCGATCACCGAGCTCATATTCTCACACTTGGTTCATCAGCAAAACTATATAGTACCGTTGTCTGCTCTGTTCATTACTCTCATTAATAATGTGAATATAAGTTCCTCCAAGGTCGTGCAGCTGCGAATTGGGAACACAAATGAGAGCGCATAGTCACGTACCGACTTCTTCCTCACTCTTCAACGACTCGTTCGGCTCCTGTCCAAAAGTAACTCCCAAAGCTTTCTCCCGGAAAACCAATCGAATGTGGAACGAAATATCACTCCAACTGAACTCTCTCGCACATTAATCCTCCTCAGAAAACCACTGCAGCTCTGCTATCTGAGCTGAAAACCTCCCGACAGATACATACAGACTCAATGCACAAGAAGCCACAGTAAACCTACTCACTGTAACCCACACCCTTCCTTCACGGCTGCTTCACTGCTACTCACGTACACTGAGATGCGCTCTAATTTAAATCTTTACATAAATAAAGACCAATATGCACAAGGCAGCTTTGTGAGCAGCAGCAATGGCGTCACTTCACCGATTAGCCTCACAAGCGGCTCTCTGTTGCTCTCTCCGTGTCTGCGCCTCTATCGGTACTTACGGCCACAAAATCCTCCACAGTGAGCCTACGCATCTGCAGTGCATACTTAGAGGAAATCCGTTTGCTCTTGTAAAGCGCATCCGAGCACTTTCCCAGCAAAACGGAACAAAGTTGCAAACCGAGGAGGGCCCCTGAGAGTGACTTTGACCCAAGGATGGATGACATCGCCACGGATGTAAATCGATGGACGACATATGAACAAGGATGGATGATATGTCCGAGGATGAACGTTTGACAACTCTCTCCATTCGTAGTTGAAGGAATGGTAGGGGGAGTTGTGTGATTTCAGTAATCTATATACTTAAGCTATATCTACACCTTTCACACGTATTATCCAAGTCCCTGGCTCCTACCGAAAGGAGTTTTCCATGCAAGGATGGGCATGGGATCCGGGCCGTCGGATCTAGATGTAGGGCTAAGATTGTTGTACTCTTTTTTTAGTTTGGGCAATTTGTTGCTTCCTTAGAATTATTCAATTTGTGGTTCCATCCAAGATTGGTGTTCCCAACAAACGGATCTTCAAGCGTTTCCAATGAACTTGGAACTAAGCTCCACTTGGACTAAGTTGCAAGAGCCACACTTCACTAAAAAAAATGAGTGCATGAAGATGTCCGGGTGGGGATTTAAACCCGCATCTCATCCACCATAAGGATTAGAACCTAGCATCTAGTAGCCATCAACGCTCTTTCCAGCTTGTTTGCAAACTTCATCCTTAAAGCTTATGAGAGCGGGATCCGGGGGTGCTCAAGAAGAAGGGAACTCCATTGGGAACTCTCTTCCCACTTGAGTGCCCTAGAGCCCCCTCTCTGATGCATTCTGCACCCATCCCCCAAAAGGGGTTGCCCGCATTACAAAAATGATTTATTTAATAGCCCAAATGCTACATTCCTCCCTGCATAGCCACCATCTCGATGGGAGCCAGGGACATGGCACCTCTTATTGTGGGCTATAAGTTAGATTGGGTAGGAAATACCATGATACACTATATTGTGTGTGTGGGTTATAAATTAGAGTGGTTCATGAACAAAGTAAATATAATATTGAAGTCTAAAAATTATAAAATGTTAATAAAATATGATATTATATTGATACTATATGGATACTATATTTCAACCCACAACAATTTATGTTTTATAGAACATGATTCTTTATATTTAGTTTTGAACATATGATACTCTAGGCTCAAAAATGGTGTAGGTTAGATTAAAAATTATATTGACCAAAATTATCATGGTACGTCAAGTTATATGAGCCACATTAATAAGTGTGAAAGGTGTAGCTCTCACTTGAGTGGGCATGTTAACAATTGCAAATCACAAAGCATCAAGATGCAACACTTATAAATTGCTTCTCTTTCTCTTTGTGTTTGAGTGATCACAAACATTGGCCTCGTTATGTTAACTAGTGAACTATAATGGCCCATGGGTTTGCATGCTTGGAGCATCTAGTCCGATCTTGTCCTAACATGTGTGTGTCTTTGTGGTGTCCATTCATAACTACAAGCCTTGCCATAACCTAAGTGGGCCAAAAACAAACACTTTCAACTTTGCACCCACTTCTCATAGGATATGAAACACACAATTAGTGCAAGATGATTAACATATCCAAATCATGGCCATCATGTACGGGGCTGACACTCCCTGGAAATTAGAAATGATGTGCGGCCAAAGATAGTGTATTTTTCTAATGATAGTATGAAAATAATTGAAGTGGTTTCAAAATAAAATAAGCCCCACGCAAATATGTGACATTGAATCCAAAACAATGTAGGGTGTTATAAATTCCATGAAATTAGGTCATATTATTTCTAAGATACCATGGCATAAAAAAAATTGCAAAAAGGTTATAGTATATACATTCTCCTGTCCAGCCCATAGTGGATGAAAATTTGTCGATGGATGAATAAAATGGTTGAAGAACGTTGGATGACGGGTTTAGGTAAGCAACATGGAAGAGATTGGTTTAGGTCATGGCGTTTTGTTATGCGAGTTTGGTGTTTTGTTGGCATCTACAAATTGTATACTTTCTAGCAATTCGGTGTTGGCACTTTTTCTTTTCTTTTCCTTTTTCATATTTTTCCATCACTATGTTTGGAGATGTCATCGGTTTATGCTTACACAATAAATGCATTTTTTGTTGCTCTTGAGTGCATATCAATTTTGTATGTATGTTTTGTATAGTGGCTTATGAAATTGCTTTAAGGCTGAACAACATTGCAATGAAATATTGGCTTTGCCTTTTGAGATGGTTTTTGACATGAGCTAATGTTTGGCCTCGGTTAGACAACCAACTAGAATTGACCATGTGTGAAGGATAATCATAGGACATAGCCCTCTTTTGACCAACCACTTGTTGATTTATAAAAACATATGGTACATGAAAATGACTAAACCCGACCTTTGAAAGTGAGCGAAATGTACTACAAAATATGCAAAATTAGAAAATTACCTAATTGAATGGGTCATTTAATTGCTTGTGAGCAAGATAATACCCCCCCCCCCAAAACAATTATATCCTCAATGCACATGGTTCCTATAAGTCACACTAAGTATCAGCCCCGTGCCATCATGCCATTTTTCTCATACTTTTTGGAGTTCCTATGATTGACTTATTCATTTTCAAAGCCAAAAAACCTTGTTATTGAATGATCTCCCCCCCCCCCTTCCCCCCCAAATCACACATAACAATAAGCCTTCACTACATTTGTATGGACCCAGGAACCCAAGGGTGGACTCTTAATTGAAAGAAGAAGAAAGACTCCGGTCTCAATAAGGGGCCAAAGTGAATAGAGTGTCTATTCATAGAACATTTGTGGTCACGAGGGCAATGACTTTGGATGTATTACTACTTCACACTTTGCTTTATTGGAAACCTAAATGATGCGCATGGGTCACTATGAAATTGAATCTCCTATATACAAGGAATTTATAGAAGAAGAAAAAATGTATACGTACTAACGGCAAGCTAGAAAATGTACTCGTGTATTTATACTAATTGTTTCAATTTAGTGTGATAAATGCCTCCACTACATATACAAAATAGAAAGTATGAAATAAAAATGCCTATGTTATACAATCCACTCTCATTTTCCCATGAGAAAGTCATTAAATAAAATTTTCACTCATAGGATGTGAATCAACGATTGCATGAAACAAATAAAGACAAGAGCCTGACAATAGCACAATTACTTAGCCACAATCCGGAGAGCAAAACTCATGGGATCCCATGAGCACTCTAAGAGCCTCCAATTTGTAAAAACCTAGATCTCAAATGCAAACCCTAACAAGAATGGACATGGTAGTCATTGAGGACTACCATAGAGGGCTCCCTATTTCATCTTTGCATGTGTTGGAATGTAGTTTCCACGTGGGATACAAGTGGGTCCTTGTGAATGTGGGACGACACACATTACCTACAGTTACGAACAAAACTGAGTACACTTTGAATAGACTCATCTTCAACAAACAACCACAAACAATTCACAATCTCTTTTTCATATTTGAAAATTGGATATGATACTGCATAAACTTGTGCATATGTATGCAAAATTTCACATTACATTGATAGTAAGGAAGTATGTTGCAAAGCCAAATGAAAAACTATATATATAACTCAATTTTTGTTCAAGTTGCCTACAAAATCTTTAGTAATTGGTCCGGTAACCCCTACTCTTCAATACAACATCAATTCTTCGTGGCATGCTCTCATAAAGCGCCATGCAATCATGTTCACCAAAATTGGGATACACTGAACACACACGCTCCCACAATTTTTGGATATCTCTTGGAGGTGTCATAAATTCGTTCAAGTGATGTTTGAGAAGTGCCCAGAAGTGTTCAATGGGATTCAAATTCCGGAGATTGTACATGCCATTGAAGGAGTTGAAATGGTTATGATGCCAACCATTCTTGCATGATCTTGCTCATGTGCTTGGGATCATTATCATGTTGAAAGACCAACCTACTTAGATCCATATTGTAATTTTGTATAGTGGGCCACAAGATATTTTCTTAATTAAATTTGTATAGATGCCTATCCATCCAACCTTCAATTTTGTACCATGCTCCCGGCCCAAAAGCCGTCATGCATCCCCAAATCATTACTGACCCACCACCATGCTTCACGATCTGATGGACATGTTGAGGTCCCACGTGTTCTCCATCTCCAATCCAACACCATGACCTACAATCTGAGTTAAACCTATTTATCTTTGTCTCGTCACTGAAAATGACGTGTTTCCAATCATCAATGGTCCAATTCTCATGCCTTTGAGCAAACCTCAGGCGTGCGAGAACGTGTTTACGACTCAGAAACGTCTTCCTTTGCTGCACTTGTGCACCCAATCCAGCCTGTCTCTAAGCACGCCTTACAGTGATGTCAGACAACAATTTATCTATTCCAAATTGAAGTTGTTTTGTTGTTGCAGGTGCAATTTCAAGTTGACCTTCAATAACAAGAGTGACACAATGCCTCTTCTCTCGGTCTGCAAAAAACTTTGGACGCCCTCCTCTTTATCTCCCAATCTCGCCCCTTACATCCTTCCTCAGATGCGCTACAGAAGATTGGCTCATGCCCACTAAAGCGGCAACTTTGCAAGTAGAAACACCATTTCTAAGTTGCACCAAAGCTTGGTGCTTCTGTTCTTGAGACAACGAAGGCATACAGCTAAAACAATTATTCTACAAATTGCACCTCACGTGCAATGGAACCAAGGCTACACAATGCACAAGAAATCTCACGATGTTCTCAACTATGCAATGCACACAGAGATGTCGATGTTGGAATAGTGGCGGCAAACAAAAGCGAGTACTATAACCCTAACCACTTCAACATTTCCTATTTTTAAAACCCTAAACCCTTTTCACTTTTTGGTTTCACATTTATGCAATTGATTACTTGGACTCTTGCTTTGATCACTTCATCACTTTGTTTTCTGATTTGAATCGGCTAACAATGGGAGCCAAAGTTGAGTTTGTGTACAACATACTCAATTTTGTTCGTAACTGTAACTTCAAAATTCTTAATAGCCTTTTAAAATTTACACACTGGAGAAAAATAACACCCCTCCCTTGTGTATACTATGTGCACTAATACCTCAAATAATAACCCTTCTTACATTCACAATAGTGCGTACGCGGTATGAAGAGTTTACCCCTTGGGCCCATAAGTAAGCGGAGATGTGTGTTGGGACACTCCTTTTTAGAGCATCCCCTATGATATTCAACATTTAATCTAGGATGTGCAATGCCAAGTGTCTTTAATGCCATATGTGGGTGGAACCAATGCATTGTCGGTTGTAACACAAACCCCGTTCTGAAAATAACAATGGGACGTATTATCTCACAAAGGCAAACTCGTTACTAATATAGCAATCACAAGTTGGACCTTGCTAGAGGCTAAACAAAATCGTCACACCCCATAACATTATTAAGCGGTGTGTGTTCGGTCATGTGGGCCTCTAGAATATAATCATGGATGTCACAGCTAGTGCAAATTCAGTATGAATGTGCACTAGTTGCAGCATCCCATGGTTATATTCTCGGGGTCCACACGAACGAACGCACACTACTTAATAATGTTATGTCAAACTTACATGAGATTGGCATATTGAATACATGATCAAGGCATATTCAACTAGATAATGTTATGTTGATTGATTTGAAATTGGAATTAGCTTTGAACACCCCAAATTGGTTTACTCTAAGTCACTTGAGATGAATCAACCACAAACTTACTATAGAGGGGGTGGGGGGGGGGTGTTTCAAGTTTTGGATGTTGAATGGATGAGAGGTTCACTTCTATACAATAATTCCCTATGCGGAGGTTTGTAGAGTCTATAGATAAAGGGGTTCTAGTAAAAAACAAGATCCCTAAATGTTGAGGTCCGACTAATTTCAACCTGCCACCACTAGAGTGATTTTGGGATTTGAAGCCAATTCTTGAATCCAATCATCTAAAAAGTGACCACTTACGAGCTATAGAATAGGTTGTTGCGCTTTCACCTATCTAAGGATGAGTTTACGTAGACACCACAAAGCCTTGGCCACGGGCACATAGTCATTTATATACATCCATGTAAGTATCTCTTGTAATATGAAGGGGGAGGGTGAAAATGTGGCGATATTTCATGACTCGATGTCAAATTTAGCATCCAAGTGACTAATTTTGTGTGGCTTTACAATTGGGTCCTCATCTAATAGACTTGGGATTCCAAGCACCCCTTCATAGACATTACTTTTGACCTGAAGGGTTGGACCCAAGTTTTGATGAAGTTTGGTTTCTTAATTTGGGTGGACTATTTTTTCTTGAGTTGGGACTGCCAAAATTTGGCAAGAAAGCGGTGTCACATTAGCCCACTTAATCTACTTTTCATACATTGGATGTGGATCCTAATGGAAAACTCCTTTTGTCTAACAATTTTCTCTTGACCAATAAGATTGCTCGATTCAGAGTTTCTTTGGTTTAGGATACCAAAAGCTCAAACTGCATGACCAGAAGATAGAGGAGGTGTTCTTCTACTAAGATGGCAATTGGGTTTGTATCATAAAGTATAGTTTCCAATGGAAACACTTCCCTTTTCCAATTCCTATTCTTCCTCCACATTTCTATGAATTCCACAAACTAGTGCCGCTCCTTTGTTGAGTTTTTGTCGTTGTGCCACATGAGATTTATGTACCTAAAGTCGAATTAGAAAATGAATTGATATGTCATCGATGCCACATTGTTGCCCTTCCTCTCGTGTGGTAGCTACTTACCTCTCTCAACCCATGATAGGTCTCCCTTCTTGAAAACTTCCGGTCGTGTGAATTGGGCCCAATGTAAACCCAAGTCTAGTGAAACCTAATGGAACAATATAACTATAACCACCAACTTAAGGGACAAGTTTTGAATGGACCTCCTTTATCCTAGCATGTGCAATGAATGATCTACACATATGATACAAAGCTCCCCCACCTACCCGGCTTGGGATGAAGGTCTTCCGGAGTCGGACAATCTAACAATGATCATTTTCATACTATGAAATAGTTCGTTGCATTTACGCCTCCCCAATGGATGGGCTTACGTGGACACCACTAATACCTAGCCCTACATGAACCCTATCATCTACCTAGTGGAACGTAAGTATATGAAATTGCATCAAGGAATGTTTGTGGGACACCTCAATGGTTAAGTTACTAACGATTGTAATCTTCTCAATGATAACTACAATAACGTGTGAATGAAGGCAAGCAAGAATGGTTAGCCTTCAAATAGCGAGTTCTTCGGTCTTTTTCCATGTGACATACCTTTCATCATAATGTTGATTTCAAGGCTCGCCTCCCAACTTGGAGAGTCCACAAAACATAACACATATGTTCTTCTTCCCCCACGCTTTATTTATACATTGTATCTATTAACCCTTAAAGGTCAAGGGGGGGGGGTGAGGGCCTCTCTCATCAGCCTATGTTTACCCCATTTCAAACCTCCATGTAATTCTTTTAGTGCGATCGGCATATATATTTAGATATGGAATTTTGAGATACACATTTTGGGGAAAAAAACTGCAATTCTGACATGTTTTGACGCTATCTTATGGTCAAATAGTTTAGGGTCAACGCGGCCCTGAGAGGGCCGCTCCGTCGTTTAAGGGTTAAGAGATAACTTTTAGAAGTCTCAAGTTTTACTATATGTAGACTGAAATCTATATATATATATATCATTTCACTTTATGGTACTCTTTCTGCTATATAGAAAACAGTTATCCAACTCCTCATTCATCGACTTCTCTTCATCCACGCTCCTTAGTCTTGGACATCCATCCCTACAATCTTCCATCACCCTCAATCTTCCATCACCCAAGTGGTCTATTAATCACACAGGTGGGCATTTATCACAAGTTAGTGAGCAGTGAGTGACTCATGATCATAGATGTTGAGAGACTTAAATAGGCATCGTCAACCAAACAAGGGAATGCGATTCTGCACGAGAGGCTCTGTCCTAAAATGATGTTTTTAATCACAAGCACTTTTCATGTTAAATTAGAAATTTCATTAAGCTTCACCATTTTGGCGTTGGCTATGTTGTTGGCCTTCTGTCTCAAAAAAACATTAAGCTTCACCAAACCTTATCCATTAAGTTCTGACGTGCATTACCCGGACCTTGTTATTACCACTCAAAGGCAGTCTCCACTATGTCTCCATCCCATGATACAGGAACGTAGCCAACAAACATATGACAAATGATAAAAGGAGTCCCTAGTCTCAAAATTCCTTTAGATTCCAAAGGAATCTCAACTATCCCCATGCATGCATGCATGTAAACAAGGCCATGGCTGTAGTTATGTACTTGACGGAGCTCCTTGGCAATTAGGTTACCAATACACAACTTCAACCGAGCCAAGTAATAATGATGGACGCAAGTCTTTTTGAGAAACAAAAACTTCTCACCGGCAATCAATCAACTAACAACTACAACGAGTCCATTGGGGGGTGTCGTAGTTGCCAACGAGGCGGATGGCCAGCTGTCCTTTGCCGATTGGACGCATGATTCCGACCTTTCTCCAACCCCAAATCACTGGGGAGTGTTTGGTCCCATGGAGGGGTCTCCAAAGTCACTTTCTCGAGTACTTCATAAGTTTCATGTGTTGCTTGCCTTCACTGTCCGCATGTACCTTTGTTTACCACATACGGTGGATTTATCTTTTCTGAGGGCCTTATCGTAACTTGAAGAAAGTGAAGTGAGTTTCGTGTGTGTTGAGTTTCGTGGGTCTGCATGGCCGGGATTTCATGGGTATCTAAGGCCGAGGCCTCCATAGTCGACCGGGTCCATTTAACCACCGCTCACAAAGGGTCATTTAATGCCGACAAGGACAAGATTCCTATTTCTTAGGCAAACAGAGCTAAGGTTTAGAGTAGAGGCACCCATAACCGATCGCTTGAGAGTTTAATTTGACAGATTCGATGAAAAGTAGAAAGGTGGTGCAAGTTTTCCCCCATGTAGGAAGATAGAAATCAAGAGGATTGCAAAAGCAATTGGTAATTTTATTCCTTAAGCTAAAATTGTTGTGAATTTTTGAAGCCAAAAGTTGGCTTGAACATATTATAAATGTCTAGAGTATGCCATAACTGCTCCTTTTAACCACTCAATTCTCCTCAGTTTAGCACTCAAAACCAAGACATGTGGCATGGTACTTTTGATTCCAACATATTCGAAATTCAATCCCAGCATTGTCGAAATTCCGGTACCCTATAGATTGTCGATGGGTCCTGACAGGGAATAGACGCCTCGACTGTAAATGTCTTGCAATCATTAAGTGGCAACTAGAGAAGGCGTCGTATGACACTTGGTGCTACACGACAAGTCATGAAGACCACTCTAATCAACTTGACATACCAATTTAGACATTTGATGTAGTTGTGCATTAACTGCACTATTGCATCAAATCACATGGTCAAAGTGATATAAATCGAGGAATGAGGAGCCTTGTTTAGGGCACCAAATTACGTATTGTAAGTGCTTCCTGATTCACCTTTTTTGATGCCAAACTTTGATTTCCATGCGGGGAACTTGAGTGGGTCTGGAGCAATGTAAGACTGCCATGTGGCAAATTTTCTAGGACTGATTAATTTATCCACATTGTATCAAAGCCAAAGCATGAAGCACTCTATGATAATATAGATCAACCAAGTTAAGATAGATCATGCTACAACCAACACCACACCCAAAACCAACACCCTAACATCTTGCACAATATGTACATAAAGAATGTCAAGCACCTTAACATCACGCACCATAGCATGATTCAACTGCTATCATATGTTCCATTTTAATAACATCAATGATAGTGCTTCACCCGAGTTTATCAGGTTGAATCTACTGGTAAGAGAATAAGCACGTTATAATTTTGAATAGTGGCCGACTTACTCCCCAACCCCACCCAACCTGCAATGACCGTTGAATAATGTTGTGACATGTGTTAAATCTCGATCATTTATGAATAAAACGTTGAATCCTTATAATTTTTGCATACATAATTAACATAAAGCATGTTTTGGTGTGTTGGAATCCCCTTTCAATTGCTAACACGAAACATCCAAACTTCATAGTCCAATAATAGTAGTACAAATGATCAGCTCTTAAAGTGACAGTTTTAGCCCCGTCTACCTTAGATGCAATTGGGTATGCGAGCGAAATGGGTAGGTGATGGATGTCTTAGGGTGAGTTTCCATGTAGTCCACCTGCCCTCCAAATTCTAGTGGGAATAAGGACAATCTCACCCAAATGTAAATGAAATCTGGTGGGGTAAGGTTTGTATGTGCCAACTAGCTACTCCCATCTTCTCAAATCCAGGCCCACCTACTAACCTCCTCCTCCTCCTCCTCCTAAAAATTGTCCTCAATCCTTCACTAACCAACACTTGTAGGTTTAAGATTCTTTAGTGAGCGCATGAAAGTCTAGCGGCATGTGTCCATGGCCCTCCACATTCTAAAAGACCGCCAGAATGTGGTTGGATGGCGGCTTGTGCTTAACTACATGCAAACACCTCCAACCCACTATTATCTAAAATCTAATAGGCGCGCGGCCTACATGGAAACTCACCCTTAGTGGAGTGGCCTCCAAAGTGAAAGTCCGTATATATAATAATCTATTATGCAAGAACATTCCAGCCCTTCCCCCTGCTGCTTGTCATGCATAACATTATTAAGTGCGTCAGTGTGTTCTCACGGCCCCCGGGAATATAAGCCGGGATGCCGTCAGTTAGCTCACATTTAGACGGGATGCCGTGAGTTAGCTCACATTCAGTCTAAATGTGAGCTAACTGACGGCATCCCGGCTTATATTCCCGGGGGCCGTGAGAACACACTGACGCACTTAATAATGTTATGTGAAGCCTCAATTGAAGATATACCTTATTAGTGTGGCTCACTAAATTTGTTAGCTCTAATAAAGTATCATTGCTCAGGACCCAAAGTTCAATATTGCTTTTCATGCAATTAATCTTAGACAACTCTAGCAGATCTTGGACAACTAGCCAACTATTTTAACTATTAGTTAACTACACTAAATATGATATTTAGTGTTTGATTATATTTAATGTTGTTACCACTCTACATAAATGTGTTGCTACCTTCCCTATTGCCACCTTCTCTCTCTCTCTCTCTCTCTCTCTCTCTCTCTTCTCCTGGAATTGTCCTTTTATCATTGTTATTTTTTTGCATATCCTTACTAACACTAAATTCAAACATGTAACTTCCACAAATTACCATAGTTGAAATTTAGTGTTTGAATTTACATTTAATGTTACTTACTTTCATAGGGTTATTGACATTTAGTGCATGTGTTCGTATTTAGTGTATCAAACACTAAATATCATATTTAGTGTAGTTGCCTTTCGTAACTATAGTTGTTCGCGATTTAACCTGCCAAAAAATATAGTTAACTATAGTTGTTTAAGTTGAGGGTCTTTATAGCGAACGTCTGCTTCAGTTGAGGGTCTTTAACATGCTCGAGCCATTGAGGATCATCATGAAACACCTTTATAAGGTCACTCACAATGTTGGGCTCCATAACAACCTCCATGTACACCACCAACACAAATAAGACACTAGTGACACTACAACACTACAACTATAGTTAACTATAGTTGTTTCCTAAAATGTATTGAAAAAAATCTAATTAACTATAGTTATTTTGGCAGTTTGTCCAAGGCATGAACTCTAGTCAAGTGCAGCCTTCATGAATGGAGGTTACCAAGCTATGTCTATGAATAACACTCTTGAATGTGTGTGAGGGCGTTCTCTTCTCTTCTCTTCTAGCTTCAACATAAATTTCCAAGAATCAAGGTCCTTGAGTAAGTTACAAGCATGAAAACCGATCATTGTCAATTGGCAAACTTTTATGAGTCAACTTTCATCATTGCCTATAACCTCGGACACAACATAACATTACTAAGCAGCTAGACGACGCTCCCTTTTCCAAGAAAGAGCTTGCAATCGAAAAAACTTTGAGTTGTCAATGAAATACACTCTCACCTCCTTAATATCATGCTTGTGGTGACCAAAGTGCTTGTTAAGGAGGTCTACAATGTTAACATGGATACGTGACAATAAAGATTTAGTGTAGTGTGTGACATTATGGAATAACACAAAGTTAATAATGCAATAATGACAATGGGATGCGTGCAAGATGTGCTTTGAGTTTTTTGTTGGAGGGATATTTAAACTGAGCACATGATACATGGTCCCACAGAACGCAACCAAGAAGTTGAGTGATGTCATGAAAATCTTCTTCTATCTACAAAAGTTTAATTAAAGAGTTGCATATCCAAGGGAATGTTCGTAGGTTATCTAGATTGTCTAAAAATTATTTTGAAATTGCATTGGCACCCAAATAGGATACTTAAGAATGTTATGTAGTTTCAAAGCAGCTCCGTTGCATATTAAAATTCCTTGAAAAAATTAAAAATAAATAAATAAACCTTATTCTTCCTATGGAGTTCATTGAACCAATTGTATGCAATATCTAAGGGTTGCGTGCCTATTGGGGGCACTCCCAACTCTGTGGCCCTATTGTATTGTTAGATTTTCAAGCGAATGGTGTCAAAAAGTTAGCAAATGTGCACCCAAAAGAATGCAACAAAGACATTGGCAATCAGATTTGATTAAGAATAGCTAAATAAAATAAAATAAAATAAAATGTAACGTCGGGCAGTCCGACGTGAATTTGAGCCCGTTGGCCCCACCATGCTCAAGAATAAGAATAGCTACTAACAGCCAAAGTTGAAATCCTCTTATTCTCTAAATGGCTTTGTAAGGGGAGGAGGCATATCCATTTCCACTTTAGCTCATTCAAGATACTCAACGCTATTTGTTGGGACACCAAATTGTATTCCACCAATACATGGTGTAGAGGCGCCCATAACTGATCACTTAAGCCAAATATGGAGAAGCATAAGGCAGTGCTAATTTTTCCCGTGTAGGAAGATAGAAATAAGGAGGGCTGCAAATTTTTTTAGTAGTTTTATTCCTTTCCATTGAAAAAACTGTGACTTTTTGAAGTCAAAAGTTGGCCTGAACACATTATCATGTCTAGGGTCTACCATAACCGCTTGTTCCCCCTCCCTGTAGCACTCAAACCGAGGACATGTGTTGTACCACTATTGGTTTCAGTATGATCAAAATTTAGTCCCAGCCTGATTGAAATTCAATCCCAACCTAATCAAAATTTTGGTACCATGTAGATTGTTGATGGGGTTCTGATCGGGAATAGGTGCCTCTACCATAACCATTCACATTGGTAGTCTTGTGTAGTACACCTAAGCTTGTGAGGTTTTTGTACTAGAGTAAACAAACCCATTTCTAATACCCCCTCCCCCTAAATCTTGATATGTAGAGTCCCTTAAAGTCGTGAAGTTCCACACATGTAGCATTCATTTTCTAACATGATGGAGAAAGTCACGAAGAAACACACATGTAGTCTAGCCATCACATTCGGCTTGATGGAAGAAGTAAGTTAAACATGCATGGAGATGGTCTCCTTGAAAAGGGCACTAATTGTACTCAAGTTTTCATCTCCTAGTTATGGGAAATAGGTCGACCTATGCTATGGATATGGGTTGGGAGGGAATCTTGCCTTTGAAAATTTATAGTAATTTCAAAGGTTGGAAATTAATTGTGATTTTTTGTTTTTTTGTTAAATGTTGTGATATCAAACTCCAAACCTCTGAAAAATCACCCCAATATCACACATGTACTTCACTTATGAGAAATTGCTTAAGTTAATGGAAATAGGTTTGTCTACTCTAGATAGCCATGTGTGCTTAACATTGTTGCAAGACTAACTCATTGTTGGTCTCACGTACGTGGACCTTATATGGTCACTCTTCTTGAATCGTAAGGCATGTGGGCCTCAAATGGACACTTGTAGCTTTGCACCTACTTCTCATTACTAGGATATATATAACCCGTAATTAGCATGCGAGATGATTAAAATATAATTAGCATATGAAGCCATTTTCCTTGTAGTTTTTGGAGATAATATGAACATCTTATATGTTGTTAGACAATGAAGATTATTTTTCTTATTAAATGGTCCATTTAAGATGAGCAATTGAATCAAGGCACAACTCACCTTCATATGGCAAGGCTTGTAGTCAAGAACGGACACCTAAAAAACATGTGTTATGATGAGATAATTGGATTGTGTGCTCAAAATATAGTAACCATTATGGACTCAATTGGGAGGGCCTATCATATGAGAAATAGAAGCTACCACCTTGCCAATCCATTGATTCATTCATCCCTTATGCTAAATCCCAACACCTTTGTGGTGCCTCACCCAACAAGATTGCGTTTATTAAATGAAAAATCTCTATGTATTGAAAGTAAGTCATATGCCAACCTCTCACAAATCACATGTAAGCAAAGTTGTTGAGTTGGTATATTGCCCACATAAAGAGGTTTAGTGGCCTTAAACCCCAAAATACGGCACCACATAAGACAAGTGACCACTTAAGGCACACGTACCTTCTATCTAGTAACTTTTCTCTCTATTTCAAATTATGTGTTGTGCATTTAAATATGAAAATTAAACAATACCTTGCTATCAAACTTTTACGGATATTTACAATCAGAATCTTATGCATTAACTTGATTGCATGTTGAAATGTGAATTTAAACTTTTCAACCATATGGATGTAATCTTTAATTGATTCCTAATATATATTAAAAAAACATTGTGTAAACAACATTTGAGGAAGAGAAGCTGTTCAGTGTAAATCATCTCAATTTTCAAAAACCGCCAATTGACCTTTAAGGTTCAAAAAACTTAACTGTAAAGAATGGGGATCGAACTGAGGTTGAAATCCGCTAATGGTTCCTTGTGTGAGTGTAACACAAAAGTCTTGGACGGCTTCTGTGAGTTTTAGGCACTCGCCTATTTCCTCTTTATATAATCTAAGAATCTTTCTCATTTTCTTTGGCACCTATATGCACATCCATATATAAGCACTCCTTACTCCTCTCACCACTGGTGTAATTCCCAAGTAACATCGAACTCCAGAGAAAAACTTGAAAGTTTCTTAAATTTGTTTAGCCTTGGATTACAAGCCTAAGGGGGGGTTTGCTACTCTGTTGTTGTTTTTTAGGTCATTGACACAAGTCTTGGAGGTGACGAATATGAAAAATTCCTTCACATTTGGGGTTTTGGATGGAGACTAGATGAATGGAAAGTAAGTCCATATCACATCCATATGTCCACCCACAAGGGGTGCACTATATGTAGGAGGCTGGCATTTAAAGGCTAAGATGGCTAGATTGACAATTAGGGATGGAAGATTGTCTTTTTGGAGACAATAGAAAAATTACATTGGTGGTACCTCTCAAGTTTTGCCATAAAGTAAAATACCCTTGAAACTTTCAAATACTAGTTTGGAACATCAAAATAATTTATAAAGTCATCTATTTACTTTTTATTTCATATGTTGTACATATTGTAAAGAGGAGGGAGCCTTATGATTGTAACCCTATATACTCCTAATTTTATATAAATAATTTAGGTCCGAAGATCATGTGGGACCTTATATTTCTAATACCTCCAAATGTCCTCCCTCGTGTCCACCTCTTGAAATGGAGAATTGTAGATTTGTAATGCCATCTTAGGGCCAACTCACACACAAGATTGAGAGCCCATGACCATTACACTTCAAGCACTCTCATTGGTGGAAAAGGTGGGAGCCGGTCCAAGTTCGCTTCACACTACGCTTGAGGGACCAACGGAGTATGTGAATGCAAGATGGATGTAAAGTCTACATGGATTCCTACATGGCATCGAATGGATCATGTTTCATGGTCACTTGGACTATTTTCAAAAACCACCTCTTGGAGGTAGGCCTAACACAAAATCGGGAGACCATGGCACTCCGAACGCTCACAACCGTTGATCTATTCTATTCTATCATGTGTGAGGACCCGCATGAATATAAATTCATTGAAATAGCATTTGGTTGAGGGCCCGGTCACATATGACTTCGCACTACACTTGAGGGTCCGTGACCACACTAGATGATTTTGGAGGTGTGTTGGGACGGCCTTTGGACACTTTCTTTTGGGCTCTCACAATTTCATGGTCACGGCTCTTGGTTCATGTGTGAAGTGGCCCTAAGTTTTAGTGTATTGGAGGGAAAATGGTGTCGTCAAGCCTCAAGGATAGTGTGGCCCCCACAACCAATCATAAGTAATATAATTAGGTATCTAAAGGTGGAATCCTCCTAACCTTGGAGTGGTCCATTGCTACCTTTATGCGAGAGAGAGAGAGAGAGATAGTAAGAGACAAAATGTCTTTTGGTCCATCTCTGAACCACGGAACATCTAAACATTGACATGTGGGGATAAAATAGAGGTAGAGCACTAGAGACAAGAATAGAGTTGGAGATCTTTCAATCTACAAATGGAGTTTGATAGATAGGTACTACTACTTTCTCACATCATTTACTCAATGCCCGCTCTTTCCTAAAAACACATGCGTGACTCATCACTTCCCCTTTTGCTTGTGTAAATATCCATCTACTTAGTGCACTCCAATCAAAGTAATATTTCTCGACTTCGATTGATGGAGGTTATGGTGGGTTTTGCATGGAGATGGAGGGATGTTATTAGTTAGTACACCAAAAATTGTATCTACTAGAGTCATATGGTGTTTTATGTCATTGTGGTAACTTTTCTAATGACACTCTTGATGAACAAGTTTGAAAATTGTCATCCCAAATGTACTTTTAGTTAATCCAAATGCCAATTATTGAAATGAAGTTTGGTATTTTGCATCTTAACAATTATGTGATGTCATGGATGATTGAAACTCGGATGACAATTCTCTTAGTAAGTGACACTATTTGCACCATTGTAAACCTATAATGCCCAAATGTTTACAAGGAATGACAAATCATGCTAAGTTTACGATTAGTGTTGGTGACACTACACAATTGGTTTACAAATACTATTGAGCAAGACAAATAGAATCGGTGACACTAAATACAAGAATTAGTGTAGTAGGACTGTAGGAGGCGCACTTGAACACCATTGGGAATATTCCTTTGAGAACCTCGCATTGTTCCATCATTGAGGATTGGATAGGAGAAACTTGTGAGTGAATCAACATCTTTGGGCATAAGGTAGAAATACCCAAACCGGTTAACCACCCTCTACCCGTGCACTAGACCGCCGCCATAATAGTGAAGTGCCATTTCTGAAACCGATCATGGCTTGGCGACAACTTCAATGCGTGTACACTTAGTGTAGCCAATGGGAGTCAAGTCTTAATGTACTCATGAGGTAGCTGATGTAGGTGACGTTCTGTATGGAAATGTGGATTACTGTGTTCGGTGTAGGGAGAATCTAGTGAACGAGTAGGGGGTTTGACAACTTTCCACTTTGGAAAATTGTAGAATTTTTTGTACATGGCATAAAAATATGAAACAACTTGCATTCTTCATGAATCCTTCTCGTCTATCTT
Source organism: Polytrichum formosum (assembly GCA_964035585.1). Lineage (NCBI taxonomy): Eukaryota > Viridiplantae > Streptophyta > Polytrichopsida > Polytrichales > Polytrichaceae > Polytrichum > Polytrichum formosum. Next base: position 21,510,243 of record OZ037935.1, on the reverse strand, counting down.
GGAAAATTATCTCATGATTGTAAGACCATATTCTCAATGCGAATCACCTTATTTTCATGGGTTATGGTATTTCTACCTTAGCTTTGATGAGTTCCTCACATGCTTGGGACATCTACTAACATATTTATCATATAGAAGATATTTATGTTGACTGCCAATCCCCTTCAGCATTGTGGAGAATATGAAGGCTCAACAATTATGGTGGGGGGTGGGTTTGGGAGCAAAAGTCTTTTGGCCGGGTCACATTTTACTCATGTGTAACAAAATATAGGACCCGAGAGTAGGTGTAAAAGCAAATGGTGATGAGGTTCTAGCGTTTCACATTGTGGAACGAGTCAACCACACAACTCATTTTGCATGCAAAAGATTTGCTAGAGTGTAAACCATGGCATGTATGACTTGCTTCATACTACATAGCATACTATATGGCTATATTACTTTATACGACTCATGACATAACATTATTCAGATCCATAACAATGCTCTATGGGACTGACAATATTTTGTGGAATATTCTGCATAATACTGTCAGCCCCACAGAACACTGTTATGGATCTGAATAATGTTATGGAGGCATAATTGAGAGACATAACATTATCAAGCAATGTTGTGTGGCTTACCCTTTATGTTTAAAGGGCTTGGGGGGAGGGAGGTGTGTTGGGTGAGACCTTCATCGTCCCCCATATGGTGAATGCAAACAAACAAGGAGGGCGTGTTTCTAGAGGGGCGGCAATCAAGTTTCATGGCCCAGATAACATGAGGGCTCTACACATATGGTCTCTCCCGTAGGATTTTGGAGGGAGATTTTATCCTACCCCCCCTCCCTCTCCCTTCAATTTTGAACATGTCATTGCTTTTGTCCACGGGGGGTTCACTCCATGTCAAGTTGAACACCACGTGCGGCCAAAGTTTGCTACCCCTATATTACATGGAATAGATAAATTTAAAAATTATGATATTTTTTCTACATATACATAACCATTGATAATATCTTTTGTATATTTTTTTGAAATTTTTAGTCATCTTCATTTTTGTAGTAATTATTTTAGTTCAATTCTGCATCATTCTAGTTAGAAACGGTATGTTTTATTAAAAAAAACAGATCATCAAATTTGGTTACCATTTTTTACTATGTAATAGATACTGTGTATATCTACCCATGAAAAAAAATTGATAAAATTTTGACCCATTTTGGTGATGCAACTTACCAAAAGTAGATTTTTTTGGCCACACGTGGTGTTCAACTTGACAATGGAGTGACCCCCCCGTGCTTTTGTCTATGATCGGCAAACATGTAATCATGAGCAATTACAATAGATACATAGGAAATTAAGAATTTCTAATATCATTTTTTGAGAAGAAAAAAGAGTTGCAAAGTTGCCAAGGTCATGTACATGAACATTAACAAAATTCATTTTTCTTTTTGAAATTCAGATGAAGAGTTATTATCAATCTATATACAATGGAGAATGTGGTGGGGCATCGTCCCACCGTTCCCAACCATTTTGAGAGCGGCTGACAGAAACGGCAAAGTGGCAGGAGTACATGGACCACATGGGACCATGTTCAAGTGATTCGTAAATTATATGCACAGGTGCAATGGCCAAGACGACATGGTCCAAACTAGTCTACTCACAAGTGGGGCACTCTATAGGATTTTTGCGCATCATGTGCAATGGAGGGGTATTTGTTTAGGGGCTATTTACTTCCAAGGCATGAATTAAAGTTTCCCTATAATTACTTAATTCTCTAAACCAACCTATTTGTTTGCACCTGAACATTACCTATATTTCTCATCTCAATGCGATTTATTGTAGTCTATTTTCTTTATAAATAATAAAAGTAATCCATGTCCATACATACCATTGCATACATACTATTACAAACACGGTTCCATACAAGTCATTGCAAAAAAAAACTTGTGCTTGAGTATCATATTACAAACCACAACAACACCTTTTTCCATATGCTTACAAACAAATCATACTAATCATAAATGGGACATAAACCCTAGGATCCTAAAATTCAACCCATATATTAATTCTACTAAAAAGTAATGGCCCATGTTTTATACATATCTACATTATTGTAATGGGATTTTCTACTTTTAATGGACCCTTCATTATTTGGAATTCCTTTATTTCAAATGAATTTAGTCCTCCCTATATTATGCCACATGTCATTTCTAAAATGCACTAAGTGTCCCACTTGTGTCGCAACCCTTGCTAACCCCCATTAACTATCTTGGTTATTTTTCCAACTCTAGCAAAGATTACGAGCGCTAACCCTTCGCATTCCGCCATGCGAATGGTTAGCTCCCCATACCACGGACCTTATAGTTCCTAGGAGGGGAACCAACCCTCCTACTTTGCTTTCGGGACTTACCCCTTAATTGGTAACCAATTCTTAGATGTGGACTTCCATCCATGGAAATCCAATCTTATGTTGATCATCGCGTTGCCGGAGCAACACTACAACAACCCGAGCCATACTAGGCAACTATGCCCTCACATTGGGCCAATGCCCATGGAGGCCATGCTGTTCGGCCTCGGGTGAGGTGAGGTGGTATGGGTGAGGTGGTGTCACCTCACCTCACCTCACCTTAGCCGCTGGGGTTAGAAGCCCCCAGCAGCTTCAAAATCCCATAACTTCTTCATATGGTCTCTAATCGTAACAATTAATCACTCCATCCTCATCTATGTTTCATATAGATGCTGATGGACTACTCGCTTGCCCCATTCGGACAAGTATTGACGAAGTTATGCCACTTTAAAGCTTCGCAGTCCCGGGAGCCACTCCTAGGCCACTGCTGTTCCAGGGCGCTGTCCCGAGACAACGCCCCACTCAAATTACCATATCTCCTAGCTCACACCTCCGATTGAGATGTTCTTGAGCATTCTAGAATCGGCATTCTAGCTTATGGCCTCACCCTCATGCCTCCTAGTCTCCGTGGGTGGGAGGCGTTCCCAACGCCCGGGGCCCTCACTCACACTATGATCACTTGCGCCCTCTCACCAACGGCGCCACAAGTCACGGGCGTCACTCCGGGGTCCCCCTTGTGCCCATGGTGTTTTGGGCACTCCTCATGGAGAGGTACGCAACAACTCGAGAGTCTACTATACAATAGACAACATGCTGGTGATGCTGATGGTGATGTTGATGATGTCACCCCACCGTTCTGGAAAGGTGGGAAAGAAAGACCATATTAAAATAATGTGTCATATGCATGGATGTAAAGGACCGGAGACGACACATACTCATGCAGGTAGAATACCATTTAACACATTTTATTGAATATATGCTAAGAAGAAGAAAGTTTGATTATTTGGATGGTGGACAACATAACAACATTTCAACAATGTCAAAATACTTTGATCCAAAGAATCGCTCACTTATTCTCAAAAAGTGCTCTTGTTAGAACCTTTCAACATGTGAAGTCATTGTAGATGGTGGAAGCGGATTATACTCATGTAAAGGTAAACGGGGCCCCTCTTGGTCCTTGAAGAGTTAGAATGGGAAATCTCCAATCGAGAGGCCTTTTAGGCCCATATGATGAATCTTCGGCTTCACCGTCCATCTATCTCATATACGAAGCTACAGGTAGAACTCTATCTTACAAACATTCTCCAACGTATGTATCTACTTCAAATCAATGAATGACGAGGAAAGCTTTTCTCATGGCCATAGCCAATCATTATCAACAAAAGTAGGAGAGCTAGATTGGGTCACCTTTCTACATAGTTCCATGTGCAAAGTTTTTTTTCCGAAAGGAATGATAGGACACCAAATATTGTATTATATAGCACGCTTCTCAGTTCTGTGATGGATGGAATTGCAAAAAATTCAAGCCGATGAATTGGCGAGATCATGGATGAATATGCATGTATATGGATGAGTGTGTGATTTTCATCCATAATCTACAACTTTAAGGTTGTACAATACCTCACAAAATTGTTCCAGTGTTGGAAAAATCTACCTTTGATTAAATTTAGATGGCACTAGGCAAAAGTAAATGGTCATGTGTAAGTTCTAATTAACTTCTAATGCAAGTTTAGAGGCTACATGTCAGAAACAATGGCATGCAGAAGCACACATGCACGAAAATCATAAGCTCAAAGCCAGATAAATCAATGGAACAATTTTGTGAGTGCATTGTGTACAAGAACCTGCTTTGTTGTAGAGTTGTGCAGATTGATTAGACTTGTACTTTTGCCCTGAAGAGCTAAGCAATATTGATTAGACTTGTACTCTTGCTGTAAAGCTGTGTGTACACACCATCTCTTTTGATTTTCTTTGTACTTTGAAGTCCCTGCTCCCAAGTAGAAAAGATGGTTTGTCCATTATCTTCTCAAAAGAAATCAGATATCATTTCCATGTTGCAAAGAGGGGTTGGTGTTAGAGAAGTGTCAAGGAGTTTGCATGTAGGTGTTGGAACTGTACATAGGCTTCGAAAGAAATTTGTTTCTACTGTAGAATTATCACATGGAGGTAGACCAAGAAAATTGACTCTTGCAATGGAACAATCTTGTGTGTTGGATATGACTAGAGGGAAGCTTAATACTACTGTAGAGGCTACAAAAAATGTGCAAGAGGCATTTGGGATGCAAGTGTGTGTTGAAACAGTGAGACGTGCTTTGCGTAGAGGTGGTTTACAATCACAAGTGAAGCAAAAAAACCATGTCTCTCAATCAAGAAGTCAAAGCACATTTAGACTTTGCAAGAGCCCATTTAGATTGGGCTATAGATGATTGGAGTCGTGTCATTTTCTCTGACAAGTCTAAAATCAATTGATTTTGTTCAGATAAAATCTCTTGGTGTTGGAGTCGTGATCCACATGAGTTGTCAACTCGCACTGTTACAGAGATAGTAAAGCATGGTGGTGGTGGGATCATGATTTGGGGTAGTATGACTGGTCATGGACCAAGATTGGGGTACAAAATTGAAGGTCGCCTCAATCAACATGGATACCGTCAAATTTTAGAGCAAACAATAGATGGTACAATTAGAAAATATAAATTAGATGCTACAAAAGTCATTTTCCAGCAAGATAATGCTTCTATTCACACCACAAAGATGATGCAAGAATGGTTCTCAAGGCAAAGTTTTAGTCTTCTAACGTGGCCAACCCAATCCCCTAATTTAAATCCAATAGAACATCTATGGGCAATCCTCAAAAGGAGATTGAATCAATATGATTCACCTCCAAAAGGAATGATTGAATTATGGGAACGTGTAGTTCAAGGTTTTTCATCTATTACTACACATGATTGCAGGAAACTTGTAGAAAGCATGCCTAAAAGGATGGAAGATGTAGTAGCTTCAAAAGGGAAATGGACAAAGTATTAGGTGGCTTACTTAGAGCACTCACAAAACTGTACCAATGTATATATTGATTTGAAGCTTTCATTTTTCCTTCAATGATACTTGATTTAGTTGGAACTTTTTACATATGTGTACTAGATTGGATGTAATATATGCCTCAAATTACTATTTGAAAGTTTGGACATCCATTTGTTTGAAACTTCTTCTTGAATTTAGAAGTTCTAATGATTGGAATAGTTTTGTGAGGTACTGTAGTTGGCTTCATCACTCTAAAAGTGAAAGTGATTGCTAGTAGGGCTTCCTTGTAGATTTGGACTCCCCCCCCCCCAAAAAAAATCATTGATAAAATCTAAATCCTCCCAAGAACATACTAGGTCAAAGGGTAAAATATCAATTGAATGATCTTTAGATTTGGAAGCAACCACAAATGAAGAGCCTCTATTTCTGCAGACTAATCCGTCTTGATCATGTGTCTCCACCATGTGGTGGGGTTTATTAAATGGTTTTGTCATTAGATGTTGTGATGGATATTTTTGTAAGGTGGTTGCACCTATCATGGATTGTGACCTATTATGAACACCTTTTAAGGACCGTTTATTATCATAACATTATTCAGACCCATGCAGTGTTCTGTGGGACTGGCAGTATTCTGGGGAATATTCCCGGAATTTTTCACATTTAGATTGAATGTGAAAAATTCCGGGAATATTCCCCAGAATACTGTCAGTCCCACAGAACACTGCATGGGTCTGAATAATGTTATGATGAGGCTCCCTACTTATTCATAATAGAAACTGCAGCCTTGATATTTGTGAGTTCATTATGGGGGCCCTACACAGGGGTAGTGGTAGAACTACAAAATGTGCTCATGATAAGTATAAGGTAGACATGCCTAATTATGTTAATTATCTTAATCTAACACCTATAATTAAATGACATGTGCTTTGGTGTGGCTCCAAGACTGGATACCAAAAAAGACACGCGTGTTAGAAGAGATTGGACTTCGTGCTTAGAAATATGATAACCATTCTAACCTAAATAGTCAACAATAATGGGTTTGGCGGGGGGGGGGGAGGACCTATGTGACTAATCTTCACTTTAATATTGAATAAGATACTCATATGAGCTTTGAAACTTATGAGGAAAGTGCATTGTGGCTTGGATTTGGATTTGCTAACCATCTTGTTCTAATTATGTGTTTCAACGAACCGGGAGAACCGACTGCTACACTAAATATGGTATTTAGTGTCACTTACTATTTGAAGTTACACATTCCTATATCTTTTAATGATCAATGTAATTTTTTACCAAGTAAAGATGTTAATATTCTATAATGTCCAAACAACCAATTCTACCTTTGTTGATAGAAAGTGAGTTGCACAATAAACAGTTATAGCGATGCATAATTCCAAATAGTAAGTGACACAAAAATATCATATTTAGTGTAGTTACAAATGAACCATTTTTTAAAAATATATTATTATTATTATTATTTTATTTTTTGAGACAAAAGGCCGACAGGCCAACGCCAAAGCACATGAGACAGTACAAACGAACCAATTGAGTTTGAGATATAACTGGTTGAAGTTCAAGACTTCATGTTAATTACTGATCATGTTTTAGGAATATACGGAATATACCCAATTTAATAAAGGAAAAACCGAATGATCACTACATCTTAACTGGTTGGACTTGGAAACACTCCGACCAATATACAGTCCTACCTCTTTATTATGGCACGTTTGGGAAACGAGAAAGCTGTCGTATTGTCAAGGTGTCACATATTCAATAACTTGACAAATTGGACTTTTTTGTCATAATATCGAGGCACTTCATGAAAACATATATTAGAATTTTGTCACATATATAAAATAGAATTTTTTTCAAATGTCTTTACAAATATGCAAATTTCTCTTATGAAATCTATGTGGACTTGAAGAATGAATCAATAATCCGTTGATGTTGTCACTTCAAATTGGCAACTTATATCTTATTGAGCTTCTTCAATATGGCTTGCAATTTCATTACGTACATAGGAGTAAACTCTTATGGGTTGTCCATCAAATTGATGTAGCTACAATTGAGCATGATGTTGAGCATCTACCAGTTTCATAATAGGTGGAGGTCTCTCATCAACATCCAAAGAATCTAAGGGCTTTGCATTAAGGTCAAGACTAGGTGGCTCCATTCTCTACAACTTTGATGTGCAATATTTAACTTCAAAGATGTCTTCACCTTCCATTATCATATAATGTTCAAATGGCATCTCATCTCGTCCAAGCTGTAGTTTTGATGAGGAATGCCATACTAAGTGAAATTTCAAGAGCTTTCCAATAATATGCAGATCAAATCAATATGATAAATATTGAGTTTAAAATGCTTGAAAACAAATTGTGCACCTTGGTTTAGGGTTTAGGTGAAATATTATTGCAAAAGTGACAAAAGCTAATGAGTCTCTAGAGTAGGTTTTGAGTAGAGAACCTAGTTCCCTTAGTTCCCATGTTTTAACATCATTTGACATTAAAATGTCTTTTATCTACATTTCATATGTGAAAGTTACATATACTTAATATTAACTACATACTTATACATGTGTGGAGCCTACCATATATGCATTTATTACCTCTATAATATGACATTTTGAGGGTCTAAGAGTGTCATTTTAACAATGTCAATTGTATTATAAAGGTAGATTTTACCTAGAAAGATTGGTTTACAAAATTGTGAGGCTGTTGTAATATTGAGTGTCATATTAGAGGGATATGACTGTATGCCCAAAAATCTCCCTGGACACTGACGTCTTTTGCATCCTACTATAAGAGGGCTAGTTGGAAAAAGTAACTATTTAGGACACATCTACCTTACTCACCTTAATCACTCCAATGTCCAAACTGCTACATATATTACTCCAACCCTGTGTATGGCTGGTTGCAAAGACAAATTTGACTCTTGTACTGGAATAAATGTTGGTCATCTTGACATTCAGATCAGACTGAATTTCTCATCAGCAAGCACCTAGAATCAGTGAATCGGATGACTACAAGAACATTGATCAAGAACATCTTCCAATTCATGCAAAAGTGTAAGAGAGAAGTCTTGCCAACATCCAATTGATGACATGCTGAATCATTCCAATTGAATGAGCTGATGATAAATGGTACATCACTGAGCCAGTTGCAAAGCTGATGCTTGACCCAAGTAGTACAAGAGAATTACCCTATCCTTTGAACTTGTCATCCTGATGAAGAAAAACTGAGAACTTTGGGTTGGAATTTACGTTGTTATGAGACACATGAGCAGTATGCTACAGTATCTTGCAGATTGGCTGCCAGATCACAAGCGAAGCTACCTTACCTACAAATATACACCTAGGCACACACCTCATAAAGAGCGTTCATGAGACTACACTACAGATGGAGGAGTTTGAGCTTCCTTAAAAAGATGGTCAAATTCCTTGCAAAGAACCACTACTAGCTAACAACAGGAGCTCTAGAAGCAAGTTGCCACCTCATTCCAGGACCCAACACATTAGAACTGGAAGATCAAGTAGCCTTTAGTTATGAAATGTATGCTTTCGAAAGGTCTGAGAGAGTGCAAACCGCACCAGTCCTTGGGCACGTGATTTTACCGTTATTCCTTCTAGCCATCTGTTCCAATGCCTGGAGACAATATTTGAAAACATCAGGTATCAGCTCCAATTGAATGTTAAACTGTCCAAGGTATGTGGGTGCTACTCGGTTCGTTTTTCATGCTCCCCAACTTCTACCGGTAAGATTTACACAAAACTGTGTTGCATTAGCGAATCTACGATGAAACATCAGCAAGAATTGGATTGGAAATCAGAGCTCCCCTGATTTAGTTAAGGCTATTGGAAGTGCATGTTTGTTGATTATGTAACTGAATACTTAGGTCCTCCCAATTGTGTTTACAGTTAAGTGTAGAGTAGTTAACAAAATTTAAAGCCATAGTCCAATCATTTTCAAACATGTGTCTTTATGGTGTTTGTTCATTGATCCTCACCAGACCAGACACCAATCAAATAAGTTGTCCAATTGGGAAAAGCAACCGAATAACACCTGCATACCTTAGGTGAAGCAGTTCCAAAATCATTGACAGTGTGACAATGTCCTCTCAGACATAGAGACTGATAAAAATCCATATATATTCTGACCATATTCATGAGTGAGACACGTACCCGGGTGCTGTACACATAACCATTGGGCAGTACTAATGGTGGGTTGTCCTCATTCATCAGCTCCTTTGAAATATAGCACACTAGCTTACTGTGAATGTGCTTTGCAAATGGCAATGGCTCTGCAAGCTTCCGAATGTTCTCCTGTGACAGTGGGTCCTCTTTTGTGCATCCTTCCTCATAACAGAACCTAGATGGAATTGAAGTCAAGGGTATCTGCTGAAGAGACGGCAAATCATTGCAGACTTTGAACAATCATGAATATGATATATAAGTGCACGACAAATAGTTGGAAAAACAGAAGTCAGGTCGAGTGAGAGAGACTAGTTGTGTTTCTTGACCCATCATGGACTCCCAGGATTGTAGCATAGACAACATCCAAAAGTATACATTGACTTCTGGAAGACATAAGAATTTAGAATGATCTAGACTACAGTAGCTGAAACTTGACATTCAAAAGAATCTCATGAAAACTCTTTGGTTCTTAGATTTTTGGTTCTTAATCCAGAGTAAATAAAGAACTTGGGAGGACAGCCTAGACAGACTTCTCGATAGAACACAATGCAATTCAAGCTGCAAAATCCACACATCATGAATGACAAACAACAAATCACAAGTTGGGAGGTGGATACGGTGTTTTAAGAGCAGAAAGGCCAGCTTGAAGGTGAATGTTGAGGAGGGGCTCCAGAGTCATGCCATACAATTTGTAGAACTCTTGTTTGAATTGTTGAGTCAAATTGTCCCACTGCTGTGCATCAAAAAGTATCTGCACTCACCAGACAGACTCCCTTCAGGATCAAACATCTCTGAAACAAAAAGCAATGCCACAACTTACATTTATGGATCATTTTATCCCAACTCAGAAGACAGGCCAAATCTTGTCATCCTTACAATGAACTGCTTGAACATTGCCAATATCATACTCATGCAACAACAGCTAAGTGCGTTCATGCTATTGAGCTTGTCAAAACCTAGAAGATGAATTGAGGCATTTCATTCTAAACAAAGATGTCAATCATGATGAAAAAAGGAATTTTTATGCATTCACACAACATGGCACATATGTTTGCAATATTAATCTAATCATATACCACAATGTTGTCGCAGTGTAATTTACAGCTGGGAAACAAAAAAATTGCAAAGCTTGTCTACGAGGTATCAAACAGCCAGCCTGGACTCTCCATGGATTGAGAATGAGTGAAAAGACACAAAACTCAGAGTTATAAGTAAAGAGGAAGCACCTTGTAGCCAGGACAATCAGTATTACTTTTAAAAGCTAGGGTGGCCATAGCCTGCTGGAGTTCCTTCATATTAGTTAGGCCCCATGTGGAAAGGTACTTGCGAGCATAATGAATAGCATCCATCATCTTGTTTGCCCTGACCAATTCTATGAACTCTTGTAGCCTCAGCTTGAACTCAAATTTGCTCTGGAAAAATGCCCCACGTGACAGTCATCAGGACAGCTCTGTATCAGGTTAATGTGACCACTGCAATATACAAGAGAATCAGAATAACTTGATGGGAATTAAAAACAGGTTCACAAATCGTGAAATAAGAGATCAGCTTATACAAGTCAGTTAAAGATGGCATCATATGAAGGTCAAGTATGCCATCTGGATTGGGAGCGCTCATTAGGAAAGAACCTGCACTACCTTTGACTTCTTAAGCTTAGACTTATTCTCGGTGCACCACATGAGGGCCTCAGAACAATCCCTATTTCGTAGAGCCTCCACAACTTTTCGAGCATCTAAGAAGATGTCAACATCAACTAGCTCCTGCACATGTACCATTTTATAGTGCTTATGAGAATCAAGTTTATCATAACAAACCATCAACATCTGGTGAAAAGTCAGCATCCACAGCACCAAAAAGAAAAGAAAGACAACCACTGATGTATGCTGTTGCCAGCATGAAATATGTTGTTGCTTCATATTTGAGGTATGTCTAACTCTATATGTAATCCCGAAACGGGCATTACGAGAATTACAGGGCCCCCAAAGCCTACTGCCACCTTTCCAAGGTAAACACCTTGAATGGCTGCAAACAAGCCGGCCAGCACCTATCTCCCCAAAAGGCAAACCCCTAGGTCCCCACATGCTTGGTTGAAAATATCCGGTTCACCCAGATACCCCCACTATGATTGGGTGGACCATAGGTGGTAGGTGCACCGGAAAGCAAGTGCTAAGAAGGTCACCCACCCAATACTATCCCGTCCTTAGGCGGCTTGATCTTGGAGTTCCCATGGGATCTGGGTTAAGGCCTTGAGTTTAAGGCACCCTTTTCCACAGCACCACACTATCTGTAATCCACATCCACAAGTGGAAGTCTTTAAAACTAGACTGCTCTAGCCAACTGCAGATACATGTATGAGATTGCAAATGAGACAAACCTGAAGATTATTTGAGTCCGCCAGCTTGAGGGCTGTATCATAGTATGATGATCGTAACATGTAATCTACCAGAATTCGCTGGACCCGTGTGTTATTCCAGCTGGCTTCAACCTCCTTGCCACCAAGACGCTGGAGCATGCTCAAGTGGTCGAGTCTGGCTCGGCATCTTTGCACTTGCACTTGCTCACTCCTGTTGCTCTCGTCCAACTGCAGACCAAGTCAGCAATCCTCAATGGGTAGTATATAGGGACCATGCGCAGCAATGGGAGGTAAAAACCGCCAAAATGTCACTTGGTTTGATACATTGTTAGGATTCTGAAACCAAACAAATATAAAATAGACCAATTCTAAGAATACACTTGTTTACGGCTTTAGAAGCATATTGACAAGCATACCTTGCGTTTTAGCCCTTGCAATCGAGACACCAAAGATGTTAGATGCTGTACAGCTTCTTCTTTGGACATATCTCTGTCAATAGCATCAGCCACTCCAGCTACCACAGCATTCACTTCTTTCTCCACCAAACGGGTGCTGACCCGCATGGCCTTCTTCAAATGCTCATATGGGACCTATATTGGGCAAGAAGGCAACCTCATTCAATAACCAGTATGACCTACTTGAGGCAAAGGACATAAGTTCTTCCTTCTTTACAGATGAAAACGCATTCAGAACCAGAATGATTTTAATCTTAGAGACCAGACTCTCTGTTAAACACTGTTGGTGCAAATCTGACCTTGATGATCTTTAGAACAACTGATATAAACCACCATATATACATTGAAACTTTGGGCCTCTTCAAAGAATGTCCTCATCAGCCCATGACAATTCAACATGCATTGTTATCTCCATGGTTTTGATGAATAAAATTGAACGACAGCACTTATGTCCTTTTCAGAAGAGATTTTGTTCCTAATCTCCTAATACTGACCTTTACAAGCTGGTGCTCCAGCTTCAGAGACTCTGAAAGCCGATCGTTGACACGAGTTATCTGTACTGGAGGTGCAACCACTGGAGCAGGTGTGGCTGCCCCATTAGATGCTGGGAGGGGATCAGTTTCCATCATGTTCGCCGTTGTGTAAGGCTTTCTTTGGTAAAACAAAGCAGGAAATATGATCTAACCTAATTGTGTCAACCGTGGGATGCCAAACACATCCGTTAATAACTTGTGCATGTGTGTCTCATCGATTCTCTGGTGTTAAGGCTAAAATTTGTGCCGCACAGGAGGCAGAGGGTTGGCAAATGAACTCGTGATCGATTTGGAGCTCGGGGGTTTGATTCTGTAGAAACAAGTAGAGAGGCAATATCAGGATGCTTAAACTTCCTGTAAGATTACAAGAGATGCATATGTCTATGGGCAAAGTGCAGCACCTCCTTCCTCTACCCTTGCGTACAAGAAAACATTCTAGCAAAAACCTATGAACCTATTACAGAGTTCAACCATCCAGCCTGTTATATAAAAATTTGTGCAAATAATGAAGATGAATGTGATGTGTAACACTTCTGTAAACCCTAGACATTGCATAATTGCATCAGTACAGTAACAAATCCTGTAACTCTAAAGGAAGGCAGAACAAAGAAATCTACTAAACCACCAATTACAAAACCAGCCTTGACAAGTCACCACCAATCCCACTTATCCATTCCTAACCAGATAGTGCATTAGATTCGGTCTTATTATTAGTTGTGTCGTTCCCTTCGTAATTTCAAAAGAAGAGGTCACTCTTCTAAAAACACTGAATCCTAAAGAAAAACCTATTTCATTCCCTTGCAGTGTCGAGACACAAATTAAATGTGAATAACATAAGCAACCACAAAGATAAGCACATTAACATCCACCTACTCAAAATGTGATGACAATCATATGAAACTAACTAGTTTCCGATTACACCACCACCACCACCACTCCAGCCAAAACACCCTTTGTAAAACTCATAAACGTCACATCGCTGAGAAAATCCAACCCTTCATAATTTGAAAGAGAGGAACCATAAATCTATGTACAGAGATGAAGGCACCAGTGCACCTAGAAAAAACTCCCACAACAAAATTAAATTACCAATTCCCTGTAATTTACAAATGTCATCCTGAATTCATTCAAACTCAGGCTACACAAGCCTCGTGGTGTCACGTAACGTCATCCGCATACGTCTGCTTCCTGACCATATCAAATTGTACACAAGAGATGACAAATTAAGCACATTCAACCACAACCTAGAATTCACCCCACGACAGCTAGGGTTTCAAAATCCTAACCCACTCCTCATTCCCGTAACATCATCACAACGCACATTTCGCGAATCCTAAACTTACTCGAAGTTAACTTTGATCCCAACTCCTGAATCTCCAACCACTTTACACATATTTAGGGCAAGCAAACCATGCTAACCTTACAAAGCACCCTTTACACAGAGAGAACAACACGAACTCACACACCGTTCGAAGCGATCTCTTCCCTTCTCTTTTCTTTTGTTCACTTTTGCTCTCTTCTGTTTTCTTTTGTTCTCTTTCCGTTCAAACCACTTCCTGGATCGCACCAACACACTCAATCCTGGGGTGAATTGAACACATTGCTTGGCCGAATGCACAGGGCGTGGGTACCTGAATCGGAGACTGGGGCTGGGCCGAGAGCGAGAGATTGGAATTGCGTGCAGGCAGCAAGGCCAAGGTGATCCCTACGAGTGACAGGGGAATAAAGAAAGAGTGTGCGAAGGGAAAGATGGCACAATGGGGCCCATCTCCGCCGTTTCTTCGTCGATTTCTTCTTCCTTCCTTGAGGCTCTGTGCTGATTCCTTCCGACCTCCTTCTCTACCTACCACCACATCGGACACAGTCATCTGCTTGGTAGGTCGATGGAGAGAGGCGAGAGATGAGAGTCATCCACCCACTCAAGCTGGTTATTGGTCGTAACCGATCGCTCATCCAAGAGCATAAGGGTTACATACCATAACTCGTCACAACTCTTTAATCCTGAAGACATGATATCATCCATAATTCCCATATTATTTCCACAAGCTGATCAATTATGAACCAAATAACCAATAAGAGGAGAGTGGATGACGACTCGTCTTCCTACTCTAATTGGTTATCTAATCCATAACCAATAAGCTCATGGACATAATTTGGGAATTATGAATGATGTCATGTCTTCGTGGATGAAAATATGACAAGTGATAGGTAGGTAGGTAGGTAGGTAGGTACCAATATTGGTGGATAGTGGAGGCCTTTTCCATATATCCAAAAGCTTAAAACACAAAATAAGGTAGATGGGCCTTAAATGGTTACTTTTTGCAGACTAGCTCACTTCTCCATTTTTTGCTAACATGCTATGGTTAGCAAAGCCAAATTGATTGATAGCGACATTCCTCGTAGTTTTCAGAGCTCATACAAATGTCTTATTCATTATCAAAGGGAAAATCTTCATGCTCATTAAATGGTCATATAGGTCCCCCTCCACCCCAATTATGTTGACTATTGAGCATACAATGGTTATCATATTTTGAGCACACAATCCAATATGTTTTGAACACATGTCTTCTTGGTATCCATTCTTGGAGCCACACCAAACCACCTACATTCATATATAAGTGCCCTAATGAAAGAAAAAGGAAAAAACCCAAACATAAGGGTCTACCATATGCTTGTTATGATATGGTGGACTGCTCTTTTACACCCTGTATGACACATAGAAGTATCAATTTAAGCACATGTGAACCTACACGACCACTTCATAAGCAACGGGGTTTGCACTTTGACACACGGGACTTTGCCATGCAAGACACGGTCTTGCCTCATTGGCATGCTTTGTAGGTTATTGGAGCGGATAGGTAGGTGGGTAGGTACCAAAGTTGGTCGGTTATCGAGACCACTTCCATACATATCCAATATGTACCTCATAGGCAAAGTTTCAAATACAAGATATGCTTGTTTGAATGTGGTGGATTATTCTCTTACACATAGTCTAGCGCATAGAAGTATCATTGAAGCATGTATATGAACCTTAAATTGGGTTTGTACACAACCACTTTATGAATCATGGAATTTGCACTTTGGCACAAGAGATTGGAGCATTCAGGACAGGGTCATGTTGTGGCCGCCATGTTTGGTAGGTTGATGGAGTGGGTAGGTAAGTCGATACCCATGTTGGCTAGTTATTAATACCACTTCCATATGTCCAATGGGTGCCTCATAGACAAATGTTTGAATGCAATACACATTTGTTTGAATGCGGTAGACCAATTTTTTACACATTGTCTAGCACATGAAGGCACATACAATTGTCATTATGAGCGCATGTAAACCTCAAAATGGGTCCCCCCTTCCACAACCACTTCGTAAATCATGGAATTTGCACTTTGGCACACGGGAGTGGGCCACTCAAGACATGGTTATGCCGTGGCCAACCTCCTTGGTAGGTTGATGGAGTGGGTAGGTAGTTACCATTGTTGGTCAGTTATTGATACCACTTCCATATTAAATATTAAATAACCATCGTCGGCCAATCCGACGTGAATTTGAGCCCGTTGGCCCTACCATGCTCAAGAATCCTCTTGGTGCATGGTGGGGTTTACTGCCTACCTTGCGGCGGGTGGGCTCTTGGCTTCCTACCTACCTAGCTAGTTTTTTTCGTCAAGTAGAGAGAAGATTTCACAGCGGGAATCGAACTGCCAACCACTCCATTTAGAAATGGGTTCCTCTCCACTATCACCCAGTAGTTTAGGGTCATCTTGGACCATACCACTTCCAATTTAATAGGTGCCTCATATGCAAAGTTTTCAACACAACACATGTTAGTTTGAATGCAGTTTCCTTCTACACATCGTTTGGCACTTGAATAGGCCATATAAATATCCTTCTAAGCACATATGAGTCTTAAAGTGTGTCCTACACAACCACTTTATGAATTGCGGTTGTGCACTTTGACTATAAATTTTAGGAGCATATAAATTTTGATTGGAAATTTCTCAACAACATTCTTCCTCATGCTAGTAGAATGAGTTTTTCAACTCCATGACTCAATGGTCATATTGGGTTTGTGGAATTGGTGTCGTAGCACGGTGGTAACGTATTCAGTTAATTAACCTAATTAACGCGGAAAACGTCAAAACCGCGCCGAGTTCGTTCCCACGAAGAACCTGCGGTCGTTTACAAGACAAGAGAGAGGAAATCGTTGATGAACACACACACACACAAGAAACACCATAAACTAAGATAACACAAATCGGATTAAGAAATCCGGGATATTACGGAAATCATAGCACGAAAATTTCCGCCTTCCCGGTAGTGGACCGAAGTAGGGAACACAAAACAAAGTATGGACAAGCTCCCACCATAGAGTAGTAACAACAATAGACTCAGCGTCCCGAATCCATAGTATAACAACTATATACACTCCATTCTAAGATTCCTTATTACGGGTCATGACTTCCGGGATAAGGTTTCCGCGATAGAGGTAGCGGATTTGACTTGTATTTCCACTATCCGCTAGATTTTTGACCGTGTCACAAGGACAATAATTCTAGTGTTTTAGGCTAGAATGCTCAGAGAGACTTGGTAGTTGTTCATCAGGATCTCGCCCTTTGGGTTGATTTCTTAGGGTTGTCTCCCTATCTCCACTTCCTCCGCCTAACTACTACTCCCTTAGATTGGTGTTATGATGGGGGCAGCCCTCCCTTGGGAAGGAGTCCCACTCAAGTATCCGACGCGTGCCACCCCCTTTGACGGGGGAAAAGGTGGAGGAAGTTTTGGGTCTACAAAACCAGCATGATCCGCTTTCCGTGATGGCACAGTTTCCACTATACCACACGCGGAAACCGAATCCTCCCTCGAGAGAGGTGGAAACGCAACATCCGCGTCCTATCTTCACAATGGGTAGCTTGTGCTGCTCCACCGGTCACACAAGATAGGACCTAAGGTCTGTTGATTTCCGTGACGGCGGGGCTAACATAGGGATGGGGCTACCACGCCTACCATCCGCGGTGGGAACCAAGCGCCAGTCGCGGCAGGTGCATGAGTGTTCTAGACCATTCCGTTACTGCTGATCGGTGTGATCCACCTCCAGGTCACGGCAAGCGGAAGGCGTAAACCAGAACCCTCCCCCTACTATTGGACATGTCTATCCACTGCTACTCATTGTCGGTCCCTAGTTGGACGGAGTAAGTGGGGAAGAACCTACCGTGTGTGCGGAACTCCCCTTGCCCAACAACCCCACGGTGGGGTTCTTTCCCCTTGCTCGTCCAATCATTTCCGCCTTTCCGTGCTTAAGATTCCTCCGCCCATCACCTGCTCACACAGGGGCGTTTTAACCACACGCACCTTGGGGTGTTACTGACCCCCTGTCCTATCACGGAATACTAACCTAACTAACCTACACAGTGATAGGGAATGGCGGAAAACTCGGAAACCTCAAGTACGGAAAGGAGGGACCACTTGCATTACACATGGACTTAAGACTCAACTCATACCGAAGGTGAAGTGAAGCATAAGGTCTGAATTGAACAAAAGAACACTTGCATTGCAAAATGATGAGAGAAACACCGAAGTGTTCTCCCTTTAAAACCAAACTAACACCCACATGCCATGGTTTCCATGCTGGAAATCGCGGGCCACGTGGCAATCCTGACAATCCACCTCATTGAGAGGTCAGGCCCTAAACAAAGAAAATGACAAAGCACACAACTCGGGGCCACCTAACTACTTGCCCAAAACAAACCAAAATGGAATCCTAACTAAAATCTACTCCTTATCCTTCCGCTTCTTCAACTTGGCTTCCTTCTTATTTTGCTTCCGCTCCTCGCGGCGGTCCGCACTGTCAATTGCCAAAGATGGAGCACGTGGTGGTGGCACTGACACCTCGTGTCCATCGGGTCCGAGAATCACTCCCACGTGGTCCGCCGTCCCCGCAACATCCGGTGCCAGTGGTGCGGACAGTTGGTTGCCCGGCGGAAATCCCGGAGCAAGAATTGCAAGTGGCGGCGGATCCCGGGCAACCACTTGGAAGTCCGTGGCAAGGCTCGGTGTTGTCACCTCGGCCATGTGGCAATCATCCCGGGTTTCCTCTCCAACCGTGGCGGAAACTGGGGTGGCATTGAGAACCACCACCTCGGTGGCGGAAACCGGCGGGACCGTGAGCGCCGTGATGTCCTCCACCTGGTCCACCTCTTCCGCATGTGGGTTTCCACCTTCTACCGCGGCACCTTGAATTTGCCCCATGTCATGAGGGGTCAAGTCCGAGTAGCCCGATGAGGACTCCCCTTCTTCCGATGACTCAACTACGTCGGGAAACAACTCCGTGCAGCTAGCAATGAGGGCCTTCATTGCTCTCAAAGATGCGTCCATCTTACTCCCTTGATCCATGATGAAAGTAACCAACTTCGACCCGGAAACGTGGCCCGCGTTCTTCAATTCCGCGTCGAACATCTTGGCTTTCCACCACACGTTCCCCGGGATTTCTACCATATCACTCAATTTTTGTACCGTGAGAGTGGTATCCTTTACCCGCTTAAGGAGCTTCTCTCGCTCCGCCTCCAACTTCCGCACTCGCTCCTCGGTCTTCCGCTTTTCCGCAGTAAGGTGGTCCACCTTACTCTCCAGCTTCCGCAACCGGCGCGGATCTTGGATGGCCTCCTTTATTGCGGCAAACAAACTCTCCCACGGCGGGTTGCCCACCAATTCCCCTACTTGGTGCATTTGCAGCTCATAGTCCACAATCCGGGACCGTACTCCCTCCAAGTCGCGGATAATGGAGTCCACCGGATTGTCCTCCAAGGGAAAGGTGGAGGTTCCACCTCCTCCGGGTTTGGTGGCGGACTTGGTCCGCGTCGCACGATTCCCCAACATGAGTTTCCGCTTCTTGGTCGCAGGCCGCTCTCCACTGCTCAACTCCACTATGTCTTCCTCCTTCGGACCCTCGTGGCCCATCTCCGGCTCCGAATCGGTAGTCTGGAGTTCCCGCATGAATTGGTGCGACGTCCATTGGGTTTCCTCTTCGTCAGTGAGTAGGTTTCCGTGTGCGTAAAGGTGGAAGAGGAAAGGCCCAATGTAAGAAGGGTGGCCGCGTTTGGTGTTGGTTGCCAACTTGTGCACCAACTCTCCGATGATGCTTCCCCAATCCACCACCTTCTTCTCAGAGTACGCAAGAAGCAAGGTGGTGGCGAGAGTAAGAGTGATGTTATAGGGCTTCTCCGGGCTAAAGATAGGCACAAGAAAAGCTAACATCCTCCTTTCCCTCTCGTTTTTACAATCCTTCACAAAGTAGCCATACTTAGGGTCCAACCTAGAGGAGAATTTATCCCTCGTACAATCCTCTCGTTTAGTGGCCATGCCTTCCCCTCCCGGTTTGAACCCGTAAACGCCACTCCAAAGTTCCGCATTCCACCTATCCGGTCGGCCCCGGATGGTGGAAGCGTAAACGCGGTCCACCTCCCCGGTGACCAGTTCCCTCACCATATCCTCACTCCGCACTCTCCACGATTTCTCCCACAATCCGAGGCAGCCCATGCGTCTCAAATCCGCCTCCAACTCGTTGTTCTCCTCACGGTCGGAGGGGGTGACCACGTGCACCTTGCGGAGGGCTACCTGCTTCTCCGCGGTCCGCTTCCGAGTTTGGGTCGCCATGGCGGTTGCGGCCCGCTCTAAGGTTCCCAAGCCGAAAATGGAAACCTTAACACTAAACTAATTTAATGGTTTTAGCTACTTTAAGGATTCAACTCTTTCTACTCGATTCTAAATAGCACACCTAACAATCTATCTATAAAGTGCTTAATTTATGATCTTCTACTTTGTCAAACCTATCTTTTAAACGTAAAGTAAGGTTACTTAAGAACTTTAAGTAAAAGTGGGCCGCGACAATTGGCAATGCTTGCAACAAGCACATTTACTTTATTTGGGGCTTATTGATCACTCTTCTTAATTGGACACATGTTGTTGAAGGGTATATGCAAGGCTTGTGGTTAAGAATGGACATCAAAAAGACATATGCTATAATGAGACTGGAGTATGTATCAAAAATATAGATATCATTATAGGTTTAATAGTTTACTCAGTTGGGAGGGCCTAGGCCGCTTTGTAGTCACTCAAGAAGAAAAAGAATCTTCACTTTGGCTTCATGTAGCTTTTTGCATCTCAACTCCAATTTTGGAATGTAAAGGACTATCTACATGATATGCAATTGCTAAACTTGAATCTAAATTTTCTTTTCCTAATTTGATTCAATGGTTAAAATTGTTTATATAGTTGGAGTGCCTACAATAGGGTCCCATATATGAAGGCAAATGGGTCCTAAATGGCCAATTAGCCCACTCCTTTTAGAATATTAAACATGTGATTAGTATAAAATGAGCAACAAATCCAAATCAAGGCCTTATCAATTTTCCCCTTGAACTTTAGAAGTCATTAGAAAATCCTTGTAGTCAACTAAGGATTATATTTCTTTTTTTGATGACCATAAATGGTCCAATTATGGTACTGAACCTAGAACAAGTAACAAATTTTATGCATGCAATCTAATCTCTTCTACTTACACATCTTTTTGGTGTTCGTTTTTAAATCCCCACCTAACCACACACCACTCAAATACATGTTTCCGATTATTAAAAATTGAATCATACATGTTTGCTTCACTTTTCATGGTTGTTGTGAAAAGCAATGATGGAAGAAGTCAATAATTTCAAGTTGTCGATTTTGTTAGACATCAATTCATTTCATAATTGCAATTATGAATACATTACAAAACCATTAGTTGGTGGTTCTCCATCTTGGTTTTCAATCTTAAATCATTTCTTTGGGTTACATTCAATTTAAAGTGATTGCATTAAATTTATCAAACTAAATTATACTTGCAACTAGGATTTTAGGAATCATGGATAAAAGATGTGTCCAAAAATAATAATGCATATGAGAGTTATTTTCTTGTCATCAACACATATAGAAGGCAAAACATATTGATGTTCGGGAAAAGAAACAAGAACAATTGTTGGAAACCTTCAATTATGCATATTTTGAGAAGCAATTTGGTCAAATAATTACTCTAGATTTGTAATTTTCACAAATAACATAGTGCACATGCACCTAAGATGCATCTACAACATGAGGTGCACTCCGTATCTAAAAAAATTGCCCTCTTTATGTCAAGATTTGAACCGTTTGGATCCACAATGTGGAACAAACAACTTGTTTTAGTACAAAGTTAAAGGGTCTGCCATGAGTTGTCCTCAAAATATGCCAACCCGCAAGTGTCCGAAAACATTCATTTGCACCACCTCGGGCTTCCATTTTTTGGGTGATTGTATCGTTAGCAACGCTATCTAAAGTAAATTGATTATTCAAGTGCACTTTCCAAGTCGGTTGAATACCTCAGTGTAATTGAAGGTGCGGGTTCAAATACACAACATGGGTGCCCTCGGATGCTAGTGTACATACTTGGTACTTTGATCATCCATGTCACATACGAGTATATTTTTGTTTTCTCTTAGACGTGAGACAACACGAATCCAAGACCAAACTGATATCAGTATGGTATTGGCCCTTTTTGATACCATTTGGGCATCTATAATGAGGTAATTTTCACATTTTTGGATATTGGTAGGATATGAGCATTTGATGGCATCCTTGTTTCTGATACCATTTGGGTCTACATACCATGCAAAAACCTTTGTACCAAGGTAAAGTCACCCTCGTATTTCATGTGATTTAGAATGCCAATATTGACCCAAGTGATAACTCGTGTATACAAAAATTCTCACTTTGGGATGCCTACCAAATATCAAGATTTGAAGGGTATTACGATTTCGATGCTTGTGAGTGAATTCTTTGATACCATCATTGATTTTGGTAATTGATACCATAGGTTTGCCTATATACCATATTGACATTGATTTAGACCCATAAAAGATGACATGTGATTGTAGCCCTAGGTATGAAAGAAAAGAAAAGAAAAGAGACATCAGTATAACAAATTCAACATTGGCTTGTTTGCCACTCCCTTACTCTTTTCAAGTGAAAAGGGAAAAGGGGAATGGTGTAATGCCTATCAGTGGATAGGTGAGCCCAAAGAGAAACTGGGGGACCAATCCAAAGGGATGGGGCTTGTTTCTTGTCAAGTTTTTGGTTAATATTAAAAACAATCTACGTGAGGTTTTGATAGCGTCAAGTGAAAAACTTTCCATGAGGACTTCAATGTTTGTTGTGGAGATGTTCATGTCTTTAAGATAATTGATAGAGGGATTATGACTAATGCCTTGGATGCTAGCCGTGAGGATCATAGGTGGTCTTGTGTTTGAACCAAGTTGTTGTGAGTGTGGAGAAGTATATCATTTTTTTGCATTTAGGAGCAAAAGCCACTGGTGAGAAGCGGTTGTTGCAATTGGTGAATTCGATGAATTGGTTAGTGAGGTTTAGGGATAGGAAAATGGGGGTTTTGCAGTGGTTGACTTACCTTGAACACATAGGATATCTGGGTGCAAACAAGCGAGATAGGTACATTTAAGACATTAGCATGTATTGGGAAGGAGCCAATAAGGATGGTGTTTTCAAGGTGTTTGTGATCTTGAATGCTAGCTTGTATGAGAGTAAAGTGTCTAGTGGAGGGGTGGGCAAGGAGTGTTTTGACAATGGTATGGACAACTTTATTGTGTCTATTAGTTTGGAGGTTATTAAAATGTGGGTTGATGCAACATGAAAGATTATGAAGGCAAGTATTATATTTATCAAGACATCATAGGTGGCATAGTAGGAAAATTTGGTTGTCAAGGATTTTTTGCTTCTAGAAGTTACCCATATATTGACCATATTGGAATTTGAGTGTTTGTGCGATTCAACATCAAAGGTTAGTTTTGTGTTCCAAAATAGGTTAAACCATTTTGGTGGATATTGTCATTAGCAAGCCATTTTGCGACGTACAGATATGTAAGCATAGCACGTGAGGTGGTGAAATTAAGAGCTCTGAACTCTTTCAATATACCTTTTGAAGTTAAGAATAAAACAATCATGTTGGGTTGATGTAAGGGTATTGGTTGGCCAATAGGGAATGTGATAGCCGATCAGATTGAAAGGGGTAGAGGGGACTGGGTTTCCTAAATATCCTTGTTTGGCAAGCTTATCAACCTTGTTGTTGTCGATGATATGCATATGGGCATGTACTTTTTGTACATTGTAATGTCGTCTTCATGTTTCAAATGTGGGCAATAATGGCAGAGATTAGGAGTTTGTCTGGGTGATTATTTTATGAGGAGGGGTGTCAATATGGTTGGTGACGATATTTATGTCATAAGGGAGTGGTTGAGTATATTGGATTGCAACACGGGGGGTTCACTCCATGTCAAGTTGAACACCACATGCGGCCAAAGTTTGCTACCCATATATTACATGGAATAGATAAATTTAAAAATTATGATATTTTTTCTACATATACATATAACCATTGATAATATATTTTGTATATTTTTTTGAAATTTTTAGTCATCTTCATATTTTAGTAATTATTTTAGTTCAATTCTGCGTCATTCTAGTTAGAAACGGTATGTTTTATTAAAAAAATAGATCATCAAATTTGGCTACCATTTTTTACTATGTAATAGATAGCGTGTATATCTACCCATGAAAAAAAATTGATAAAATTTTGACCCATTTTGGTGATGCAACTTACCAAAAGTAGATTTTTTTTGGCCGCACGTGGTGTTCAACTTGACAATGGAGTGACCCCCCCCGGTGGATTGCAAGAAGAATGGCATAGAGCTTGGCACAAAGGATATTAGGATAGGTCATGCATGTGTTTGCGGGGGCGTTGTACACTCCCAAACTTGCGATATTGCCACCTCCATCAAGATGGGGGGGGGGTGTGGTGGGGTGGGAGAATCCATCTTTGTAGTAAGCATATTTAGGGTGATATATAAAAAAGGTATAGATGGTTAGTGTGGGGCCAGGGGGGGATTTGTGACTATATATCTTTGTTGAATGTAGAAGTTTTTTGATGTCTCAAGTTTTGGCATATGGTGGGGATTGGGGAGGGGAGATTGGAGAGGAATCTATGAATGGGTAAGTTCCCTAAGTACGATGATTACAAAATTGAAGAACCTATAAAACGATGTCCAGAGTTACCCCATCTAAAACCAGGTGATCCACTTATCATTGGAGTTCTATCCATTGAACCATGCGGTAGTCAAGAGAAGAGTGATAATCATGTACTAGTACTACGCTATGCAATTTGTTGTTAATTTTTTTCTTAAAGTGTCTGTGTGTTTACTTTTCTTCTTCTCTAAACCATCCTAACTCCCATAAATCATATTGAGGATAACAAAAGTGAGATTTCATCAAAAAGACTTGTAGAGCCTTGTTAAGGGTTGCAGAATTGCTGTCCTAAAATTATACAAGGTTCAATGTTTACAAAGTTAATTTTGCATTGACCCCTTCAGAGCATTGGGAGAGTCTGTCCCAATTAACCTAAGATAAACCCTAATGCCTCTTAAGTCTGCACTGTCAATGTTCTATTTCGTTCAAATTCGTGATTGCTTGACAATTCTGAACTACTGGATTTCAACAAAGGCCACTCACGGTCTGTTTTGGACCACTCTTGTCAATGATGCAAGAGCACACCAGTGTTGGTCTGGTATCGGTTTCTTCTCAAAGAAGTCTGTTTTATAATGAGGATTTTAGTTTTTTCGACAACATTTGGGTACGAGTACTTGACAATATTTATATTTTCAAGACCATTTGGGTTTGTATACCATGTAAGAACCTTCATACTTAGGCAAAATCGCCTTAGTATCAATATGGTTTAGAATGGTATTAATCCATATGATAACTCACGTATACAAAGATTCTCTCACTTTGACATACCCATCAACTATCAATATTTGATTAGTGTTACAATTTTGATACCCATGGGTAGGTCCTGTGATATTACCATCGTCAATGTTGATAGCATACATTTACCTATATATCATATCGACATATTTTTGATGTGGTGCGCACTACATGCTAGCTCATGATGTCAAAGCAAATTCATGCAAAACAAACCGAATATGCAAAATGAGTGGAAGTGTATTATACAATATATCCCATGATCAATAGCACATTTGAGCCATACATGAGACCAAAATCACCATGATTCACTTTTCCTTTGGCATACTCAAGGAAGCAACTACCCGTGCATACTTGGTTGGGGTTCGGGATGACATAGATGAATTTGACCGAGAGGACTTGGCGTTTGTGGATGCTTGTTTATATGCATTAGGCCGATTGAACTTGCACATTGGGAACATATGGGTCTGCAATTTGCGTGTCACCCTGCCCACAACACTCGCCTGTGCTTCAAGCCATCGAGGCAATGCTGCATTCCTCACTTGGAGCAAATTAGTGAGCAAGTCCTCGTCCGTCAAGTGCAATGCTTCCTTCACATAGTGTAGTGCACCACGCACGGCTCTCGTATTTAAATCATGTTTTCCAAGTTGAAGAGCTCGCACCAAGTCCCCCAACTCATTTGCGCCGAATCTACCTACCCGCTGTATCGATGTTTGTGAACAATTCAAAAGATATCAGAAATTTGTATCAAGTGTAGTGAGAAAGTCAGAGAGCACTCTGTGTGTGTGTGTGTGTCTGTGAGAGATCATTGAATTCATCTTTCCTTGTCACAAATATCTCTGTCTACACATGGATCAATACTTGAGTTTATTTTATGCATTGCCTATACATCAGTGTCTCTTTGAAGGGGGAGTTGCACACGTTTGACACACTGTTTTTGGCATTGACATAGGCTTAGCTTTGGGGAGCTTGATTTCAAGGTCGGTTCCTCTTTTTCTTTGTAGAATTGTTTGTATTCATCTCATTGAAAACAACGGATTTAAGCCTTACAAAACCTTTGTCTTGAATTAGAGTTGAATCAAAATTGGAAAAAGAGGGATTAACCTTGACATGCAGCTTCCCAAAGGTTCAGCACATGTCAAGACCATAACTCTTTAATGTTGGCTTTAAACTCAAATTCCATTTCAAAAATGGCGTTTTCTAACATGCATGAATCCATGAGATAAGCTAACAGTGAAAAATGCTTTTGCAAGAACAAGTATATCACAAGCACCTGAATGGTGGATCTGATAAAATCCAAAATGAACATCTCAGCTGACGATGGCCGTCGTCCATTGAGATGGATGAGCTGAATCAAGATCTCCAACCATGGGTACTTCAACAACTTGCGTCGGAATCTTCCCGTCATTCTTGGAGTAGCTTTCAAATCACACACGGCCATCCTTGGACTATGAAGACCCTGGTGTCAAGCATATGACGAAGCATGGAGTTAGTTCGTTCATGGAACTACTTAGAGTTTAAACGATCATCACTGCCCATTTTAATTGTACTCAGCATGTGGGCTTTGTTTTACATATTTTTTGGATGGAGCCTTCTTCAAGTATTTTGTGACCTCCCTCCCGACGGGTCTACATCCTCACATTTCTATCCTCCCACATGCCAACCATCTACATACCGCGGGCATGCAAACCAATTTTTTTAAAATGTTGTGAAAGGAAAACAAGGACCACACTACAAACTTGCTAAAATCAAAGATACATCATAGTAGTCTTCAAGCCTCGTCAATTTTTGAGCCATATGCATGTGTGCAAAGGGCCCCCAAATTGCCAGGTTGCACATGTCAAAGCTAATATATGCACATCGCAAGGAACTTTGGCCAGTTGACGATTTAGTGCCCACTAATTCCCAAGTTTTATCCACTTTTACCACATGATTCTGTAGATTGGTAAACTTCCCTAAGTTCATTGTGCATCAACTCTTAGTTTAATACTTAAATGTTCACATTTTGTAGGTGCTCACTAGATGAGTCACACATTGATATATCAGGCCATCACTACAAGCATATGAATTATGGACAATTGTCATGTGTCACTCGAAAATTGTCCTACATTATTAGAAAAATCTACAATTATTACCACAGGGATAGATTTGTGTATTTCTTTCACTGATGTAGGACGACTGCCTAGACTCATATGGCTGGTAGTGCATGAATCTATCAAAAATAGGCTATCAGTAATGATCGTGTTTACCACCTTCAAATTCCTGTAGTTTCGTGCGTAGACGTAAGCGCGAGTGGACTTGATGCTCACAAGCTGAACCACTAAGTTGGTGTTCAACCTTGCTTGCAAATCCTCAAATACACAGCCTTTGTGTAATATAGACTCTAGTTGGTTCATGCTTCTTTCTGTACAAGCCTTTGGAGGTAACCCACCACTGCTAGGCTCCTTCAAACCACTTATTGTCACAGGAGTCCTGCAAGCAATTCAAAGCTTCACATACGGTATACCTCCCACATGTAAGCGAGTGACGATGCCAACATCAATTAGACGCTAATTACGTATACTTCTTTTTGTTCTATAACACTCTTGAGATGCAGTCAGAATTTTAGATAGATCGACAGATAGATATGCCAGCTTCATGAGAAAGCAAGCATAAATGAAGAGTCTATTCAACCTCGGGCTATTGCCACCTTTTGGCGGTGGACTCTAATATGTAGGACTTTCAAAAGATGTAGCTGCAAAATGTGAAACCTCGGGGTTCGTGCGGTGCGCTTGGCTTCATCCCGATACAAGGAAAGCAGCATTTTGTTTTCTGCAATTTGTTCTTCCATGTTGTAGCGAGGGATGTCGCTCAATGGAAGTGGTGGAATGTAAGGGCGAAACTCGGAGTGGCTTCGTTGGGAGGAAGATTGTGGATAATGGATGCTCTCCGTTCTCGATTTCTCCAAACGCATTCCTTCCAGGAAAAATCTTCCCAATCTGGTCCCAATCCATCTATCTATGCATCAATATATAGTGTATGAATAGGTTTGGTGGGCCATGCCTTTACGTGGGCAATTGCATCCACTTTGGTGGTTAGCCCTTAACGCTAGTCATCCCTCAGTCTTATTGAGTGTCTTGTGTTTTGACCACAACTACACTAAATATGCCAATTAGTGAGAGTGGTACTAATTTAGGTCACATGCACAATCTAGCCAAATCTCAAAGCTATTGAGGGCTGAAGTTGCTATAGAGTGACACTAAATTCATGAAGAAGATAACTTCTATGTTCATTTACCATAGGTTTTAAGAAAATTAATGCGTGCCACATGCTTGTCAGTGAATAATGCCAAGTGCCAATACTTTAGTGAATAGTGCCAAGTGTTGGTACTTCATGCCAAGTGTCAATACTTTCATGCCAAGTGCCGGTACTTCATTCCAAGTGTCAATATTTTCATGCCAAATGCCGGCACTTTAAGCGAATAGTGCCAAGTGCCGAGATGAACAATGCTTCCTAGATCTTTTGGTGGCACTAATTTCATAACACAAAAGAATTTAGTATCACCTTCACTAATTTCCCACACTCACTAATTGGTATATTTTAGTGTACTACTAAGCATAACATACTCTATTAAGTTACATCATAAACTTGCTGATTGCTTCTACCTTGAGGCGTAGGCTAGTTGTTTCCTTATTAAGCTGGTACAACCTCAAGGTTATCTCCAACCCTTACATCTCACCCTCCGCGGAAAAACTAAACTGGTTAAAAATAGAATCTGGGTTGACTTTGCTAAAAATTGAGTTTTATTGGTTGCTACATTCTTGACGCCCTTTTGGACGCGTGACTATGTTTAGCCAGTTTACTTTTTCCTTTGTTAGAAATCGAGTTTTATTGTTTTACTGCATTCTTGACGCCCTTTTGGACGCATGGCTATTTTCAGCCAGTTTAGTTTTTCCGTAGAGGGTGAGACATAGTGCATTCACTGTTGTAGTTGCTCATAGCTTGATATGTAAGCATTTAAAAGAAAAGGAAAAGATTGAATGGGGAGAATTGACCGCTTGTTACAGATCAACTGGTTGAGTTTGAGAGGAATTCAAGAATATACCTCAAATTCATAAAGAAAAATCGAAAAATGTCAACATATAACCGGTTGGACTTAGAAACATTAGGATCTTGACCAGTTATGCCCAAAAAATCTCTCCAGACTTCAAAGGAAAACCATTTTTATTGTTAGGATTCACTATGATTGATTTGATGGCATGACCTTCAATTGTTAACATGTGCGTCTTTATAATGACGCTCTGCACATCATCACTTTAGTATTACATAACTGGTGTGAGCAGGAACTTCGATGATGTGGTGCCATTCTAATGATTATGAAGAGGATAGTTATAATCCGTAGTCATAATCCCACATGATTGGTGTAGAAGCCTCCCCCTCCTACAAAAAATGAAACTTGAAGTCTTGCTTACCTCATAACATTATTTAGATTCATAACAGTGTTATGTGGGACTGACAATATTCCATAGAATATTCCTGGATATTCCCCACATTCAGATTATTGTTAGTCCCACAAAACATTGTTATGGATTTGAATAATGTTATGCTTGATTCCTCCTCACATCAGTTATAAATATTAACGTACACATGTTGTCAAACTATGGGTTATTATGCATTGTTGTGTCCACTCGCCGCTCCCATGATTGGTGAAGGCAACTAGCTATAACCCATAGTTGAGCTCCAGGACCTCATGTTGGTTAGCATGTTCCTAGTTTTCATTCAAGAGATTGATTCGTATACATACCTACAATTCTTCAGTCGAATTTGCGATTTTTGAAGCTCCTCATGGAGTAGTTGATAGCCATTGGAGACCTCCGCCATACGGGGTGAGAAGTCCACGCTACACCAACGTTCTCCATTCCAAAACGTGTTTTTGAGTGTCAACGGCAACGCGACACTATCACCAAGCGGGTCCTCCTCTTCTTGAGCCGGAGGCTCTTTGTGCTTTGGAGGGTGAGGGCCATGATGTGGCACTTGGAAAAATTGGAAAGTTTCCGGAAGCAACGACCTATCACGCTTCAAATCAACCTTTCCTGATGCATCGAACTATAAGAACATTGAATCAATTGCCTACCAAGCATGGGTGGCAAAATTGAACTTTGTTTCTATAGTTTATACCTACTGGCAAGATCTAAACAGTAGAAGTATGCGTTTGAATCAATATCTAAGGAACCAGTAGCTAAATGTTGAGTTAGCACCTATGAGACATTAAACCCTGCAGGGTATTCATGAACACTTGCTCAACATTAGAGACTGGTGACTTGCATTATGAGATGTAAATTTCATCACCTCTCTCCATTTGATCAGTGTGTGGTAAAGTGAGGATCAAAGAACAAACACCATAAAAAGACATGTTTAGAAGAGATTGGAGTATATCTTAAATCTATTAACTACTCCACACTTAATAATGAGCACAATTGGAAGAACCTATGTGCTCCGTTAAGGAATCCACAAACATGCACTTCCAATATCCATAACTAAACAAGGGAAAACCCAATTCTCAATCTGGTTTTTGATGATGTTTCATTGTCGATTCACTAAAGCAACATAGATTTGAAGACGTGTAATTTGATCGATAGAACATGGAGAAGAAGTAAAACTAACTGAACAACACCCGCATACCTTATAGGGTCCGCCCTTGTGAGAACAATAAATTGTTGTGTGCAGGCATCATAATCCATAACATTGTTCTGTGAGATTGACAATATTCCATGGAATATTCCTAGATATTTCCCACATTCAGACTGTTATGGATTTGAATAATGTTATGTCATGGAGTTTACAATCCTCTTTGTATCTTGATGACATTAGTGAAGATGTGAGCGACTCGATGACGTGGAATTGTCTGAAAAAGGAATAAAATTCAAAGGCCAAATTATCGGGTGATGATTCGCACCTATTGGTTGGTATGGAAGAATGTGGGGTGGTGGATTGAACCCACATCCTTCTTTCAATCCATGCTCTAGTTGCTGTCGACAGCCTTCCTTTGACCATCCGGGTATCTCACGCTTCATTTGTTCCTCGAGCTCCTTCAGTTTCTTACCCATAACCTCATGAATTGGTGGCTCTCTTTGTACCTGGAATTCTGCAACAACAAATGATATTTGGCAGGTTGAGGTAACTATACATATATGATCACTTAAAAGCCACAAACATCAATCATGGTTTGAGCTCAACAATTGGCAACACAAAATAAAACAAGTTACAGCTCCTTGCCAAAATAGATTTACTCTATGAAGACATGAAACAGGGAACTGTACCCGGAGATTGGGATGCTGCGTTGGCTTCACTGCCGCTTTGGTCGCACATTTTGTTGTCGGAATTATTCATTGTTGCAATTCCTCGAGGTTGTATTTGGAAATGTGCTCCCACTGAGCGTAGTCAAGAAAACCAAATCATCATCACGGCTGTCATTGTTGATGTTAATCTCTTCAACAAAACTGTTTGGGGTGATTGACACGAAGTTCAAATACACATCTCAGAAAATATAGATATACAAAAAGTTAATTTACAAAGACGATGATGACGATGATGATGATGATGATGATACCTGTAGTTGAACACTTGTAATGACCAACATCGAGATTGTTAAATTACTTCAAATTTTTACAATAAACTTTGAATACACCCAATCTGTTTCTAAGTGTCACAATACTAGGTTATAATGACTTGGGAGAATAAATCAACACCTTCAATAACTACTGTTGGAGGAGACAAGCAAGCGATCCCTCCACCATGTCTGTACTCGGTAGTGACTTTGTTTCGAGAAACTTCAAAAGAGATTTTAAGAGCAACACAACACCATTTTCAACAACAAACAACACATATAAAATCCTTTGTCCACCACAATGAGTGAATCACATGTAATGACAATTTTTGCAGGTAGATTTTCCAACAACTGGTGTGCACAACATTTGACATGCACTATTTTGATGCTAATAAGCCTTGATCAAAACAAGTTCTCCTTCTGCAATGTAAATTTAAAGAAACTCCTTTGGAGGACGAGGAGAATTCGGTTGGAAAGAGGTGGTTGAAATTTGGTGTATTAAAAATTGAGAAGGCTTGGGAAATGAAGTGGGGTGAGTGAGTGAGAAGACGAGAGTGCCGGCAAGGCCCTAATTTTATGGTATGCATCTCAAAATGCAATTGAGCAGCGTTTAATGGTAAGTCAGTGTTGGCACATAAGGTGGACATGCCTAATTTGGTTACTAATCTTAATCAGAGACTTGTATTTGAGAGGCTTTTGGTTAGGTGTGGCTCCAAGAATGAATATCAAAAAGACATATGTTCAAAAGAACTGGACTATGTGCTTAAAAAATGTCACTCGTTTTAGGTTCAACAGTCAACATGATTGGAGTTGGGTGGGGTGGGGGGGGTCCATTATGACAATTTATTGAGCATTAGAATCTTCAATTTGATAATGAATTAGATACTTGGGGACCACACTTCCAATATTTTCCAAAAAGGAGGTGGAATATAACACACGGAGGCATTCATTCTTCAAAAGTAAAAATTATAACCAAGTTATAATTAACAAAGGGTGGCCTTTATACCTAATACCTAGGTTGAAAAAACTTAGCCTACTAGTTATTAGGTGATTCAATATATATATATATATATATATATATATAGCATATGTGAACAAAACATCCCAAGGAAAAATAAAAAATTTGTTGAGATAATTTTTTGAAGAACGACAACAGATGCCAAATTGTTGTATAGACCTTAAAAAGACCTTATGTTCTAATGAGTATGATCTCTATCCCGTCATCCCAAATAGTGAGACTAATTTCATTCATAACATTCAATAATTCATTCATTGAAGGAAACCCTCAGGGAAGGAGAAATAACCTCCCTGAAATCATGATGGGGGCTCATTTGCACAACCTCTCTCATGTGTTGTATGGCTAACAAGTGTGTGTGTGAGCTCATAGGGGCGTGCAAGTTTTGAGTGTGGAGTGGTGGCGTGCTTAGGCTGTGAATACCATTTTTATTTCTTTTCCTTTGAAATGCTTTGAATTTAGTGTTTAGGAACTTGTTGTGTGAGGAGGATGCCTGTTTCTTGGTCGTTTTGAAACTTGATTTAGGGTAAATCCTTCGGTCATATAGATCTTCTCAACAATCATTCTCTTAGCTTAATCACATCATTAGGTTCAAGCTCAATTGCCAGATGTAGAGGATTCAATTATCTTCCGATTTGTGAGCTCCTTGTGCTTTAGACTGAAGGATTTATCCTAATGTCATCTACCGAGGAGAGAGTCAAACGAGTCATTCACCATTGATGAAATTCAAGGATGTAGATATCATGAAACAACAAAAGATACTACACATAGACCTCTCAAATCTGAGGCTACCCTTCCTTTCGTTGTGTTGAAATCTTAAAATAATCCCCTAACCTTGGTTGTCGTCTTGAGGAAATGTTATGCATGCCTTTCATGGTCACCTGGTTTGATTGAATAGCTACATTTGAGTTGTGGGTTGTTAGGTGAAGATCTAAGAACAGACTACCAAAACAAAGAGATTTCAAGGTGAAAGCAAGTTAGAATGAACAACTCACCAAGCCCAAATCGATATTAGAATAAAAACCTTGCATGTCAAGTGCACACACAATCTATGTGCAAAAATAAATACTATTGCTGAAATACACACAAAACCATGTGTAGACACATGGTACCCACTATAGATTGCATATTCTTTAGCTGCGAGAAAAACCTTGTCCTCTAGACAAAAACTACGGCTTTGACTAAAACTAAGGTATCCAAGCCTTTCATGGCCAAGCCTTCCATGATCACTTAATTCAATTAGACAAGTAAAGTTGATTGGTGGGTAGTTAGTTGAAGATCAAAGAGCGGACTAATCTAGATTTCAGGTTTTGTGTTACCGTAGTACCATAGCAGGTTCGTCCTAAAATAATTCTAAAAATAAAAAACGTAAAAATTAGAAAATTCTGAAGACAAAAAAAACGAAAATAGAATAAATTAGTTTTTGAAATATTTTGCTATTTCTAAGCTATTTAGGGTCATTTTTACTTTTTTTTTTGCTAAAAAACGAAAATTGAGAAATTCAGTTTTTGAGAGGCGAACCTTATTTTTTGAAAAAAATTAAATATTCGTTCGCCAGGTGGCGAACCTGCTATGGTGTTACGGTATATGCGCGTTGGTGATGTGTGGGGTTTCCAAAAATGGTATGATAGTTTTTGGTTGATTTGGCCACCATTAATCCATTTCTCTGCGTATTGATATTGTTGAATTGCTTGAATCATGTGTCTTGTGTGTGCTTTTTGTATGAAGGATTGTAGGGTTCTAATTACGTTGGTGAGGTTTGTTGATGAGGGGGTTTTTTCTAGTTGATACAAGATTGTGTGTGCTACGTGTATGCAAGGAACATGGGTAACGGAGTCTTTGGCGGTGCCATCATTCTCAAGTGTGTCTGCTTGGGTTTTGAATAGCGTGCGTGAAACGGAAGTTTCAAGTGGCACTTCAAGTGACCAATGTTTGGTGGTGCCCGTGTGGAATTTTCCAAAAGTAGTCCAAGCGATATAGAGGTCTAAGGTGAGTGGACCTTAAACGGACACTTCTCCTAGATTCATATGAAACAAAGCAATTAAGATTGACCTCATCAGGTTGGCGTGTCGTAAATAATTACTTTTTCATGTTCACAATGAAACACTACTCCGATTTAGGTGCTCTAAATGTTGGCACATCCGTACATGTGTAGGGGACAAATTTTGAACACGTACTAGTCTAGTATCTCTTAAACGGGTTCTAAAGTTGTTTTTAACACAGGTCTTTTAAAAACATCTCTAACCTCAACCACTCAAATACACGTTTCCATTCAATATAAGTAACCAAGTTAAGCCCAATTATCTTGGTGCAAGATGATTGGCAAATCCAAATTATTGTTTCCATAACTAGACCAAAGACATTGAAATCCAAATAAATTCTCTTGTGTTCTTCATATGTGTGTATTATAAGACATATATATATATATAGTATTATATTATGTTACATTATTATATGATCATATTCCTTTTTAAATATTATGCTCTAAGTGGTAAAGCCATTGTCTTGCAGTACACCAAATAATTATAAAAAACTTGACAAATCTAGAGAGTAATAAGCATGTAGTTACAATTCCTCTTGGGCAATTAAAGAAAAAAAATGAATGTTCTCATTTGATTAACATGCATATGCCTCAAAATGTTACAATGCAAGAATGATAGGGATATCTTCTATAGAAAATGGCAATCATGTTGGACTCTTTAGTTATATTGCAAATGAATATTTTCATTGTAGTTTTGGATTGGAAAGCCATAAGCAGTGCATTTCTTAAATATCACTCTAGAGACTCAATTCCTACGCGTAGTGCTTCCCTAGTAGAAAACACTTTGGATGCTCAAATGTATTCTCCTTATAAATATTTTGGATAGGAACCAGTGTAACATATGTAGCTTTTAGGGTCTAAGTTAGTTATTTTGTATTGTGTATAGGGAGATACTCAAGTGCCAACATTCATGAACACAAACCCAAGATGCACTATGGGCTTTACCCCGAAGAGCAATGGTTCTAAGAGGAGAAAGCTCAAAAATAAAGGTTATGAGGATAAAATATCGATAGTGTAAAGCAAGAACACGCAATGCACTATCCATTGTGTTTCATTCTTGTGGAAAGGGATGCAAAATAGATAGCACAATTTGGGTATGCTCTTAAAATTCATCACAAGCATTGGAGACATTTTCACGCACAAACGAATTTGACATGTTTTGGAAATAGTTTTCCAAAGCCCTTCCAAGCTCCACATTGCCCTGCACATTTTGTTCATTATGAATGCTTCTACATCAAGGTCTAGTCAATGATGTGTTCATGTCAACCACATTCACTTACCTATGTGATTGGGCTTGACTTTTGAAACTTAACCTATGCTTTGAGATATTTTCATGGTTCTATGAGGAAATTCAAGAGAATGTTGGCATTATGGTACCCTCCCACCAATGTGTGCATGTAATCGATATTTGCTTGAAACCTGGAAAGCATTAATTCATATATCAAATTTTTTTTCTATTTTCCCATGACCATGTTTTAAGTAAGATATCCTATTTTGAAGTCCTTAAGACACATCTTCTTAAAACATGTAAGATGAAAGCCATAAAATGAAAGACGTAAAACCTCAACCACAAGGACCATAATCTACCATCATCATGGTCGTTGCACCAAAGAACATGCTCGAAGATGAAACCATCCGCCAATACAAAAATTGGCGGTATGCGGATCAACAAATGCGCACTGAAGACATGATCAAGTTTATGAATGTTCCCGATTGTGAAGAAGGATATCCATTGTTCAAAAGTGAGTTGCCACCCGGCCAACTACTTCAACAACATCCCGACCACCCACCCCCGTATTTTCCCATTCCGGAGCCAAGGATTACATGTGCATTTGGAAACTTCATGTACTCTAAGCTCGTAAGTGTACCTCCTTACAAAATTAACCTCACTAAAGTTGATTTGACCTAAAAAAATTTGGTGTACAATTGTGTTCTTTTGTTGTAGTTTCGTTGTTCTTAAATCTCGGAGTGATATGTAGGCCAAAAAAGAACCCCAAAGTTATGAAGCCTAATTTACATTGGGAGTGTGATAGGTGAGGGTGTTAAAATGTAAAGATCTCGTTATTCGTCAAAAGGCAGTGCAATGGTGTGTTGAGCTTCTTTCTGTGCCTGATTTTCGAGTTCGGTGCTTGGATGCTGGTTCCTGCCTAATGCCCTCATCAAACACCTCCAAATGCATATATTGACGTTGATTTCAAGTTGATTCAATCACATCAAACTAAGACATCAAAAATCAAATGCTTACTAGACATATGGTTGCAATTGCAAAATATTTTGTTTTTATAGTTTATAGTTGTAATACCTAAAAATTGAATTATGTATGGAATCAACATTGAATGAATCAATAGCTAAAATATTGAGTTAGTGTTGGAAAACAATCAATTTTAAATTTAGAATAAAAAGTCAAACCTTAAACGGAATGTATCAATAATGAGTCATAGTATATAATGATCATTTGCGTATTAAGATGGTTAATCCTAGATATGGTGAATGTGTTTTGTTTGTCATTCCCGGTCACATAATGCATGACCAATAAATGGTAGTAGCTTGTGACCAAAGAGACTCTTCATTCATGCTTACTTTCTAGAGGGACCAACAATATTATATTATTATTTATCCTACTAATCCATTAGGGTTTTCTAGTTTACCTCAAAATTTCTTCTTTAATGATGTGACGAACACAAATGGAGCTGCTTTTCTAATAGTTTAATGTAATTAGGTGTCCAATTTTGTTAATTTTGTGAGTTGCATGGATTTCTTGTAAATTTTATTTTGTTCACTTTCAATAACATGCAGTTCATAGTTGGAATGTGGGCACAGGAATTCTTCCAATCTTGGCAGACATGTTGAAGGAGTCGGATATGTTCATTCGTCAAGAACTTGCGCTCTGTTTCAAATATGCATCAGGTTACATTGTCTGCATGTAAGAAATCATGTTTATGGGGTATAAGGTAGATGAATCTTCAATGATTACCACACCACTCAAATATAGGTGTCCGATTTAGACAAATCACCACATTAGGCACGTCTAAGCCTAGTTGTCGTCTCTGCGAACTATACTTTACTAAAGCTACAAATATTTGACCCAATTGTGATGTGCAAGTAACACATTTGTATTTGACATCCAGCTTCACAAACCACTTGGGAAGCATTGTGCAAGTTGAAGTGCATCGATGGCCTTGTAACTATGGTAATATACCCTTATTATCATCAATAACTGAAATGGCCATCAATACATGGCCACATAAAGAGGACATGTTTACTTTGTATAGGTAGGAGAAATTGAACTATTAGAGTTCATTATCAAATCGCAATTTAAGGACCACAACTCTTACATGAAAGATACAGAGGGTCCAGTTCACATGTTGCTACTATTACGTTGAACTTTGCCATTTCTAATTGTGTATAGGTTGGAGATGATAACCTTATCTTGCGAGGAAATGCACTAAGTGCACTTAATGATGCGTGCCTTGCAGATGAAGGTGAGTATCCTATACCATGCATACTCTTGATTTTTCAAAATGCAATCCACTGATTGTTAAATTTCAGTGTTTCAACTTGAAATCCACTCAAAGGCAACGTCTTGGACAGTTAAGGGCTAAAGGCCTTGAGGAGAAAAGGAAAAAATGTTGATATAAAATCAGAGTGATTTACATTTTATCATGGCTGAAAGTATGTACGCAACGATGCCATTTGTGTAGTCTGCACTTTGTTTATGAAGACACGTGGAAATCAATAACAATGTGGCTTCGTGTGCTTTCGATAGTCCGGGATGTCCTTGTACAAAGTGGTTCAACTTTGAAGTTCATTTTGAAGCGGATCAATGAAGAGAAGGATCGAATATGCACCATCTTGGCTTTGGATATTCTTTCAAAATGTGTGATTGGTTTGAATTATTGTCAGAAAGCGACAACTGAGCTTCTACAGGTGTGCCCATCAAATACCCAAACCAACCTTACATAGTATGCATCGAAATGATATGGAACTCATAGTTTACTTGAGGACTCCTAGGAGAATAGCTATTATCATAGAGTGCTTCATGCTTCCACTTTTGATCAATTTTGCCTCATGTCAATCTTACATTGCTTGAAACCCACTAAGATCCCATGTGCAAATCGTAGTTCAACGTCGGAGAAATTGAAACAAGAAGCACCTTACGGCATTAGGAGAATGGGGATTTATTCATTCATGGTATTTGTACGTTAGTCATGGGGGCAAAGCACCTCTTGACTCCATTCCAATGTCATTGAAAATGAGGCACACTTTGTGTTGGAATGTCCCCTCTACAACTCCACTAGAGATCAGTTGTCTTAACTATTTGAGAATTTAGTTCTAGGGGATCTTAAGTCTTTCTTTCAATTATATCATCAAATTGATATTAGCCTCCATCTCATGGACACTACTACATTGCGCTACTCTAGGGAATTAGCATGTTTGACAACA
The DNA here is from genome assembly GCA_964035585.1 of Polytrichum formosum. Classification (NCBI taxonomy): domain Eukaryota; kingdom Viridiplantae; phylum Streptophyta; class Polytrichopsida; order Polytrichales; family Polytrichaceae; genus Polytrichum; species Polytrichum formosum. The sequence continues at coordinate 21,470,460 of OZ037935.1, read as the reverse complement.
TCTCCATGTACTTTTAGTCCCACAAGCCTTTTGGCTTCCCAAACTTTAAAGTCAATTTCATTTCATTCTATTCCACTCTCATAGAGAAAATCAACCTTTAAAAGAAGGTAAATTCTCAAAGGTCTAAAGAGTCCCCATGGAAATATTGTAGGTTGATAGTTGGTCCAACACCAAATAATTCTAAAATGAAGTGTCGGATTATTTTGAAAATAATAGACACAATTTGTCAAAATTACTTTAATTCACCTTACGCTTTTACCAAAATATGGTAACTTCTCACTCTACAGAAGCTTATGTGGTGTTAATAATCCATTGTAAGGTACTACACAACGGAGGGGTTCGCATTATATTCGAAGTCGTCCTTAGTCATCACAAAGAATATGGGTAAACATGAAATTTCAAGACTATGTACTAAGAACTCGGTCTATGTCTTTAATAAAATTTTGGACTCAATTCTACATAGAAGATACACTTATTTGGAATTGTGTCCAACTAGAGAAAGTTGATACATGAAACAAAGTACCACGTCCAAGAATAACTTTGTGATTTCAAAATTTTGTGCAAAAGATATGAGCAAATTTCAGCAAGCATTTTTAACCCCTAAACGCTCGAGCCTTCACATTCCATTGTTGGGCATTTCTAGCACCAATGTTTTTTTTCTTTCTATGTAGCAAAATAGGGTATATTTTCTTGAAATCCAATTGTACATATGTGAACTAGACTACCACAAATTCTTGCTGTGAAAATTGGAAGTCAATCGGACCATATTTGCTAGGTCAGCTTGACATATGTACAAGGCCTTCATCTAGAGGGCAGCTAGAGAAAACTCTAATTTTTTTCTTTCATGATCATTTGGGTCATGCCACAAATTTTAGACAATTAGGAACTTTGCCAGAATATGTTATGTGGACGACAAATGAGCCACTTTTAAAAATATGGTTTTTCTTGAACAAATTTAGATGAAGTCCGTTACCCTCAAAGTTGGAGGGCCACATGAGGTCATTTTTGGGAGATTTCCCCCTTTGCATGGAGCGAGCAACATGTGCACTAATTTTGTTTCAAGTCCATCCGGTCAAGTTGTGCACAACCATCACCTTGTCATAAGGGGGAAAAACCCCATCCAAATTGGGTATCATATGCAGTGTCCGGGGAGATTTTCCCGATCAACCATCCAATTACTAAGTTGAGTTGGGCTCCAACCAAGAAAAACATCAACAAGAGAGCAACCTACCAATAGTGGAATGGGCAAACTGACCACTATTTCTAGAAGCATTGGTTGAGTTTGAGAAATAACCAGTTCAAATTGAAGACTTCAAGAAAACTACTTATCATGTGTGAGAGTGTAGAGTATTCTATAAAATATTCCTCAATCGTAATAAATAAAAATTGAAAGATGTCAACATGTAACCATTTGGTTATGGGAACAATAGGATCTCGACTGATAACGCCCAAAGACCTCCCCACACACTGCTTGTAGCCTACCAAGCAAGAAAAGAGAAGAGAAAAAGGAAAATAAATAAATATAAAAATCCAAAGCTTACTTCATAAGGACAACCACCAACTACAACAACTGCTCCAAGGCCCGAGAACTACCAGCAAGAGGAGCAAGATCAACACATCCAAACACTCCGAAGTTTAAACTAAACCCTAGCCACAACCCAATAGCATAATAGCCTGGCCACACTAGGGCGACCAACGGCCCCCCAGCCAACCAGCCCAGTTTGGGGGGCCCCCGTAGCTGGGGGCAGCCAGCCATGACATATGAGACAAGGTTCCAATGTGCTCCGGTTGGCTGGCTGCAAGGCAAGTGCTACCAGACCGATACCCTTGGGGTCAGCCAATATTTGGAAGAGCTTTTGAGTGAGTGGCTGAAAACCGGCTCATACCCTGGGGGGGCTTTTAAACTCGGGCTCTTTACCTGGTTCACCCGACTGATATCCAGACGCTTGCCTTTCACACTTGGATGTAACTCCAGCTCTCTTTAAGTTGAACCGGTTATTTTTCAAACTCAACCAGTTCACCTGTAACTAACTAGACTGGGCCGGGGATTCGTGGCACTCAAGTAAAATCATCCATGCGGATGAAAAAACGCAGGAATCATCTAAATGACTATTTTTAGGCAATTTGATTCCGGAAATAGAGTCAAAGGCCCCGAATTAGTCTAGTGCTGTCACATTCGAATGAATCGGCCCTCAACCCCATAGGGGGGCTCTTTTTATTGGAGCCACTTCATCCACGATATCTTGGATGGATGTTCCTTAGTGAGTGCCACGAATCCCCAGCCACTAAACTGCCAATTCTACACCTACACAAGCGTATTTCAAGTCGATCTAGAATACACGTTTCTTCGTATTCTATACCTACACAAGTGTATTTCAAGTCGATCTAGGAAACCACGATGGACTAACTTAAAATCAACATTCTACGGACCCTTGCACTCTTTCCAAATTTGTAAATATATCACTTTCTAATTGTGTTGCGAGTACCAACTAATTTATGGACCAATCTTACCTTATTGCACCCATCGTTGAAGGTAAATGCGGTTTCTGTGGCATTAAGATTGAGCGCATCGGATTTTTTGGATTTGAAAGAGGCTGCTACAAGACTTTTGTGTCTGCTTTGGTTTGTACTTTTCATCAAAACTGAGAATAACAGTAATATGTTTATACGGTTTGGTTTATACTATATGTAAAATTCCCATGAAACATGTATGCTTACATGTGGTGCTCATCAATGAAGTGTTGTAACCCAAAATTCTATTCTTCTTGATGTGTGCATAATATTTGCATAACATTACTCCGCACCCACTGTTTGTTCAGTGAACCACCTTCGGAATATAACAGTCGGATGCTCGAGAAGTTGAGCAGGAGACTCAGCTTTTCGAGCATCCGACTGTTATATTCCAAGGATCCACTAAATAAACATTGGGTGCTAAGGAATGTTATGTGATGAGTTTGACGTTAAATGGCATTGTTATTTGTGAGCTGATGCCATTGTTGGGGTCATAGGCTGAGCAGATGCTAACTGTGAATGTTGTTGGTTGATTACTAGCTTTGATGTTGTCGGAAAAGACCAAGCTATAAAGTTGAAAGCTATTGAGACACTTTTACCATTCCTCCATCACATTGAGCCTAGAATTCAAGCTTTTGGTATTGCGGCTCTTATGAGGTACCTTACAATTGCATTCTATTCACAATTTATCCTTTTTGTTTGACTCAAGCTTGCTTTCAAGTTCATCAATGTAGTACAAAGTGATGAATTATTGTGAGGATGGTATTCAACCTCGAGTATTTAAACCAGGTTAAAACAAAATTTTGAATTTTAATCTTAAAATTTGGAGTTTAAAATTGTGTTATGCCCATGATGAAATGTGCAGTAACCAATGATTGTCCATCTCTAAATGCATAACATCGTTCAACTTCAAGAGTTTGTTCTCAAGTTTCTATATACAATCACATCCAAGCTGGACTCTTAGGGTTCAACTAAAATGTAGCATCGCATGTGATTTGTCATGAGCACAAGTCCCTCCAATTTCCTAGGCTCACATAACAAGAAAAAAAAAAAAAAGGCTTGGTGAATAATGTTATGTGCGCAATTCTAGATTATGGCATACATGAAATATGGATTACTTACAAAATCACGCAAATTTTGTGCAGCATAACTATTGCGGTAGAAGGAAAATTTGGCATTGTTCTTGCAGAAGGTGTTCCGTATATAGTACCAATGTTGGATCTATCAGATGATATTATTTGTCTTTATATCTTACAAGTATTTTCCTCACGCCTTTCCAAACTTCCCATTTGACATTACAGAACTTTCAAGATATGGGGATTTGGATGCATGATTCTTGGTTCAATCTCATACATAATTCACATCTCACATCCCAATCTCACATACCTATTATATAAGCGTAAGTTTTGTTTGTGTTTGGGGTGTGCGGGTGTAGTTGTTGATCAACACAGCCGAACATCCGGGAGCAAGGGCGAGCATGCAGAATGCGATCCAAATTTTACGAGCTATGATTCTCAAATCGACATCTGCACTCCTGAAACGCTGTTGTAGACAGGCAATACAACAACTTCAATTCAAATCTCGTCCATATCCGAACCTGAGATTTGTGAGATGACTACCAAGTATAAATATCGGCCCTGTAAGTGATGATACTCTTGATTCTTGTAAAAACCAGAGCTCATACACTATTGATACATCGTACATGAAAATCACTTTCCAACCAAAACTAATTTATCTGAATTTGAGATGAAGCTTCAGCTTGAGACGAGTTCAACATTTGGATCCAAGTTACATGTTCTTGCTCCTGTCAAGAATATGCTGGAGCAACAACTTGATCTGTGTTCCCTCCAAAAAAAGTCATTTTAAAACCCGAATCTTTATTTTAGTGCATTTTTGGGGGAAAGCATACCCATAACATTCCCATGTGGTGTGCATCTCAAAGCATCACATGCTGCCATCCTTATCAAATTTCTTCTAAACAATAAAGTTATCCTTAAAATCTCAGCCTTGGGAGACCTGACTTTAAACCTGTACCTTGAGTTTAGGTGGATTAACGTAAACTTAAGGAGCTTGCCTGCCCCATTTTGCCGGAGCTTTAATTAGCCCGGTGCAGCCTGCCAACGCGGCTGCCTGGCAGAGTCAGCAGCCTGCCAGAGCCGGCAGCCTGCCAGCGCGGCTACTTGCCTACATTTGGCTCAAGAAGGAAATGAGGATGCAAGTGGAAAGCAGAAGGGGGTAGGGTGCCTCTAGAAACAAAGGAGTCAGGGTCAAAAGCTCCCGAGGGTCCCAACTCAAGGTTCCCAAAGATTGACCCTGTCATTATTTTTAGTCTACTGACACAAGAAGACAAACCCTGTAAATATAGAATAGATCTCTCAACTCGGGACTGCAGCTTGACTTTCACCTGGCATCCCGAGACTTTAAGGATAACTTTAATGGCCGCCTGGGTTTTGATGAATGTGGGAGGTACATTAAATATGATATTTAGTGTCACTTACTGTTTAGAATTACGCAATGCTATAGTTGTTTACTGTGCATCTCATGTTTTACCAACCAAGGTCGATTTGGTAAAACAATAACATCTTTACATGGTAAAAAAGGTACATTAATAGTAAAAATATATAGGAATGTGTAACTCCGAACAGTAAGTGACACTAAATATCATGTTTAGTGTAGCTTGGCGAAATCTGCAGGAAGGATAATAACTTGGTTGGGAATAGAGAGCCGTCTATAATAGTGTTAATAGTAACAGAGGTCCTCTACTTATTCTACCTTCAATTTGTCTCGAGGGAAATAGATTATCCATGATGTCTTTGTGTCATCTTGAAGCTTTTAGATTGTTGTTATTGCTTCTCAACGAATGAATGCCATTATTTATTGATGTTGTTTCTATGAATCTAAGTTTGTCCACTTCTTCTTATCACTCTAACTTAGAAGTGTCACAATGCAGATCATAACCCCCTAGCCCCTACACTAAACATGTGATTTAGTGTGGCATTGAAACTGGTGTGCCATGGTAATTAGAGTGGTCTTTGTGATTTGTTATGTAGGATCAAGTGTTATGTGACTCCTTGATTGCAAAACAATTAGTGTGGGTCGATGATGTGTAATGTGGGCAACATTAAATTGGTTGCTAACAACTCCTTACAATTCTCAAAGGATCATGACACATTGATTGATTCTTGTTTCTCAAAGATCTTTGATACTGAAAGTCCTTATAGATGACACAGAAATCAACGGAGACATGCACCAATTAAGTGGTGTAATTAGTAAATTGGTGCATTTACGATTTAGTGCAAGAAACTACAACATATGGTGTTTTTGTGAGAGATCGTTAGAAGAAAACCCATCCATTCCAACCGGTCATTGCAATTAAAACATATCACCGCCGTGCATGCAATCCCCTTCGAATGCAGATAGTCACATTGTAGTTGCGGTGCCATGTCATGACAACTAGGCCTACCTATTTTTCATTTTTTTGCCGCAACCAAAATTCGTGGTTTACATGTGTTGACTCAAAATGTTGGAGTGGGAATGTGAACATTGATGTCCTCATTCAAGCAATGAGCATAGCTTAGGTCATTTTGATGGACATGCTACACTACACTATTGTGTCTAATTAGTGTGGGTGGGAAATGCACGTGGGTTGGAAATTAGTGTGGCCCACACTAAATTTCAAGTGTTTGGGTCACTTTGGATGCAAAATGTAATGTCATCCATCCGTGTGTGTTAGGGTTCTCCGCAAACAACCTCCGTTAGGTCAATGTGGGGAAAGTCTTCAAACACAATTGGATGGAATTATGAAGTTTCATCCAATTGTGGAAACGACAAAACCCACACAAATTTTTCACCTTTGAAATTAGTGTGGGCCACTCTAAATTATAATTTGAAATTAGCGTGTTTTATTAGGAATTAGTGTGGCCCACACTAATTAGACACAATAGTGTAGCTACAAGAAATATAAAAGGGAGGAAATACATTGCTCTTTGTTGTGAGGATACATTTAGATGCCTATGATTAGTATAAGGAGAGCGAGCTCACATTCACATTGGTTCAAGAATACCGATTCTTCTTCTTTCTTTTTCCTTTTTTCCGGGACATGTTTTAATTGTCCATGAAAATCATAATATTATTCAAATCCATAACAATGTTATGTGGGGATTGACAATATTCCACATAATATTCTTGTATATTCCCCCATGTTCGATATGAATGTGGGAATATTTTGTAGAATATTGTCAACACCATAGAACAATGTTATGGTTTGAATAATGCAATGATGGCCACCTCAACTTCAATTAATCGTCCACTTCTTACCTCTTTCATCAATCTGTGTCTCACAAAGATCATTATTGTCATATGAAATTCAGACTTAGATAAATTATATTTTTTTTTGCCAACATATCGTTTTCAAAATATTGGTTTATTTGATAAGTTGTGGATACTTTTAAATAACTAAATACTAGAATACAAGAAATCATGGACAAATGTTTGTCACAAAATGTTTAAATGCAATTAAGAATGTGATTTGCGGTAATAGTACATGCACATTGTAACACATTACTGAGGGGTATAACTAGAAGAATATGATTGAAAGCCTATTTATATAGATTCTGAAAAGCAATGTGGTCATAACACCAATATATATAAAATGTCATAGAATGGTAAGATTATAAAACCAAACATCAGTGTTGTTAACAACATGAAATTGAGCATGTTGGTTCTATATTGTTCAAGAGTCCCATTGGTACATGATAGGGTTTACTCCCTACCTTGGGGTAGGATGGCCTTGGTTTGTGTAGCCTAGTTAGTAAAGTTTAATTAGATACATTATCCTCATGGGGAGGATACATATATTTATTTGTTGTCCAACTTTTGTTTGTTTAAAATGAGGTGCCGTGAGGTAATTTATAGCTAGTTGGTATTTTTTTCATGAATTTATTGATTAATGGTGTGAGTATGTGTAGGTTGTCTAGTTTGTCAATGTTATTTGTATGTGTGGCTCCTCTCACTCAGGGGATTGACTTTCCATCCTTGGCCTCGGACAACTTCTATTAGTGGGTTGTATTTGTCTTTTTTCAATGGCTTGGTCAATATATCTATCATGCGTGAATGTGAATTTTATGATTTGGATGGAGGTTGGTTGGCAGGATTAATGGTCTGATTTGTTCAAGTGCGGCACCTTTTATGTATATAATATGTCTAAGTTTTGCTAAGCATGTACATCTTGTATTGTTGCATGTACAACTAAGGATCCATGGCGGTGTGGTGTTTTTTGGGGGTTTATCAGTTTGTGTGTTGGCTTTGTGAGTGACATGATGTGTGTGAAACAAGGTTTGAGTAGGTCGGTCAATAGGTGGGCGGTGTCCTTCATCTTGCTATTCTAAGGCTTTTGAGGATTTTTCTGTCACATAAGGATAGTGGATGTGGCCGTATGTCTTTGTCATTTTTGTGACATAAGTTATGATTAGGGTTTGTGTATATGTTGGGCCAAAATAGATTCTTTTATGGTTGCCCATATATTGGGCAAATCTAGATTTTAGGCTTTGTGTTATACAGTATGTGCGTTGGTGATGTGGTGGGTTTCCAAAAATGGTATGATAGTTTTTGGTTGATTTGGTCACCATTAATCCATTTCTCCGCATATTGATATTGTTGAATTGCTTGAACCATGTGTCTTGTGTGTTCTTTCTATATGAAGGGATTGTAGGGTTCTAATTATGTTGGTGAGGTTTGTTGATGAGGGGGGTTTTCTAGTTGATATAGGATTGTGTGTGCTACATGTATGCAAGGTATATGGGTAATGAAGCCTTTGGCAGTGCCATCATTCTCAAGTGTGTCTGCTTCTTTGTTGCCCTTGATGCTTGCATGTGCTTCTTACTTTGTGGATGGTGATTTTATGTTGGAACCATGTGATAAAGTGTACGATGGAGGCTATGAGGAAACAAGCGTCACAAATGACATAGTACACATGCAATAAAAACTTGTTACCCACACTTATTAGCCCACACCTAAGGTTATGTTTGTTAATTTGATTATACGGTATCTACCGATAGAACCACATGTATATAATTTCATTATGTTCAAGATCTATGCATTAAGTAACAAGCCCAGAATGATCTTGTCAAAAGAGCATCAACTTGGTGTGCACCGGTTTGATGCTCTTCCAAGAGCAAAGGTGGCGCTACGTTTGAGTTTTTCTTAGGCTATTTTATTATTATGGTTACTTTCATTACTTGGAATTAATTATGTCAGTTTCTAGGACATAACTAATGTCAAGTGATGGTAAAGATTCTAATCTAGGCTAAATTACAATCTAAACAAATCTAAATAGCCATAAAGCAACGGGAAAAGTTGGTGAGGTCAAAAAGGTAGTTGCACTTTTTAGAAAAGTCTTCCAACACCCGCATTGAAAACCACTTTGATGCCTTTTTGAAGCTACTATTTTTTATTGATTCTCCATTCATTTAACCCCTGCTTTGCAAGCTTTTTCCCTTCTTGTTGGGGCAATATTGCGGAAACTCAAAAGGTATCCCACTAGCATTGCTACTTAATGTTATGTTAGACTCACAAAATACTTTGTTGCAACTAACACAACAAGAGTTGTAGTTCACATCTAAAGTTGCATATTGGCATTTTTACCACGGGTACCACTGATATCAATACATGCATACAATCTCATTGTGTCCAAACGTTATGCATAAACCTCTACTTCCCTAAATTCTAGTTTCAAATACGAAACATTGTACATGTTTAATCACTTCCTCATCACAAGGATGTTGTCCATGGTGCTATCAATATTTGCATTATCTTGGGTGCTTAGAAGTCCCTTTTGTTAGGATCGTGTTGAACACTCAACCATAAAAATGTTACTAGAATGCCTTAGAACTAAGGTAGACATGCCTAATTTGGTTACTTATCTTCATCAAACTCCTAGATGTGAGTAGTACATGGTCAGATGCGGCACCAAGAACGGATACCAAAAAGACATGTGTTCAAAGAGATTGTACTACGTGCTCAAAATATGTTAACGTCTAAGGTTCAATAGTCAATTCTTAAGTGGGGGGACCTATGTATCATTTGAATGAGCATGGGAATCTTCACTTTGAAATGTTTGAGAAAGATACTTGTATGGGCTCCAAAAATTACGAGGAAAGCAACAACGGCCTTGATTTGTATTTGCTACTCTTCACGTAGTGACTGCGTGTTGCATATCCTAAGAGAAGTGGGCGTGGTCAGAAATCGTGCACATTGGAGACCCATCCACCTTATAGCTTTGACAGACACTTGATCTCTCAAAAATTAGACAGATGCAAATTTACGTGTTAGAAAACAAATCCTTTGTGTTTAAATCTTTCTCATGAGGTTGTAGGTAACAACTTGTTTAATTTAATTACCTAATCAGTGTCTGGGGGAGATTTTTGGGTATAATCGGTCAAGATCCTAGTGTTTCCAAGTCCAACCAGTTACATGTTGTGATCTCTTTCAGTTTCTCTTTATTAGTTTGGGGTATATTCTATAGATCCACGAAATGATTCCTTCAACTTCAACTGGCTATTTTCTCAAACTCAACTGGTTGATCTGCAACTACACTAAAAAAAATTTAGTGTTTGATACATTAAATACGAACGCATACACTAAATGTCAATAACCCTATGAAAGTAAGTGACATTAAATGTAAACTCAAACACTAAATATCAACTATGGTAATATGTGGAAGTGACATGTTTGAATTTAGTGGTAGTGAGGATATGAAAAGGAAAATAACAATGATAACAATTCTGAAGATCTTGCGAAAAATACAAACACTTTCATATTAATACACGCACCGTGAAACGAGAGCACATAGTTTCATATGAATACTACCAAAATCGAGTAGAAAACAAGGATACATGCTAGATGAGACGATCCATTTCACTTACAAAACAAAGCATTTCAAGCGCTCTCACTAACATGCAACTCCGATCTTAAAGAATTTCTAGCTACCCAAAAGAAGTGAAACCCTAGAGTCACATTATGGAGGTTTTGCATGACGCTAACAAGCAGTATCAACTGGAAGACATATTGGTGTGGAAAGCTTATGAAGCTTTTTCAGGAACAAAACAACCATCACCAAAAAATGATGCAACCTTGTATAGGAGGGAAACAATGAAGGCATCACAGAAAATATTAGAACAACTCCAATTAGATTTTTCAAGCAGATCCAGTGCCAAGACGCAGTGAACCAAAATCCTTCACACACACCCCAACAGCCTCAACCACCCAAGAAAAAGCAGTGTACTAAATTTTGCTCTCAATTCTACAGCAACAGTCAATACATGTAAGAGCTCGTATGAAAATATCACCTTGAAGCGCAATTGCTCACAAGATCCGCGCGCCCCCTCTAGCGTTAGTCTAATTCATAGTAGAGAAGCTTTAAGAGGTGGGATGACGGGAAGACAACAACCCTAATTGTCAAAAAAATGAAAATTAGTGTTGAGCAGGGTAGGGTGGTAACAACAGTAAATATAATCAAACATTTTTTTTTTGAGACAAAAGGCCAACATGCCAACGCCAAAGCACAGGAGCCAATTAACCACCTGGCAAGTTTCTGTCAAGTAGAGAGGAGATTTCACAGTCGGGAATCGAACCGCCAACGTCTTCCTTAAGATTTGGTATCTCTCCACCATCATCCAGTAGTTTAGGGTCGTCTCGGACGAAATATAATCAAACACTTAATATCCTATTTAGTAGTGTAGTGCAGTGTTTTTTTTGCTGGCTACAGACTCGTGGAGGGAACAAAGATTAGTGCTGTAAATCTGGAGGAAGCAAGTTTGGTTGGTTCCCTCCACGAGTCTGTAGCCAGCAAAAAAAACACTGGTGTAGTGGTCCGTTCTCCTTGTTCACTGTATCTCATCATGCAATTTCAATATATAAATATGAACTCTTCCATAATCAAATCGCAGCTGAGTCTAGGCCTCGGGTGGGGTGTTGGGCACCTTCGTGTTCCCAAGTGCTCACCGTTATTTTCCGTTATCCACGGCAGGCTCATCTTGCGGCTTTGCTATGACAAGGCAAATTCACAAATAAAACAAGCGAAAGTGCTCGTGCTAGAGGTTCTTGTAGGAACTTTTCAGACCTCGTGCACCATGAGGCTCCCCAAACCCTCATATGAGACTGCGTTTCGGGACACACACCCCACATATTTGGAGATGTGCGCAACAGAAATTCATAGCATCATCATAGAGCACTACGTCACCATATCTATCTCATCCAAGTTGGTTGGAATATGTCCAATAAAATAATACGACTTTAGTCGGCTACATATTCGATCGACAGTGTCAATCATGGGAGTGCCTACTGTTCTCCCTCTTTAGTATGACACGTTTGGGAAACACACAAAAAAGTCGTATTATTGAGGTGTCGTCTTCTCATTAATATGACAAATGGCGTAAAGTTGTTGTATTATCGGGGGAATATGAAAACATAAGTAATATGAGCTTAAATATATATATACAACGAGTTTAAGCAATATAGGTGGTATGAAATAATAACTTATAACTCCAAACAAATACAGATGTTCTCAAGAACTCTTGAAATAAGAGTCCAAAGATCTTCGGTGTTGCCTACCCAAGTTAGCAACTGTCACCTTATCTAAATTCCCTACTAACTTTTGAAAACTAATAATTTCATGAACACCAAAATATAAAGAGTTCTCTAATTAGAAACTAGACAACAATGATGCATGACGTTTAGCAACATACTAGGCAGGAGGCCACTCTAACCCTAACCATGTCCATTCTGCACTTGTAACCCTAATTCTCATGAAGTTCCCAAGTAGTTCCCAAGTGAAAATGGATGTATTTTAGATGTACATAACATAGATGAAAGGAATTTTAGCATTAACTACCTCTTTAATATGACAGAACGGAGATTCTAAATGTCACATTATTGAGTGTCGTAGTCGTATAGAAGAGGGAGTTTTGAACTAAAAAGTTTGGTCGCACAAAAATGTGTTGTAATATCGAGGGTGTCGTATAAACGAGTGTCGTATTAACGATAGTCGCACAAAAATGTGTCGTAATATCGAGGGTGTCATATAAACGAGTGTCGTATTAATGAGGTTAGACTGTACACTGCAGTCATCTCAAAGCGCAGGTAAGTAAAGTATTATAGTAATTGGTAGTAAGCTTTGAACCCAAGTGTGCTTTGTCTTTGTTACCATGGTGTGCTAGAAAATTATGTTCATGCGTGTCCGTGTTCAACTATGTATGCATCCCGAACTTCCAAGTGCCAAATTAGATGTATCCTTTAATTCAACCTGAGTTTTGGTTGGGAGTTTGGTTGTTTTGCATTCAATACTTTTCATGTTCGGAAAGTTTTTGGTTCATGCTTGGAGTCAATGCAGAGGTTTGAGCAAAGAACTCTTTGTATTGGTTCGTTGGGAGCCAAACTTGTTTTAACACCTTGATCTTGATATGCCAAAATGAATTTGACCATCAATATACATCCATATAGAAAGCTCTTTGTTCAAACGTCCACACTGACTCCATGCATGCACCAAAAACTTATTGAATATGGAAAGTTTATATGCAAGACAACCAGCTCCCAACCAAAGCTTCAATTGCATCAAAAGGTCTCTATTCTCATGCAAAATATATAGCAAAAATGCATGACATTATTCAATATCGCAGTCATTGTTGTGCGTGTCATACAAATAGCAAATCACTATTCTCGAATCAAACAACATTTGTGATGTTAATATTCTTTCAATTTTAGTGGTCGACATTGAATTGGTTGACAAATGACTTTGTTGATACACTCTTCATACGAAGTGAACTCTAATTACTCACAATGAGAACATTCAAGCCGAAGGGGGGATGGCAATCCACTTAAAAATTATGCTCTCTCCAAGCAGCGTATTAGCACTATAGTGCAAATTGAGTGAGGCTGGGCAGATAGCAGCTGGCTCTGGCCCTTGCTGGCAACGAATTTATGTTGGCAAACTTACAATAGGAAGCATGTCAGACAGCAAATTCTTCAAGTCATGCCATGAACAAAAAAGCCTGGTAAATAACTCCGAAAACCTTTGTTATGTTAATCGATTTGAAACACCGACATAGAACCTGTCTAAAGACGGTTCTACCTCCAGCCAGCAATTGTTGAGAGTCACAGTGGGTTCACTGTGTAGAAAGTGAGCACATAAGGTAGAAAAACCAAAAACGGTGAATGATCATTACTGGTGCACTAGATTAAGAGTAGAATGATTCTTTTGTGGACCCAAAATGGCTAACTATAAAAGTGGTGGCCCGAATAGGATGCAAAGATTGGTCGGATAGGTGTTTTTTCACACCACTTGCGATCACTATTGGGGCCATTGAGTTCAACCGTTTTTGTGCGCATTTGCACATAGAGTAGGATATTTTGATGCTCAAATTAGGGAGACGCTACAAACAAGTAGGGGGGTTGACTTAGTTACCTCTTTGGGCAAATGTAACTAATTATTTACGTGGTATAAAGTTATGAAACAACCTGCATTCCTCATCATTTCCTCTATTCCATCTCCAAAACATATTACACAAATGATATGTACATTTCCTTGATAAAAACATGGGTATAAGTTCACAACACCTATTGGGGGAAGGATGAAAATGTTGAAAATTGTTGTAGAGCCCAAGGATTGTTATAAGTTTCTATCATATGACTCCTAAATTGGGGTCAAAGACCCCAAATTAGTATAATGAGCTTAAATCGGCATGAATGAAGGCTGCATCCCACCTGACTTTAGGCAATCCAATTTGTAAGTGATAAAACCTTTTGGGTCTATAGGCATGCACCCATTCACACACAATGTAACTCACTTCACATTTTTATTGGGATGTGAGACTTCATTTTAATCTTCTTGCCTTGATGGGTGGCGTTTTACCCAAGGTCCTAGCACATCAATCCTAAACCATACCTCCCCCACCCAACCTTCTCAATAGCGGTGCGCACATGGCGGCGGTCCACATGGCCCCCCCACAGTTGGTTGGCGGGGGGCACATTCAAACCTTTGCCTGCAGGCTAACACGCCAGGCGTGCACAAAGCGCCTTGCTGCGCCTCCCCCGCCTTCCCACATTTACTCTATCCTGACAATTTTTACCCCAACATGTGTCTGTGAGTGTGAGAGAGAAAGGAGAAAATGAGAGTTTGAGAGTGTTGAAGTTGTTCCACAGTAAGAAACTTGCCAAGGAATTACTTGGCGGAGGGCGGCAAACCCGTGACGGGGCGGGGCAAACTTCGCCACCCTCGCCGGCAGAGTGAGGATGACATGCACATAGTGGCGATGAGATTCATCCACTCCGCAAGTGGAGCAGCTGATTGTTGCTCATGTGCGCGGTGCCAATATGTCCAACTTCTATCTAACATGGAAAGTTCTTGGCAAAGCCTCCTCGCTCTCTTTGCCTCATGCTTTGTCGAGCTTGTCCTAAACCATGTTGTTGAAGCAATCAATGATTAATGTGGCTTGACCCGTTGTTGGACACATGTGGCTAACTACAACATTGAAGCAAACCTAAAAAAATTAGCTCCACCCTTATATGTTATCTTTGTGCTATTTCACAATTCCACCTCATATAGTTGCACACACTTCTTGCACCTCAAACCACATTGAAACGCCACTCATAACATTATACAGACCCATGACAGTGTTCCGTGGGACTGACAATATTCTAGGGAATATTCCACACATTCAAACTAAATGTGAAAACACTAGGAATATTCCTTAAAATATTGTCGGTCCCACAGAACATTGTCATGGGTCTGAATAATGTTATGCTCTATGACATAGTTAAGTGCCGGCATTTCTAATGTACACGAGTGCAAGAAATCTCCATAATATTATTCAGATCCATAACAATGTTATGTGGGACTGACAATATTTTACAAATGATTCCCCACATTTTGTCGCAACCCTTGTTAATTTCCTTAACTTATCTTTGTCCGCTTTCCAATTCTAGCAAGTGTCACAAGTGCTAACCTACACATCCCACACACGTGCATGGTTAGCTCCCCATATCGCAGACCTCCAAGCTCATGGCTTGGTCACCAAACCCTCCTACACATGCATTCGAGACTCTCCCCTTCAAAGGTAGCTAATGGTTAGATGTGGACTTCCATCCATGGAAGTCCACTCTTGAATTGATCATTGTGTCGCCAAAGCAATACTACAACAACCCGAAGCATAGTTGCCAAGTATGCTCCGGGGGGGTCGGTCGGCAAAGCCGCCTCACCCATGTAAGCCTCTAGGACTTCCGGCAGGGCCCCTACCCCACTGTCAAGTATCCTTTTGTCTCTCTATAAGGGTTGGGGCCAAGTAGACATTTTCTCTTAGCCGCTGGGGCTAGAAGCCCCCAGCAGCTTTAGACCACCATAACTTCTTCATGTGATCTCTAATGTTATCAAATGACAACTCTATCAACATCTACTCTTTGTGTAGATGCCGATGGACCCCTCACTTGCCCCATTCATGCAAGTATTGAGGAAGTTATGGCTATTCAAACCTAGGCAGTCCCGAGCGCCAATCCCAAGTCACTGCTGTCCCAGGGCGCCGTCCCGGGACAGCGCCCCACTCAAATTGCCATATCTCCTTGCTCACACCTCTGATTGAGGTGTTCTTGAGCATGCTAGAATCCGGACGCCATAAGCTACTCATTACTCATGGCCTTACCCTCATGACTCCCAGTCTTTGTGGGTGAGAGGCATTCTCAACGCCCGGGGCCCTCACCCACACTAGGATCACTTGGGCCCTCTCACCAATGGCGCCACAAGTCCTGGGTGTCACTCCAGGGTCCCCCTTGTGCCCATGGTGTTGTGGGCACTCCTCATGAAGAGGTGCGCGACACATTCAGTAATTGTGGCAATTGAACCCATTATACTCTAAATTACTTATAGATAATGAGGTCATGCTCATTGGGTGTTGATTGAGTCCGAGTCACAAATGGAATCAAGTCCCAAATTTTGAATTTTGAATAAAAGAAAAAGAAAAGATATAGATGCTCTAAACTGTCATGGTACTACACTGCATGTTGCGCTCAACTTTAGTTAACTAGATATAACTATAGTTAACTAGATTTTTTGGTAGACCGAAATTAAAACAACTAAAGTTAACTACATTTTTTGGCAGGACAAATCACGAACAACTATAGTTACGAAAGGCAACTAGTTAACTAATAGTTGAATTGGTTGGTTAGTTGTCCAAGGTCTGGAAGGTTGTGAACTGCACCACAACAATCACGGTCTACTTAATGAGGGTGTGTTATATGAACAAAACGTAACCGAATGAAACCAAACCAAAACAAAAACCCGGGTTGAAAATCGGATCGTGAATTGCAACTTGTGATGATGGCAGGGAAGCAGATCCAAGCCCTGGAACTCTCTGGAGGCAGAAAATTTGAGCTCTAAGTTATGTATGTATGTAACCTCCACAGTCCCTTCAAGTGAGGAGAGAATGCGAGCAAATTAACCGTTTCCAAAATCCCACACTAAAGTTCCTACAGATTGGAGGGTAGATATATGTGGCTTAACAAACAAGCCTGAGGAAATGAGAAGTGTAATGACGATGATGAATATTACTTCACATATTTCTAGGAACAGAGTGATCAGGAATGTAAAAAGAGCTGTGAAGCTTGTCTCATGCGGCTATGGCGATAATTGTGCCTTGACCTCCAAAGAGTGAGATCTGATGCAACAAGATTTTCAGTCTCAAAGCTGATAAAAAGATTATCAAAGCAATAATGATGAAGAGTACAACAGTAATGAAATGTGAGATACAAACTGCCACTTCAGCTTCAAAGAATTGCTAAAAGATGAGGAATACATAGTGGTAAGTTATAGCATGCCCACACTTACTAGTGTGGGCAATAAGCAAACAACTCCTACTAGCAGGGATCACTTTTAGAGTTGGTTTGGCCAGTGAAAGTCATTGGATGTAACCAATGATAGTAGGAATCATTTACTGGTGGCTTGCACCAATAAGTGTGGGTGGGCTATTAGGGTGATGATGCCCCCTTCCCACTTGATTTTATTTCAACCTAAAAGTTCGTTCTAAAAACATGGCCTTCACACCATCAACGCTATCTAGTCCCGAGCCTAGTTGGCAAAGGACGTGACATGGTTTAAAAGCGGATGTTTTAAGCTTCAAGCACTGACCCTTCCTTCGGTACTTACAGATGAGGCAAGAATGTAGGACCTTTATAAGTGTCGTGTCCGGCCCTTGTGATTGGTTGCTTTTAGTCTTAGCCATGAGGGCACGAGGAGCTCCACCAACAAATACTAATGATAAGATAGATGAGTGGTAAGGCATTTGGGGATGGGACAAAAAATATCCAACATGTCATCGCTTGGTAGATAAAACAATGAACATGTGTGCACGCCACTTAACTAAAACCTACTCGAATTCTTCTAGAGCAAGTTCTTATAGGTACACTGGGATGGTTGGGTGCAGTGTTCAAGATTGAAGACTTCAATGCCCTTCAAAGGCGATTTGGCCCTTCAAAATATACCTCTCTCAAAACAACCCTTCAAAACGCAACCCCAAATTGAAAACAAAGACATCACTTGAAGTCCTTGATATAATCTGCCCACCACACGAACCAACAAGCGTAGGGCATTGTCACTACAAGAAGTGGAGTTAGATGGTTGATTCTTAATTCTTCACATTGTATTGGAAACATATACCATATAAAATTCATGCACAAGTTTAATATGAGTTTTGTATTTCATTTTTAGATTCTTAGATTGACGTCTTGGATTTGAACCAGCACTTCAACTGAAGGGCTGAAATTTGAGAGCCCTTCAAAATGAAATTCATATGACGGCTGCAATCTTGAACACTGGTTGGGTGCCTCCGCATAACTGAGAGAGCTTTACCCAATTTTTAGGTAAGACTTTGGTTATTTGGTAAAGCCATCTGGGGATGAGCCTTGAGCAAACTGGGTTTCGTAGAGGAGCTCAGCGAAGAAATATGTGAAGAGAAATGAGACAAAGATAGCAACGTAATCTCGGAATTCTCATGATCTACATGAAAAGTGGAAACCCTAACATTTGAAATTACCACCTTCACCGAACTGCTCTCAGAACGGGAAAAAAAGAGGCAGTACTTCAATTTTCAAAGCAACGTTATGAACACTGATACAAAGGGCCACTTCACACACGAGCCAAGGCCCATGACTATGAAATGGTATGGGCCCTTGACTATCATCCAAAGGCCGTACCATGGGTGTTGGACAAGCCACTTTGTGTAGTGATGGGTCCTCAACCATAGTGTGAAGTGAGATTGGACCATGTTGAGGGACCATTGCATATTGTATTGGTGGGAGAAGTGGGCAAATCCTATCTCACTAGTTACATAGCTTCATTCTTTTTCCTTTTTTCTTCTTAATTTTTTTTAAAAGTTTTACATTGGTGAGGGAAGAAAGGAAAATATGATGGATCATCTTGAGAAAAGAGGGAGGATTCTTGTTGCATTGGCTTTATATTGGTGATTGCACATGATTCTACAACATGTGCTTGATATGCAAGCATTGCCATCCAATGGAGAATGGGAAAATGCCATGATTTTGAGCATTTGCTTTGAGAGTATGAAGATGAGCAGTCGTAGTGTGTGGGCATTTGAAAGAAATATAGGGTTCACCGATAGGTTATTATTGGGTTATTTCACAAAACAAATTCAAGCAAAGACGTATATGTCATAATACATTCAAGTTTCTTTGTGAGAGATTAGGTTAAGAATACACATATGAGACAGACAATCTTAGTTGAGAGTTGAATTGTAGTGTCATTACAAAGACTTGGGACTAGAAACCTAGTGAATCATAGGAGAGGTATATGGGGTGGCTAAGAGTACAATTTCAAAAATAATGAGAATTTTTTTAGATTGCTAAGAGTTCATTTGCAAGGGACTTTTGTGCAATTTCCACGTCCAGGTTGGTTTAAGGTTCTAGCACAAGAATTTGAGGCCCTTTATGGAATTTCTCATATTATGCAAGCAACCGATGGACCTCACATTTCAATTCTTGCACTTGTAATTGGAGGAGAAGATTATTATTGTCAAAAATTATTTCATACAACTTTATTACAAGGTATAGTTGATACAAAATGTGTATTTTGGGATTACGAATTTGGATGGGCAAGAGGTATGCATGATTGGACATTGCTCTAACTAACAAAAGTTGGAAGAGAATGCATTAAAGATAAATTCTTACCTTATAGGCTAATTGGAGATTGTGCATATCTAGTGCGACCATGGATTTACAACCCATTCAAAGGTTGCATAGAGGGTTTAGAAGGTTATAAAGCAAATTGGAATTTGATTCACAGTTCTACTCGCATATGTGTAGAACGTGTTTTTAGGATTCTAAAGGAAAGATGGAGAATTATTCTGAAAATGATTGATATACCATTATGGAATATGGTTGATATAGTTGCTACATATATTGTATTATACAATATGTGTATAATTGGCAAGGCCAAATTTGATATGAAATGGATAGAAAAAACAAAGAGAGAATTGAAAGACGAATAGAGATTAGATCATTGAGAGAAAAACAAGAAATGAAGGCTAAATAGTAGCTATAAGTGAAGTAAGAAATATCAATATTACAAAAATAGTGCAGGAAGAACAAAAGAGGTTAACAAAGATATTGAAATTTTCTTGATAAAAGAAAATGAAAAAGATGAAGATTAACTACTGGAGGCTAAAAATTTATATAAATCAATAGCCAAATCATTGTGATAGATGAAGCTTCAAAAATATTCAAATCTAGGATTTTATGATATGAAAAATGAATATAATATGAGTAATGGTTATAATTTTTGTAGTAAGGTTGTCATATGAGCATCCATATTTTTTAATAAATTTTTTGTATCATGAAAAGATGTAATTAAATTGGAAAAATTGCTAATTATTTGTTCCAAAAATTCCTCCATCTTGTATTGAGTTTTTTTTATTTTTTTATTTTTTTGTAGTAATTGGAGATAATTTCTCTTATGTGTCTTGAATATTGTAGTATTTATCATCATTTTGAGCATTTGATGGCATTTGATTGACAACACTTACACGATGTCCATTCTACATATGCATCTGCTCATAATATTGATATTCATATCTATTATGGTCTAAAATTTTATTTAAACATTTATTATTTTTGTATTTCATCATATGAACATTGTATTTCTTCTTGTAGGCTAGCCAAGTTCTTCTAAAATTGCACAAACTAGAAACCATATGAGCATGAAGCTTAATCCAAACATTCATTCATGTTCATATACAACCAATGAAATTTTGAAAAGAGGACCATTGGATTAAATACAATATGTCTTCAATTCTATCAATTTGATGGAAGCAACTTTGTGATCTAAAGTACCTCTAAGATGTTAGGCCATAACCAAAAATAGTAGAATTTGATTCCAGACGCATGTCTAAACTACTAAGTCCTCAATGGAGAGAAATGGGAGTGGGGGATGTAGACTAATTGGCAAAGGGCAAAGACCTTTAAAAAGGTCCAATTGCCCAATCTAAATCTGATTTTCTTGCATTTTCATCATCAATGATTCAATCAAATTATTTCATATCTTATTTTCTTGCCGACTTTGTAGATTCTTCTTCCATCGTACTAGGAATGGCTACGAGGGTTTCAATCTCATAATTTTGCTATTTAATAACAACCTCTTCTTCACCTTCCAAATATTCCAACTTAGTCTCATCAATTTTTGTCTTTTTCTTTGGTGTTCCTGTAGTTTAGATTTTGGTTACAAACAAACCTAGGAAAACAATCAAGGAAAACTTTAAAGGTGATTTTTGTATCATCTAGGTGTCTCAGATAAGTTTTATTAGGAGAATCACAAAGTTATTTCGTATCATTTTAGGTTTTAACTAACAATTAGGTGATGATTTAGGAGATAAAGGCTTCAAAATCACTCAATATCAGTACATGCAATTGTGACAGTCATTCAACCTTACTCCATTTGTTTAGTCAATAGTCTGGTAGTGAGTTCATTTTAATTGGACCAAGTGCGGTGCACAAGTATAGGCGCAGCCATAGTCAATTGTCTTGCATAATATATCCCATTTTGTCTCTTTACCAAAGCCAAGGGCACTTTGGTGTTTTCAATGGTCTTGTATTAATTAATCATCTTTAGTATAACTTGAAATTGCAGTGCAATCATTTTTTCAGGATTTTCCGTCTTCTGTGATTAACTTATGTTTTTAATTATGCCGTCTGACTATAGTCTTTGGCCTTGCTTTTACCAAAATAATCGTAACATCTCTCTGGGCAATGTAGATCAAACCGTGCTTATTGATTAAGTTTTTTATGGCATGATTCTTTTATCTTATCATGAAGAATTTAATGTTCAATTTGCACCCTCATCTCCTCGTCAAACACTCCATTTAAGGTTCAAGACTATGGTTCAGTATATTATTTATCCGACTGGTTCTTAACTCGGTATTATCCTTGCAGTAATTCGAAATGAAATTACATAAATTCATGACAGATTCCTAGTGCACTTACCAAGATTATCTTTGGTGAAATTGTTGATCATCCTCCACCTCTTCGTAGTCAATTGTCTTGGGAACTTGAACTCTTTCCTCTCCTGCCAAGAGTTAAGATAATGGACTACAAATATTATCACACGGGGCAAGGCTAAGGCCTTGTCAATTTCTCAACAGCATAAGTCAACATACAATTGGCATTGATGATTTTCCTAAGTTACACACTAAAAGGCATTCCATCAACTGAGTTATCCTGATCATTAGCATTTCTTTTTAAGCAATTCAGTCAATTGTTTGTAAATTTGTTATCTCAGGCCTGCTTGAACTTGCAACTTTGGATTTCTTTTCAGAGTTCTTTCCCTTTCTGAGTAGGGTATTTGTACCTGGGAATCACTCACAATACTTACAAGGCAATAGACTTACCAGCCTTAGCACTCATGTTTTAATTCTCGATAATCATTACATGAATCCAAACCTCTCTTGTTAGACCATATCTCGCTCAGACAATGGCCTTGCGAATCATTCACTTTGCCCTGACAACTTACTTTAACAATATACTCAGGCGATAATATGCAACAATATTATCTCAAGCATTTCATATACTACAGGTTTAATCATCAATGGTTCTTTACTCATTTCCTCTTGGGGAAATAAATCAAATTACACTTAGTGATCCATATGCAGACATGACCATAGTCTCATAACAATCACGGACCCTCTAGATTAACTCATTGATTTCTCCAATAAACATCAACCACTCCAACAGGGGTTACTCATACTTAATGACATCACAATTCTCTCAGGGCTCAGGTAAATTCAGATTTTGATTTCTACAAAACTTGCTCACTCCAGCAACTTACAATCCCGAGGCTATAGACTTAATATAAGGTCCCTGATTTATCTTCTCATCATCACAGACTCCAACTCTTGTTTACTTTGCTTCACGGATCAAATCATAAAATAATACACATAATTATCTCACACAAGAATATACTCCAGTACATTCATCCTGAAGTTATTCCAATTACTTCCCAATTCCAACAATTAAAGTTGCGCAGAAAGCAAATATCTCTGGCTTCACAATGATATTAATTTCCAAAATTATATCAAAGTTTTGGCTCACCCAACCTCTCTTGCTCTTCTCTGAGAATTCCCTTTTTGTTTCCCAACTTCTATATATCTAACTGAGAGCCTCTCAGATATCAATAATTACAATGGTTAATATCAGATTATTGTCTTTACTAATCCCTCTTTTTGATATCTCAAGACTATTGCTTGTTCTCATTGGTTTATTTGGGAAGTTTTGGGTTCACTAGAGACTTTGTTTCCACACATGTCACATTTGTATTTCTACTACCTTCGACATTTTACGGCATTTGTGATCCAGTCAGTTCTACATTATTAAACAACTAAAAATTGTTGAAATTCCTACTTCCCAATGAGGGTTTGTGCAACCCGAATTGTGCGAATCCATGACATCCAAGGAGAATTTTGACTCCATTGTTGGGTTTCAGAACCACTCCCATCTTGCGAGAAACCTGTCATCGACGGAAAAAAATTGTCAAAAAAATTTCGATCAAAAAAATTGTTTACTACAATCACACATACTAACAAGCTCCAAACACTTCGACTTGTGGGCAGTTGGTAGAAACGACCCTCTGCCTCTTTCTAACTAATATGTCTTGAAAAAATTATTGTTAGAAAAATTATTAAAATATTCCTAACATCCATTGAGAGTTGTTTCACTACCATAATCTTCCGGAATTTGCATCAAGCCTACCTCTTGGAGGTAAGCCTGACGCAAATTCCAGCATACCATGCACCCTTATTCACATCCTGCCATGTAGGACTCCATGTTGACTTTTCATCCACGAAGTTTTCTGTGGGCCTTTAGGTGTTCACTTCCTAGTGTGAAGTGAACTTGGACGATCTCCACCCTTTTGACCAATGAGAGCTCTTACATTGCAATGGTCATGGGCCTTCAGTCTTGTGTGTGAAGTGGTCCAAAAACTTCAAACCCTACCAAACATGTGACCACAAGTTGAAAATGCCCAACATCCTAGTTGCCAACAAATCAAATGTCGAAACATGAGGAAGTTATTTCCACACTGGAATTATTTGTGTATTGTGCTACAAAATCATCGCATCACATCGCATCGAGCAAATTCTCAAGCACACAATGAAAGAAGGTAGGGTTTTGGCCATTGGATGAGCTCATCCATCATTCATGACAGTATTTGTCCACTTATTCATAAGAAGTGTCATCAGAAAAGTTACCACAATGACATAAAATACCATACAACACTAAATATCATATTTAGTGTACCTATGTCCAACACTAAATATCATATTTAGTGTACCTATGTCCAACACTAAATATCATATTTAGTGTACCTATGTCCAACATTCCAAAGTAGAGAATGACAACTACATGAATGGAACTTCACAGGTTTTCTCTTTTGAATTTAAAGTAAGTTCTCTAAATTCCGTTATAATGTTCGATAATTTTCCTCAAGTCTTGAACTTGTAGGGTTATGGCCAACGGAAGTGTATTTAGACGGCCCCTTCTTTTGGGCTCTCACAATTTCGACCTTTTGAATCCCAAAGTTGTGGGTTGCTTCATTTATGAATTTCCTCTTTTTTTTCTCAGGATAATTGTTTTACTAGGAAGTAAGTCCAAGAGTATTGGAGGAGTATAATGGGCCTTGTCTTATTCATTGTCCACCAAAGTTCAGGTCATATTTCTGCACTAAAAACATGAGTTATTTTGCAAGACAATCACGACCCTGAGGCTTCCCTCACTGTTCAATTCATTCAATTTTTAGATGGGTGGGGTTGTTTCAACCGAACCGAATTGGTCTACATCCATTTTGCAGTTGAGTTCACTCACTAGTGGCAATGCTCTTAGGGGACTGGTTACATTGGGTGGTTATATTGGTTATATTTGGTGGTTACATTGGGTGGTTACTGGTTATATTGGGCGGTTATCGGAAATGGGTCTGTCTACCATAAGTAATTGAACTGCATGTATAAATAGTAAGACCGTTTGTCCATGCATTGATGCTCATTACTGTTTCATCAGACAGCTTGATGATTGTCACAGCCTCGGACCGGCCTTCCTCTTAAATACACCAGTTCAATGCATAATGGAGGACATTTCCCGTATTACGAGCTGGGTGGTTGTTGTATGCATGACACATGTCTTCATGAGAAATTCGCCGGAACGACAAAGAATATGGGCAGAAATTTTCAAATTCGACTTTGTATATTCTTTGGTGTATATAGAGCTACAAGAGCTATATAATGGGCACCTGAAAGAATGTACATATAATACCTACACCGACTGATTATTAAGCTCAGAATTATCTGCACAAATTGGGCAAGATAATTCATTTCATTCCACTGCCCGTGCAGCACGCACGAGATTTGCAGGAACGAATTACTGTATGCATAATTATGAAACTGTATATAGTATAACTCGATGCCACTGTTACAAAGGTCCAGAAGTTCTTCCTGTGATGCCTGGGCACATGAGTCTTGCGTGCACCTAGGCTACCACGTTATCAGGTGATCAATAAGTACTGTGTTTTTGCTGCAATTGCGTCAAATAAGATGCTGTGGACTGGTTCCCCAAATAAAGGTCAACAATTGTGAGCTCAGTTGGACTCTTCTGCTCGCTTATACCAATTGATCCTTGCATTGATACAATGCTCAAGAAATTGAAACAGAATGCAAGAATTGGTGTTCCAGGCAATCCAGTAGTTTCCTCCCCATTCTGGCTCCAGAGATTCTGTTGACTTTAGACAACTGGTCTGCATCATCGTTAACTTGTCACCCGGAAAGTAAGTGCCTAATAAGAAGCCAAAGAGTGGTTGTGAGTGTTTTTGTGTTTGTTTTCTTGTCTTTTTGTATTTGTCATTTGACGGGGGGCGGGGGGGGGGGCACAAAGGAACGGTAGGCAACGAGAGAGCATAAAACAACCTCATTAGGGGACCTCTAAGGTATGTGTGCTTAAAAGTAGCATCATTTTTATGGCAACATCATTTTTTCATTCTTCAAGTGTCAACAAATGAGTGCAATGGTGCATTAAGTAAGCCAAAGATTAAAGCCAATAACTATATGTGGCATTAAGTACAAAATAACACCACGTTGGCTAATCATAGTGGTAGTGTAAGGCCCAATCCACACGGGAGGAAACTTGCATGAACGGTACTGAGTTGGATGAATAGCATTAGTTCAAATGAGCAAGTGGTTGGTTCTCCTTAAACCGGGGTACTTCCTCTGCCTCTCGTGTGGGTTGGGCCTAAGAAGGACGACAGAGCCATCTAAGAAGAGCACCAACTCTGGCCAATCTAAGTGGTTAATCTAGGATCTACTTGCTCAACAAGGCGGCGTAAGAAACGTTCCATAAAAGATGAACAATACTCTCATTTAACAAAAGACTCTTACATGATAAAAGGATGATATTGAGGTGGTTTTCACCTAACTACCCAAACATTAGCCTCTATGACATCAAAAGACTCAATGTTTCACTGCACCTTGACAATTTTATAGAAATCACTAAAAAAAAAATTGCATAGATTTTTCAGCGCGTACCTTCGAACCCATTTGCTAACCTAGGTTAATTTTCTTTAAAATTTCCAAAATTGATAAGAAGCCCAGAATAAGCAAAACAACACATGAGGATGTCACTTTAAGGACCGCGTACGTTAAGCTTCCAAAGGATTGTTTTACTCTTGCATGACACTAATATCATAGCAGTCCAGATGATTGGACGAAACTTGGAGTCCGGCCACCTTTCAGTATCGAAATCCATTAGTTTCACTCTTTCCAAGTAATGCACTTGGAAAAGTTATGAATAACATGCCAAATGGTTTTGGATTTGCTACAACTTTGTGGCCTCTTCCCAAAAAGGCTTCAGTCTCTGGAGAAGACATACTAATAAGCAGTGTCTGGGGAGCTTTTTGGGCATAATCAGTCAAAAGCCTAGTGTTTCCAAGTCCAACCGGGTGCATGATGTTATGGTCTTTCGGATTCTATTTATTAACTTGAGGTACATTCCCGAGATTCCTCTGAAATGATCGGTAATTTTCCTGAAGTCCTGAACTTCAACTCGCAATTTGGCAAATTCGACCAGTTCATCTGGAACTAGTGGTCGGCCTCCCCGGTCAATGCTAATAATTTAGGGCCCATGGTTTTTGGGTCGATGTTGCCAACCAGAACATCACATTTGTACAACACCACCATGCACACCTATGTCCGGGAAGAACCGGCGGTTAGTTACAGATGAACCGGTTGAGTTTGAGAAATAAGCGGTTGAAGCTGGATACTTCAGAAGAATTACCAAACATTTTAGAGGAATCTATAGAATATACCTCAAATGAATGAAAGCAAAACTAAAAGATGTCAACATGTAACCGACTGGATTTAGAATCACTAGGATCTTGACCAACTATGCCCAAAAACCTCCGGGCATTGATGCGCACAACGCAAGAGGAACTTCATTACAACAACCACCACCACCACCTCGGAGTGCTCCCAAGCAGGGTTCAAGATTGAAGCCCTCATATGAGTTTCATTTTGAAGGGCTTTCAAAATTCAACCCTTCAGTTGAAGGGTTGGTTCAAATCCAAGACATCAATCCAAGAATATAGAAATGAAATACAAAACTCATATTAAACTTGTGCGTGAATTATATGGTACATGTTTCCAGTACAATGTGAAGAATTAAGAATCAACCATCTAACTCTATTTCTTCTAGTGACAATGCCCTACGCTTGTTAGTTCTTGTGGCGGGCAGATTATATTGAGGACTTCAAGTGACGTTTTCATTTTCAATTTGGGGTTGTGTTTTGAAGGGTTGTTTTGAGAGAGGTATATTTTCAAGGGCCAAATCGCGTTTGAAGAGCATTGAAGACTTCAATCTTGAACACTGCTCCCAACTTCCCAAGCCACGCATGCTTACTAAATAAACCAATATTGGAATCCGTTTACCTCCAGATCACTCTAAAGCCCATTCTAGGATAAATCCCTTGATGACCAAGTGATTTTTAAAAAGAAGAAGAAGGTCTAGCAATGATTGGAGCCTGCTCATAACCTATCCAGTATAACAATATTTAGCATTGGAGGCGGCTTCCATTTCTAAAAAGCACTCATGCCTGAGGTAGAGTGTGCTAAACCAACACCCAACCCCAAAGCAAGACCTATAAGTGCCTCCCAATCACCAACTCTCTACTACTTTGAAATGTTCTTCATGGAAAAGGAGTGCCTAGGCACACAAAGTGACAGGTTAACCCTTAAAGGTCAAAGGGGGGGGGGGTGAGAGGGCCTCTCCCATCAGCCTATGTTTACCCCATTTCAGACCTCCATGTAATTCTTTTAGTGCGATCGGCATATATATTTAGATATGGAATTATGAGATACACATTTTGGGGAATTTTTTTTGCAATTCCGACATGTTTTGACGCTATCTTATGGTCAAATAGTTTAGGGTCAACGCGGCCTTGAGAGGGCCGCTCCGTCGTTTAAGGGTTAAGGTGTTATTAGTGCCAGCACCTCATACCGGCCTCTACTACCTCAATATAGGGTAGGTAACCGGCTCCACTCTATCTCGGGTCAGTTCAAGGTGGGTTTACGGTGGCTTGTCAATTCAATGCCTATTCTAGCCATTCTATTCACCAGGGGGCGCGGGGGCGGGGGGGGGGACGATTCAAGCCCACAAAGCCAAGGGGATCAGTTCTGGGCAGCAAGGGAATTGGTGCCCCACGATACAAGGGGGTCAATATCTGGGGATGCAAGGGGGTTAGTACCAGTGTTGGACTGGTATCACCTTTAAGTGATACCAGTAGGGTCATGGTATGGCATATATGAAAATGCAAACCATAAGCAATGGTATAGTAATTTTTATTTTTTTAAATTTGGAGAATGGTGTGAGCCCAAATTTGTGCTCACAATTCGATTAACATGTTCAAAACATTAAAAACATAAAAATTAGTGATGACTGAGTTAGTTGAATGTTTTGTTGGGAGTGAATTTCGAGTTTAGATTTAAGTAGATTTAAAGGGTTGAATTGAGGTTTAAGGAAGAAAGTTAGAAATTAGATTCAGTGTTGTTTGGGATTAGGATAGTCCGGGTTGCAAAAGCTAGGGGTGTGTTACCCTTGGGGTAAGAACCTTGGACAAAATGGAAATTAGAGCCGAAGGGGTAAAAGGGAAATGCCCTTTAACCGAATCGGAAATGTTAAGGTGGTAGGTTAGTAAGTAGGTGGGTTAAGTTGGATCAATCAACCAAGCAAGCAAAAATCAAGCGGCGGCGGAGAAATTTAAATTCCGGAAGCGGCCAAGAAAAGAAAAGGAGGTGACGGTTGCCTCCCCTCATTTACCACCGAGGGCTTAATTGCCACCAATCAAGGGACGGGCCCCTCGGTTGAAGGAAGGAAAAATGGGTCCGACCCTTCATTGAAAGGGTATAAAAGCCCCCTCTTCTCCTTTCATTCCCCCCCCCCACATTTTCAGTTAGCACGGCGAAGCCCTTGCGATTTTTAGTTAGGAAGCTCTCTCTCTTCCTCTCTTCATTTTGTTAGGAAGATCAGCAAGCATTCATGTGGACTTAACTTGGGATTCTTAGTGTTAGAACTCTTGAGAAGAGGTGGTGTGTTTTTTAACACCCCCCTAAGTGGCTGGGCCAAGTTCAATCTAGTGTAGTGGATTCTGAATTTGTGATTTAGATTTCAGATTTTGAAGGAATGTAACCCTCTTTGTTGGCTTTCCAAAGAGCCTAAGTTTGTTAGAATCAGAGTTCGTGAGCAAAAGTTATGAGAGTTTGAACAAGCTGCCTTTGAAATTTTACACTCTGACTTTGCAAGAGCGCATCAGAATTGCAACACATGAAAATATTTTGAGATTTGAATGAGTCAAAGGTTTTGTTTTTAGCTTTCCAAATTACTAGCAAGTATTCCAATTGAAGCTAGTGAGCGAAGGTTGTGACCATTCACGAGAAAGGGGGTTGCTGCCTAACGAAAAGGGTTCAGTTCACCCAGCTGGGAGCCCCCACGGGCGTTCGCCCGTGGGCTCTGGTGTGAGTGTAGATCCTTAGATTAGCTTTCCAAAAAGCCTAACCTCATAAAAATCAGATTCAGTGAGCGGAAATTGTGGCCGTTGGCGTAAAAAAAATGCTGTTGCCTAACGAAAGGGGGGCAATCCACCCACTTGGGAGCTCCCACGGGCGTTCGCCCGTGGGCTTTGGAGTGAGTGTAGCTCTTTAGATTAGCTCTCCACGAAGCCTAACCTTATAAAAATTGGATTTCGTGAACGGAAGTTGTGGTCGTTTCTGTGAAAAGGGGCTGCTGCCTTGTGAGGAGGGGTCAGTCCACCCATTTGGGAGCCCCACGGGCGTTCGCCCGTGGGCTTAGTGAATGTAGCCCTTTAAGTTGGCTTGTCAAAAAACCCAGGGTTGGTAAAAGTAGGAGTTGGTGAGCAAAATTTCTGGCCGTTGAAGTAAAGGGTGAATGTTGCCGTGCGAGGGAAGGGCACTTCACCCAGTTAGGAGCCCCCACGGGCGTTCGCCCGTGGGCTTTGGTGTGAGTGTAGATCTTTAGATTAGCTTTTCAAAACTCCTGACCTTATAAAAATCGGATTTAGTGAGCGGAAGTTGTGGCCGTTGGCGTGAAAAGGGGTTGCTGCCCAACGAGGGGGGGTTACTTCACCCAGTTGGAAGCCCCCACGGGCGTTCGCCCGTGGGCTTTGGAGGGAGTGTAACTCTTCAGATTAGCTTTCTGAAGAGCCTAACCGTACGAAAATCGGATTTCGTGAACGGAAGTTGCGGCCGTTTGCGAGAAAAAAGGATGCTGCAGTACGAAAGAGGGGTCTTTCACCCAGTTGGGGGCCCCCACGGGCGTTCGCCCGTGGGCCTTTGCACACTTGCACGGATGCATCGACCATCGCCAAGCAAAAAGGGGGTCCAACAGAGTGTGTTTTGCATCTAAATTCATCGGAGCATGAGCGTTGAGTTCTGAGGTTAAGAGTCAACAAAGACATGTAAGCCATATACTTCCACTCGGACTACAGACGCAAAGGGTGGGGGTTTATGGCTGACAAATGGTATGTGCAACAATAATTGGACATTTGTGTTATTGCAAGGGTATGTATAGCACAATATTCAAAGTGTACATATTGTGTCAATAGCAATAATGGTTTGGTATTCAGTACGGTCCACAATACTTGTATTAAATGGGAAAAATTTATAAGTGATTTGAAAAATGACTTGAAACAAC
This sequence comes from Polytrichum formosum, assembly GCA_964035585.1. NCBI lineage: Eukaryota > Viridiplantae > Streptophyta > Polytrichopsida > Polytrichales > Polytrichaceae > Polytrichum > Polytrichum formosum. The sequence goes on along the minus strand of OZ037935.1, from coordinate 21,439,167 downwards.
CATGCATATTATTGAATATATTCCGGGAAACTCGAGCCTTTTCATTCAAGCATCAAAAACATGTACAAAATGGGAAGGCCGCAGCCTTATCTTATACTAAATCACTCTACATCCTCTTCAAAACATCCTCTACATACCCTTCACAAAAAACCCACTAAAATCTTGATCTCTCACCGCAATACTGGTCCTGGAACGGTTCCTCATTTTCAAAACCAGCCTGGTAGGGTTTCGGGGAGGTCCCCGCCTCCGACCTACCCGCCCATTAGGGTTTGCCTATGGTATCGTTCAACGACCTACCCGCGGGTATGGTTGGTTAAACCCATACCCTTCCCCGGGCACATACCCATGTTTGACCACAATACCGGTCCAACACTAGTTAGTACCCGGGATGCAAGGGGATGGTTCTACAACCAAACCAGGTGGAATCGTGGAGGTGGCCATGTTTGACTTTGATCTAGGTTGGGTCTAGTACCCAACTATGTTGTGTTGGTTCTAGGCAATCTTGTGTTGATTCTAGCCAATGAAGGTTGGGATCCTCATATTATGCAAGGTCATCATACAGGGGGCCTAGGGATCGGTTTAAGGAAGCCGGTAGTTTGACTTTGAATATTCATCAAATATTCAATTGAGGCTATTTTTTTTCCTTTGTACCTATGTTTTAGCCCAAAGGCTAGTATGATTATTATTATTATTTTTAATATCAACCACATTACCCATATGTAAGTGCAATAGCTTAATGCGTTGGTTTAAGCACCCTCTGCCTTATATGTTCTCCATTCTCATGTCCATGTTAGTGAATTTCAAGCTAAATCTGGCAAGTAGGGAGCCTCCAACATGAATTATGCAGACACAATCAATTAGAATTCTTGGGCCCATGGAAATCAGCTACACTACTGAATAATGTTATGTGTAAGCAACTTATTTCAACAAAATTATTACAAATAATCGACTGATTTGTTCCTAAGATTTTGGTGCATTTTTGGTCCAGCCAATCCTTATTACCAAACACCTTCTGATTACAAATTTCCCACCCAGTCCAAGGGACAAAGCTTGCGATCCATAATCAAATAGACCCAAGTTGCTTGAAACGTGTGGAGAATTATTGTCAAGCAAACATACTTCTTGTGCAAGAGAAATATGCCAGGACAACAGTGGAGACTTTTGGCAATTTAAGACTAATAGCCCACCCACACTTACTAGTGCAGGCCACCAATGAACAGTTCTTACTAGCAGGGGTCACTTTTAGAATTGGTTTAGCCAAAGAGCCACTGGATGCAACTAGTGCTCGTACTCACTAGTCACTGGTGGCCCGCACTAGTAAGTGTGGGTGGGCTATAAGAGCACGCTTCCATGTGCTAGCCAATTCATCAAAAACCAATAGATGACAAACATTTGGACCTCATTCCACATGGCAGTGTGTGCTATTTCCCTTGGATTGCAAGATTTGACATCGATTTATAACAGGGGGGAGTTGAAGTTTGAGAGGGGGCTTCACCACCTCTTAGCCACCTCTCTATTCAACTGGAAAATGACATCCATTTGAGGGGAAAAGCGGAAAAGAAGTAGTTGCTCGCATAACTAGTTGGTGTGGACCCAAAATTGATGTATTTTACAATGATTTTTTCCACAAAAACATATTTTTATTGTTCAAAACTTGCTCAAAATTCTTATTTTCTTGGATATATTCTCATATCTCTACAATCTCAAGATGTACAGTTCATTAGATTCATGCATGCAACACACAAAATGGGAAAGTGTGATAATGGTCACATTCCAACTTGCATGTTGGTCAACAAGACAAGTTTACTCTCTCATATATATGTCTCCTACCCACCCCCACCTCCATCCCACAACACACCATAACACACATGGAAGATATAGGGCTCAACCAACAAGACTCTTGAAGATATTGGCAAAAGCTTCACCGATGTTGATGAACTCTAATTTGCTTCACTAAAATGGCCGGCACATGAAAGTGTGCCCTAAGGAATGAGGATGTTATTTGGTTCATATTTCACATTCTCCATTTTTTATTGATTGAATTTGCATCTTCAAATTTGTGTTGCATCAGCAGATCTAAAGTAAAGCATCAACAAAAACTCAACCTCCCCCAATTTAGTTACAGTTATGGGAAATGCATGTTTGTTGATTCCTTAATTGAATACTTAGGTTCTTCGGTTCGTGTTCGCTATTGAGTGAGGTGCAGTCTATAAATTTGAAAAATGTACTCCAATCACTACAAGAAAAACGGTCCTTTACAACTTGTCCATAGTGACTTAAATGGTCCAGAACGACTCAATTCTTGCGAAAATAAGTCGTTCTGGACCATTTAAGTCACTATGGACAAGTTGTAAAGGACCGTTTTTCTTGTAGTGAATATCATTTAAACACGTGTCTTTATGGTGTTGCTCTTTGATCCTCACCCTAACCACACACCAATCAAATATAGGTAACCGAATAACACCCACACACCTTTAATATCTGTTCCGTCTTGGCTGAATCTACAAAGGATTATCGGTCCGTGTCTGGGGAGATTTTAGGGCAAAATCGGTCGAAAATCCTCGCGTCTTCCAAGTCCAACCAGTTACATGATGTTGTGATCTTTCGGCGTTTCTTTATATATCTCGGGTACATTCAAAGATTCCTATAGATGTGGGTAGATTTCCTGAAGTCTTGAAGTTGGACTGGCTCACGCATTTGTGGAGATATCACCAGATACTTGGAGAGCACAATCGTCCATTTTCTTTGTATCTTTCTCTTCGATCGCCGCTAGCTCTCTCTCTCTCTCAAGGTCTAGCTCTGCCCCTTTTCCCTCACCAAGAGCCTGGGCAAAATAGTGGTCTGGCTTCTGGAACAATGTTCAGGTGACTCCGCCTTTGCTAACTAAAGAAACACATACGTTAGCACGGAATGTACTGCCACTGGACTCTTACGACCAGCTTGTAACTTAACTTAGTATGGCCGGCTTCGCGACTTCAACAGCTACAGTAATCTCTCGCTTAAATACGCACCTGTTTAAGTACGCATCCCGATTAAGTGCGCAATTTTTTTTTTTGACAAAAATCAAGGTTCATACTTTATTGTTTTGAACATGTCATGCGTAGTCATTTGTTGCGAATGCATGCATTTTTCCTGCTTGACATTCAATGTCAGTTTGTTAATGTTTTGCTGAAACGCCTCAAACGATCGTCGCAATTCATCATACATCTGTCCAACTTCCATTTGAACATCGGAGCAAAGCAATTGGTCGTTGATGTGTTGAGGACAATGTTGTGTAGAGCTTCAAAGTCTTTGAAGTCTGTAGCACTTCCAAATTCATCCAATGTCTCGACAGGTTGAATTTCGATCCAGCGGGTTGCCTCAAGTTTATTCGTTTCCCGTTGCGATTCATCGAATCAGAGGGTCTAGAAAGCGATATGAGTAAAGTATGCACCTACCAACTAAGTGCGCACCAACGGCTGCGGTTCAAAGTGCGTACTTAAGCGGGAGATTATTGTACTCCATGAGACTACCACCATTTATGATGGTATTTAGTGTCACATGCATAATAGTGTCATTTACCCTATTTTGAGGCGTGTGCTAGGTTACACTAATGATCAACAACTTCAGCATTAATGTCGCCTCATGACACTTGGTGTTCAAGTGCACCTACTAATATCTTGGCATGAGTATGTTCAAAAATAATATGAGGTGTATGCCTATGTGACACAATGGTCTACAAGTTGACTAAATTGTACATGAATGACACTTGGCATTCTTATGCTCAGGAATATCTTCCTCTTGCATACTAAAATGTGAACACATGACACTTGTTATTAGTATGCTTAATAATATCTTGCCCTTCCATACTAAAACGCAAAACTATCATCTTGAGCATCCCAATGTGCTATACTAAATGTCGTACTATAAATAATTCTCACTTTGAAAAGTTACTTATGTTGACGAGTAGTATCATATTGGCAATTAGTGGATGCGACACTTTGAGACCTCTGGGCATCTAGTTTAAGCCCTTCGCAAATATTGTACGTGACACTAAATACCACAAACAATGTGCTATGTTGTTGATGATGTTTATTGTCACGTACAATATTTGCGAACAGTCTACACTAGTTGCTTAGAGGTCTAGTAATGTTACGACCATTAATTGTCACCATGGGCTAGGGCTAGACACTCATCTCTTTGAGATGGGTCCCCACCAACATTACCCAAGGCGAAAACATAGGCAAAAATATAGTGGTTTGTAATTTTATTTTATTTTTCTAGATGATTTGACCCCAAAACCAGCATAAGAAGCCTCGAGTTAGTCTAGGAGGACCTACTTGAGATTAATTAATCACAAAATTTATAGGGGTTAGGGTTTTACTCTACCCCCTTCACCTTAGCAATAATGGTGGGGGGGGGGCAACTCGAAGTGGTGGGTGTCTAGCTTTGGATGCCAACATGACACTATATGTCAATATAATCAACTTTTTGAATTAAAAGATTTCTATGGTAAAGACTAGAAGAAAACTTGTCCAATCCAACCATCTATAGCAACTTATACATTGTAACTAATAAGATAAGTGACACTATTAGGACCATGTGATACTAAATACCGTAAATAGTGTAATGATTCAAGGCGCAAGCACAATCAAGTACACAACTCCATTACCCTGCATATGTTTAAGTGAAAGTGATTCAAAAATATATACTAACTTTGAAAATTGTGATGGGAAAAATCATACAAATTTGAAAAAAAAACATTGATTTACAAAGCCAAGCAATTTATGTTGACAAAAAAGTTTCAAGAAAAATTTACATATTTTAGAAGATGGTGCAAGTAGTGTGCAAGTAGATATATTGAACACGTAATTGTCTGAAATTTGTTTAAAACATGATAAAATTACATTAAATTGAGTTTTTCCTACAGATTTTTGCAATGGTGCCCTTAAGTTTATAATGAATTCAAGAAATATGAAACCTAATTTTAGATATTTAAGGTCATGAAATGTAAGTCCAAAACCAAATTCAACTATTATCTTTTGAGCAATATTTTTAATGACAAGTTTTATACATTTCATCTTGATATCCTATAATTGAGTACCTAACACAACAATATAGGGCACCATGAGAAACAATCGAATTTAAACAACACTTTGTTATTGCTTTTAGACGTTTGACCAAAAAACTCATGGTTTTAGTATGCATGAGCACTTTTTTCCGTGTACTTGACCGTCCTTGCTCCCTTCATCAAGATTTGAAGACTTTGGTAACATGAATGTCCTAAGAATCATGGAATATTGCTTAGGATATATGTACCACAAGCGGCTCTCTACACCAACATTGACCGAGAAACACTTGACCGCCAAGTGAAAACTACAGTAATCTCCCACTTAAGTATGCACCCGTTTAAGTACGCATCCCGGTTAAGTGTGCAATCTTTTTGACAAAAATTAGGGTTCATACTTTATTGTTTGAACATGTCATGCAAAGTCATGTGTCGCAAATGCATGAATTTTTTACGCTTGACATTCAATGTTAGTTTGTTAACGTTTCGTTGAAACGTCTCAAATGATCGCCGCAATTTATTATACATATGTCCAGCTTTCATTTGAACATTGGAGCAAAGCAATTGGTTGTCGATGTCAAGGATAGTGTTGTGTAGAGCTTCAAAGCATTTAAAGCCAATCTTCTAGCTCAGTAAATCGGCCAACAGAGGCACAAAACGTTTTCAATTTAGCATCATCAAACATTAGCACTGTTCGTTACAGTCTGTTCTCCTGATTGTCCCAGACTTTCCGTATGGCGCCTTCATGGACTTCATACTCCTGCCCCAATGCCCGCTTGCTCGGCGTGTTCAGCTTGCTCAACTTTGCAATGATTTCACATTGTTGGGCTTCAGTCAAGTAGGTTGCCTCAGGTTTCATCCGTTTCCCGTTGCGATTCATCGAATTAGAGGATCTAGAAAGCGATATGAGTAAAGTACGCATCTACCAACTAAGTGCGCACCAACAACTCCGGTTCAATGTGCGTACTCAAGCGGGAGATTACTGTACACTAAATATGATATTTAGTGTCACTTACTATTTTCTAAATCTATTTACTATTCATGGATTTTTTGAACCAAGTAAAGTTATTAATGTTCTATAATGTCCAAACTACCACTTTCACATTCATTGGTAAAATATGAGATATACAGTAAACAAATAAAGCATTGTGTAATTCCAGTTGGTAAGTGACACTAAACTACTAGAGTAATGTTATTCATAGTAGCTTTATTCGTAGCAACACTATTTATACCCTCAAGGATGTCTGCTAGATTGCCCATATTTAGATAATTTGAGTGTGGACTAAGTTGCTAACTTGGTAGCAGCCATTTTTTTTGGCATTTATTATATATTGAAGTGTTACTAATATGTCTTATGAAATATATGGGGAGCCGGCTAAAACAAAGTTTCCGGAGTACACTGATTATCCCAATTAGTGAGGGAGGGTTGATATTGAGTGTGGGAAATTTGTGAAGGTGGTATTAAAAATTTTTCGTTATGAAATTAATGCCACCATTAGATCTAGGAAGTATTGTTCATCCTGGTATTATCTATTAATAATACTATGCATAGCAACACTATGAGAATATTATTCATAGTAGCATTATTCATTGAAAGTGACAACACTTGGCACTATTCACTAAAAATATCAGCACTTAGCAATATTTACTAACAAGTGGTGTTTCCATTTTTTTATCACTGTACAAACACCTGAGAGCTTGCACTAATTATCTTGAAACTTATGGTAAATGAGCATGTATTCATGAATTTAGTGTCGCCCACTAAAAAAAATCAGCCCTTAGTAACTTTGAGATTCTACTAAATAGTGCGTGCTTCAGGAAATATTACCACCCTCACTAATTGGGATAATTAGTGTAGTTTCAATTCACAATTTCAATTTTAATATTGTCATAGAATGGCTACAATACTATATTTACAAGTGAAAAGAAAAGGTGATGGGGAGATGCAAAAAATACATTGACTATCCCAATCAGTGCGTGTGGCAGTAATTCCCAAAACACGCATTATTTTGCCAAACTTCAAAATCAGTTCAGAGGGCTAATTTTTTTATTAAGTGATACTAAATTCATGAATACATGCTCATTTACCATACATTTCAGGAAAATTAGTGCATCCTCTAAGGTGCTTGTAAAGTGACAAAAAAATGCAAACACATGCTTGTCAGTGAATAGTGTCAGGATGAATAGTACTGCTATGATTAGTATTTTTAGTGAATTGTGCTGAAATGAACAATGCTTCCTAGATCTTTTGGTGACACTAATTTCATAGTGCAAAGAAATTTATTATCACCCACTACTTGGGATAGTCAGTGTAGATCATAGAGGCGATGTTACACTTTAATATGTTGTCAAATATGTTGCTCTAATGCTATGACAAAAGTTTGTAATTGGTGATTTTATTACGAATTTCTCGTTTGTTGAGCATGAGTAGTGTGAGGTATTTGATAACTATCAGTTGGATTTGTGGCATGCATGCGTGTATAGGCATTAAAGGGATGTAGCATTATTTGAAGAGGTTCGCGATGCTATTCATGTGTATGCCTCTTTGGATGCCTGTTGTGAGGATAGTGAGTGTTACATACCATCCGGCCGCTTCTAGTGCGTCTACTAGGGGTTGGTATTTTAGTGTTTTTCCATTGGGTGGTGGGGGTGGGGTCATGATCTTGACAGAATGTGAATTCAATGAATTTTAAGCTTGAGTTTTGGGTGCGGTCATGTGTGGTTTTCTCTAGGGAGGTGGTGGTGATGACCAAGATGTCAGGTTTGAGTGTAGTAAGGCAGGTTTTGTGGAGCAGAGGCATGGGTATAGCCATGGAGGGATTGTGTTCTTTGGGGGGCTACTAAGGTGGGTGCCAACATTCATTAGGAATGTGTCTCTTGTTGAGGAATGGGAGAGGAGTAGTTTGTGTATTTGCCATACAACTTTGTTGTGTCTAGTTTTTTGGATGTTATTAAGAGTGGTGTTCATACACATAGAGAATAGGTGGAGACATGTGTCAATTTCTTGTAGTGGATAGAGGTTACAGAAGGGGGAGGGGAATTGGGTGGGCCAAATGGTATGTTTTCTTTGATTGCCCATGTATTGATCATATTATAGTTTGAAGGTTTGTGTGATATGGGCATATGTGCATTGGGGTGTTGAATTAGAATGGTTGGAGAGGGAAGAACGAACCATTAGGTTGTTAAACCATTTTGCTACATATGGGTATTGGGGTGAGTACGATGGTCGTGAGTTGGCATGTGTAATCCTTCTGTATGTAGGGTTTGAGGTGTTTGATGGGTGTAGCGTGATGGTATTCTATAAGGATTTTGGGGTGTTGGAAGGGGACGGTATGGATTGAAGGGGGGGAGGGGGGGGGGATGTTTGGACGGGGTTTGTTAGCACCAAATTTGGCGAGTTTATCGGTGGCTTTGTTCTCCAATATGCATGAGTGTGCGCGGATTTTTTGGAGGGTGAAGTGGGGGGGGGATGTGTGTTGTGATAGTAGTTGGATTATGGGTTGTATGAGTAATCTATATGGGTGGTTGTGTTGAGAAGAGGGTTGGCAGAGATGATTATGGATTAGGTAGATGAAGTTTGAGCTATCTATGAAGATATATGAATGGGTGGTGTTGTCTTTGGTGAGGTAGAGGGCTACATAGATGGTTGTTAGTTTTACACGTAGGATTTAATAGCACTCTTAGCCAATGACAACATTCCACTACTTAGAAATTTAGGCATTCATGATTATAATAATTATGGGTCATATAACCAATGAGAAGTAATGGATGACGAGCTGCTCATGTGGCTTGTCATTCACCTACTCGAGTTGGTTATTAGTCAAAACGATAAGCTCATGGACAAAATTTGCAAATTATAGATAATAACGTGGCCCTATGGATGAAAAAGTACGATAATATTGATAACCCTTTTGCTCTTGTATGAGCAATCGATTATGTACAATGCAAATAACTAACATGGAGCAATGCAGTGATAAATTGAACGACTTGAGCTACACTAATATGTGCAATTAGGTTGCTCCGTGCTAATTTGTTGACATTCCACACTATTCTAAATATTTATTATCACAATAACAAATATACAAAATTGATTTTTAATGTGGTTACTATATGGATGAATAAACAAAGTTATAGGTTTTTGGGTAGGAATCTCAAACATGGGTAGAACAACTGTGGAATTCTATATAAATGCTAAGTAAGTGTTCTTTATCACATCAACTTCATGGTTGTTTGTCAACTTGAATAGATAAAGTTGCGATGCTTGAATTTACAAAATTAGAATTCCAAGTACAATTGTTTCTAAAAAGAACAGGAGACAGAAGGTCAATCGTCCAATGCCAAAACAGCTCTCACTTCTGCATAAGTTACCCTCAGGAACTGAAGGATAACCCAAACTGGATATCAAGTCATGGCCTGTTCAAATCGATTAACGATCCCATTGCATCAATGGATGTGGAGAACCAACTGCCAGTTACAGATGAACCGGCTGAGCATGAGGAATAACGGTTGAAGTTCAAGACTTCAGGAAAAAGGAAAGCTCAAGGAAGAGGTTGGCGGTTCAATTCCTGGCTTTGAAATCTCCTCTCTACTTGACGGAAAACTTACCAGGTGATCAATAGCCTCCTGTGCTTTGACGCTGGCCTGTCGGCCTTCTGTTTCCAAAAAAAAAAGACTTCAAGAGAATTACCCATCAATTTAGAGGAATTTAGAGAACACATCTCCAATCAATAAAGAGAAAAGTGGAAGATGTCAACATGTAACCAGTTGGACTCGGAAACACTAGGATCTCAACCGATTATGTCCAAAAATCTCCCTGGACGTTGCATCGCATATGGGGCTTGAAGAGAACCAAGTTATTGTAGCATAAATGCAAAAAGCTCCTTTGTGGTAAGTTGCATTTCGAGTAAAGTAGGAACCCCACATCTTCGTGATCTTTGTTTCGAGAATATCGATGGAGGCAGCTGAGGATTGAATTTTGTTTGTTTTCAAAAGTCAACTCCATAAAGTCTATCAAACTAATCATGTATCCCATGCCCATGTAACACTACTCCATTAATAAAAAGTTGCACAAAAGAAGAATGGGAAAAGAAAAGCAGCATGGTAGATCAGGACTTACGGAGATAAACCACACTGGTATGTGCAATCAGGAAACTTGCCTTCGCACTGCCCATTTGCTCATGCAAATTAACTGCGGTCAAAATCATATTACAAAAAATTATAACTTTCTTTATGTGTCTGTATAAAAGCCACATCAACGATACGATCTATGTATTTGGTTACTGTGGTAATTAGTTCCCAAAATAGTGTGGAAATGTCAGTAACTAGTGTGGGGCCGCCTCATTGCACATATTCGTGTACTTTGATTGACAGTAAATATTGTGGGCCACACTAATAACGAGGAACATACAGTAGACATATTGGAGATAATACTGTGGGTGTACACTACTTGCCAACCAAACAATATATCTATAAATCAATCAATGTAAATAACATTGAGGTTCAAGAAACAAATGATGACATTTTCTTCAAATCTTGCTCAATTTTATATGAAAATTCTAGTCTGCCTTGTAGACCTCTTCGTGCTCTTTCTAAAGATATCAAGACTGCCTTCTGATTTTAACTCAATTGGTCGCATTGATCATTCATAGATCAATTACCTTCACCTTAAATCCCTTCCCCCATCATGGGATATCCCATTAGTCAGTGAATAGGGAGATGTTTGGAGCCAACTAGGCCACTCACTAATAGCGTTTTATTTATAGATGTTACATTATCACTGGGCAAATTGCAATGTTTTGTATTTTTACTTGCAATAGAAAATTTCAAGAAATAAGGTTTGGTGAGTTGCTTAAATTTTGATTTAAATTTGCAATTTAGAAAAAAGAAAAAAATTGAATTGGTTGTTGGATCTCCCCATTCTTTGTTCATATTTTTTTGAACGTGGTAGTAAATGATAAAAATAATGGGGAACGTTGACAAATGTTCTAGTGATGGACAACCTAATTGCACATGATATCTATGTACACTAACATATACAATTTGGTTGCCTTCACGAATGAATTACCTCTTTACCCATGCAAAATAGCCTTGGGTCAAAATCAGATCACAAAACTTATAACTTTGTTCATTTATTGCCCCTTCCCACTTGACTTTAGCTAAGCCTAAAAGTTGGTTCTGAACACATGCCCTTCACACCATCGACACTATCTAGTCCCGAGCCTAGTTGGCAAATGATGTGGCATGGTTTAAAAGTGGAGGTTTTAAGCCTCAAGCACCGACCCTCCCATCAGTACCTAGACATGAGGCAAGAATGTAGGACCTTTAAAAGTGTCGCCTCCCACCCTTGTGATTGGTTGCTTTTAGTTTTAGCTATGAGGGCACGAGGAACTTCATTAACAAAAACCGATGGCAAGATAGATGAGTAGTAAGGCATTTGGGGATGGGACAAAAACTATCCAACATGTCATTGCGTGGTAAATAAAACAATGAACATGTGTGAAAGCCACTTAACTAAAACCTACTCAACAATCTCCAAAGCAAGTTCTCGTAGGTGCATTGGGATAGACGTATGCCTCCGCTATAACTGAGGGAGCTTTATTTGGTTTCTAGGAATGACTTTGGTTATTTCGTAAAGTCGGGTGGGAAGGGGGCATTAGTTGTATAGCAACCACGGTAACAAAGCAAATCTTGTGTGTTTGTTAGCGTGGTAATAAAAATTCAAAATAGTGTGAAATGTGGATAAATTAGCATGGGGCAATCTAATTGCTCATACTAAGGTAGAAATACCCAAACCGGTTAACCACCCTCTACTTGTGCACTAGACCGCCGTCATAATAGTGAAGTGCCATTTCTGAAATCAATCATGGCGAGGCCCAAATTTCAATATGTGTACACTTAGTGTAGCCAATGGTAGTCAAGTTTAACGTTAACCGGTTTAGGTGATGTTCTGTATGGAAATGCAGATTACCGTGTTCAGTGTAGGGAGAATGTAGTGAACGAGTAGGGGGTTGACAACTTTCCACTTTGAAAAACTGTAGAATTTTTTGTACAAAGCAGAAAAATATGAAACAACTTGCATTCTTCATGAATCCTTCTCGTCTATCTTGGGAAGTTATCTCATGATTGTAAGACCATATCTTCCATGCGAATCACCTTATTTTCACGGGTTATGGTGTTTCTACCTTAATGTAGAAGGAGCCTTGCCCCTTTGCAAGTAATGGGCGTCCGATCAACAGAGTGACACATAAAGCCCACATACCTTCCCGGCTCTCTCCGAGAACAGACAGAGAAAACGCCTTGTGGCCTCCTTGCGGACCCGTGTGCAGTGTGTGTGTGGGCGGCTATGGTTTGTGTGTTGGGCCCGCTAGGGGGGCGGGGGGGAGATGAGAGAGAGAGAGAAAGCATCCTCTTGGGCGATGCTCTCTTCGCTGTCCTGCTACTTTCACTGTTGTGCGCTCGCGTGATCCGGTTGCATGAAATCTGGGCCCCTTTGCATGACATGCCCCGGCATATTCCACTGTTGAGGAGAGTGGCCATGGGGTCCCCGAATCCTCACTCTCCCGGCCTGTCTACTTAATACGGCCTCTGCCCCCACTTGTGTCCCCGAGGTGAGGCTAGGGAAGCTTTCTGGCTCCAGAAGAAACAAACAATGACTCACTTGACAAAACTCTCTTCTCTCTCCTCACCTCAGTAGAGAGAGAGAGAGAGAGAGAGAGAGAGAGAGAGAGAGTGAGTGAGAGAGAGAGAGAGAGAGAGAGAGAGAGAATTTTAGTTTCCTTGGCGGAGAGGTCGTTGCGCTGCGTTTGTGTGGGAGACAGTTGAGTCACAAGTGAAAGCAGTTGATGGAATTGCTTGCAATATTTTCCAGTGGCTTCTCATTCCATGCTTCTCTCCCGGTGTCAGGATTGATTTTGGTGTGGCGTGGACGTGCTCCTGATTTTTGGGAATAGGAGATGCTGAAAGAGGACACGTTTTGAGGGGGCTTGGGGTTTGGGAGAGGATGAGGTTCAACTCGAGTAACTGCTGTCGACATACGAAGGTTTGAGTTTTTGGTGGAGGGTCTCCCACTTCTTCTTTCGAGAGAGAATTGGCATGATGAAGAGGTTTCCAGGTTTCGGAAGGAGACGGGTAAGTTTATCTCCAGACGGTAGGAGTCCTCATGCAGCGGGTGGCATCAACAACAAGGCGAAAGTAGCCTCAATAGAAAGTCCAATGCACGGAAATCATATCGCTCCACGGAGGAAATCCTTCACAGGAGACGTGGGATTCAGGTCCCCCAAGAACTTAGGTGATGACTTCGGGATTGCCTCTTCTCCTCTTTCAGCCAAGTCCAGTGACCGAAATGGAAGGGGCACAGATGGCACTCTCGTTGATCCTACGCGAACCGCCACAGGGGTGACTTCGACAAATGGCTGGACAAGTACTTCACCATTGCCCTCGTTCCTGGGGCGCTCGTTCCTCGGTCGCACGTCAAAGAAATTGGACGGAAAAGGCTTGCAAAATTCGTCAGAATGCCAATCTCCACGAGCGTCCAATGCGAGCGCCGCTTCAGAAGCTTCTAGCGTGAGTCTGCCTGCCGAGCCTTCTCACCAAGCAACGTCGAATGGCCCCGTTTCCACGGCGATCCAAGAATCTGTAACTCCAGAGAGCAGCACAAGCGGGCGCAACGAGGAAGAGAAGCGGGTGGTGGTGGTTGCATTTGACGCGAATGTGCAGGGAAAATTATCACATGGTGCTATTGTTTGGGCGCTGCAGACAGTGGTGAAGAAGGGTGACGTGCTGGCGTTGGTTGGAGTTCTGGACTACGTGCGCGGACCCCTCGGGTACAAGTGTCTAGTGCAGGATGAGACATGGCTCGGTGCGAATAAAAAGTTCCTGGACGAAGAAGTCAAGCTGCGGGAGCACACTTGGAGTACGCTTCCTGGATTGCGGAAGACGTGCGAGGCCGCGGCGGTGAAGCTCGAAGTGGTTGTGAAAGCCGCACACAAGCTAGAGGTTGCGGTCGTTGAGGAATCCGCCAAACGGAACGCGTGCCATGTAGTTCTCGCAAAGAGCTTAAAGAATAGGCGACGCAGCTACTACCTTGAGAATCTGGCCTGTGACATAACCAGACTTCGACGAAGCGGTGGAGTTGACAACATTCGATCATCCAGGGAGAGTATTCTACAAGACGGAAACTTTGCGACGTCCCCGTCTCCCACCTCTGTGATTTTGCCACGATTGAGTTATAAGCATCAGACAGACTTGTTCAAGATTAATCTACGGCCTAAGAAGGTTATCTCTACGGAGGACAATTCATCGATAACTTCGTCCAGTGCACCGACCTCTGCACGAGTCAGTCTACACACGAATCATTTACAGTCATCGTTTACGTCGAGCGGGACGAGTACGAGTCTCGACGATGGGATGGATGACGAGCTTTTCTGTATCAACCACAGAAGCTCGTCACTAATTCGGTCTAACCTTGACTCGGACCTTTTGCGGCTAGTAGAGCAAGAATGTTGTCCGTCAGGTTACGAGAGTGACGACCTTTTCAGTATTGGTAACGCCTCCACGCGGAGGGAGTCATTTGCTCTTTCTGGTCCCAAGGACATGCATTCCGTCAGAAATTCCGCTGCCTCCAATCTCGACGCTTTTGTCTTCAGTAATTCTCGACGTTTCAGTGATGCGGATGCCATGCTTCTTGATCATAGCAGACTAGCGGCAGTAGAACTTCCTTCATGCAGACGCGCCTCATCAGCCATCCCAATCAACTTGGAGCCTACCTCCTGGGATGAGCCGCTTACGGAAGCCACAATTTCAAGAATGATTTTTGTTGTAGGGTTAGGTGACGTGGTTGAGGTTAACGTCTGCAATGCACTCCAGCCAGGGGAAGCTTTGCTAGTTGGAGCCTCGCCAGCTGCACTTTTCCTTGTGCACTCCGAGGGAAGCATGTTCCAGTATCAAGTGATCGCCGGTCCTCCGAATGCGTACGTTGCCGTCGAAGGAAGAATGGTGATGAAGCTCAATGACCTTGTGTGCGACCAGCGCGTGGTGGTTGTCAATGCACAAGGGCGGTCGACAACGGTTTCGGTAGGACACACCACCAGGGGCGCTAGACCTTTGGTTCTTGTGGAAGCGCACGTTGAAGGTCGGCAATCACACACTGTGATGCTCCATCATACATCTTCTGTTTGCATGATTGCACGAGTTGCTGGTGCTGCGGTGCCGGTCTCTGTGAAGGACTTGAAGGTCGGAGATAAGGTGTTGTGTCGATTGCGAAGCGCTCAATATCGCAGCAGGTGTCTATCCTCTCGCTTCTCACACACAGATAAAGACGATGAATCTGTTGCAATGTATACTCCAATTTCCCCATTGTGTTGGCTTGATCGGAAGGTGCAACGAATTCCTAATGGATCTCGATGTCAATCTATGCGTTGGACAAAAGTTTGCGTTTCAAATGTTGCCACAGTTGATCATTTATACTTTGTCTAAATCTTGTTGGGTCTACTTTTACTTTGTCAATCTAGCAGGTGTCTATCCTCTCTAATGACACAAATAAAGATAAAGAATCTGTTGCAATGTAGACTGTAATTTTCTGACTCTGTTTGCTTGATCGGAAGATGTTAAGAACACCTAAAACACGATGTCAATCTATGAGTGTTGGACAAAATTTTACAATTCAAATGTTGCCGTAGTTGATCATTTATTTTCTGTGTAGAACTTGACTCTACTTGCACTCTGTGAAACTTACGAATTGATAATGGCGTGGCAGATCCTGAGCGTTAACTCGAGCGTTTTTCTTGGCACAATTAATTCTCAGCCTTGAGCTCTGCCGGCTACATCCAACCTTCTCGCAAGTTGTGCAATCTATCTGACCCGGGGCTGTTGTAAATGGGCGTGCGACGTTCGTAATAAGATTGTTCATCACGATCTAGACAGAGTAAACCTCCTAACATTCTAACCACTCTGACGCCTAAAGGTCACCAATCGTCAAAGGCTTCATCTGGAAACTCTCTATCTCCGGTTTTTCGGCTTTGACATCAATTGGGCGCGTTTCACACGGAGAGCTTCATGAGAGATGAATGTTCTGAGTCCACCCCGCCCCGTGTTGTTGAGGCACGTCAAAACGATTTAACGATTCTTTTGATTAACTACATGTCGTGCACCTGTAATATACACTGTACAATTCTTCCGTAGGCAGATCCTAATGATTTCCTCTCAATCATGGAGATTATGTGAACTCCTACAAACTCCACTTCATAATGGTCAGGTCTATTCTGACAGAGAGCCAAGTTCGCAGATGTAGTATACTGAGTGAGGAGGTTTTTCAGATTCGGAGACATTCTTGTGCAGATCAATACGTATACATCAATAAACAGCTGAGGGCACCATGGGCGTGCCAGAGGTGTAGCCTAAGTTCTCCTGTGCACATTTTTCGATGTCCGTGACGACATCCTGTTCCATTGCTTCTAATTTAGCAGAACCTGCGGATATCGAGGAGCGTTTGTCACAAATTTCTTTATTAACATTTCAAATGTAAGGATTCTGTCGCTTCTTGCATCTAAATTAGATGAACCTCGCAGTCCAGGAGTGTTTATCAAAACTTAGGGTGGATGTGCACAGATTCGCAGCTATGAGTCCGTTATTGTCACATATGTTATCTGTTTCATGCAGTACTATCTTGAAGCTTAACTTTCGGAAATAGCGTTTAAAACCAGAAAACTCTCGCAAGTCTCAATGATGGATGGCTCATGTCTGTGCACATGATTTCGAGTTCCTATGAACCCCCTAATCTGTCGTCATAGCCCGACTCCCTCGTTCATCAGTCAACTTTTCAGATTACGTGCGCCTCGAAGCTCTATTTTCGGAATTAGCATTCCAAAGCCGAGGATTTCTGTGGATTCTCCCGACTAATTTAGAGGAACCGTGCTATCCGTTGGAAAGAAATGTCTGAGTGCTCAAATTTAAGTAGTATGCTTTATGTATGTGCACATGTTTGAGAAGATGAATGCCGCCTTCATCTTGCTCATCAGCCACGTTTGAGCACTTGGAACCTGTTTTCGTTTAAGGTACTAAAATGATGGGTTTACACTAGGGTCCAAGACCAAAGAGACTCTAAAAAACCGAGCGATCCTCTTGATTGGGAGCAAAATTTTGGACCTAAGCCGTTTAATTTAGGGTCCGGGTCCAAGATACGGAAAAGTGAAGTGCCGGTAATGTGGGCATCACTTTCCCGCGAAATCTCGGTGATCTCAACTCATGAGAATGCTCTGTCAGCTTAAAGCCAATCTTCAAGCTTGGGTTCAATCTTGAATTCGAAAGTGAGATCCATTTAGGGGCGATTCAAACCCCAAGTTTTTTTGGGACTAAAGCCTTAATGTAAACCCACCCAAAGTTAGCTTGGACCTGTGCCATCCAAATCATGGTACTTGTGCATATGAGTTATGAATTATTTTAATGCGATGCCCGGTGGCCCAAGCCGACCCTCATGCCTGCCACCTCGCCATTTTCATGCATTGTTTCTCAGAATGGTTGTGAACGGGGGGATGACGGGCTCAACACCACGTTGCAGATTCCGGTGAGAAATGTGTGGAGTGAGACCTATTGAAGCTTGATTCATTAGCCGCCTAACACCTCTCTCTCTCTCATGTCCAAAAGGAAAAAGGAAAAGAACAAAGGTGAAGTATTCCCAACCACATGGCGCAAGTGCGGGTTAAGTGCAAAGTTGTGATGTTTGCACTAATGCAGGGAAAATGTCTCTTGAAGAACGTTGCTATCTTACATATGTGCACACAACCATCTAAAATGTTATAGTGGCTACTATCAGGCTTCACTACATTCTCAAGGCTTACATAGACAAAAGCATTTGTCTGCAACCACTAGATGGTAACTAAGTCTACTTAGTTTGATAGTTTAAGGCACCATTTAGTGGCTGTGGACCGGTGCTTTGTCTATGTGATACTTGGGAGCCATTGCTCCTATTCGTTATAGCAAACCCCCATATGAAAAAAATAAAATACTCCAAAGCATGGCATCAAGCCCCACAATATAATCACTCATAAATCAACCATCAAACCCATACCCTACCAACAGAACTATACAACACCCAATCCCTTAAATTCAAACCCCCGCAATGCATATACACCGATGGCTCCTTCATACCCCCCGACGAACATGGCATAGGCAACACAGCCGGCTCCGGCATCTACTCCCCCGCCAACAACATTAGGATCGCCGAGAGACTACCAAGTCTCCAAAACATCCTCAGAGTGGAACTAAACGCCATCCTAATAGCAGTCCAAAGCACACAACACCACACGCAAGACCTCTACATCTTTACAGATAGCCTCAACAGTATATATATGATAAACAATTACATCAGGCATCCATCATCCCAACACAATCACCCGGACAAACTACTCATAGCCGCCATAGTCAACCACATAACATGGTCCACACATAGGATCACAATTCAGAAAGTCAGAGCACATACAGGCATCATAGGCAATGAAATAGCAGACCAATTAGCAAATGACGGAGCCCCCCTAAATAAACCCACTAACACACCCAGGATACATACAGCCCATACCACGCCGTACTGGCTCAACGGAGTACCAACAGGTACCCACACAGGTGCCATACGAAACCTACAAACATACACCAATAGAGAACACAGGGACCAAGAACTAAGATTAGCACAATCCAAATTTACATACATAGACAAATGGATGTCCAATGACCAAATAAACCACAAACTCTCCAATCAATTTTGGAAAAACCCCGGGATCACGGATGCACAAATCACACAAACTCTAAAATTTCGCTACGCCCAATACATGGGGAACCACCGTAAGCATATCTTCTAGCCCAACCTATACACAAACCCAAATTGTACGTTATGCCCCAATAATACCATAGATACATGGCCGCACCTACTATCTACATGCTCACATCCACCCATAAAGGGGTTGCGAATAGCACGCCATAATAAAGCAGTCCACCAAATAGTACATACGCTCCAATCAAGTAAATACACAAGACACTACACACTCGTAAACGCAGGCCACCAAGACTCCAGACCACAAGACAACACAGTCCCACAATGGCTACTCCAATGCACATGTAATACAACATCATGTGCATGCCCAGCTAAGCTGAGACCAGACATATTATGCGTAATAGGTGCTCCCTCAGATAGCCAACCCCCCCTAAGGCCTACCCCATCATATACCATTCAATTCATCGAATTCACCTACTGCCACGACAAATTTCCAAACAATGCACGCAATGAAAAAACCAATAAATATAATATCCTCATAAATACACTTAGAAGGATCGGCTGGCAAGTTAACCCCCTCATCACCATCACAGCAGGTGTTAGAGGGGCTATTCATGAACAACCAATCAAAGAACTAGAAAAATTGAAAATACCCAAAAACGAGATAAAAACACTCATGAAACACTTACACCAAATTGCCATCAAATATCTTACATACCTAATACTCAACAAGCGAACGCTTGATAAGAAACAATCCCCAATAGACCCCCCGTAGACCCCTTGTAGACCTCAATAAGAGTCCTATACCTCCACATACTATACTAGGCGGTAGATACTACACCCCCCTCGAAAACTACCGGAGCCCACCTCCCGAGAGAGAGGAAATACTCCTACAGTGAAGCTTGGTTAAACAAGAACACCGTAGTGAGGAACGGACTCCCATTCACGTCGGAGTAAAACCCAAACTCTGACGTTACTTTTATTTATTTATTTATTTATTTATTATAGCAAACCATCCACATGTCGGTTTAACTTCACCCACTACTAGCATTGCCGTCGCTCCTCACTGTCTAATATAGTTTAAAAGCGGCCCAGGCGACACAGAACCCACTCGGCATCGGGCAATTTGCGCTCCCGCTGTTCTCGACGACTGTTGAGTGCTTAGAGTCACAAAAAAACAAATCGTGGGCCCAAGCAAAGACGATGGTTCTTTACAAGAGGAGCCCTTTGATCGTGGATTAGGGTGCGATGTTTGTGGTTGATGATCCGTTGAGGATACGTGGACTCGCAGCGCACAATGTTGAGGACACGGAGTGTTGACCTGGAGATACGGGCTTTGGCGGATTGACTGCAGGGTTAAAACATCGGGGTGACATGCCGTGCGGTGTGTGGAGTTACGCAGGTCGGGATTGGTTCATCGACGTCCTCAACAAAGAGCACACTCCATTCTGGACGTCGTTTCGCTTCAAGTCCGCCTATGGTATAACGACGTGTGGCATTGAAATACTGCGCTTTATAATTATTGCAATTGCTCATGTGCGTGATTAATCGATCGCGGATTATTTCCTTCGATGAGATTATTGTGTGTCACGGTCTGAGAAGTGGCCGGATGAAAAAATGGGAGGTAACCACATCCACTGCGTCAGATAAATTTCGAAGCGAATCCACCCGGGTTTTATTTGCACTGATAAATTTACAGTGATGTTGCGTATGCAACGACTTCCTAATATCACCTACAGCAGCATGCGCACACCGTGCTGCAATGACTGTCTGGTTTTGACCAGCCTTGAGAGCTACTACATACATCAACAAGTGGACTACTCACATACAAATATCCTGTATAGACAGAAGGCATGCCATCTCTAAGGCGGACCAGAGGCACCCTGCTAATTGCCTTGGTCATGGCCCATATCGGTCTGATTACAAGACAATTCTTTTCTTCAGTTGCAAGTTTTTGCGATACTCTGCACCCCTTTCGCCTTCATTGCTTTCTCTAAAATGACCACGCTGACTTCTTCAGTGCATCCTTGACTAAAGTTTCCAGCTCGTACACTATATTCTGGCGCGGCGTTTTGGGTTGCGTCATCTCATCCGCGCGCATGATGGTTGTGTCAAGAATCTGCATTCACAACAACGTCATGTACCGGCTAGTTACAGACACATGGACGCCACAAGACGAAGACTTCATCGTTCAGGCCACCACATCTATGTCATGCGCCGAATATCAAATTGTGAATGCATCCACAAATGCATATTCCGAGGCGCGGACATCACTATCAGCCACACAACAATATCCCACACGGTCTCCGCCAGCAGGCATTGAAGACGCTGGGTTGAAAAACTGACCTTTAATTAAGTGTGCTTACTTCCATGAAGTTCAGGTATCGAGTCTCCCATAATATAGTGGCGTCCTCAGCAAACTCGCCTGTCATTGCATCCGAAATTGTCACTATGCCTTCGTGTTGATGGTCGGGGTACAGTACCTTCATATGCGCCCACTCTGGGCATATGTGTTCAATAGTCACTTGCTACATCCCGTGCTCCCAGGAGACCCCTTTCACATTAGGGACAAACTTCTTTTTGTACGATCGCCAATGGGGGCCACATCTGCCGAGGGCAATGGTTTCGTTCTGGTGGTCCGGATGTAGAATCCATACAGCCTTGTTGGGCTTCAATGGTCCACACTGCACCAACAACAACACATGTTATAAAGTAGTCCATAGAGGGACATGAACATGAGCCCGGGAGGTATACATACGTAACAAATAATTAACGCACCTCCTCTCCGCGCGGTTTATTTTCTACCGGCGGTATGTAGTCGAGGAGCTTCGAAGGACGCTTTCGAGCACGGCGCGGGCGCTGTCCCGCTTCCACAGAGGCTGCTAGAGTGTTTGGGTCGGCCATCCTCAACGCCGCACTCTGCAATAATGGGGGCTTCGTCACATCTATTTTTGTGGACGGTCTCTCTCGTTTCGTCACCGATTGCTCCTGCAGCACCACTGTTTCACCTGCGACGCAGCCCCACATCAACAGTTGGTGGCGAGGAATGATGTTTAAGGGTTAAGCTGACAGACCTGCATACGACGGCGACTGAACTCACTGTTGTGAGCGGCGCGTTTCATTATTCTAGGTTCGGGACGGAAAATTTCTCCTCCCCCTTCCGTGTCCCCTGCATCACATCATTGCTCGTTACGTCTTGGGACACACGGGGAGTTCATATCATAAATTGCAGCTTTCCAGACAACTGTGGACCCACCTGACCCACCGTGCTGGGCGAGCTGCCTCAACGGCTGAAAGTCGCTGATTGAGTCCGGTAGCCCAAATGCACCGGCCAGTGCGGATACAGGAGCCGTCCTTAACCCCACGGTTTCGTTGCTCATGTCCCGCCTCCCCCTTGCAGTTAATTCGACTGGAGTCTCTACATTTCATGCAAATAACTCACGTTTCATTTTGGTTGGGTAATTAACTTCGACAACAGGGAAAGAGCTCTGATCATGGGGGTGCCGTCATCCTCATTGCTAACTTATTTCATGATAGGGGATCCTGAAACTCTTACCCGGAATTGCTCTTTCTGGAAACGTACCGCCAAGCTCGCTCGACATCAACGACGCTGAGCATGCTCTCTCGTGACCAGCAGATGTTATCGTAATGACGTCCGCCCCTTCACGGAACTCGTCGCCATCGACGTGTTCGGGGTCCGCACATATATCGTCTGCCTTCATCGGTTCGCAAACATCCTTCCCTGCAGCGGGTTTACCACCAGCCGGGAAAATGGCTTGCAACAGCAGATCCAATTTTTGATTCACTGCAGCCATGTCTTGCCTGTTCTCCGACAATTGTTGTACAACACCTTCCCTCCACACGGTCAGTGAATTCAGCGACTGCTTCACAACGCTAAGCTCTCTGCCGATTGATCGGGCAACACTCGCTGTCTTGTTCGAGTGCGTGACAACCACGGTTGTGTGGCTTGGTGTGCCTACGTCGTCATTTTGGGCCTGTATAGGAAACCCCATGGTGAAATAGTCCACATGAGCATTACATACGGGTAATGTTAGAAATGTGTACCGTCTCATCATGCAAAGGGATTAACGACAGTTGCTGACCACATAAACAACCCACTAAGGTAGCTGGGGTTTTACATATGCATCTTGCTCCCTGCGGATCCCTCCTTTCTTGGCCATACGTGCATCACAAAGTCTCGACCATCAGTTTACCTTAAATTCAGTGCCCCCTTCTGACATCGTCTGCAGTGTTCCCCCCCCCCTAAGATTCTAAATTGACACAGACTAGGTTAACAGAAATCGCTCACCTGGAGGGCTTTCTCATGCTCCTTCGATGCTGGTGCATGACTATTGTCTACATGTGCATTGTGACAGGCAGAATTAACGAACATCATTGGATTGCATTCGAGGAATATTTGGCGATTCTTAATTCAGAATAATCATGTATATTATCTCAACATTGTTAAAGACTCGGCCCTTTTTTATTTATTCCGTTATACCATTAAAATGAATCAGCTAGCACAAAAGTAGAAACTACTACTTACGTTGACATTGGCATCATGATCGCAGGCAGAAGGTATCAACTCGCCCTCGGCAGTAGAGTCCTCGTTCTCATTGCAGTCGTCCCAGATAAAGTTGTCGGCGTCCTCCTCAAGTAACGGCTGCATTGGGACAAAGTACTCTTGTCCGAATTTTGTGCTTGGGGGCCTCTGTGTCCACTACTTTAATATCTTATACGGTTTTGATTTCTTCCAATAATAAGACCACCACATTTCTCATAAGGTATGGAATTATGCGTCAACAAACTAAATCACCGTACTAACGAAATGGCACAAAGAGTGCACTCACATCCCATGCATCATCAAAATCTTCTGAGGAAGGTCCACCGTTCATAAGCATCAACTTTTTTTTTTCTTGGCCGCCGCTCGGGCTTCCTTCATCCACTTGCTTTCCTCCTCTGCCTCCACTGTCCGCCAGTACTTCACGAGTGCGGGGAAGTAACGAATAGGGCAAAACTTGTGTTTCTCACCCCGACCTGTTGTCACCCAGTACTTGCGCCACAAGTACCTAGCCGTCCTGATAGAGTTTTCAATGTAAAATAGAATGTAGTCTTCCCGAAGAGGAGGGTTGAAGATAAATCGATGGTCAAGGTCGTCTTTTATGAGCTTCAGGTCTGAGTCGGGATGGTCCCTAAAATGAATCATTGACAATTTCAAAAACCTTCTCGCGTTTGCCCTGAACTGAGAGTGAACATATGTTCGTACATCCCGGGGAATCTCACCTGAATCAGTGCATTGTATAGTCATTGGCCAATTTTGCGATTTAGCCTTAAAATCGTTCTTTCTCTCCCTTTGAACACGACGCTGGAGAGTTTTCTTGGATCCCTGATGTGTTGCAACCTCGTCTTCGCCAGCCTTAGAAAGTGTCTTGGCAGAGGAATTGTGTGGGTTGATGTAATCCGCAGGAGACCTTGAACCTACCCCTGCCAAGTTTAGAGCTACATCTGCAAACAGGGACAGCGCAGACGAGCCCCTCCACGACGGCCATACACCGGTGCCATGATGGAAGTACGGCGGATGTGGTGCCTGCAATGGAGTCGTGGCTGACCGATTGGATTGCCCACTCCCGGAGCCGTCGGTGTGCGACATGTATGTGCTTCCGCCGCTCTTTCCCCTGTTGTCGTTCACTGAAAATGAATTTGGCGGCATTATCTTCCCACTCAGGTGTTGCGTCGATTGTGGTCCATCTCCAGCCTGAGAGCCACTCCTCTGTAGATTTAGGGTGCGTCTGTACTCCATCCCTTGGTCCGACAAGTCAACAGGCCCCGTTCTACTCGGGAGAGGTGGCATCATGGGTTGCTGTCCAGACAACTGTGGGTGGGGAAATCCATGATACAAGTATGGCATCTGCGATCCTGCGTCCACTGACGGCGGCATTCCGGCAGGATACAATACTTGAGGCCCCCAGGTCTGGACGTAAGGGGGTCTCTGGGGATAGGTCGACATTACTGGCATGTGCCCAACGGTTGCTCCCTATGACGTCAAAATACTTTTAGTGCCGCTGTTGGGGAAAAAAATAAAATTCACATATTCATGTCAAGGTGTTTCCTATCTAGAGTACCTTTGGAACGAAGAGTTATGGTATCTCACCTGACCAGACTGGCTAGCCTGTAGGAAGGAACACTATATTCGTTAATCGGAGACTTTGGGAAGTCTCAAAATAAATTTGACCCATAGTTTCGGATGTGAATATTGTGAACGTAGGGAACATCGGGAACATAGGGTACAATGACAACATAATGTTTTGGAAATTCATATGCAATGAATATGTATGTTTCTAAATATAGTAGTTATATAATGATAATCAAACATGATATTTCAATGACAGAATTTCAAAAATATTTTGTCTTGTCAGTTTTGTATCAAACAAAATTATTGAATCCATAAATAACCATTTTTTTTTATCACTATAGACTTTTGGATGCGCATCCCAAACATAAAGGTCTTATTGAATTGGACGGCACATCCCAAACCTACCAAAACTTAAAATAATTTGACATTGTTCATGAGAATTCCCAAATTAGCATCTTGAATATATAATTTGGATTCCACATCCGTAACAAAACATATAAAAAACATTTGATAGCGCATGGGAAGTTGGTTTCCACATCCGTAAACTAATACAATCATGCAATATAATTGTAATCTATAAAATTTCTATAAAGTGTGTCTAATATGGTATCATACCCCAATGTCATATATTTCATGAAAAGGCGAATACATATTTCAAACGACTTTGGTCCTGACTTGCGTCACTATCATTCCCCATCTTCATCTTCAGCTTCATTTCCATTTTGGACATTGTTTTCTGCGGCAGCAATACGTGCCAAGTTGTCTTTAGCAAATTCTATATGTTTTTGCGGGATGGTCATTGTCTCCGATTTGGAACCTTTGCGTGGCTTCCAAGCACAAAGTATGGTATCCGTGTTTATCCAAACTGGTTCGTACGCCGAGTCCATTGTCCACTTGAAACCCTTTTTGGTGTCCCAACCTAAATATGTGCGAAGCACATTTTGATCTTTGGTGCTTGGACGGCAATATTCCACCTCAATTTGACGAAAATTGGGGCTAGTTGGGACAAAATTCGGTGATGACAATGCTTTCACCAACCAAATCGGTTTAGGGTGCTCCTCATCTCCTGCTCGTACGAGGACCATGTAACCTTCGTAGCAATCAACAGCCACACGAAATGATGGAGCCGGACGATTATGAGCAGGGCCAACATAATGGTCGTCCGCAACGAACTCTTCACGGACGTCTCCATTGCTAAAGAACATGGCCTCAGACTCCACGATTGTCACTCGGCTTTCTGGCCAAAATCCTTGTGTCAAATATGGACGTGTATCGACATCAGGTGCCAGCAGTACCGAGCGAATGCGATCCCAATACGCAATCATTGGTTCGTGGGTATCCCGCACGCGTCTTGTGATGTCTTCCTCACACAATTCTTTCCAATATTCAATGAATCCGGATATACCTTTGATGATTTCCGGTCCATTCCTCATGGAGTTAGGTGTGCAAGGCTTTGGCTCCCCATCGGGTAGCATACATTTGCCATCTTCGTCTTGGCGCCATACGAGTATCCCTTCCTCTGGACCCCAATTCGGTGAAGTGCACAAAGCCTTGAACTGCATGGCCGGCAGACCGTCATCACGCATATAGAATCGGAATTGTTGAGCCTTGGTATGGCCTACCAAGCGGTCACCTCCTTTAAAAATGAATGGTTTGATAAACGTTTTAAAATCGGGCACTTCTTCAATCAAATGCGGAATGACTGGCACATTATCCAAATCCATGTACGATTTCATGAGAAGAGGAATTGTCGGAAAATCCTCCTCGTGCAACTTCATACTCCAACGTCCAAATGAAGTATCAATGTCATCGTGCGTATGGCCAACCATAAAAAAAGACACAAAAACTTCCTTGAATATGCCTTTGGCTACGAGCAAAGACCAAAAACAAAACACGTATCGACATTTGTTGTCCTTGGCACAATTGTCAAGTTGCACGTGTAGAGTTGGAGGCAAAGGTTTGGCAAAAACGGGTTGTTCAGGCGGTTCTTGCAATGAAGATAGACAAACTTCCTTCCCCACTAGCACTGCCTCGTAAATCGGTGTTGTTCCACATCCCACGAAAAGAGCACAAGAGGATGATGTTGGTGGCCTCTCAAGATCCCGTAGAAGTTTTGCAAAAGACCCTACTGTATGGTTGGCATCGCCAGGGTAGAAGTCCAAGCCATAATGTGCATACTTGACGTCCACATGGCCATGTGCGATCATACCTGAGTTTAGATAAACACGTTCAAACATACAAATGAGACGTACATTCCGAAATCATCCATGCGAAACAAATTGAATTTTCCCACAAACAATTGACAAAAATGTACACACATTTGCGGACGTGCATCCGTAACCCGTACAAATGTGTATGTGGGTGCGTAAAAAACAATGTGAAAGACTAAGGAACCTGTGACAGCTATTGGGAGCTTAAAATATCCATCTGTAGCCTTTATTTTCCGCGCATAACATGGGCACGCAGTCTTCGCATGGTCCATTTTGTCATGAATGATCGTCAAAACCTCGTTCGGCCTCATTATCGATAGTGCGCGGTTCTTATAGTAGTCTTGACGGTGTGCCTCCTGGTTGTTGACATGCTCAATGTATTTCCGTTGATGTCTATTGTGCGACTCAGTCCCTATTGGATGTGCGTCTCGAAGGCCTTTGTATTTCTCACAAGCACTACACCTAGCAAACTTATCCCCATGTCTCTTCGTAATGTATTCCGCGAATTGTTGATTCTTGATCACACTCAGTTTTGACAACGAAATTGGCCCACATCCCGCTTTTTCGCCAACTTCATTAACGTCCATTAGTATGTTCTTCCATTTCGTCCCTGTTGGCAAAACCATCTGAACAACATTTTCCCCCGACGCCAGAGTCTTGGTCTTGTGTGACATCGCATCCGCTAATGGCATAATGATGGTTGATAGTGTTGCAGCCGCTTGGAGTGTTGCCTCCCTAGGCTTTTTCGTGCCAAAATTGCCATGGAACCGAGAACGCCGACCTTGGGACGAGTAGTTCCGGAACCTATAAAAATCAGCCTTTGAAACTGCATGAATAATATACCACGCCGTGCAACACGCTTCTATATTTTCCAAGGTCACCACCTTACGACCTTCGGCATCAAAGTGCGTGTTGCGATGAACCTCAAGTTTCTTTGCGGATCGCATTCGAAAGTCCGCAAGCCACATCTCTTGCATCAAAGATTTTATTTTGTCACGTGAAAATAGTTGGCAACACTTCTTCGCACAACAATCTTTTGTTGCTACGGACCTAATAGATGCTTCTTCCAATGTTTGATCTCGACGACGTTGCGTGGGTTCCCGAGGCATACGAAAAAAATAATATTTCCGTACACCTTTTCTAGGATGCATTGTGGCCAACAAAGCTGCTTGTAGTTCCCCATAACGGCGGGAATGATTCCACAAGCTGACACCATCATGAAGAACACTTTGCAACGGCCATCGACGAAGAGAGAATCTCCAACCTGGAGGCACTTCCAATGGGTGGAAAGAATTTAAAATGCACACCCCAACATCTTCCTCCCCAAGGGGATATGCATCAATACAATCCTTAGGATCTGAGTTCCTACAAACACCATCGGCCACGGGAACGCCACAGCCATTGACTAGGACAACATCAGGGATGTGCAAATGGACGTGACGCGGCCTTTTTGCGTCACGTCGCGTCACAAATGACGTGACGCCGTCACGTCACGTCACGTCGGGGCGTGACGCGCACTGACGTGGTAAAAAAAAGTTACTGTACCAATTTTTTGTAACTTTTTTGTAACTTTTTTGGACGACTGCTCTAGTCGACTGCTACGAGCAGTCGACTTCAGAAAACAAAAATTAAAAAAATCTATTAAAAAATCTGAACCGTTAGATCTTCTTGGACTGAAGATCTAACGGTCCATGATTTTTTTTAGAATTTTTTGATTTTTTTTTTTTAAGGTTTTCCTTGAAGTCGACTGCTTTTAGCAGTCGACCAGCTAGTCGACTGCTAATAGCAGTCGACTGGTCTTGGTCGACTGCAAAAGTAATTTTTTGCAGTCGACTGCTAAGTCGACTGCTATTAGCAGTCGACTTAGCAAACGACTGCAAACAGCAGTCGACCTAGCAGTCGACTGCAAAAAAACATTAAATTAAAAAATTCCAAAAAAAATTCTGGACCGTCAGATCTTCTTGGCAAGAAGATCTGACGGTCCAGAATTTTTTTTAATTTTTTTTAATTTTTTTTAATTTTTTTGCAGTCGACTGCTAAGTCGACTGCAAATAGCAGTCGAATTAGCAATCGACTGCCAGAAAAAAATAAAAAATTCCAAAAAAAATTCTGGACCGTCAGATCTTCTTGCCAAGAAGATCTGACGGTCCAGAATTTTTTTTGGAATTTTTTAATTTTTTTTTTGCAGTCGACTTAGCAGTCGACCAAGGGGTTGACCAGGGGGTTGACCGCGTCAGTTTACCCCTGGGGTAACTGCCGGATTTACCCCCCCTCGGACGTGACGTTTTCAGGTCTGCCGTCACGTCGCTGTCACAGGACGTGACGCGACGTGACGCGACGTGACGTGTAATCCCTGGACAACATCAAGATCAACCCACTGTTCTTGTGAATAACCCTCACATGGTGGAAGGAAATCATCCTCTGCGCTATCAACAAACCCAACAGCAACGTCCGGAGGAGAACTTCCAGTTACTATATCGTCGACTGCATTGGCAACAACACTTGTGGCTCCATGTTCCACGACAGATTCAAAATCGCTACCAGAGGTTGATGGATCCGAAGACAACTCGAACGCACTATCACGGACGTCGGAATCCATGGCCACTACAAGAAAGCCAAATTAGGAGTATGTCAAAATATCCAATTAAGCATAGGTCCAAGTGTATGTCATGGATAGCGTAAACACATATTATCAAGAAAAACACAATACGGGCAATAGTGGCTTTCATGGCGTGGAAACAAAAACACAATGGTATACGAACGCGCGTCCGTATAACTCCATGTGGCAACATTGTCATTGCAGACATAGACATCGGGTTTGCGGCCGTGCGTCCGTAAACCTATGCCTGTCCAGGGAGGTCACTGCCAGGCGTGAATGCTCTGGTAACCTATAGACCATAGGTTTACGGACGCGCGTCCGTAAACCTCTGCCTGTCCAGAGAGGACAGTGCCAGGCGTAAAGGCTTTGGTTACATATAGACCGTAGGTTTAGGTTTGCGCGTCCGTACAACTCTTCCTGTCCAGAGAGGTCACTGCGAACCGTAAAGGCCTTGGTAACCTATAGACCATAGGTTTACGGACGCACGTCCGTAAACCTATGGTCTATAGGTTACCAAGGCCTTTACGGTTCGCAGTGACCTCTTTGGACAAGAGATGGTCTATAGGTTACCAAGGCCTTTACGGTTCGCAGTGACGTCTCTGGACAGGTAGAGGTTTACGGACGCGCGTCCGTAAACCTCTTCCTGTTTAGAGAGGTCACTGCCAGGCGTAAAGGCTCTGGTAACCTATAGCCCATAGGTTTACGGACGCGCGTCCGTAAACATCTGTATGTGGAAACTCAGTGTTGACCAAGAAGCCTACAGGTTCAGGGCATCAAGACATGTAGGTGCCACCTACATGTATACCCAGTGCTCATGACAACACGAATTTGGACAGGTTAATATACCTCCTGGTTTTTCCACAATGTCAAAATATTCTACAATGGTGCATAGGGTGAGGTAGGTTTACGGACGTGCGTCCGTAAACCTCTCTGACGGAAACCTCATTACTAGGTCAATCACAATGTTTAGGGCACATATAGAGGTTCAATGCGCCAATAGGGTTAAGGTTTACGGGCGCGCGTCCGTAACCCTCCGCTATTTGCGGCGGTATAACCGGACCATTGCATCGGGGTCCATACCTGGACGAAAAAAGCATACAAGGGTCCAGGGAGCGCAACCCACATCTGAGATGCAAAAAGAGTCCCTTGGTGGGGGGATGTCCCCTTAAGTAGTGATCGTTCTTCCTTGGATCCGTTTTTCGACATAGGATACTAGCCGCCAACCAAACCCTAAAAATAAAAACCTAAGATTACTATATTCCATGGGCCATGCTCACAATAGAACATGTATTCATGGCGGAGAGCATCCATAGAGCATGAGTCCACATAATGACAAAGCAAAAGGCATCTATTGGCCAATAATATATGAGCATTATACATTTTTGAGGGGTGGTTGAGAATATTGGAATGCCTAGTATTAAGAATTCATTGTAGAATGAGTAGACAAAAATTATAGAATCATGGGACAAATCGACCACAACAACAACAATAGTACGTGGAATATAAGAATATATGTAATTCAAAATTGAAATAGAAAATATTTTATTGGTTTGCATACAATGTAATGGTATTCACTACAATATCATGTTCTCTCATGTCATCTTGCATTTAATATTGCAATTACATTGACCACCATCCTACCATCAAACCCTTTTAATCTACCCACCTATACACACCTATACATAATTGTATTAATAGATACACAAACTAGCAACGCCTAGACGCCATGAGAGTAACACATCTATTGTCCTAGGTATGGGTTGAATTAAAATCAATATTGCCAATTTCCTCTCGAAACCTTAGTGCCCCCTTGAGTACATCAACATTTACTTCAAAAAAACTAAGAGCCTTCTTAATGTACTATACGTGAGAAAACACATTTTTTAGTACCTTATGTATATTATGTACGGCAATGACTCAACAATACCAACTCTTACACTCACATTAGTTCGTACTTGGTATCAAACAAAACATTTGTATGCAATGGTACAAAACATTGTATCATTATTGGGTGTTGGGCTAATTTCGATTTAAGACCAACGTGTTGGGGTTTATTTTTATTTCGCATATACGTGTTAAATGACTTAAGAGCATGGTATAGCCGCCTATACCCTAAACAAACATGAGGACATAGGGGTGCAAACACGGTAAAGGCCAAATAATTCAAACCTTTATTATACTAACTTTATTTTGTAAAAAACACCATAAACATTTGAAAAGTCGAGCAAATATATGCTCACAAAGTATAATTCTAGAATACGGTGTAAGTGGTGAAAAAGTAGGTGTCATTGAACAAAGAATTGACATGCAAACTTGTTTAAAATACGAACACATTACATCGCATTGATCGAGTTCTGCCAATAAATTATGTTGACCTCAAGTTTATAATGAATTCAAAGAATATTATAAAACAATTACAACTTAAAAATATTTAAGATTCAAGAAATTTATGTTCTAAACCATATGATTCAATCATTTGCTTTAAACCATTAGATTTCATGAAAGGTTTTGAAGATCTCATATTGATATTCTATAATCGAGTACTTAACACAACAATACAGGCCAACATGGAAACAAAACTCCAATTTAAACAACATTTTGCGTCTACTTATAGGCCCTAATACAAGATCAGACCTAGGTGTGCAAAGATTGAATTAATCCTGAAGGTTGTTTAATGTACAAGATGGATATTAGGTAGCGGGTTGGCATGTATTTGCAAACAATGTCACTCGCGCATAGTCTTTGGTTGCTTTTATTTTAGGGAATTAAGATATCAGAGGGGAAATGTATGTCACTTTGCGTATTTTTGGGGGTACGCTAGGATACACTAATGGTTAACAACTTCACCGTTAGTATCACCCTTCACACTTGGCATTCAACTGTGCTTAATGGGTTTATGGTTTAGGGGTTTAGGGTTTATGGGTTTAGGGTTTATGGGTTTAGGGTTTGGGGGTTCCTCATGTTGCACCATATTAACTCAAATATTGCGCTCCAGTCCATATTCTCCAACTCTATGTTGCATAATGATACTCGCTTCAAAGCATCCAAAGTGTCCTACTTTAGTATGACATGTTTGGGAAACACAAAAGATGTCGTATTATTGAGGGAATACGAAAACGCAAGTAATATGATCTTAAACATATACATCGCGAGGTTAAGCAATATAGATGGTATGAAATAATAACCTATAACTCCAAACAAATATAAATATTCTCAAGATCTCTTGATATAGGAGTCCAAATATCTCTCGTATTGCCTACCCAAGTTAGCAACTATCATCTTTTGTAAATTCCCTACTAACTTTTGAAAACTAATAATTTCATTAACACCAAAATATAAAGAGTTCTTTAATAAGAAACTAGACAACAATGATGCATGACGTATAGCATCACTAAAAGACATCACCATGAGTGCAAGGCAACATACTAGGCAGGAGGCCACTCGAACCCTAACGATGTGCATTCTACACTAGTAACCCTAATAATCATTAAGTTACCAATGATAAGTGAAGTTCCCAAGCTGTTCCCAAGTGAAAATGGATGTATGTTAGATGTACATAATATAGATGAAAGGCATTTTAGCATGACCTACCTCTTTAATATGATAAAACGGGGATTCTAAATGTCGCATTATCGAGTGTCGTAGTCGTATAAAAGAGGGAGTTTGAACTAAAAAGTTTGGTCGCACAAAAATGTGTCATAATATCGAGGGTGTCGTATTAACAAGTGTCATACTAACCCATTCCCCCCTAGCCCCCCATTCCATCCCCCCCCAGCCCCCCATCCCATCCCAGCCCCCGTCCCATCCCATCCCCTATCCCCCCATCCCCCATCCCCCCACCCCATCCCAGCCCTCCACCCCATCCCCCCTTCCCATCCCAACCCTCCATCCCAGCGCCCTATCCCATCCCCATCCCCCTATCGCCATGCGCCCCATCCCAGGAGGTGCCACGTGCCCGCGCCCCCTCTCCCCAACCCTAAGCGACGCCGCCCGCCCACACCAGCGTCATTTGCAACGTTGTGCGCTTGGTGTTGGGCGGTGCTGGCGAAATTTTTCGTGTGCATAGGAGCGTTCTTGCGCTGGGATTTTTGTGTGGAGAGTGTGTGTTGGTTGAGGGTGTGAGCGAGTGTGCGTGAGTGAGTATTGTGAGGATTTTGTTAGTTGTTGTGCTTTCTTTTCTGAAGCAACCTGGGATGCTTGGGAGGTTTGAGAGCTAGAGAGCTTGAGAACTTGGGAGCTTGAGAGGTTTGAGAGCTTGAGAGGTTTGAGAGCTTGAGAGGTTTGAGAGCTTGAGAGCTTGAGAGGCTTCAGAGGTTTGAGAGATTGGAGAGCTTGAGAGGTTTGAGAGCTTGAGAGCTTTAGAGGTAGAGAGCTTGAGAGCTTGAGAGGTTTCAGAGGAGGAGTTGTGGTGTGGAAGCTAGCATTCTACAAGAGGTAAGTATTGGTTTAACATTGCTCTTGTTTTAAGTATGATTGCACTTCTGGGTTGTTGGGGTTTAGAGTTTGTTTTGTTAGCTTGAAAGCATGTAGACTGAAGTGTTAAGATTAAGGCTCCAAAACAGCAAGTATGTGCATTATAGAATTCATTGTCTCAAAATTTCCGTACAGATGTCTATGATTCATTGTTTCTAACATATGTTACTGGTGTTATTTTGTCACTATGCAGTGTAGAGTCTGCTATTGCTTTCAACTCGCAAGAGAGCCAAATCGCATTTCATGGTAAGAAACATTGTAGATAGGTGTATAGTTCCCTAAACCCAAAAATGCCCGAAAAATGCGGAGCCACGAAATGGACTATAGTTTACGGACGCGCGTCCGTAAACTCGGGATGTTTGATTAAGACAGGGAATTCTAATGCACAATATATGTGCAGAGGTTACGGCCGCGCGTCCGTAAATATATACATTGAATAATAGCCGATTCATCTAATGACCATGAACAATATCTCGACCAGAGGACATATATTACGGACGCGCGTCCGTAAGTATATTCATTAAATAATAGCCTATCCATCTGCTGGCCTCATATCCCACCGCATATTTTACGGACGCGCGTCCGTAAAAAACGTCCAAACAATATAATTAGCCAAAACACTACGTCATGAACATATGAGAAGATTATATGTCATATAATAATACCTGATCATGCATACCAAAACTCTTAATAAAAAAGGCACGAGTTCACTGAGAATTATATGCAATATGCGGCTAGGGCGAACCGACCCATACATTGGCACCTTACCGGATGTCTAGTGATGTCACATTCGAATGAATCAACCCCCAACCCCTTGGGGGGTCCTTTTGTATTGGAGCCACTTCATCCACGATATGTAGGATGGTTGATTTTGAGTGTCACGAATCCCCAGCCGTTCGCCCTCCCCGGTAAGGTACCAATATATGGGTTGGTTCGCCCCACCCCGTACTATGCCATGCAATGCATAAATTAATTACCGCAAGACTAAATTTATGAAAGAATAGTTTAATCTTATACATGTTTACGGCCGCGCGTCCGTAAATTCACAATGTAGGTGCTTTGTGTTAAGATCAATATTGATTGAATTGAATTATATAAAGTAGACACATGTAACTCCATCAACGTAAAATATATACCTTCAAATATAATGCTAAATCATATTTGCTAAATACCCAGTCATGTATGGAAAAGAAATCCTCTCCTCTACTGTTCCCCCAATATTTACGAACGCGCGTTCGTAAATTAAGCTACGCTATCCTTGAATATTACACTAACTTATTGTTTGTCTTATTTTACAGATGGCGTCCACGAAGAGACCCGCAATTGACATGTTCGCAGAGCTTCTCTCTCCTCCACTGCCAGACGCTATCAAAGATCAAAGCAACAACGACCATTACAAGCCGAAGGAAGATACTGTAGACAATTGGACAGTCATTGTAGAAAAAAATGAAAATGATTTATTTGTTCTCAGATTTTCGTACCAATTAAGGACACCATTAGAAGAACCAGAAAAGTGGGTCAGACTAAGATTCTGGACAATAGAGTGCGCAGTAGCCCAGGGGGACTACGTGGTGATTGACCTCGAGAAGAAGGAGGATAGAGTAACCTTCATTTTGCACGAGTCGTACCATCCCTTCAACAAGAACGAGTGTGAAAATAATAGTCCAGATGCGGGTTGCTTGAATCTCACAAAGGAATTCCAAGACTACGCATGCAATGCGCCTTGGACGGGTAAGCGGCTTAGACGCCTCTTGAACAATGTGACAAGAGTGAATGACGCCTTGCTAGAGGCCAAAAAAGGGAAAGAGAAGAAGAAACCTTCCACAACTGCACAAACAAAACGTGTGCCTAAGCCCGTCCCAAGCAATTCAAGACCCTCCCAGAGTGGTGTGTCTACTGGGAGCAGACAACGAAGCAAACGGTCGCACTCGCAGATGGAGTCGTCTGGGCTCACAGAGGGGCCAGACGTCAGCTCTACTCTTACTGTCGCCCCTCTCCTCAAAAGGGACCAACGACCTGACGCCGAACTCTCGACAAAGATATTCCAAGAGTTCGACGAGAAGACAAAGGGATGCTGGCCACTGGGCAGGTATTTCACGTTCGACGTGGACGTCTACAAGTGCCACCCCGGGACCGAGAGTATGAACACGAGGGCAAAAGAAGAACACGGGGTGTGGTGGCAAATGAATAACCTCATGAATAACCCCAAGTTCGACATGCAAACAATTTGTGTGACACCCAAGGACCCGGCGGTTGAAGTCAACGAGAGGAATTGGCCAATCCTCAAGGAAGGAGAGTTCTACATTGTCGACGGCCAACACAGCGTGATGGCTGCAAAAGCTCTCCTCGAAAACGATGAGTGGAAAAGCCCATGGAAGGACGCAATTCGATACTGGAAGGCATTTGTCGTGCATTCCAAGGACTCGAACCAACTCATCGCAATCTCGGCCTTCATGAACCAAGGCAACAAAGTGAGGCAGTTTGAGGCCTCATGGGCAGCCAACATCGTGGCTGGAAGGACCTTATGGGTGGAGCACGACTGCCCACCGAAAGAAAGGGAGAACGCAACGATCAAGAATCCGAAATGGACTATAATAGATTAATAATAGATTAATAAGCAACTATAATAGATTTACGGACGCGCGTCCGTAACCCTGGCCTATTGACCTATAAAGTTTTGATTGTTTGAATGTTCTCTTTGCTAATTTCATTATGTTCATCCCTCTTGCAGACATTCAGCAATGCCATCTTGACAAAGTTCTCCAGCATTGACATGAAGACAAGCGGCACGAAGACGGTGCAGGAACTAAAAGGTGAGATCAAGCTCATCACTGCATCAGAGGAGACATGGGAAATCTGGATGCGACTCTTTGATGCTCACAACCACGGGGACCTGGTCAATCCAGACACGGAGACCACGTACAAGACTGACTCCAGGACGAAAATACCACCCATCTTGAGAGAGTTCTTCCGTCCCCTCCAAGGGTTGCTTGACTCGGAGATGTACAGAGCGGCAGCGCACGTCCTTCTCGAAACTCCAAGAAGGACTCTGCCCTACCCAAAGATCTTCCTCAAGAGGCCGAAGCACATGAAGCCTTCGACGTACCACATGAAGGAGTGGTGCAAATACAGGAAGAAGAAGACCATGGCCATAAGGGAGATCAGCAAACTGCTGCCCGCCCACAACCTCACCAATGCAGATGGGGAGATCGTGTGGGAGAATTGGAGGAGGCTGAAGGACGAGTACCACATCAATAGCCTCTCCATGCGAGCTCTGACAAGAGAGGCTTCCACCTTCCTGGCCCAGCGATCCAGGAAGAATGAGAAGAAGGGCTCCATCGACGAGAGGGAGACCATGATGTACCTAAACTTCTTCAACAGAAAGAATAACGCGAAGTTCGGGGGGGTTGCAAGATTTTGCACAGTCGCTACGCCTTTGAAGTTCGGCAAATGGGACACCCACGCCTCAAGAGCCACGGTGAGAGACGACCCCCGAGGGTGTCCTTTGGCAATCTTCGACTTCCGTGCAATCCCCGGAGCTTGGAAACAGGGGGGTGCCGGAACCCCTTTCTACGAGCCGTTCTTTGGAGCCTTCAAGGCATTTCGGTCGCCGGCCCTCCGCGAGCCAAATGTGTGGCTGTGGATTGTAGAGCAAGAGAAGTCCGCAGCAGTCCTGGAGCTCTACAACTCCAAGATGGACGTCGACTACGACCTCTACCACAGCACGTACATCCCGGCCAAGACGGAAGGGGTCACAGCTATCCAAGAGGCAAGGGGAGTGAAGCAAGTGGGAGCTGTGCAACTCTATTTCTTGACGCACAAGTCTTCACCGACTGGGCGGCCGCCTGTGAAAGCTAGTGCGGTGTTCAAGAAAATGTACTCGCTTCCCACACCACATCCCAAGGAGCTCGTGGAGGAGACCATGTACACAATCTACCCGGCGTACGAGCTTCGGATGGAATTCTACCTCGGGATCCTGAAGATTTTGACGGTTATGAGCGAGACTGTGTACAACGTCTTCGGAGGCACCAAATTTGTGTATGCAGCATTGGTGAGTTGTCTTCCCCCAATGGAAATTTACGGACGCGCGTCCGTAAATTCCCCGTTATCTTCATATGCTTGGTTTCCCCCATCACCTCTTGGCTGTGTAATTTTACGGATGCGCGTCCGTAAAATTACACTACTTCCTGTTGTTACATTTGATCATATCTAGCTTCTCATGTAGATGTCGCCGACCACATTCGCCCCTCTAACTCTCGTTGTTATGCTCCAGATGCTTGGGCTGCAGGTGAATTCGTTTGTGGATGTCGGCGACTACGACGATGCAAAGGCCCACAGGGTTAATGCCTCTAAAATGGACATCCTCGACATCGTGGACGTGCTACCTCCCCAGCTTGTGTTGCCGCTCGCCTCGCAAATTGAGGCGATGCCTGAAATGGAGACGGACACTGACGCAGAGCAGGATCCCATCCACCCCACGGGGCAGCCCAGGGCGCACGAGGATTTACCGAGCCTTGTTCGTGAACCCACCACAGGTCATTTCCTCCTGGGCGCGGACCACATGGATACTGAGGAGCCGCATCCCGCCATCACTCCGTTGAGGGTCCCTCATGGGCCAAGTGCATCGCCTTTTGGGACTCCCACTTCTCGTGTTGGGTTTCCTTCCACTGCGGGTCCGTCCCGTGCGGCAGGGGTTAGGGCAGAGATGGATGTGGAGCTCGCGACAGAAGCCGGCTGCACAGCTTCTTCCGGGGGTGAGTCTCAGCAGGCAGAGCTCCCAGCTATGGAGGGCAGGGATATGCTGGAGCTGATCTTGAGGCCCGACCTCAATCTCTACCGTGAGACCCGACGGAAGAGGAACAAGACGCCTTACAACGAATACCCTGAAGGGGCGATCTTGGACCTTTCCGATGAAGACGAGGACGAGGTTCATATGTACAATGCCATCTCAGCCTTGCCTAGCGAGCCCGGCAAGGTGAAGAAAGAGCCGATGTCCGTCTCCGAATTGGACGAGAAGATGGAGAAGAGAATGAGGGAGGAGCTTGACCAACAGCTTCGGGAGGCAAACGAGCTGCACGCTAAGAAGATGGCGGCCATCCAAGCTGAGATGGAACAATCCAGGTTGGAATCCGCTCGCAGGCACGTTGATCTCATGGCTCAGAATCAACAGTTCCTGGCCCAGAGCCAGCAATTCATGTCCATGATGCAGAGCCTGCAGGCGAGGCCTCCGTTGCTGTATGCACCTCCCCAGGCCGGCATGCCGATGCCCGCCGAGCTCATGCCGCCTCCATCTCATAGCCATGCCGTGTACATACCAGAGCATGCCTATGCAACCCCCGCGTTGGACGTCCCGCCCCTTGCCCAGGTTGCGCCCACACCAGAGCCCTCCCCCCGACCTACCTCTGCCGGCATTCAGGGCTTACGGACGCGCGTCCGAAACACTGCAGAGCTGCCCTCCATTCTCAGTGCAGGGAGCGCACCCCCTCAGAGGGCCACAGAGGCGGACGCCTCCAATCTCGCAATTTCGGGCCCGGATGTAAATAGCGCGGGCAATGACACTGCGCGACACACCGACAATGTGGAAGAGTCGCAGGAGAGCCCGACACGTGATAGAATAAGCCACGAGGACATAGAGGCCGATGAAGCCGACGCCCCCTCGAGGACGAAGATGTACATATGCGAGGCAGCCAGGACTCCACGGAGCAGCATTACGCAGGCACCCAAGCCTCTCAAGCGGTTGGAGACACCTTGCTGGTCGACACAGATGGACTCTACGATTTTACGGACGCGCGTCCGGAAGCTGTGCCCATGGTGACGAGTCCTGCTGAGGGAGGCACTGCTGGTGCGGATCTCGCCGCTGAAGAGGTAACCCACCTTTGAGCATGCCTCCCTCTTTGCGGACGCGCGTCCGTATGTTCCCTGTTTGTCACCTTCGTGGCGGTGTATATTTCGAGTTCAACTCCGGCCTTCCCCCCCGCGAGTGGATGCAAATTTTGTAGCGTAGGATCCATTAGCTTCAGCAGAGAAAGCGCTAGATTCTTGGGCTCATCGATAGATGTCCTTTGAAAATTGTATATCACCATTTACATTTATAAATCTTTTCGAACTACATAGTTCGCACAATTTTGGCATTCTGTTTCTTTGTTGAATTCATGAAATGTTTGTCAATTGGTTTTCGTTAGTAGCAACATTCACCTAGATAAAATGTTTCATCACAGGGTCCGTCGGAGATAGCTCGCAACCCCTTTGGAAGACCAAATCGGCCCATGAGGAAACCGTTTATAATATTTGACCTCAATGGGGTGCTTTGCCATTCCAAACACGTCCCGCATGGCGCGTCTAGGGGGCCCTTCCGTAGTCCACAAGACATGGATTACGGCGGGCGCTTGGATACCTTCATTAACAACAAGGCCGTCCGGGCCCGACCCGGCTTGAGGCGCTTCCTCCGTGACGTCCTTAGCTTGGCTCATGTCATCGTTTGGAGCTCTATGCTCATGGACAACACGGAGGCCATCGCCGGTTTCCTTTTCCGAGAACTCGCAATGCCTTGCTTGCTTCTCGGTCAAGAACACTGCAATGAGCTCCATGACCGTAGTGGCAGGATTGTACCGAAGGTCGCAGGAGGCGGCGGGCCGCAATTCCTGAAGGTCCTCAGGAATAACCTCTGGGTCGGCGTCCCCATGTTGGAGGGGGTGCCCCACGGTTCTTGGCCAACGCCGGACAACACTCTCCTCGTCGACGACAGCCCCGCGAAGAGCATCCTCAACCCCCCGGGCAACGCCATCTTCCCGGATCCTTGGAAAGGCGATAGAAACAACACCTTCCTAGAGAATGAGCTAGGTCCATACATTAGGAGGCTTGCATGTCACCCCGGAAGTGTCCCGGATTTTGTCCTCTCCAACCCCATTGGCAATAGGCCGCTCGGTCCACGAGATGAAGTATTTAGGATGTTGTACGGGTACGCCAAACTCAATAAATTAATTTGAGAACTTTGAACATTTTTGGACTTGTACTTGGATTCTCCATGTTTATATCTAACCGTTCCCCCCTTTTCTTTGTAATGTATTTTTGTGTCCTAGTTGCCTCACCAAGCGTCCCAAAGTGTC
Organism: Polytrichum formosum; assembly: GCA_964035585.1. Taxonomy (NCBI): domain Eukaryota; kingdom Viridiplantae; phylum Streptophyta; class Polytrichopsida; order Polytrichales; family Polytrichaceae; genus Polytrichum; species Polytrichum formosum. The sequence continues at coordinate 21,397,840 of OZ037935.1, read as the reverse complement.
GTCAATGGCCCGTCCGCATCTCCGTCGGTCCCCGGCTCCCCTTCCCTTGGTGTGAGCGACGTTGCAATGCCTTCACTATTCCAATTCTCGGCCGTCGATGCCGCCTCTGCTGTTGATTACTCCAAAGACTCTGGGTTTGAAGACGGTGTCGTGGATAGCCCTCCTGCAAAGGTAGCAAAACACAACCGCGCTCCGTCTCCGTCTCCATCTCCCCTCCACAACGAGAAGCACGTTCGTATTATTGACTTCGATGCGTCTTCATCCAAATATTCCGTCCCAAAGGGTCCCCGTTCGACCAGACGCCTTTGCGTGGATGAACCCCGGATTGATGTCCCGACGTTTATGAACGTCCCTGTCGTGCTTGCCTCTGCCCCCATCGATGTCCCGGCCCCCCTCGATGTCCCCGAAGCTCAAACCAACACCCCCAATGCCAAGGTGCCCAACTTTCGGCCTTCTCGAGTTTTTCCTTGCTGGTTTCCGTGTATTAGTGCATTTGTGTTTCATGGGGTTTTCGGACTTGCATCCGTAACTTGTGCTCACTCATACCAACCCGCTTCATTGTATGACTCTGTGGTCGTTGTTTCAGACCCCACCGTACTCGAATGTGGGTCGTCCATGCTCGACTTCTTCATTGGATAGGGGGACCCCCAAGACCGCTTCTTACGAGTCCGATCGTTGTTTGGCCCTTCGGAAGAGTGCAAGACATTCCGTTTCGCAAACGCCTTCGTATTCCACTTACAACACCACGTCCTACAATTCGGTAGCGCGTCGCCAAATATGGACGAACGGCACATATTCCGGACCAACAAACAAACAAGGTTATAGCCGCGGGCCCGAGATCTTCATAGCCATGGAGGCCATTAAAGCAAAAGAAAAAGAGACGGCCGCAAAGGCTATCACAAAAATAAAAGGAGTGCGTCGTATTGACGATCCAAACGTATAAATCATATTAATATGTATTTAATTGTCGAATGCACTGGTTGGTGATCGATTATATTTGAAGGATTTTGGCCTAATATTGGATATTCCACTTGTATTTTGTATTTCAATCCTATTCAATAAATATGATACCATTTTTGTATATGCAATTGTTTTCATATATCCCATTTTCTTATTTCGGCGTGTGTCTCATGCATTTGTGTGTCATCAAAATTGGGAACATAGTATATTCGTAGTGTTTTCCTTCCTACAACTGTGAAAGCCACATCCTTAAAAAGTCTCAAAGTCATCAAAAAGTCTCCGATTACCGAATATAGTGTTAAGGCATTGGATCCCATGGTTTCACCGAAGGCAGAGAAATTGAAGTTGTCGGTGTGGTTCGATGAAAGCGTTACCACCAAGCCTTCCTGGAAAGCATCTCGAAACAACACTCTCTCAACCTCTAAAAACTGCGATCAATTGTGGCACATCAACATATGGATAGCCGCAGGAATACACACTATTCAGGGAAGGTTGGGCAATGGTCAATGCGGGTTACACCCAGTAAATTAATACTGACCCTCACGGCCAGGCACATTATAATCATCCGTCCGAGGAGAAGTGGAAACACTGCTTATCATGGTCTTCTGAGCGAAGAGCAAGATTAAGCCGAAAGCCGTGTCCCTCTACTCTATATCTGACTCTGAATCTCTGGAATTATGAAGCACCCACTCCTCGTCTGTTTCCTCACTGGTCTCGGATCGGGGGCTAGCGTACGGGTCAGGGTCGGCGAAGAAAATCACCCTTCCCTCACCTACTATCCACGATTCCAATCCTTTCTCCCACTCCTTCGTGGTCTCGATGAATGCTTTCCACCCTTTGCAAATGGGTCGTAGACAACAACAAATTTGGAAATTCTCCACTGTTGAGGTCCCGTACATGAGAAGGGGCCATAGCTTACTGAGAACGACCTCCTTAGGCAGGGCGTCCATCAAACTATCTTGCTTCACCGGCACAGGTTTCGACGGGCGGCGTTTCCTGGCTCTCTCCCGCAGGTGATTGTTTGTTGGGACCAGTGCAGGTCCCTTTGGCAAATTATTGAGCTCACTCCAGGCGTCTATGCGAGCTCTCGCGTCTTCTACAACGAGTCGCATTGCCTCGTGTAGTGGTACATCCAAGCGCAGACGACGACGAGGGCCCCTAGCATCTACAACCCGCTGCACATACTCATCTAAACTCTCCCTTGTCTCCACTACATTCGAGGCGATGGAATTCGACATTCCGAGCTACAACAACAAGGGAATATTTTCACCAACAACGGATGACGGGAACCGCAACCCTAAGCGCCACTGGAGATACAATGGTCGATACAAGCAGAACCCTAAACCATGGCTGCGGTATCGATTTCACTTACCTGGTGGAATTGCAGGTCAAAAAAATTCGCTGCCGTGTGTGCTCCATCCTGGGAAGGGGGGTCGCGTCCTTCGAACCATACACCACATCGAGAGGCGCCGCCGGATGGGTTCCCCCACGCCTCCATCACCAGCCCGCCCTAAAAACGAAATTTGTTTTGAGGACCAAATCCAATAGTAAGACAAGGGGAGTTCGCAAATTTCCCGATTGAAACGCACCTTCATTAATTTCGAGCAGCCACTAATTCCAGAATAACACTTACGTGCCCTGCCCGAAGTCCACCTCCGACCGAATGTAGCGCCACCATGGGGGTTGCAGAGTGATGTCACTGCACCACTTGGGTGCGGATTTGCTTTCCAGGAGACTATGGGCTAAAAAACCGCAAAGAGACTTTAGTCTACTCATGCTCCTTCACTGCGTGGGACAACCGCAAAGTAAGCCTTTCTGTCAACTACTTCCAGATATCGCCCAGTGGTTTTGCTTGCATAAGCCTCAACGGTATCTCTCTTATCCGCACAACTCGCCGTGGAAACAAAAACATGTCACACGAAGGCCTGGCCGCGACCTGTCAATAGGGCGCTCCATGGCTCCAAGGGCAGAGTCATTTTGGGCCATGGATGCGCTTTAGGGTATTTCTTTTAAGACTTCATTGATTTTAGAAAAATGTTCTTTCGGTATAAAACGAAGTAGAGAAAAATATGAGGTGTGATACAGTGTAATAGACGTCCCAAAACTGCTCAAAACTACCAAAATCTACCGAAAACTACCAAAAGATAAAACTTCGAAATTCCACCAAGAATCAAGGTTTTTAAAATTTCCAAAACTGAAAATTTCTATGTATAGAGGACAAAAACTTTGTTGAAATTTTTAAGTAATTTGGGACCAAGGAAGTATTTGGTAGCCAATGCCATAAGGAGGATATCCTGCATATAAATACTAACGGAATGAATGCCCAAATACTTTAGGAATATTACAAGAATAAGCAAAATGATGCTTGAAGGGATCAACTCATGATGCATGAACAATCTTCATGGTGAACTTGAATTTCTACAGTTAATACGATGAAGCAAGGTCTGTTGGTTCATAAACCAATCTGATGGACCAATAGTTCATTCTCTTTCATTGTACTTTTATTAAACCCTGGACATTGTGGACAAAGATTTGAAAGCCAACTTCTTGCCTACTCCTAACAAGGTATGTTAGGAGCACTGCCTACTTCATATTTGCAATTGTTTTGGGCACCAAATTTTGTTGTCCTCACAGGAACTTACATAATGGATTAATGATTGTTGTGATTGGTGAGGATGTTGAGAGTGGACTTGAACATGAAGCTTAAGGATTTTGTGGGGGAGTACTACCACATAAACAATACGCATCTTTTCCCCATTTGCAAGAGGATTCTAGCACACTAAAATATGTATTATTTGGATACTGTATGAATAAGTTATGGAAGATAAGAGCACACTAAAACATGTATTGACAGATTGTACTTTCAACTTCATTATAAATTTCATTTAAACCCTAAGTGTTTTCAAAATCAAGAGAAGTAACATTTATGGTATTCATGATTGGAATGATTTATACCTACTATCCTTCAGGCTATTTTTTTTAATGTTTAACTATAAAATGGGCAAGCCTTTCAAGTATGATTCTACTATAGAAAAGAATATACTTACAATTATGCCCTTCAAAAACAATGGATCATCAACCATATTTTAATTTATAACCTTTTAAGGAAATTTCTACAATTATGGTATTGGGTAATCTTATAATCCCTATTTTAAAAAGAAATGAAATTAATATGTTTCGAAATTCTGCGAAGTAACTTCTCAAAGCAAGTACTCAATAATTTTAGCAACCTGCAAATTAACAAATGGGAGTCCTTGCCATAAATTTTGGACGTATTTTTGGATAGTAAATTGTTTTTAATAATTACTAGGAAACTAAGATAGTTGTTTCATAGTCAGAAATACCTTTCCGACAAACCTTAAGGCATTCAAAGTTCAAACACAAAAGTTAGGGCCAAAAACCAAATGAGCATACATAGGGTTTTACAAAATAGGACAAGTATCTTCTGCAATCACCCATAGCTATTAGTGGATTAAGAAACAACATGCTCAGGTTTGTTATAATGGCGATATTTCACACACCATTTTAATACAATACCAACAATAAATATGCGATCATAGGGTTTTACATTTGCCCATTATTTGCCTAGCACATTAATATTGAAATCAATCCTAGTTCGTGCATTTCCACTCCCCTCGCAGGAGCTTTTTTTTTAAGGAGACATTCTTTTCATGGTTTCATTTTGCACCATAAAAGGATTTGCACTAAACTCAAGGGGAAGTAAATCAAACAATCCAATGTGATGCAGAGAAGTTCAAATTAAAAGAGTGGAAGAATTGGAGATGAAGGATTGAAAAATCAACAGTGTGGGTGATTGGAAAAATAGCAGCAAGTCGAAATTTCAAGAGGAAGCCGGTCACAACCCAATTTTGAGAATTTTGAGTTGGTTACATCTGGTTGTGAAATTTGGAGAATTTGAAGTCAATTCACCCTTACCTAATTGAGAATTTCGAGGTGCAACGTGTGAATTGTGGCATGTGATCAGAAAGACCCTGAGCAATTGAAGAGCATAGAACGTAGCGATGCAGGAACAAGCAGCCGTCCACGCTACCAAATTGCAGCATCAAAATCTCATATGAATTGGACGAATTCAATTGGTGGGTGAATAAAAATGATAAATTTGTCAAGTGATCACTGCAAATGTGGTAAGATTGTTTAAATCCAGAATCAAATTCGGGAATTTGTGAGTGTAATGGAGAAGTTGCGTGTGATTTGGCTTCATCATTGAACACCAACAATGTTAAATAGTTGATAAAATGTATTCGCTAATAGGATTGCGAAGGTCAAATTGATCATCTGAGTGAGAATCATAATTGCGGTACTAAAACAAAAGAAACCTCCAAACAAAAACATAATGAAACTCACCTAACATGAAAGTAGAAAACCTAATTTCAAAACTCATTTTTTCCTTGCAACTCCTTCCCCCCAAAAAAATTTCACAAACAAAAGAGAATTTGAAACATGTCTATTAAATAAGTGGTAGCAAAAATACTGTATGAAACAAAGTATTTTCTACAAAGTGCTTAAAAAATGATTTTATATCAACATTAAACAAACAATAGTGATTCACAACCCATACTAATCAAGATAAAAACAAAAAATAATTAAATATACCAGTTTTGTTTTGCACCTATGACAGATCTTCTTTCCATCAAGCTATGCACTTGGCACCAAGTCAACATAGAATGTTGTATAATACTTGTAATACTTTTGATTCTGGAAAAATGTACAGGAACCGCAATTTTGTCCAGATATTTTAACACTTAAATGAACCACACCTACCAGAAAACCAATATAGCTGTACAATAATTTTGTTAACAAGGTGAACAAACTTCTGAATTATCATCCTTTTTTATATTATCTATAACAGAACTGCCCTACTGATGATCCGAAATGAATTAACTGAGTTAGTTCTAATATGATAAGTTCAGCACAGAATACCCTGCAAAAGTCGCAATGCAAATGAAAGGTGATATGAATTTATAAAATGTCCCCCAGGGAAAATCAATCACAGAGGTCAACCCTTAGAAGGAAATATTGCAGCATTTGAGTCTTGCACCAAACGATTAAATTCTTGAAATTTTGACCACATTGGTTGTCGAAAAGAGGTGCAAAGGTCAAGATCAAGGCATTGATTTCAATTCCGAAACAAATTTCAAAAGAATTGGAAACAACAATCATAATTTCTTCAAATCAGGCCAGGCGTAGCAGACCCAACGCTGCGGAATAATGTTTATGTTTGATTAACAATATTTGTGGAATTTGGAATATTTGACCTAAAAGAAAGAAGAAGAGAATTTGACCTTCGATTGGTAAGTTCTAGCTTACATACCTTCACATACTGTGAATATTTCAAACCTTGGACAACTGCCAAAATAACTATAGTTAGCTAGATTTTTTTCAATACGTTTTAGGAAACAACTATAGTTAACTAGAAAAATTTCAAACTAATAGAACAACTATAGTTAACTAGAAAAAATTAAGACCAATTTCAAGAACAACTATAGTTAACTAGAAACATTTCAGACAACTATAACTATGTAACTAACTATAGTTAACTAAAAAACATTAAGTTTCAAGAAAAACTATAGTCAATTGTAGTTATTAAATATGAACGTTAAGCCTTATATTCATCATTTGCCTTGATATCATCATTGTCTTCATCGTTGGTGTTGTATTCTAGCATAGCTGGTCGCTTGGGAATAAAAGATTCCCATTGCGAGTTAAGCTTGATTACCTCAAATACGTCAAACTTGAGTAAATGCTTGTTCATCTTTAGAAACATGTTGATCTCAATAACACACTACTGTAGTGGCACTACAACACTATAAGAGAATTCCGTGGCTACGCTCAACTTTAGTTAACTAGATATAACTATAGTTAACTAGACTTTTTGGCAGACCGAATTTAAAACAACTATAGTTAACTACATTTTTTGGCAGGTCAAATCGCGAACAACTATAGTTATGAAAGGCAACTAGTTAACTAATAGTTGAATTAGTTGGTTAGTTGTCCGAGGTCTAGAATATTTGACACATAACATGTTAGACTTAAAAACCATTTCCCTATTTAGAGCATCTCCAGCCATGCACGCTAAAAGCGACTCGCTAAAATTACTCATCTATATTTGAAGAGCCCTTCAACTTAAAGTTCCCCACCCTCAAACGCTCTTCAAACATCAAAATTTACCATGAAATTTTTGGCACAACATGCACAGAAAATAAAAGTACATTCATTAACAGAAAAAACTACAACATTACTCATCTGGGGCCCCGATGTGTCTCAACTTTTAAAAGATGAAATTTTTATCATATGTTATTAACATAAAGAGGTTTTTGTTCCAAGAATCTCATGGCAAAAAAAAACTCAATCTTTGGAAGTCTGTCAAAGTTGGCAGCAGTGAAAACATTTCCACAGCTACCAATGTTGGTAGATTTTGAATAACTTTTTTTTGGTGAATCTTTTCGCCTTGAAATTTTGCATACATATAATTGTCTTGAAGATGATGTTGTGGAAAAAATTTCGTGGTAAAATACCAATTTTTGAGCTCTCGGGAGGCTTTTTCCATTCCCTGTTTTGTGCACTTCGGCACTCGCAAACTAAAAATACGTATACTTTACCTAGCCCACTGTACATAATAAGGCCATATGTGTTATATTGAGACTATTTGGAGAGTTTGAATATAAATTTCAGTCCTCTTATAGTACTGCTCCTATTTATATTTTAGTATTTCCTTTTTGCTATATGATTCAGTTACAATGGCAAGTTCTAGTGTGCAACAACATAAAAAGGCAAGAAAATAAATTCAACAAGTGGTGAGAGCAAAGTTTGTGAAGGCTTCCAATGCCATCGAATTGATATATGATAATGGTGGGGGATGTGGATGCAAAGGAAAACATCATTTGTTTCAACATTTTCCAAAGTTGTATATTGTGCCATGTAAGAAAACTTTGGATTGTGCATATTTAAAAAAAAATTTGTGAATAATTCAACAGACATCAACTTAGATATATTGAACAAACAACAATATTATGTCAGTTTCTGTCACAAACTATGTGAAGAGTGTTTGAATTATCCAAACCCTATGAAATGTCCTGTATGTGAGTCTAATCACGGCATGGACTTTGGCATCCACACAAAGTGGGTGTTTAATCTCCCAATACTACAAGAATGCAAAATCCAATGTCTACAAGAGTTTCATAATGTATATGAACAATTTAATATGTATTTGGAAAACAATGGGGATCGTACATCATCTAAAACTCGATTTGAACGTAGTCCTTCTATGATTCTACAATGCAAATTTGAAGAACAGCGACTTCAAGAACAGTTAATACTAAAGGAATTTGGTATCAAACAAAATATGCGTGTTATGATTAGTTTTTCAAATATTCCAGGGGAGGTTAAAAAAAATAAGCAGGCTACATTACCTTTTTGGGAAGATTCAACTTTCCAAGAAAATTGGCAAGACATTTACGACAACAATATAGTATTTCCAACATTGAACAAAAGTTTAATGATCTTGAATGGTGTTGATATTATACAAATGGGAATTATGAACATTGAAGACTTAAAGTTTGACCATGTAATAATGATATATATTCCCAATATGTGGACTAATGACCTTCATTACCAACGAACTCTAGTTGAAGCAAATCACTATTATGAAACATCCCCATATCTAGCGAAAAATGATCAAAAAAATTCAAAGCAGGGGAGATACAAATCTGTAAGTCACGGCTATGTTGCACATGGTGGAGCAAAATCAAAAGGCAATGTAGTAAAGTACCATCAAAATAAAATACCAGATTCTATACAAAAAAAATTTAAAGGACTTGGTGATAGCATTGCTTCCTCTATTTGGATGCAATTGGATCAATTCGATCGGCAGTCAGTTACAACAATTCTTTAATGACCAATTTGGTCCTGTTTCGATAGGACTAGATGGATATGCCACCAAAGTCCACCAAATGCACATTTCCAAAAATTCTTACATCAAGCCTCATCTAGTGTGAGCCCAATATGGTGCTCACATGCTTCGTTAATCGTAAAGGCTCATTAAAACCTTGCACCGTGTTTGTTTTTTCAAATACTCAAAACTATAAAAAGAGTGAAGCTTTAGGTTTAGATCAATGTTAAGTTTGAACGATGAGTGGGTGTTGTGTTGGGAGTTAGGCTTAGGGGACTTGTGAGTGATTAAGTTAATCCTTAAGTTAATGAATTAGTCAAATGGGTTAGAATTTAAAGGGTTATTTAGTGTAATCGGGGTTTGGCCAATTTAATTGTTCATTTTAGGATGGGGGGGTCGGTTTAAGGAAGCTCCGGCATTTCTGTTAGGATTGGGTTGCAAATTTCTCGGATCAAGGTCGTTGGACCGGGACGGCCAGGGAGGGGGACGGCTCTCGGAGATAGGAGGCTGGCAAGAGAGTTTTCGAGGTTCGGCGGCAGGAGAAAGAGCTCAGCTCAGCTGCCGAAGGCAATGTGAGAGGTGGTGACTTCGGGGGCCTGAGGCACACAAGCTCTCTGGGTCAATTTAGTATTGGCACCAACAGGTAGCTGCCAAAATTGAAAATGGTCACACACAAGTGCTTGGTAGTAGGATGCGGAGGCAGGGGTCTCTCGGAAAGGAATCCAGAGGTTGTGCTTTGAAGCTAGAGGCGAATCCAGAAGTTAGATTTCTAAGCCAGAAGAATGCGGCAGGTTGTGCTTTGAAGCTAGGGGCGAATCCAAAGTTTGGACTTCTGAGCCAGAAGGATGCAGGCAGGTTGGGCTTCAAGGCTAAGGGAGAATTCAGAGTTTGAGGCGTGAAGCCAAAAGAATGCGGCAGGTTGGGCTTCTAAGCCAGAAGGATGCAGGCAGGTTGGGCTTCGAAGCTACATGCAATTCCAGAGTGGACCTCGAGGCCAGAAGCAAGGCGTAGGCTAGGCTACAGGCTTGAGGCCAGAGTTCCCATAATGTAGTGTGGTAGGAAGAGGAATTAGTGAGGGTTGTAGTCAAGGGAGGTTTAAGGAACCTCTAATTGTGGGGGTTGCCTTAGGACTCTAGGAGTTAGATTAAGTGGTCGGATTGCACATGCATTATGTAGAAAATTGGAAGAGGAAGAATGTATTAGAGTAGTTGTGTGTAATAACATCATAGGTGCACAAGTATTTGTCAATGCTAATGCCCTGTGTGTTTAAATAAAAAGAGTGTGCTTGTATTTGAATTTATTGGAGTACAAGGATGGGTTCTCCAAGGCTAAGAGTTGACAAATACATGTGAGCCCTAGATTTCCACCTGGACTACAGACGCACAAGGGTGGGGGTTTATGGCTGACATCTAGACAAGTATGATATGGAAGCATCTTTTATTTCTTGGTTTACAAGAGAAGATCCTAAAGGCGGATGTTTTGGTCTGTTCCAGCATTGTTTGAAATTTGATACAAATATAGGAGTTGGAGCATTTGTCCGAAGCAAGACTGTTGCTCATGGAACATTAAGGTTTATACATAAGACATTAGCGGAGAATGTGTACAAATTAGGGGTAGCATTAGTGAATAAACAAGTACTTAGTACAAGAATAAAACATCAACTTAGAGATGGAGCGCCAGTGACTTGGCAAAGCAATGAATCTAATAGTGACTCTGACTCTGATAATAACGATGAATAAAAAGTTATATATGTATGTATAAATTTCTCCCTCAAAATTTGTAACAATTTAGTGTTTTGGATCATTTTCTATTTATTTCTACTTATTACATTTTTAAGGTGAAGACAGAATGTTTAACCTTATCAAATTGAGGCAAGGTAAGACGAGTAACAGAACGAGCCAAACGATCCATGTTCATCTCAGGGCGAAACAGTCTCAACCGGCCATCCTTTCCCTTATAGGCCATCGGAATGGGGCCAAGATTTAGCTCGATATAGCCAAGACAACCAACAAACCAATCTGGAAGGCTCAAGTGAAGGGCTTTGAGTTCCACGCCTCTGGGAAGTTGATTTCAAGAGTTCGAGTTTGTCATGCTTACGAGCCATGCCAGATTTTGGTTGATCCTAACCTGTTGCAGCCACGCATGCCATGCAACTGTAAGTCCCTTATGTCCTCGATTTTTCCCTTCAAACTTGTTGCTTGCACTTTACCTCACTGTGCTTTCAGTACTATAAACTTGTAACTAATATTGGCGCTTAGCAACATAGAATACATCATAGCATTTGCTTTGAGCAATGGTCTAAGAAAGGGCAACGTAGTTGCTTAAACTTGCCACAGGGTTTAGGGTTTAGGGTTTAGGGTTTAGGGTTCAGGGCGGGAGACCAAGTTTCAAGTATACAGGCACATAGCCATGCGGAGGGGATACGCCGGAGTGCACCTGCCCAGAGTCGGATTCGAGCACGCGAGGCAAAGCTCATTGCCCGAGAAATTGCTTACGCGCAAAGTCGTAACTGGAGCAAGATACCATGCCCGTGCAAGTTACACATGAGGGAGTTCGAGTTAACTTTACCGTCGTACAGAAGGTGGGTCAAAGCAAATTCGAGGCACCCCTGGTTCTACGGAAACACCGAGGTAAGTTTCGTATTTTTAAGGTTGGACACAGCAATATGGGGCTGTTGTAGGCGCCGCATAGAATTGTTTGCAGCCCGTATCTGTTGAAGCTGTTATCGTGATCCTCCCGTAGTGACCTAATTTGGCTGTCCAATCCGTTGCAGGGGTTTGAGCCTGACGATTCAGATGATGAGTGGGAGGGACACATCTCCTGGTATTACGGTGCGCAAGCACATGACAGAGATATCGAGTTTCGTAGAAGAAATTTAGACCCAGGCATGGACATGAACCGAATGGTTGTCGAGAGCCTTGAGTTGACGGATCGCATGAGGGAGGATGCGGCAGCGGAGAGAGAACGTATAATGAAACCACCGCAGCCTGTTGCAGCGGAAGCATCCCGCTCAGAAGCTGAATTGCCAAGACAGTCTGCCGATCACAGTGGTAGGTCCTCCCCAGAGTCGTCGTGGAGATCCACGAATAATGCCATTCCCGAGCGGTCTTCGTTCAGTGGCGGCGTGGACCGAGCAGTGGGAGAGGAGCCTGAATTGCAGCCTGGAAGCCACACAGTCCTTACAGAGGTCGACGCACACAACAGCTCTAGCGACCCTGACGACATTGGTGATGATAGCTCCGGCGAGGAGGATGGCGTGGACTGGGAGGACCCCGCCGAGGAAGTAGATGCTGCTGTGGCGGCACTCGAAGAAGCAGCAACGACCCCTCTCTTCGAAGGCTCTAACCACTCCAGCATGGGGACTACATATGTCCTCCTCAGCGGAGGGAAGCTCAATGGTTGCTCCGACACGTACATGGACGAGCTGTTCCGGACCTTAAGCACATCCATTCTTCCCCAACCTAACTCCTTGCCAAAATCCTACAGAGAGGCGTCCGAATATCTAAAAAGTATGGGACATTCATATGTAAGCTACGACGTCTGCCCCAACAACTGTCGATTGTTCAGGGGTGATTTAAAATTAGCTCGTGTTTGTCCAGAGTGCAGGGCACCGAGGAAGAGGCGGGTGGGACGGTCGGAGGTGCCTCACAAAGTAACTCGGGTTTTCCCTTTGACGCCTCGTTTGAAACGCATGTTTCGGAGTCCGATGCAGGCGGCAGCAATGACTTGGTGGGCATCCCTTCAGTCCGACTGTGATCTTATGACTCATGTGTCAGATTCCGCTCAGTGGAAGTGGATCAACGAGCGCTTCCGGGAGGAGTTTGGTTACGATGATCGGAATGTGCGAATGGCGCTGGTCACAGATGGTTTCAATGCAAACTCGGACAAGAGAGGTACTTACTCAATATGGCCTATTCTTCTGATGAACTACAACATAGCGCCGTGGTTGACCACGAAAAATTATTTCATCATGCTGGCCGTGCTAATCCCGGGCCCTAAGTCTGTTACTGCGGACCACTTCGACATTTTTATCAAGCAGCTGATCGAGGAACTTTTGGATTTGTGGAACTACGGAGTGTACTGCGTCGATGTGGCAAGGTATAAACAGTTGTCCAACTTTGTGCTCAAGGCCATGGTCATTTGGACCATAGGTGACTTCCCTAGGTATGGTATGCTTGCGGGTTGCACGACCAATGGATTTATCGGGTGCCCAGTCTGTGGAGAAGGTTTCCATTCTCGGCGCTCGAAGGTATTGCACAAAAATATTTTATGTAACTGCGCACGACGGTTCTTGGTGGAGGAGGATCACCATCTGCGCAACGATGTCGTGAACTTCGAGGATTTCGAGCCGCGTGTGGCACCAACTCCTGTTAGTGGTCAACTGGCGTTGGCAAATGGACTGGATCGAATCAGGTGGCTTCGACAGGGTGGTGGACCAAGACATACTGATCCGGTTCGAAGGCACGGAATGAAGAGAGTTTCTGCGCTTTTTCGGCTCCCTTACTGGCAGGTGGGATTTCTCTCCCCCACGGTGTACCTTAAGATCTGCGAGGAATCATATGTGTGGAGGAGAATATCTCGGTTCGTTTGTTGTACAGTCCGACCCGTGCCTTATGGACCCTAAACCCATATCCCTTCCTTTACAGTAATGTTTAGCAATCTGTGATTTCTCGATATAACCGAAACCAGACTGTAGTAGCAAAGGATGTCCTTTTTGCGGCATGATGCTGTTATTTATTTTTAAACAACTGAAAGAGTACGATTTAGCCGGTTTAAGAGGTATTTGAAACCGTTGACAAAGAGCTAAAAGAATGCATTACGGAATTCACTGCCGTTTGGGACTTGTAAACGCCCGGAGGAGAAGCCTTCACAAGTACTGGTAGCCGATGCTTCTTTGCCTCAGGTTCAGTATTCTCGTAAGAAGTACTTTGTTATCTGCAGCAAACGAAAGAGGCTAGCATATGTGGATTGTACAAGAACCGCATGGTGTTGGTTTCTCTTACTGCTAGACAGCAATGATGTGACCATTTATTTCCCCGGGAGGTCCCCTAAAGTTACATATATCAGGTCCGACCGGGAAATAGTGAGTTTTACATAGGTTCTTTACCTTTGATGTTCAGGTCAGAATGCTCCAACATACGGTTCCGTGTCGTGGAACTCCTCTTTCCGCATTCCGTAGCCCCGCACCCCAGAGTCAGTCAGCCCATCTGCTTGCACGTTTTAATTTGCCTGCTCTTATCAATTTACACCGTGGTATGTTAACAGGAGTTGCCGGTAAGACACACTCTTGACATCATGCACGTCGAGAAAAACATTGCGGCCACCCTGTTGGGATTCATCATGGGCGAGGAGGACACAATCGCAGTGAGGAAGGATATGCAAGAGCAGGGCACGATGGAGGAGCTACATCTGATTCGAGTGGGAGACGAGGAGAATTACCATAAACCACACGCACCCTACGTACTGAGACCGGACGAGAAGATGAAAGTCCTTCGAACGATTAAGGCAGTTCAGACGCCATCAGGTCACTGTGCCAATTTTGCCAAGTTGGTGAATCTGGAGAAAGGAAAACTCCAGTACATGAAAGCCATGATTGGCATGTGTTGTTGGAGGAGGTATTACCTGCGGCTTTGCGCGGATCTATGCCAGAAGGGCCCCGCATTGCGGCTATCCGCTTAGGTCATTGTTTTAAGAGAATCTGCGAGAAGGCCATCCGGGTAAGCGACTTACCCGCCCTTCAAACCTACGTGGCTGAAATTTGTGCACTGTTGGAGGTTCATTTTCCCCCGGCATTCTGGAATGTGATGCCCCACCTACACCTGCACCTCCCACGAGAACTTTACTGGTGCGGACCGGTTCACGCCTAGTGGATGTACAATGTAGAACGGTAATGTGGGAGCACACAAACACCAAAAGTTTCCGGATAGGCGTTTTTCAATGCCTAATCCGGTCTGTCCGGATGATCCGAGTATCGTCCAGGGATTCTGTGAAGTGCAGGATGTCAAGGACCCTCTTTTCCTGCTTGAAAAATCGACCACCGGCCGGATCGGCTTTCCGGATCCGGATGGCCCTTTGGAAGTCCTTATCCCGGGACTTGCCTTCCGGATTGAACCTCTATAATTAAGTCTTACTCCTATGTGCCTCTTTCCTCGAGACCTACCTATCTATATCCTACCTCCAATGATGGTTTGGTTCATCCGGTGAAGACGTCCCTGTCAGGGATGTGCAAATGGACGTGACGCGGCCTTTTTGCGTCACGTCGCGTCACAAATGACGTGACGCCGTCACGTCACGTCACGTCGGGGCGTGACGCGCACTGACGTGGTAAAAAAAAGTTACTGTACCAATTTTTTGTAACTTTTTTTTTACTTTTTTGGACGACTGCTCTAGTCGACTGCTACGAGCAGTCGACTTCAGAAAGAAAAAAATTAAAAAAATCTATTAAAAAATCTGAACCGTTAGATCTTCTTGGATTGAAGATCTAACGGTCCATGATTTTTTTTAGAATTTTTTGATTTTATTTATTTTTAGGGTTTCCTTGAAGTCGACTGCTAATAGCAGTCGACTGGTCTTGGTCGACTGCAAAAGTAATTTTTTGCAGTCGACTGCTATTAGCAGTCGACTTAGCAAACGACTGCAAACAGCAGTCGACCTAGCAGTCGACTGCTAGGTCGACTGCTATCTGCAGTCGAGTTAGCAGTCGACCAAGGGGTTGACCAGGGGGTTGACCGCGTCAGTTTACCCCTGGGGTAACTGCAGGATTTACCCCCCCGCGGACGTGACGTTTTCAGGTCTGCCGTCACGTCGCTGTCACAGGACGTGACGCGACGTGACGTGTAATCCCTGGTCCCTGTATGGTCAGAATCCGGATTTCTCTCACAACCAGTCCGGATCGGCCTAATCTTTCCTGGCAGGTCACACAGAGGATCCGGATGGTGCCCCAGAACTACAACGACAGAAAGGTCAAGATTCGTCCGGAGATCTGTTAATCCGGGATAACTGGGCGATCCGTGCCACTTTCCGGATTGCCCCGCCTAGGGACCGTGAGACCTCTTCAGAAGGTCGGATGGCGTAAGTCCGGCACCTCCCTGATCTTACCCAGTCCTAACGACGGCTATCTCACATGGACGTTACCCAGGCATCCGGAATAATGAGGTTTCTTTCCCACTACACACCAGAAATAGTCTCCGGACCGGATCCTAACCATTCCGGTTTCTCTCGTCCTTCCGACAGACCGATCCGGCTATAGCGAACTTAGGCTCTACTGAGTCTGAGATAACTGGGCGATCCGTACCACTTTCCGGATTGCCCCGCCCAAGGGCAGTGAGACCTCTTCAGAAGATCGGATGGTGTAAGTCCGGCACCTCCCTGATCTTACCCAGTCCTAACGACGGCTATCTCACATGGACGTTACCCAGGCATCCGGAATAATGAGGTTTCCTTCCCACTACACTCAGAAAGGATCCGTAGTACTGCAGTCGGATCTGATCCGGGTTTCCTCTCCTTTGTCCTATCCGCACTTCCTACTCATTCATTCCCTCTAGATCTGCAACATTCTCCTAACAGTCCGTGCACAAAACAAATCAGAATAGATTGAGAACTAGAGCTTTATTGAGTGGGGAGCGACAAAATACAACAATGGAGAAGGGAACCCTTCTCCAACTCCTTATTTAGCCTTAAGTAGAGGCGGTAATCCCTAACTGAAGGTGGCGGCGAAGTTGGCCGCCCTCAGGAAAAATCCGTAACTGCGAGAAAACCGGAACTTCGCCCTTCGTGGAATTTCCGGATCTTGATCCGTTTTTTGCGCTGACAAAATTTTGAATTACAGTTTGCCAAAACTAACAGGCAGCCTAAACCTTGCCTACCTAATTCTGATCTACCTACAGCTGCATGCCTAAGTCTAATCTAACTGGTCCGATGCTTCTTCGAAGCCGTCTCGTCTTTGGTGTAACTCGCGGGCCCACTCATGGCGGAGGAGCCTCCCCCGGGGGTCAAAAGCCGACGCTCTTGCAGCCTCGTAAATACCCTCCTCATGTTTGGGGAGGGGGCAATTTCTTCCTCGGAGTCTCCTGCAGTGGATGGATCCTCCCCTGATCCGTCACCTGATCCGGAAGCCTTCCTCTCTTTTTGGGGGCGATGGATGGGTGAAGGGTCACCTCCGGTGGTCCGCTCCCTGTTTCGGCCGGTGGAAGTTGAAGTCGCCTGGAGGCCCCTGGCTGACATCGCGCGTGAGGGTGCGGGCGCCCACTGCTCCACGATCATACATTCCGGAGCAGGAGATGGTGCGACCTGCGACATCGGCGCCTTACCCCGTTCCGGAGACTTCGTCCGATCCGGTGTCCTCATCCGTGCTGGCGTCCTGGCCCTCTCCGGTGTCCTGGACCGTCCTGATGTCCTCCCCCGATCCGGATTCGGTGATTGCGCACGTCCGGATCTGGCTGACCGTTCGGTGTTCTTCCGTCGAACCTGGGATGAGTGCGTCCGTTGCGGAACAGGAGTCTTCTCCCGATCCGGAAATCTTCCGGATTCCGGTGGTTTGGGAGTTCCTGCTGGCTGACTAGGCCCCGCACCCGCCGAAGAGGTCTGAACTAACTCCACCTCCCCTACAACCTCGTATAGTGTGCCCGTTGGAGATCCGGGTGGGCCCGGATAGAGCACCCGTCTGGGGGTACCACTTGAAGGCAGAAGCTTCTGGATCTCCTTGAGCAGATCCTTCATTGAGCGGGAGTACTTCACCAAGATCTGGAGCGTTTGACGGGCAGAAGACGGATCCGCCGACTCCATCAACTGGTCATAGAGGTGCGCCTTGTTGACGACTTCTCCCGGATGACCCACCAATTCCCGGACCCGGCTTAGGACTACTGCTTGCTCCGCCTGGTACTTCCGGATCTCCTCGCTCTTCTGGGTGAGCTCCCGTGTCATAGCAGCCACCTGTGCTGCGAGCTGTGCCTTCTCCGTCTCCAGAGTCTCTACCTGCTTCCGGTCCGTTTGCTTGGCCAACTCCCGGAGGATATTTCCGGGCCCACAGTTGTTTAAGGCCCGGTTCACCCCTCGAGTGATATGCTCCATCCGGAAATACTGGTTCTGGAATTCCGTCAACTCCTCCCGGACGCGCTTGAAGGGGGCTTCCGGAAACTCGAACGTGGATAGGTCGATGTCTCTCCAGGGGACTTCCCGGCTGGGTCCGGCTTCCTGTCGTGGTGGTGGCGAGACTGGTTTCCGGACTCTCGGAGGGGACGAAGCGGGAGGCGGTTCCGGAACCGCTGTGTCACTCGAGTCTTCTGTTCCGGCTTCCGCAACCTCTTCTTCCGGACCGAGCTTGTACACCACCTCGTCCTCCTCTATCATCAGCATATCCTCTTCCGCTTCATTGACGCAGCCCTGGTGCTGGTAGAGATGGAGGATGTAGGGAGAGAGATAGGAGGGTTTCCGGCCAATGTGGAGGATAAATTTCTCCACATATTCCTGAATTAACCTACCCCAATTGACGGCTCGGACCCCGGACATTGCTCCGAACAGGGTGTTGGCCATGGTAATGTTAAGATGCTTGGGCTTTTCCGGACTAAAGATGGGGAGGATGAATTCTATGACTCTCCGCTCTCTGGGGTTCCGGCAATTCCCGGGATGGAATCCGTCTTTTGGGTCAGGCTCCGTTTGGAATTTTCCTACATAAAAATTATCCCTGCGGCTAGCCCACACTACTAGAAAATCGACAAAAAACGACTTTGTTTATGACTGTTATTTGAGTCATTGAGGACTACAATGACTATTAATTTTTGTGTTATAACGGACGAGTAGTAACGGACAGACAGTCGTTGGGGACGTGACGTGGGAATTTGGATGATATAGTCGTATAGGACAGTCGTAAACATGGACAACGGACGTGGCAAACCGAGATGACTGGTATTTCACGTGGCATTACGTGACATCCACGACACGACCTCACATCCAAATCATCATCTATCGTGGCATCCACGCCACAACCTCACATCCAGGTCATCATTTGACGTGGTATACACGCCATGTCATCACATCCATGTCATTATCTGACGTGGCATGGACGCCATGTCAACAAACACGTGGCTCTCGAGTCAATTGGCCACGTCATCATAACATGTGGGCAAGTAATATAATGCCACGTGTTCATAAACATAGTTCTTATGTAGTCATTTTCCAGTTGTATCCTAAACGCCTATTATGTTACTATTGAATGACTATTGAACGACTATTGAATGACTATTATGTTACTATTGAACGACTATTATGTTGCTATTGAATGACTAGTGAACGACTATTGAATGACTATTATGTTGCTATTGAATGACTAGTGAACGATTATTGAATGACTAGTGAACTACTATTGAATGACTATGGAACGATTATTGAATGACTATTGAATGACTATTATGTTATTATTGAACGACTATTGAGCGACTATTGAATGACTATTGAGTGACTGCATGCTCGTGATGTGTGCACGGGTTTAGGCCATCCGTCAGCATATTGAGGCATGGTTTACTCATTCATTAGTAGGCCATCTGTCAGCACATTGAGGCCCTGGTTACTCAACGACTACAAAATTGCTACTCAACGACTTTAAAGTTGCCAATCAACGCATGTCAATGACAATGAAAAACAATACATATTTCAACTTCATTCATGTGTTCCCAACAAAATACATGGGCTCAAAGTTTACAATACGGAAGCCCTCTAGGACCTCCCTAATAAGTTCGTGGGGGGGGGGAATCATGCTGCTCTCAGGTTCCTTTTGTTTCATAGTGTGCACCCTCCTACCACATCTTTTATTACCCATTGGTCTCCGTCTTCATGTGGGTATGCAAGTTTCACGTCACCTAGGTAAGCAGTGGTCACGTCCACTTTGTAGCAAAACTCCGGAATGACCTTGAAATGAAACTTATCCACACCCCCCACACCGCTGATTTTCCCAATGGCCACCTTCCGTTTCTTGTTTTTCGGGCTCATCATATGCAGGGATTGCCCAATATTGAACTGTACCTATACACCATCCACAAAACAAACAATGGCATACCTCATACAATGTAAGTATCTAATTAGCAATGTGTCAGCAATCAGGGCTTCATGTGGCACTAACCAGTGTTTTCATTGCCTTCCAATATGACTTCCACAATGGACTCAGAAACCCACACCAAACAATGCATACGACATTTATACGGTTCTAAGAATGTTCAGGGATGACTGCTGAATGTCTGATAAATGATTGCCTAATAACTGTTGAATGACTGCCAAATGACTACTATCTGACTGCTAAATGATTGCTAAATGACTTCCAAAATATTAAGGGATGGATTGCACAAACCGGGCGTGCAGGCAATATTGTATTGCCTGATGTGGTATCCCCTGTTTTCGCACGAATGATACTTTAGTAGGGTATAATCAACAATGATCAATATGCAAAGACAAATAGGGGCTCACTTAGGAGGATTTGATTAAGGAAAGAAGATTTACCATTAGGCCGAAACCATTGGAGAGGCCTTGCCACTCAAAAATCCATTGGAAATTCCTCAAGGCTCCGATTTAGACGAAATTTTTTTGTGTTGGGAGTTAACTTGAGCATGCTTACTCACATCAAGTTTCGTAGGAAACCAACTTTGGAGTCGTGAGATATGAATTCACAAAGTACAATTACTTAATTGTCTTTACTGCAGACCCTCTTCCACTCAAAAATTCACCAAAAATCAACCAAGAGCTCAAAGAGAGTGAATTTAATTTTCACAAAAACTAGATTTGATTGCGCATCTAACATAACTATTCACAATAAAATCGAGTAAAAATTCACTGAATGACACATTTTTGAAGTTAATGCTTTGAAACTGCTGAAGCCAGAATCCTTTGCCACTTTGAAAATCCACCAAAATTACATCCTAGCTCCAAATCACTCGAGAATTGCAGTCATAGGAAGCTACTGATTAAGAAAACAACTACTCAAAAGCTCATCAAAAAGCATAAGAGACAAGAGAAATGGGAGGTAAAAGACCAAGGCAGCTACAAAATGAGGGTTTTTATCAGATTTTAACACAAACAATTGGGCATGGCTTTGCCCTACAAGAGAAAGAGAGAGAGAGAAGGAGGATGGCTGACTAAGGCCTCTTCTCTTCAAGGAAAATGGTCAAGGAATGGCGGCCACATCCTCACCTTCACATCCACAAATCCCTAATCTAAATCAAAGGTCTCAAATGACTCTAAGCCTAAACCCGATTTTAGGGCTGGTGGTGCCCGTATCTAAAAATAGAAGGGTTTTTTTAGCAAAATTAACACCACCATTGTGTTCACAACACATTTTTACCCTGAGATGGACTATAACCATGCTTAATTCTGACTCTAAATACATAATTACTAAAATAATTATAATTCTACTATGTTTTTTGCAATTTTATCTACTACATAGACTAAGGAACATAAATTATAACAAAAATTAGTCCCAAATGTTTGTAAAAACACAATGGTGCTATTATTTTATTTTTTTTGAAACATACAAGTAGTGGCTTCCTGGATACCCAGGGGTACAACTATCAAGGGCATAATGGTGCTATTTAGAGCATTTACATATGCAGTCCTTAAAAGATCAGAAACTCTCATAGTTCTTGACAATATCTTCAAAGAATGGCTCCGATTCCAACAGATTTTGGAACTTCTCAATGAAATACATTGAGGTTATTTAGTCATAGGTGTCATCAATAGTCATCGATATCGTAGACATATCTATACAATACACTATTGCAGTTAGAATATGACACGTAACCTTGAGTCGAGGATAACGTCATTTAAGCGAGTTAAGTAGCTCAAGTCCAATATTCATTATCTTTTGTTATAAAATATTTAGGATATAATTAGAATTTGAGGATTATTTTATCTACAAATAACGGAATAGTCGTTTAGGATACACATGGGCACATGCATGCACCTAGCGTACTGCACGTCTGGAACACATCATGT
Organism: Polytrichum formosum; assembly: GCA_964035585.1. Taxonomy (NCBI): domain Eukaryota; kingdom Viridiplantae; phylum Streptophyta; class Polytrichopsida; order Polytrichales; family Polytrichaceae; genus Polytrichum; species Polytrichum formosum. Next base: position 21,375,996 of record OZ037935.1, on the reverse strand, counting down.
TCAAAAAATGGAAATGACTACAAAAAAACTACAGAAATGGTCACGTGGCAGTATAGTAAAGAGTACAGGCTCCTGCCTCCCATCCATGAATACCATGTGTGCATTATAGTACCTCCAGAATGAGACAAAACTACTAGTCATTGTAGCCATCACCGACGTATATGAACGTCATAATTACAGTCGTAAACACAGTAGCAATCATAGTCGTAATGACAGTCATAATCACAGTCGTTCTTACACGTCCCCTGAACTAACTAATATATGACTATATTGGCAGGATCTGCTCATACGATATACGCTGGATGTTATGCATTGTGAGCAAAACTTTTCAAAGAACATTTTCAAGACCGTCACTGGACATAAGGACACCGTGAAGGTCCGCCGGGACTTGCAACACAAAGGCATCAGGCCGCATTTGTGGCTCATTCCCCACCCAAAGAAAAATGGCAAAATGTTAAAACCGGCGGCCCCATATGTGTTGACCAGCGAAGAGTTCGAAGTGTTTTGTAGTGTTATGGAGAACTTGAAGACACCATCAGGACATGTTTCCAACATGGCTCAATATATACGCAAGAGGACGTATGGGGGTTTAAAGTCACATGATTACCATGTGCTTATGCAACAAATCATGCCGCTAGCCTTAAGAGGTCTTTTACTACTTGGTCCACGAATGGCGGTGATGAGGATTTCGAAAGTGTTCCGAAGGATATGTGACAGTGTTTGGAACTCATTGGAATTTGAAGCTCTACAGGCGGACGTTGCACGGAGCATGGCACTTTTGGAGATTAATTTCCCTCCGTCTTTTTTTGACATTATGACGCATTTATTATATCACCTAGTCGATGAATTGGACATATGTGGTCCTGTCTCCACAAGGTGGATGTATCCTATTGAAAGATACATGAAAACATTAAAGCATTATGTTCGGAACATGGCAAGACCGGAAGCAAGTATGGCGGAGGGTTATGCGAGAGATGAATGCCTAGGTTTCATCACGGAATATTTCCACAAGTTTGAAGTGGTTGACCGTCGAGTTTGGGATGCAGATGAGGAGTACGGAGATGCAGAGGAGGTGCTAGAAGGGGCAGGAACAAAGTACGTGATGACACCAACATTGAGAGATGTTGCCCACCAATATGTTTTGACCAATTTATCCCTCATGGCACCCTGGCATAGGTGAGCCTGATTATGTATTTGTGATTGCACGTTCATGTCTCAGTGTGCCCTGTTGTTTTCCTAAACATGATCGCCGCTAGGAAAGGCTACTATCTGACCAGGTGGATGAGTAGTGAAGGACTAGTGAATGACTACCGTCTGACCAGGTGGACGAGTAGTGAGTGATGAATGACTAGTGAATGATTACTGTCTAACCAGGTGGATGAGTAGTGGAAGAGTAGCGATAGACTACTGTCTGAGCATGTGTACGAGTAGTGAATAGTGAAAGACTAGTGAATGACTACTGTCTGACGAGGTGGAAGAGTAGTGAATGACTAGTGAGCAACTAATATTTGACTAGTTGGATGTGCAGGCAATGGAAAGAGGAACAGGTACAGAACCCCAGCATTTCCACGTTTGAGACTTGGATTAAAGACGTAGTGCACAATCACCCTATTGACCCGAACGATGAGGATGACATGGACAGGGTTCTGTTGTGCAGCAGACCATCACAGATAGCCACACGATATACGAGGATGAAGGCCTATGGAAACCACTTTCGGGTGGAGGACCAACAATCCAGGACACTAAAAACTTACGACAGCGGTGTTGCCTCTGTGTTTCACATGCCTTCCGTGGGTTCGGAGGAGGTGACATTGAACTATGTGGGAGTACTAAAGGATATACTAAAATTGAACTATGGGCCACTTCATACACCAGTCATACTTTTTAGGTGTGAGTGGATGAAGCAATATGACAACCGGGGCAACCCTACGTATGTAAGAGACGAGGCTGGATTCATGGTTGTAAATTTCCGCCACAAGGTTCCTCAAATGTTGGAACCGTTCATATTCCCCAGCCAAGTGACACAAGTATTTTGGTCAGACGAAGTGCAAAAACCGGGGTGGAGAGTAGTATTGGCGAAGGAGGCACGCTCCCAAAGACATGAATAGAGCACAACAGATGTCTTCATGACCACCACCGAAGAAGCGCGTGGCATGCAATTGGTGAACCATGTGCCTCCCCCGCCCACCACAACGTCATTGGTGGGAGCCATAGAACTATCAGCTTTAGATAACTCCTTGGCACTAGCTAAATTTTAGGTGTTCGTCCTTTCAAAAGCCCAGCTGGCCTTACAAATGTCCTACGTAGGTTGTACTCAACAATACTATGACTGTACTTCAACTCCACTACGACTTACACGTCCACGTCATTGATTACGTGGCATGAAAAATGAAATGCATTGTTCGTGCACAATGCCCGCCATTAAACTTATGATTTCAGACCTCCATCACATGTGCACCTTGGCAATGAATATCTTCCATATACGTCAATAAATGTACTAAGCTTATGTCATCGATGACACGGCATGCCACCTCATCGTGTCAAACATGTTTAGTGACCAATATGTTGCTTGCACATGTCATCCATGAGTCATTTCAGTAACTCATACAATGACTAAACGCTTATACACGTCATCCCAATCTCAACGTGCATGTGAGTCAGTCATTGAGTTTGGAAGTCGTAGTCATTCTTTTGACACGTCAATATTATCGAGAATAATGTTCACTCAATACATCCCTAATTTCCACATCATTACAGGGATGTAAGTGCCACATCACTAATTTGTGTTATCTCTAAGTAATAGTATACACGTAGTCGTTAAATCACAACTAGATAATGACTAATAATCATCCAAGTCATGATATTCTATCCACGTCACACACGAATGGATGTAGTGGACGATATTTGGTAGACATAAAATGAGTATGTTATGCGGTCGTCAACAGAGTTCATCATAAGTCATTAAAATGACTTAACAATGACTCACACGTAATCCACGTCACACAAGGTGAGTTGAGTAGGCATCACAGTCGTTTAATAAGTTGTTTAGGACAGTGAGTCATTGATACCATGGTTGGAATGGACAAGGTTTCTTGTAGTGCCAGCCCTCACCCTTTCCTTGCGGAAATCCGTAAACCGCAGCCCATACCTCTGATGTCCACTTTTCCAGATCGTGCCTAATCGTCCTAAACCACTGATTGCCTCTCTCAAATAAGAATTCTCGCAAGGTGGCCTCCGCCCGGAGATTCCAGGGTTTGGCGAGTAGCCCCTCACAACCCATCCGGCTAAGATCCTCTATGAGCTCCTTCAACTCAGATTCTCTCGTTGGGATGGCCGGCGATACGGGTTTCACTGGAATTGGGACCTGCTCCCTCTCATCTCCCTCTCTTGCTTCCGGCATTTTGTTACGCGGCCCAAAACTCTCAACAATACCCGGATTCTTCTCCTCCGGAATTCTGCCCGCTAATCACTACGGAATCCCAGCAAGCCAACTGCTGGTGATTCGAAAAAGCAACTCACCACTCGTTCTCTCAACAATGCCGCTCGCGCAAATGGCCCGGAGAAGAGGAAAAATTCGCTTAAGTACCCTCCCTTTCTCTTCCAACGGGTCTGGTTCCTCAACCGTTTCCCCGCAACCGTTTGGAGTCCGTTGTAACCGTTCTAACGGTCCGGACGCTCCGGACCGGACCGTTCCCAAACGGTCTTCCCAGGCTAATTTCCGGTCGGGTCAAAGTATCCGTTTTAACCGTTTTAACGCGTAATGTGGTTGCCTAGAACCTTATTTCCTAAAACAACTAACCTACCCTTGGGAACCCTACTTTAACAACAATCCCAGGGTATTATCCGGGTATTAATCCGGTTCGGAAGTCAATCCGGACTTCCGTGGATTTTCGGGCTCCCACAGGTACCTCGGGCATCTAAAAAGCTTAGTACGTAATAAAACCAGGCCAGAGGGATCCATGGCAATGGGCTACATGTACGAAGAGGCGTTAGGTTTCGTAATAAAGCATTTCAGAATGTACCCCGTGTCAGCACGTATCATTTGGGACATGGAGGAGGACGAGCAGGATGTTGGCGAAGTACTAGAAGGGCAAGGAAAGGAACAACATTGGGCAGATGCCGACCTGAAAGAGGTCCATGAACACATTATCCGCCACTGCGACGTAATAGACTCGTTGTACAGGTGGGTGAAATGAAGTAATTTAACGCCTTCCGTGCTCCCTATTTTATTTTATCCATCCTCTGGTTGTATTTCCCTCTTACCTACGACCGGCACATTTATTCGTGTTTGTTGATCGACTGTAGCGAATATCCGGAACTCCAAGTCCTGTACGAGAGGAGGCACCGCCGTCGCTTCACTTCTCTTTCTGACTGGCTGGAGGAGCGTGTTCGCGACATGGGGATCGCCGGTGAAGAAGTCCCGGAAGACTTGGCCACAATGTCCCGCTTGCCATTGCCTTACGTGAGGCACCACAATTCAATGTGGGCCTACGGGTACCATTTTCGGTCAGACGACGAACGACGACAGGCACATGTATCATTCGACGCAAGTGTGGCCGCCATTATCACACAGACGTGCCGTTCATCAAGGGCAGATAGGAACCCTGTCGAAGCAGAGCTTCAATATGTAGGGATTATTAACGACATCGTAATGGTTGATTATGGCCACCTAAAGTTTAACGTACTGAAGTGTTCCTGGATAAGACCGCAACTGGAGGGAATTCGGACGATCAGGCAAGACATGGATGGATTCTGGAGTGTCAAGTACAAGGCAAGACAGGTACCTGCAACGGAGCCATACATAATGCCATTCCATGCACGTTAGGTATCGGCTCGATCATGCAGTTTATACCCGCTTTGTTGATCAACTCTGAATTATTGCAATAGAATGACAATTTTGGGGAGTAGAACATGGACTAACTCATTGTCCGTCGCCCTGTAGGTTTACTTCGTCGACGACCCGGATGACCCGGAGTGGAAGGTCATTCGCTACAAGGATCCCCGATCGCGGAGAGTGATAGGGGGGCTCCCAGAGGCGTCCTTGAGCGCTCATGGTCGTGCAGACACAACCTTCTCCATGAACGGTGTGGGAGATCGCGCACAAAACGTTGATCCTGTTCCAGAACCGATCCTCGAAGCGGATGTTGAACACATCATGGCTCACGAAGAGGCCGATGACGACCTCGCATACGACGATGTAGATCATGAGGACGATTTATCTGAGTACGATGAAGGGGAAATGGAGCAAGGACACACATCGGACACCCCGATAGATGATGTCATAGACGATCGGTGAAGCTGCACCAGACTTTCGGGTTGATGTCGCCCGATTGTATTGCCCAGATGTTACACCGACTGGGTCGCTTTTGGATTACTCAGTCGCCGTGCTCATGGTGGTTTTTGTACTTTACGTTTTTCCGATTGCCCTGTAGGTGTACTTCGTCTCATGGATCTGAGGTTGTGGTCGCTAGTCCATATATGACATTGGCAGTTTTTGATAGGTAGAATATGCGTACTTTGTACGATAGAATTTGAGAAGTCCAGTCGGGTTCGGAATGGTGTGAATGTTTATCTCCACAGGGAATGTGGAAATGTTGGGAAAAGTGTTGCACGTGCATGCTGTTTATTAACACACTACTAACACAGTATGTGCAGAAGGTAACCCAGTGGGAAAAGCTGTGCCAGTTCGAGAAAAGTACAATTCGGTATCATCCAAGTCACGCTACGGTATGTTTTGGACACATCTCTAAATATGTAGGATTTTTTCGAAAAGAGTAGGAGGTCATCTAACTGTGTAGTGCCGAGGCGTAAAAACTTTAATAATCATTGCTTACATCAAAATACGAGTGGGATTTGGCTACGCAGGCTACGGCCGTGAAGGAAAAAAACCCTTTAACTGCGGATGGCACACGGACATCTGTGATAATAAAACTGTTATTCGTCTATCGTTCCCAAGACCAGTCCAAAGAAAGCGATAGTAGTGGTCTCATAGGGGAAGTTTCTATTATATATCCTCCCATTGGAAGTCCCTCATGACCAACTTTTTATTTACCGGGATAGGCTTCTTCTGGGAGGTGTCATACGCGAAGAACATTCGAGAATGAAGGATGGGTAGGCTGCTTGGATATCTGTGTCGAAGACCGCAGTAAGTGCCCAATTCTCCCTTACTTTTATGTAAGAGTCTCGAGTTTTCCTGCTCCTCTGTGTCCGATGCATGATGGGTGCCGCAGTGTCGTCAAATTATTAGGCAGTACTGTAGTTATATGCTTTGTGGTTCTTTGCACAGAAACGGTAGACCATGTTGTACTGGTCCATTGACGGTTTCCCCTGCCATGCCTATCCCACGGCTACACACTGGTCTGGTGAAATCGGGTATCCTCCAGTGGTGACCACAAGCATGGTAGTGACGTGGCATTTTTTGGCAGCATACATTGAGGGATAGGCTGAGAAATAGTTTTTTTCCCCATCAATTCTTGTTTTCATAGTAGCTTCGCGGACATCGCGTGGGGTTAGATGGTGGTACTGAATTGCAAATTATTATAGTCTAGATTACACACAGCTCAGTAGACTGAAATGATATTGGATTTTTTTGCAGACAACGGTGGACGACTAAGTACGCTGCTACATCAGCTTTGAATAGCGTTGAGATGGAGCAACATTTGTGTCGGATTTTAGTGGCCAGGTAACGCATCGCAGACATACCTGAACCCGACACGATCAACAGTAGTGGTGACTGGAGATGTAGGAAATGATGCGACAGAAGAGGAGGAGTTTGTCTCTGATTGGCATCCGGATTTTGAAAATCCAAAGCTTCATCCAATGGCAGCCTCTACTGCTGCCCCCTGCGTACTCCCATTCCAACACATTCCACTGGAGTTCTCTATCGGTAATGGTTCTACTCCCGTTTCTGTCGGATTAGGTTGTTTGTACAGCAGAAGGTACTGTACATGACTAAATTTTAACGGTATATGTGCAATCGCATAGCTGAACACTGGTACCCTGCTTTCGGGGAACTCATTTTCCTAATTCATTGTGAGGACCCGTGGATGTAATGCAGAGAGGCGAATACAATTCGACGAATCCACGAAGAAGACAGTATGCGGAGGGGTCAAAACAATGTTTGTTTTGACAGCGACTCCGATCAAGCGGGGAGGGGGGGGTGATCGTTGGTATGCGATGCTCGGACATCACAGCGGAGGAGGATAACTATGTCTAACCCAAGTTCATCTCCCCGAATGACGATGGTGGAATCCGGAAGGTTGAAGGAAGACGGCTATGGAACGGAAGTAGTACTGTAGGAGGTTTTTCTAGTGAAATTTACGTCACATATGTAGGGTATGCTAGTGCGGGCTTGGTGGTTGAGAGAAATTTTCGTAACAGTAGAGTAAGGAGATTACTATATGTGATTGCTGAATGTATCGTAAGAAATAGTACTGAAAGGAAGATACTTCATACAATCCTTTCGATTATTTGGAAGTTTGTGACTAGCTTTGATACGTCAAGCATACCGTGTCAATAAAAATTGACATTACCGGCCATGAAGAGCGTGGTTGATCTGTTTGTGCAAAAACATGTCCCGGGACAAGGACAGTATTTTGGAGTTTATCAGAGTCAATATGATGTGTGAAAGACGCAAGTCATCAACTGTAAACAGGAGATGTGTGTGTGTTTTTTTACCTGTGAATAATGCGGTAAGTCTAAATTGATGCACCTGTTGTCGAGTAATCGAATAAGACTCAAGATGGGATGAACTCTGTGGGGGAGGAACTTTGCACAAACATGTCACCCGCGTGTAATCTGCGCAGGGTAAAACTAGACGGGGTAATACTCAAAAATCCAGAGTTCGGCGTCATTTCAGGTCCCCAATCGGTTACACACAGGGAAGGACATCTCACTTTTATTCCACACCTCGGACAATGACTCGTCAGTAAAAAACTAGGACCCACATATGCTCCGCAATGAACACGACAATTTCGTAACAGAGCAAAAGGGGACCCGCAGTAAATGAAATCATACGTGGAGTGGCAGTTGTCCTCCGAACACTGACGTGGACTTACCACACGACTTCTCCGCAACCATCCAGCGTTTGATTGGGCAAACGCTGGAGAGAACTACCCGGGCTCGCAAAAAGCACCGGAACATTCGTCACGGGCCAGACTTCGTACCCGCTGGCGTGAAGGGCGACAATCCCCTAGGGATTCGGAGTTGGGAACGACAGCAATGCTAGTAGTGACCTGCGATTGGCGCCTCCTCCCCATGACCTTCACATGGCTAATTTAATCGATTATCAATCGGAGATTCTTTTCCCTCTACTTCTAATGCCCCCATCCATATAACCCATCTCACTTACATTAGACCCTTATGTGTGAGACAGATGGATTGCTTTCGTATCTTTTCTCTCGATATCATTGCCTCTTCGATAAGGAACTTACGATTCAGTTTACCAAGGTCAAGGTGATTTGGCTCGTCATTCGCAGCTTTGCGATGCATATTTCCTGGAAGGAGAGTAATCGATTTAACGGTTCTTAATCATGGAGCTGGGTGAATGCTAAAGCTTCACCATAGTTGTGTGAAGTAAGGGACTCCACCTACGACAACGAGCGGCATGGCACGCACCGGGTGCCAATAAGAGGAGAAATTCACTAACTTATGCGCACATTTTTTTAGACAAGATCATCACATTTTCAAACTCTCCACACGTTCTCTTACACATACTACTAAATAAAACATATGGAAGGTATGTGGGCCGTCTGTGGTCACTCTTCTTCTTAATCGAACTTCTATATTGGAGTGATACAACTCATGACAAGATTTGTACTCCTGACGAAACACCAAACAGACATGTGTTACAATAAGATTTGCGATTGCTAACTGGATGAGACAATTCCTGTTTGGTTCCAAGGGTCAAAGTTGTAATAAGTATGTGGAGTTGGAAGCCAGTGCCCCCAATCAGTGGTGATTTTTCACAAGGTCCCTAACATGTCTAGGGACATGTTCAATAAAAAAAACATTTCCAGTGGACGGGTTCTTAGAAAATGAACCGGTTTTGGGACGTGTCAAATTCACTTTGGATGGGTTCTAAAAATAACATTTAAAAAAATTTATTCCAAAAAAATAAATGGTACAAATATCAATTACATTATGTCATATATGACATGTGAATATAAGCATAATGCAATCAAACCACTAATACCTAATCAAAATATCAATCTTGAAGTGCTTGATTCACCTGCATACATTAATTCATCAACCACAAAATTTAGAGCCTTTTTAACATAATGTCAAAGATTATAATTGAAGGTAAACTTAGTAATTGAATAAGAATTAGTATATATAAACATGTTCAAAATTTTAAAAACAAAGAGCTACTTACCCTTCAAAGAAGTGGATGAATTCTCCTATCCTTCATGTTTCTCCAAACAAGCATCACTGCATTCCAATTGATGTTTTCAATTGGAATATTTGCACATGAAATGCGCATCAAAGCATCTAAAGTTTCTAACTTCAAACTAGTACGTAGATTACTTTTGATTAGGTTTTGTTTAGAAAAACCCCTCTCACATATTGCAGTGCTCACTGGAATCACCATAACTCTCCTCCACAAGTTACTCAAACCAAGCCAATTGATTGACCACTCTGGAGTGGTACCTGCAAACTCCCAAGCTTCAAATAAAGACTTATTTGGGATCATCTCTCTCATGGTCTCCACCATCTCCAAACGCTCACCCCAACACCGATCTTGTTCTTCTTCAGAAGTATGGAACTTCACAAACAACCTCTCCAACCACTCTTCAGTAATACGAGTTCTCTCATCAATATCGAAACTTGGTTGAAGATACAGAGAGAATGTACAGAGAGAAGATACTGACAACCCAGAAGAAGAGCTTGAATACCTGCTGGAGGGGGAACCTGGGCCTCAAAGAATCAGAACTTTCTCTGAACTATGTGGACAAAATGGGGCAGGTGGCAGCTAAAATAGATAAAGCCATAACACTGACAGAATTGAAGGAAGATACTATTGTTTCCAAGTGCAACCAATCACATGCCGACATCTTTCGGTTTATCTTTATCAATTTGTTTTTTTCTTTAACCTTTTCATGGACGGGTTGGTTTAGAAATTACCAGTTTTGGGACGGGTTGTTTTTTCTTTAACCTTTCCTTGGACGGGTTGCTTTTGAAATTACTGGTTTTGGGACGGGTTGCAATTTTTTTTGCCTTTCAATTCGAGGTTTTTGGACGTGGACGGGTAAAAACTTTGTGAAAAATCAGCCCTGCCCCCAATGCCCATGTCATGGTACCTTATTCTGTACATCTCCCAGTGGAGACAAATTGAGGAATGTGCAATGGAAGCCTCCCATGTTGCGGTTGGGGAAATAGCTTCACTGGAGATAAAACTGGAGATTGTTGCGGAGTAGCTTATCTAGAGCAGAACAACAATGCTCCAATACTCCCACTCACAGTTTGTACAACAAAGTACAACCCAATCCAACCCTATTTTTAGTGAGGTTTGTACTATCTTATCTGAATCCTTAAAGTTGCCTGAATTGCAAGTTCCTGTTCCCACAAATGTCCTTCACATCAGTGCCCCGGAAGTGTTTGGGCATAGTCGGTCAAGATCCTAGTGATCCTAAATCCAGTCGGTTACATGTTGACATCTTCCGGTTTTGCTTTATTCATTTGAAGTATATTCTATAGATTCCTCCAAAGCGATCAGTAATTCTCCTGAAGTGTCAAACTTCAACCAGTTATTTCTCAAACTCAGCTGGTACATCTGTAACTAACCGCCGGTTCTCCCCGAGCAGTGCTTCACATCTTTCATACTTAGGGCTTGGACTCCGCTTTTTGGTCTAATTAGTGTGGGTTACCATTTGGAGTTATGTGTTGCTATAACATTTTACCAAGAGTATCATTTTTTACCCAAATAATATAAGTATGCTAAATATGATATTTAGTGTCACCAATTCTAATTGTCTTGCTCAATATTAATTGTAAACTGTAGTATGGTGTCACCAACACTAAATGTTAACCCAACATTATTTGTCATTCCTTGTGATTTTTTGGGGGGGATTATAGATTTACAGTGTTGTAATTACCGTCACTTACCAAGTGATTTTTCATCCAAATTTCAATCATCCATGACAATATTTCATCACAAGTTGCTGATAAGAGAAGCTAGGGTTTTGGCCAAAGGATAAACTCAACCATTACCCATGATAATATTTGTTCACTTATTCATAAGTGTCATCCGAAAGTTACCATAGTGACAAAAAATAACATATGACACTAAATATCATATTTAACTATGTAGTCAGTATGCACACCAAAGAAAATGATATAACTTAGTTGGTAGAAAATGATAAATTGTCGGTAAAAAGTTGTAGCAACACATAACTCCGAATGGTAACCTACACTAATTAGACAAATATGTGTACTTATTAGACTATATTTAGTTTAGCTGATTCCATTATCATGTACAAAATCATCATTTGTTTGAAAGTAAATACACTTGCAACTTTGTCCACAAATGATAGAAAAATAATTTTCAACCTTATTCACCTACATTATAACATTGCTAACTTGCATCATGCTCCCTAACCTTAGGTAGTAGAATAATATGGTCAAGGGCTGGGATTACACATGTTGTAATTTTCCAAAATAATGATGGCCTAAGTCTGAGTGTCACAGCAATATCTACATGGAGCATGGCATCTCTTTTATTTAGAAAGGGTGAGGGAGCATGAGACTTAGCAATGTCACGTAGGTTGTTTCCAACAAGGGGTCCCAATGTAAGACATTTTTTTCTTTTTCTTGAAGTTGAGCAATTTAGAATGGAGGCACTAGAAGGAGAGAGAAAGAAGAAGAAGAAGAAGAAGAAGAAGAAGAAGAAGAAGATCTCCTAGTGGTCATTGGTTTATTTAACGAGGTGAAACCATGGGGGTGCCACTTGCAGGTAAATGTGAACCAACATGTGGATAGTGTCTGTAGCGAGTAGGGAAACTGGCTCCCAAGTAGGGTAGGTAGTCAACGCAACACTAAGATGCTTGAGAATGGATAGCAATCATGTCAAGCATGTGTTAGTTACCGCAAAAGTTAGTTTTCTTTTAAGAAACGCAAGGCGATTACATGTAATAAGACAAAGACCCTCTTCAAGAGGGCTTCCCCTTTGCACTTGTGCAATCGCAAGTTTGTGCTCATGCCATATGGCCGGGGATTCTTCACTTTTGTCATGCCATGGACCCCTGGTTTCCTTTTGCTAAATCTCTTTGTTTTTGGCATGGGATAGGTATTAGTGGTGTTAATAAACTCCAAGCCAATAAGTAAAATAGCCCAATCATGCTTGCAACTCTATGGATGAACTATGTTCTCAGATAATAGAAGAAATAGTTTCAAAATGCAAGGTAACAATGACTTGTCTAAAATGAAACGTCACACACCGTAGCAAAGAATCAGTGGTCCCATTCTTCTCTCTTTCATAAGAATTGCAAGAACTTGTAGGGAATCCTACTCTGTTGCGATCGGTTGTAAGTATACCTTGCCTATATCTTCATTGAGGTGGTAATTTACATCAAAAACCTCTAAATTCCTGTGATATCATCCACACTGATTCCACACTGATTCAATCACATCAATCTACCATATTGAAATCAATGCCTATCCAACACAGTGTTGGAAGTTGAGTCCTTTCTTGCTATATGTTTTAGTAGCAAGACCTAACCTGCTGAAATATGGGTTGCATCAAAGTTAAATGCATCAATAGTTAAATGTCGAGTTAGCACTGAGAAGATGATAGCAAACCCGGGAGAGTTTGTATCAAGAATATAAGCTGGTCGCTTGCAATTTGAGATACAAGTGCCACAAATATGCATGATGAGCCTTCATGCACTAGTGTAGTAGATTCATATACTATTTCTATAAGTTCTTACTGCTGTCGGTGGATGGCTGCTTTAATTCCTCCTTCGGTTGGGAGTCTTGATGTTGTTCAGTAACTGCTTCCGCATCTTTTTTCCTTGCTACATAGTCTGCAAGGATTGTTGACACGGTGTTTTCGCCTTCTAAAAGGTCTGCAATCTCGTCCAGTCTTCTCTTCACCAATTTTGTAGTGGCATCAACCTGCATGTCAATGGCGTTTATAATGCGCACCGACAGGATATGTACGAAGAAATTGAATACAACTCTATAATATGAGAGATACTCTTATCTGATACTACAAAACAAGAAACGGCATAATTCTGTAGGTGATTCTATTTCTCTGAGAGTTTGTCATTGTGAACATTACGCAATTAGTGTGGAAACATAAGTCACCTTGATAGCAAGAGCTTCAGCCTCCGTGGCAGAAAGTTCAGCTACATGTGCAATTGCTTCGACTTCCTGAGCAACTTTAATCACCAAGGTTGCACCAGCTTCTACAAACTCGGCTGCCAAGTCAATGTCCGCTGCAAGTTCCAACATCACGAGTCATTGAACAAGTTAGTGAAGGAAATTAAGCTCGGGAACCCCTCCTTGAATCTTTGACATTGCGAGTCTATTTTGAGCCAATCGACATATTAAATGCTAATTCGCAGATGGACAAAAAATTATAAATAAACTAGATGGGTAGATGATGATGGAGACCTCGATATGGCATCCAAATAAGAGCAATCCAATCTATAAACTGAAGTAGATAAAATACATTTTTCGGTACCTTCTGCTTTGTGGACAAAAGGCGCGATGACAAGTCCGCCACCACAAAGCTTGACAACGGAGCTTACTCTGCACTCCACAACACACAGCAGATATGCATCCTTGAAAACTACACATAGAGTAGCAGGCAGTCACCAAGCATGACATGATGCATGACATAATCACAAAGAGAAGTTGGTGGTGCATGATTATCCATCAAAGATTTACAAGCAAAATCATCCAAGTGCAGAATAAAATTAGGGGAGGGAGTCCTCAAGGGATTTGAAGGTTGTCATATCTCATGACAGAGTTGTACATGTGGCAGGGAGAGGAAAATACTACTCACACGGCTGAGACAAGTGCTACTCCACCTGCAAACACTCCAACTCGTCCTTTCTTTTCGCCTTCGTTGGTGCTGCAAGAGTTGCAACAACACTCTCGTCGTCATGTTTTATTCATTTTAAATTGATTTCACCAGAATTATTATTGTCTCACCTCCCATCATATTCCCCATACGAAGATGTGCAATGCAATTTCTACGTCCAATGATGCAATATCTTTAGTCCGCTATGAAATTTGTCTATAGGTTGCCAATGACATGACCCTGCTAATTCCCAAGAAAGTCTGTCGCATGTGTATGTTATCCATTGTCCTGAATATGACTTCATGTGAAATTAGACCACCTTTCAAAACATTCATCATCCTCAACCACTTTCAAGTTTTTTGAAGCAATCAATTCTAAGCGATGAAATGAACACAAATACTACAATCAGATCATCAAATTCTTTACAAATTCCTTACAACTTCCTGTATAATACACGCCACAATAGAGTTCACGGTTCGCCAATACCAAGATGGATGAGAATCAAAATCTGCTGCCCAAAAGATTGAAGTCTTCTTCGGAAAACAGTTGTTTGAGATTCCAGAAAGACAAGGCCCGTGGTTGTGGAGTATGTCACTACCACAATATTCATAAAGATGATGATTCCTAGCTTTCTTGCAAACGAGTAAAACGAGTAGTGGACATAGATAACTTGGTGCAGTGTCCATGGCCACAACTTCATTGGCTCGAGAGAGGTGAGCATTTACATGGGGAAGGAAGCTCAAGTAAATACCTATGTACATATTATTCTTTCGACAGTGTTGCAACTTTGAATTACGTAACATGTACCTGGAGGCAACTCCTGCTTCGGCTCCAGCTTTGGATGAGGATGCATATGCCCTCAACTTCACCACAGAGGCCAGCCCTGGATTCCCATCTCCACTCATCAAGAGTACGTTTCCACTCCTCGTAACGATGGAGTTCTTGCTTGTTGCAGCGATTCGTCTGCTGCTCATCATGTCAATGTTGGTCGATTTTCCAATGGACAAGTTGCTGGCTGCTGCCATGGCGAGGCTCTGTCGTTGAACAGATGATGAGCTCCTGGAAGAAACAAGCTGGTCAGGAACACTACTTCTAGTACGTTGCAGCAATGTGCGGCGAGAAGCAGGAGAAATGAGACCTTGTCCCACTGCTACTCGTATTCCCACTGAACCCATAGATACTAGAATTTAATACACAATATGCCTCTCCAGAAGCCTAAGGTTAACCAATGGTGTTTGCTATGAGGATCTGCACAAGAGAAACCACATCAGCAGATTGAGGAAAACCTGAAAGACATGGGAGAGAGTTGACAAGCTCACAAGGATTTGAGATGAGCTATTTTATGTCATATATCAGCCGGATGTCAAAAGTGGCGAACTGAAGATGCAGTGGCTTAGCTTGTGAGCATGATGGTGGGAGAAGGCATTTCATGGCTCAGCGGTAGAGTGAACTTAAGCACAAGGTGCAGGGTGTAGTGGAAGTCAAGGCTCATTACTAGCTGTAGGGTGAAGTGGAAGTTTTGGTGTATGGATCGTTATCAAAAGCAATGAAGTACATCCGAGGTTTGGTTAACTTTATCCAGGAAGGTAACTTAACGATTCCGAGTCTTGTGATAACTGGAACAATAAGACTTCCATCGACTATGACAGAAGTGGATGTGACAGCGGCTTCAAATCCTAATCCGCGTTTTCAAACGCAATCTTCTTGAACATTCTTTCCAGAATTTCTTCTGGAAGGTTTTGGTTGAATACAGTATCAGCCTTATCGATCGCTACTTCTGCCAGCTAAACGAGTGGTCGGCCCTCCTGCCCTTTCTCAATCCACAATAAAGTGAAGATGAAGGTCACATACAGATCTTACTCCATGTATATCCAAACCCGCGCACCGAGCAGCTCTTGTTTGAATTCATATCCGTGCAACAGTGGCATCTCCAGATCGATTTGGTTAGATTTTAATAAGCATATGTATTTAACCTCGCCGAAGGAATCATGTGTCCTGGCTCAGGCAGTTACAGTTTTCACTTCCAAATTTTAATATTAGTCTTATCCTAGTTACGTTTGTTTTGAGCCGCTTGTTCACGGCAGGAAGGCGCCTTTGGTTGAAGCGCAATGCAGAAGGAACAGTAAGGTTGTGCA
Source organism: Polytrichum formosum (assembly GCA_964035585.1). Classification (NCBI taxonomy): domain Eukaryota; kingdom Viridiplantae; phylum Streptophyta; class Polytrichopsida; order Polytrichales; family Polytrichaceae; genus Polytrichum; species Polytrichum formosum. Next base: position 21,359,838 of record OZ037935.1, on the reverse strand, counting down.
TTGAAATTGATGCTGAAGGCATGTAATCATGATAGCCGAATTCAACTCAGTAGGTGCCCTGTTTGATTGTTGAACAATCTCGTTCTGTCCTTAGAAATGGACTTTCTGCGGTTTGAACGTTCAGTGAAACTATGGCCCCAGCTGTGCATGTACTCATTTAACATCCTTTTTTACTTGGACACTGGAAGAAAATTGACCAGTTGATACCGGGGGTCCCGGTCCAGAGAATCTCAGTTGGAATGTGCGAGTTCCAAGAACAATTCGGATAAGTCTGATCGTCAGCTGCATGTGAAGCTAACAATAAAAATTACTTCTTTAAGTTGACTCGGTAGATTCGTAGTCAACTTGCGGTCTTCAGGCTCAAGTTATCTCGGTCTACGTAATATGAAGAAAGGATATTTAAGTATGAAAAAAAAACTCATGTGTCTATTGATTGCCTTCTCGTCTTCCTCGCTTGCTTGCTTTGCTTGCTGTTTACAGAATCCAAGTTGCACACGTGTCTCGCCATAGCCAAGGATCGCTCAGCAACTCGCGTGTCACATGGCCATCATCGTACGGGCAACGTGATCAAGAGTTGTTGGAGCAAGTCATCGAGGAAATGTGATCAACTCCTGCAGCAGCTTTGCTCTTAATCCTCCGCCATCTATTCGATCACACCACGCAAAGTCTCTTTACACGCAACACAGAAGGCTCGGTTACTCGCCGTTCACCGTTCGCTGGTAATCATTTACAAAACAAACAGGATCAGAATCCTATGAGAGTAGGGCCTGGTTCTCCAAATCGCAACGCCGTTTAGTAAGTGCTCCTGATCGATTTGGAATTCACATGTACAGTGTGGAGTTTCCTCCCTGTGGTGCACAATTGTACACTATAGGGTTTGGTTCTTGGAAAAAATACCATCACCGATCAGGCTTTCTAGAGGGATTATTAAGTTCACATTGGATCGTGTCAATTGGCGGGTGTTTCATATTCTCCTTGCTGTAGTCCTGAATTTCCAGCTCATTGGACGAGAACTTCAGAGCTATTTCTTGTTAAGAAAGAAGAAAAAGAAATTTGTACGAGCGGTGTTTAAGTCGCATTGTGTGCGAAACAGGACGGCTAAGTGTAACAGGTGCGTAAGGAGCCAGAGACGAGATGTCAGAAATTTTCGTCTCTTCAATATCTTGCGAGGACGAAGAATTGGAAGGTCAAGAAAGACACTGAGGAGTGATTGCAGTCACAATGGATGGCATCGCCATTGCAGTTGACGATGACTTGTCGTTGCAGATGCCGCGACGCACGGACGACGAAGCTCGTCTTCCCTTCATGAACCCTTCGTCACGGTAAGGACAGCTCAAAAATTTCTTGTTTAAGCACTGTAATTGGCAGGCCGATGCCTTCTACGTGTTCTTTTCCTCGAAATGCGAACCTGCGAGACCAAAGCCTGCAGGCTATGGCCGGCTTCCAAACTTATTACTTGCTTCTAAGACACGCAACAGCAAATTATTGCTTAGCTCCTCGCATCAAATTACCAGGATAATCTTTGTCGACATGTCATCCGACATGTTTGACTGCTCACAATTCATCGTTACCTAAAATGAATACATACCTCAGATCGGGTTGATATCATCAACAACGGCCACTCCATACGGCCCTTGTGTAGGGTTACCTAGCTACTAAAATTTAAGCCGCCAAGTGTTCATCATAGGTAGACAAAAATTGATACATAGCCATGCAAGCCTTGACTATGGTTGGCCGCAGTGCAGAAACCATCAAGTTGATGAAGGCCAGGCAAGATCACTCGCCAGCAATTCTGCATTGACCATTTGGAAAATGTGAGCTTCTCCGGATAATCTTCTTGTTCATGGTGTTCATATTATTACTTCGTACTCTCAGATTTCATGTTATTCTCGATTGGAATGTTAATTTGCCCTCTGAGAACCCTCCAATGACATTGTATCCTCTTTTACAAGTCAGGATGTTCTGACCTAATTCCAATCGCTCCAATTTGCCACTTGAGAAGAGATACATATGGAAGAATGTGAACTCATGGTGGTTGTGGAATGCAGAATAAGGAGTGTGGCCGGCTACATCGCAAGGATACCGTTCTTCGTGTTCAGGTTCCTGAAAGGGGAGAGACAAATTAGGGAAGCTGGCCATGCACCGAACCTCTCTGGTAATCGCACAATCATCAATTAAAGTTACTGAGAACATTCAGACAATCGTTGTTCCAGTTGGTAGCTATGAATTGCTTTCTTTGTTCTTCTATCCTATGTTTGTTGGATCTTACCGAAACTTGATTCATTAGTATTAGTACCTCTCTTCCATGCCAAAAAGATTTAGCAAAGGCTAAAAAAACAAGGGATCGACGTCATGGCAAAAGTAAAGTATTTCTTGGCCACATGGTTCAAGTGCAAACTTGTGATGCTTGCACAAGTGCAAAGGAGAAGACATTTTCTTGAAGAAGATTGCAATCTTACATGTATGCACACAACCACCATCCATTATCTAAGTGTTGCAATGACTATCCTACTTGGGAGTCTTTTTCCCTGCTCGCTACGAGCAACTATTCACATGTCGCTTCAAATTCACCTGGAAGTGGCACCTCATCACCGTAGTTAACATGGCTAGATGAACCGAAACACATAGGAGATTGTGTTTTTCCTGCCGCTTCTAGTGCCCCCATTCAAGAAAAAAGTCCATCTCACACTGTGACCCAAGTTATGAACAAGTTCTGCCTCCTCTATGGTTGACAACCTAAAAACATTCTGTGAATCTGGATGTTTGTATATGGAATTTGGCTTCACAGAAAATGATAAGGTCCACGTTCGATGTGGAGATGACCTTGGTTGAATTCTTCTGATGTTCAAGACTCGTTGACGCAGAAAGAACAAAGGAGAACGTGATTGAAGTGGAGGCAGGTCACACCATCACCAATGCCCTGGCAGTTGAGACAGAGGAAGTTCCCAGTGCTGTACGTGTCGAGAATATCTCATACAGGGTCAGCTTTTCTCAACTTATTGCAATCTGTATCTTGCATCATGAAGTGATCAGGCCGTTTGTGAAGGTTTCGAATTCATATGAACTAAGGAATGGGTGCTTACTACAACCAATGGCAAGGCAACACATGTCCATTACTAGATGTAGTAGTCACACCATAACAAGGTGGTCAATTACAAGTGATAATGTGTGCCTCCTCGTATCCACTGAGAAATAGACGCATGAGCAAGATCACTTGGCCTGGCCACTACGAATGATTTGTTGGCTGAAGGTATGCGAGTGTTATTTGGTTACATTTCCTAATTGGATGCCTATATTTGATTGGTGTGTGGTTCGGAGAGGGTCAAAGGACAAATACCATAAAGACACATGTTTATAAGAGATTGGACTACATTATTTATTTATTTATTTATTTATTTATTTATTTATTTATTTATTTATTTATTTATTTATTTATTTATTTATTTATTTATTTATTTATTATTTATTATTTATTTATTATTTATTTATTTATTATTTATTTATTTATTATTTATTATTTATTATTTATTTATTTATTATTTATTTATTTATTTATTTATTTATTTATTTATTTATTTATTTATTTATTTATTTATTTATTTATTTATTTATTTATTTATTTATTTATTTATTTATTTATTTATTTATTTATTTATTTATTTATTTATTTATTTATTTATTTATTTATTTATTTATTTATTTATTTATTTATTTATTTATTTATTTATTTATTTATTTATTTATTTATAAGAGATTGGACTAAGATAGATTTTATTGACTATTCCATGCTCAATAGTGACAACATTGTAAGGACCTTTGTATTTAGTTAAAGAATCAACAAACATACACTTCCGATAACCATAACTAAATCAGGGAAGGTCCAATTTTCGATGTGATTTTTGTTGATGCTTCATTGTAGATTTGCTAATGCATCATAAGCTTTGTTGTGTAAATCCAATCAGTAGAAGTTGGAGAACATGAAAAACCAACCCCATAACACCCATATACCTTAAGGAGTTTTTTGTTTTTCAAGAAAAGTGAAATGAATTTAGATATTGCCTGTCTATTTGCAGGAGCAAATGCAAATCAAGAGCCATATCAACCCACCAGAAAATGGCGGATGTCTTCTGTCAACACCTAACCTAGTCCCAATGAACCACAAGATTGACATATCGAATACTGAGCAGTGCAAGGATAACACTTCTCTGGTAGAAGCTAATTCCCTTACCTGCAGACTAGACACACCACCTCAAGAGCCAAATATTGATTACTTCCGGCCAGATGCAAAGGAGTTGTGCAAAGACCATGAATTTGGGTCAGGTGAGCCATAGAAACAATGGTTTTCTGTGGAAATATGTTAATAGAATTGGGCAACTAAAATGAAAGTATGCATGAAGCTCAAACTAAAACACGAGCAACATCCATGTTTGTAGCATTTTATGGTGGTCGTTTTCTACCTATCCTTTAATTCAAAGGGACTTTTCATCAGGAGTAGGTTGTTTTGCATATAACCCTTCCATATTTGGTAAGTTTTTGGTGCATGCTTGGAGGTAGTGTGGCCCTCAATGAACCGAAATAGGTTGCTCTTCATTCAAATTCAAACACTACCTCCAACCATGCACCATAAAGTGGGAAGAAATTAATGTTATTGTATGCAATACAACCAACAGAAAATCATTGAGGACCAACTCCTGACAAAAAATCTCATTGAACAAAGGATAACTCTATTGTGTGCATCTCAAGGCTAAGGTATCATTTCTTAAAACAAGTATACTTTTACGCATCAGGAGCATAACGTGGGTAAATAAGGTCACAGCAAAAATTTGTCACAGTATGTCAAGATGCCTGACTACCACCTATCCAGTACTGATAGGTAGAATCAATCAATTCTATGAACTCTGAACAGGAAATGCATCTAGTAAGCAGAATGGGCACTTAACTCAAAACACACGATGCAAATGCTAATTACATATTCTGATGCTATGCTTCTCTAATGAATTGCTGCTGCAGTCAAGGTGAATGCAATAGAGGAGACACCAGCACTGTTAAACAGCAGCTCCTCATCAAGTGGCAGCAACAACGATGTCCCCAAGAACTTCCCACATGCACTGGCCAAGAGAATGACCAAGTATTTACAAGCACTTGAATATTTGATGCTCGTTCCTGGCAAGTCCGAGTACCTGTTCTGGAACCAAACGATGCAACGGCGAGCTTTCATCCTCGCCACTCTCCTTGCGATCGCAATGTGGGCTCGAAACTCAAAGCACCTCCACCATGCGATTCCATGCATTGAGGGCCTTGCCATCAATGTGCACTTACGGAGTCGCTTGTAAATATTGTGTCATCAACATATGACATCTGGTAAGAAATGCGATGATGGGCATGTCTTAGTGTAAATTTAACATGATTCAATGCCAGCCATTACTCAATTTCTACATGTAGCACTAACATATGTATATATCCTCTTGGCACCTGCCGCACCGGACTCTTTCTTTCAAGCCTTGGATGTTGGGCGCAGCAAGCTTTGTATATGTGGTTTTGGACTTGAAACTCTGACATTTCATCAACAATTTTACTCGGAATTATTTTTCCACATGGATGTCTTCTCTTTGTATGATGCTCCCCAAGATCTGCCATTTCAACATCTGAAAAACTTATAAATATTCTCCAGCGGGAAACTCATAATTTTCTGCCTGGACGGGGAATATTCGTCACTATTAGATACCTATAGATATTAGGCCTTGCTCTTAATTAGGCTTAATTAGGTTTAACTACAGCGAAATATGCTTAATTAGTTGAATTTGTATGAATACTTGTAGAAATTTACTTGTGAAAGGAGAGAACATTAATCAAATTAGCTAAAATTAGCACATTATCTTGAGCTCAGTTTTTAAATGACAAAGGTCCCTTCAAATGGTAAGTTGCAAAAATTATCACCTCCATGTTAATGGAGAATTTTTCATATCTTTAACTTCCAAGTTAATTACATACTTTATTGACGGTTTCACTTCGGGAACGAAATCCCAACCAATTGTTTTTTTACTAGTTGGAAGTGAACATATATATTGGATTTGGGCCTTGAAGTTGAGGTGCACTCAATATGGGTTTTGTGGACTAGACAACCTTCAAGATTGCAAGGGCTGTTTTTTTTGAAGTCAGGCGGGACAAGCAACATTTTCCGGTCGGGTTTAGAAAAGTTTTAGTGGGGTTACCCAAGGATTACGTGTTGCAAGCCCCAACCCTTATCCCATCAGGGGACCCCTTCCTTAAAAAACTCATTGCTTTAGAGTCCAACCGGCATCATCAATCATGACCGGCCATGGGGAGGTCGCTATCAAAGTTTTATTAAACCATGTGAGAAAAAATATAGAGTGCTTTTAATTCACTAGAACAAAAAATTATACAAATTTTGGAATTACTATAGCTTGGATAAATGACCCATACAATATTATATCTAAAGTAGGGTACGTGAAAAGTACAGGTAGTATTTAATTTTTATGAATAAAGTAGGGTAGGTAATATTTGGACGAACAAAGAATTTATGTGAGGTTCAATGAATGTAGTTGGATTGGATGAGAAATTGTCTGAATTGAATAAAAGTCATCCAATTTAGAAGTTGGCATCGGATATCTTGGTTTAGGGCTACTTCACACACGAGCCAAGAGTTGTGACCATGAAATTGTGAGAGCCCAAAAGAAGTCTCCAAAGGCCATCCCAAAACATTTCCAAAATCATGTCGTGTGGTCACAGGCCCTTAGGTGAAGTGTGAAATCATATGTGACTGGACCCTCAATCAAATGCTATTTCAAGGAATTTCTATTCATGCGGGGTCCTCATACATGATAAAATATAATAAATCAACAGTTGTGAGATTTCGAAGTGCCATGGTATCCTAGTTTTGTGTTAGGCCTACCTCCAAGAGATGGTTTTGGAAAATAATCCAGTGATCATGAAACATGATCCATTTGATACCATGTGGAAATCCATGTTAACCCTTAAACGTCGGAGAGGCCCTATCAGGGCCTCGTTGACCCTAAACTATTTGACCATAAGATAGCGTCAAAACATGTCGGAATTGCAAATTTTTTTCCCCCAAAATGTGTATCTCGAAATTCCATATCTAAATATATATGCCGATCGCACTAAAAGAATTACATGGAGGTCTGAAATGGGGTAAACATAGGCTGATGGGAGAGGCCCTCTCACCCCCCCTTGGACGTTTAAGGGTTAAGTCCCAAGTATGACATGGATGCTGACATAGCAACACTTTTTAACGATGATGCTCACTATTTGTGTTGAGAGTTGAGTCAAGCAAAAAGCTAGACCCAACTCTTAACACAAATCTTGAGAATTTCTTACATAAAATAACCGAGATCTAATTTTTATGGATATAAAATCATGCTTTAATGGTCTCTTGAGGCTTAAATAGTTGGGACTTTACCGCCATCTTGGGACTTGTTGATATGAGTGGGATGTGGGACTTTGGACCCCATGTGAACCGTCCCTTGGCCCCTAATGTCTTATGCAACCATAATTTGGTCATGGCTAGTTCCCTCTGACCCCTTTGACACTAGTTCGGATGGATTCTTGATTGTTTAAACTACTCCGCTTGTTCATGTCCAAGTTTGCTATGTTCTGCCAGGTAAATAAATTTTGATACAACAGAGTTAGTTATTTTTGGATAAATTCAAATATGGGAGTGTGCTCTCAACTGATTGACAATGGAATTGGTCCATGAACCAAAACTTGACATTTATCACCTCCGGTTTAGGGGCAACATATTCTAAACATGTTTTTTTTTTGGGTTGATCCCTATGTGCAAATGATTCCCAATTGATTTTGAAAATTTGTATGAGACTCAAACACAATATATCCTAAACATCTATTGTTGGATTTTTTAGTTGGATGTGTGTTGGTGGGGTGCAAATCCTTGTGGAAGGTGTGCAGTTGTGGCACCGTTGCCTCAATTGCAAAGCTTCCCCAAAAAATCAAAAAATAATGATTTCAAGATTTGTGAGCTGATTTGAGTAGATATATTGTCCCTCTTTTCAATGAGGGTAACATTTTGTCATTTGGAGATGATTTGAGTGGAGGTTCGATCAAAAACCAACCCTAATTTAATTTCTAAATTGTTGCCCCTCAAGACCACTATTGACATTCCTATTATAATCTTCTACATAACAGAACTTCATTTAAAATTTGGACTGTGAGCAGTCACCTCTAACTTGCAAACATCTATACGGTTGGATTTATCAAAAAAACTATAAATCTCCAACTATGATCGCTGAAATTGAGATCACATTTTCTGGGCAGATTTGAAAAAAATTGGGGGTGGAAAGTTAGGGGTTAAGTTAATGTTCCGAACATCCCCAGACCAACCACTCAATATGTCAATGCCACCGTCGACGGCCAACCGTTTTGTAGCTTTGGAACGGTGACTGCTGCGGCGTCCACCCATCTACAATCGTATAACTTAATAGATTCCTGCAATTTCTGTGAGGGCAGCAGGAGACGAAGGCGGGCATGCGTGAGAGAAGATGTGTGACTGGATGGCGTGAGCGGAGGGTGGTGAAGTTGCGTTGCGTTGCACTGTGTTGTTCTCATCGGTTAAGTTAGGGTTCGTCCTCACAATGCTGGCCATGGCCAGTGCGCTCCATGTGCCTGTGCATGGGGAGCTCCATGTGTGGCCGCACCGGAATTGCAGACTACCATGTCGCAGCAGGTGAGTAAATAAGTGTCAAGAATCGAAGGAAGATTGATTTGGGGAGCCTATTGCGGTGGATTATATATTGTTGTAGGGTTCGAGGGTGATTATTATTTCGCATCGCAAGTGTCTGTGTGAACTACTTACATACATATTAGGATTGGATTGCCAACGACTGGGCTTTCTTGTCTGCGGAATGCGTCAATTGAAACTTCGATTCCAATTATTTTCCTTCTTCTGAATGGATTATAGCATCAGTTCATTAAACATTTGGGCTACTTAGTCATTTTAGAGTCCTTCTGCCGCTCTTGGAAAATTCAAAGAATCAAATCCGCCAGTTTTTTATGTGTTGTTATCACCAGTGTTGGACCGGATTTCACTTTTTCTTTTACCAGGCCGGGTATACACAATGAGGATCTGGCTGGAAATTCGTGGTGTCTACATAAACTCATCTATTCCGTTGGGAAGGTGAAAATGCAGTGAACTATTCTATAACCTGCAACCAATAGTTTTAAGATGATTTCACTCTCGAAATGGAATCAGAGATGTTGAATTAGTCTTATGGGATCTAGTTGGAATGAAGCGACCCTCAACTTCTAGGGGCCTTGTTTTTATTAGAGCCCCTTCATCCACAATGGATGAGTTTACATAGACACCATGAACCCCAAACCTGAGGATCTTACCTCTTTTTGATACCAGTGGGTATGGGTATTTGAGGATGTTTTTGTATAAGAACCACTGAGGTCTATAAACGATCTAGAAACCTGCATAACGATCTAGAAACCTGCATATGTAGGTGAAATTATCCTAGTATCAATATGGTATTAGGACGGTATTGACCCAAATAATGACTCAGATATACAAAGATTCTCTCATTGTGTGATACCAACTGACTATAATTGATATTGTGTATTCATACTATGCAATTACCTACCAGTGATAACAACAAGCTGCAGAAAGCAATTAGTGTGTTATCTCGTATTTGGTTTCTGTGAAAGTGTTGATTGTACCATTGATCGATCGAGTACAGATGATGTTTTCAGAGGCTGTTTTGGGATCCATAATTTTCTTAGTTTCACACTCCTCAAAATCTCTTGACTCTCCTCAGGAAAACCAATCCCAGGCAAGACCGAGTAAATCTGCAGGGGCTGAACAATATCCACAAGCAGCGTCCTACTTGGTCTTTGAGAGGAGGGTGGAGCTCCCCAAGAGTGTTAAGGCAAGCAGTACTTGAAGAAAAAAAATCACCGCTGCTTGAAACCGATGAATCAACATCTAGGTCTGGTGACGAAGAGCCGTTGTCTGTATCTGTCATCATTCCAGTTTACGATGAAGTGGCCACCATAGCAACTTTGGTGGAGAAAGTGGGGGATGTGATGCAAAGGCGTGGTGGATGCTACGAAATAATTTGTGTCGATGATGGGTCAACAGATGGTGAGTGCATCTTCATATGGTGTTGATGAATTTGAAGTCTTTGGACATGCTATGGTTTGTGGCCCTGATGTGGACACTTTTGGCTCTCAGACATTTTTGGCCATTGGATCAGATTGGGAATTGTCTCATCTAGTCATGGGGAGCCCACACATGTTCGTAAATGTTGGTTTTCAAAACGGAGTTCGGTAAGCCAAGGTGAACAAAATTTTGGCTTTGAAATGTGTCTAATCTTGAGGAGCTTGGTTTCAAGGTTGGTCCCTCTTATATTGGGTAGAATCGTGCGTTTTCAACTCCGATCCAAGACGGTGGTTTTTTGCAAGGTTTAAAACCTCCATTTCCGATCGAGTTGAAAACAAAGGTTTTCAACCAGAAAAGAGGGACCAACCTTGAAATTAAGCTTCTCAAGGTTAGGCACATGTCAAGACCAAAATTCTTTTACCTTGGCCCACCAAACTCCATTTGGAAATTGGAGTTTTTGAACGTGTGTGGCCTCCCCTTCAGCAATTGCAAAATCACGAAGAGTGTCATTTCAAAGCTCAAAATCAAAGTAGAGATGCAAAAGTTATAAGAGGTCAAAGTGAAGATTTTTCTTCTCATTAAGCAGTCACATGCGCCCTATCAATTGTAATTAACTGTTGAACTTATTATGATTAATATATCCCGCCCAAACAAGGACTGAAGCTCCTCATTATTGACATATCCAGGTACTACAAGGGTTTTGAAGGTGCTTGCTGCCACCAGGAGTGACATGCAGGTTGTAATATTCCGACGGAATTTTGGGCAAACAGCTGCCATGGCAGCAGGATTCGAATTTGCGGCAGGGGAGGTTTTTGTGACCCTAGATGGGGACTCGCAGAACGAGGCTGACGAAATTCCAAAACTTGTCAATGAGTTAATGTATGGGAACCAAGGAGGCCGTGCTCTGGACACCAGGGTGGCACGGGAGGACGGCGGCTTCGACTTGGTTTGCGGATGGCGACGAAACAGGAAGGACAACTTGTTCACGAGAATATCCCCTTCGTGCCTCGCAAACAGACTGATTGGAAAGTTGACTGGGGTAAGCAAGTGACTCACTTATTTTGTTCTCCCTGACCACGTTGTAGATGTGTATGCTATACCCAAAAGTGACCACCTCCGACAGGAAGCAGCAGTAGCAATTGTCCAAAAGCCAAGCTTTGTTATCCCGCCCCAGGTTTACATATGAGCCTAAGGATCAGTTCCATGGAGCAAACCGGGCATCTTGGTCCAAAACACTCTTAGGCTTCATGGTTGAGGATGTGGTCATTAAGGTTCATTGAAGGTTTAATGCCTTAAAAATATCATGGTCCTCTTGTGAGGTCCGTTGTCCACGCCACCGGTGAGATCAAAGTTACAATGAAATGAAGAGTTTTGATTGGAGGATAGCTTAGAGTTTAAATGAAAAGGCGATGGAACCCTACCGTGTGAATGGGGGAAAATGACAAGAAAGTGCACATTGCACACGTTCTCAGCCCCCCCCCCCCCCCTTCCCCTTCTTCATGGAATCACCCCAAGAGCTGGTGAGGGTATGGATGGGGGAGTCCACGATGGAAGGGAGCATTTGAAGGCATATAAAAATGCTTGCCACCACGGAACTTGACCCTAACCCTATGATCAAGGGTGAAGCGTCTCTCATTTACACCAACCTTCAGTTGGCTTCAGCTCTCTTTGTACACTATATATATGATTTAGCACAGACTTCCACATTCTGGTCATTCCAATGATGGAAATTAGGTGTCACAAAAGCTTTTGGATAGGATCATCAACATTTTGTTTGCTGAGCACTTGCATGTGGAGTAGGGGAGTCAACATATGAGAGAATAGATTTGTGTTATTGTCAAACATAAGTTGGAATATGGCTGTCATCTTGTTTAACAATTTTGAACGTTGCATGAGTAGAAATATTGGTTTTGTCACATTGGTGACAGAAGCGGTCACAGTCGGATGCATGCAGGTAAAGCTCCATGACTATGGCTGCACCCTCAAAGCGTATCGGGCATCTCTCATGTCAAACCTCCGTCTGTACGGAGACATGCATTGCTTCATCCCCGCACTTGCTGCTATGGAAGGGGCTGCTATCTCCGAAATTGAGGTACCTATACCACTTACGCATGTGCTTTCTCTGGTCAGCAGGATCTGATATTGCTAGTTCATCTTTCTTGTCAGTTTGCCATTGTTTCAAGACGCAACAACACATCTGATGCAAGGAGTAATTGAGCACGTCTGGAGAGGGGAGAAGAAGGGATTGATGTTGCCACTGGCATGAATTATGGCGTTGCCTCACCTTTGAGTTGGTCTAAGTGTACATGTGATCGCAAAATAGGCATCACAAGAATTAGAGGGCCCTCAAAGACTACTGCCTCCTTGAAAAGGTGAACACCTTGAACAAACATCACAAGAACGAGAGGGCCCTCAGACTATTGCCTCCTTGCAAAGTTAAACACCTTGAATGGGCGCGGACAAGCCAGCCTGCACGTACCTTCCCCCAAGGGCAAGCCCATAGGTTCCCCACATGGTTGGTTGGAAATATCCAGTTCACCCAGATACTCCCACTATGATTGGGTGGGTGGTATGGTGCACTGGAAAATCAAGTGTTAGGAAGGTCACCCACCCTAGCACTAATTTGGCCTCAGGTTGCTCAACCTCAGTTCCCATGGGATTGAGGTCAAGGCCTTGGATTTAAGCCACTCTTTATATCTAGAGATATATATAATAAAGGTGCAGAGCTCTTCTCCAACTCTGTCACACCTGCTCAACCTGGCTACCGCACGAGATGTGAGCTACACATATAGGCCATCCTTAGCAATAAGGTTGCCCAAACAATTAATACAAACCAACATATTATTAGTTAGCAATGGCGAGCTGTTCTCTCCAAGTTGGAATCAAATCATCATGATACTAGATTTGGTGTTAGTCAGTCTAAATTTGAAAGAATGTGGAGGAAATTCACGTGAGGTGTGGTCAAATCTCCTCACTAGGATGTAGGATCCAACAGTGTGTGGCATGAATCAAGCTTACACCATATGCTACACTACAGGACTAGAGTGTGCTTGCCCCATATTTATGGAATAAGAAAAGACAAGGTGCATTAAAAGAATGTTATGAAGATGTGACTTGAGACTTTTGTTTCATGGCAGGTGCAACACCATCCACGCACACTCGGCAAGTCCAAGTATGGGTTGAGCCGAATATTCTGTTTCATCCTCGATCTCACCACTCTCTGCTTTTGGCGACAGTTCCGGGACAAGCCAATGCATTTAATGGGGCTGCTCGGAGGTTTCTGTATAATAGGCTCCCTTTTCACGGGCGCCTTTGCAGGCTGGTCCCTGGTGAAGGCCACTCAGGCTTGGGGATTCAAGATGGCCATCTCCAATGTGACTCCGTGTCTTGTACTCACTGCAGAGCTTCTCATCATGGGCTTGCAGGTAAGGCCTCAGAAATCTCGCACTCTTTTTAGATATGTTTGTGCATTGTCAGAACTGGGATTATCTTGTGTCAGTTGTCGTTGTTGGAGATGCATGCTCACTCAAGCATCAAGCCAATAGCTTGAGTGGTTGGGACTCACTCCACCTTGCACGAGGTGTGGGTTTCGTTGTCCACCAAGCCATGCTAGTGTTACCTGCTCTGGTCCATCCAATTATTGTGGGGGTCACTGGGTCGACTGGTCATCTCAAAAGTTGTGGGTACTCAGGGGCTTGACGAGCCTAGTAGGGAGGAACAATGGACTATCAAGTTGCCCTGGTTACAGCCGTTAGAGAGACTCTATTCTTCATGCTAGTGTTGGCAAACATGGGCGTTAACTTTCCTTTTTATTCCTTTTTGCATGCTCGCTCTTAGCAATGGTCCTCGTGTTTGTGATGGGGCTCTGACTAAAGAACAATGAACTGTAAAGAGGTGGACTCTCATGGCCCTAACTGTGTGGGGCCATCTCTTACTTGAGACAGTAGCCTGTGGGCAAAAAGACTAAAATTCATCCTAGTGTTGGTAAACATAGGCATTAGTTGTCCTTTCTTTTTCTTTTGCCCTTTTTGCCCTCTTATCAACTGCTCCTCCTCCTGTCTCTGATGGGGCACTGATTTGGGAAAGAGATTGGACCTCTGTGTATTGCGCAGCTCATGTTCTTGGGGCTGCTCGCAGAGGTGTGTGTGCGGACGTATTACGAGTCTCAACCCCAACCTGTGTACCGCGTTCGGGAAGTCGCAACTTCCGCAATTCCATGACATTGGCCCCTGATTGATTGTAGTCACCAACAAGGTGTCGTGCTTTTGAAGTGACGCATCAACCAATCTGCAACTCCATCGTTCCCAGATTGCAATGCGCAATGTGCTGCAGGGTTTAGCTACATTACAAACAGGTTACTCTTCATGAGTGGATACTTACATGTATACTAGAAGTGATCATTTTTCTCAAGTGTAATATGCAATTCAAGATAGTAAAAAAATCGGTTTGGTTTCTTCAATCGTCTGTGGTTCTCTGCAAAAAGCTTCAATTGTAGGAAAAACTGCAACAAAAAAGAGCATAGATAAAGTGAACTTCTGAAAATAGGATAGCAACACTGAACAGAATGTTGAGGATCTCGATGCAAAGCAGATAGCAGAGGCTGGTGTATAGACAAGTAAAAAATTGAAAAAACAAAGATAACATAGTCAATGTTGGAGAATAATGTTTCTTGGTTATCCACCTCCCATTGATCAGTTCAAATTGCAGCTACAAAGGACTCAGGTGACCACATCAGGTAGGCTTCTGGTATCACACTTTACCACTCTGCTTGCTGGCAAGAAAAGCACTGTATTCCATAAACAGATTAGAGCATCCCACCATTGCTGGACAGGAATTCATGGAGGTCTATCAAACTAAACTCAGATCTGCTGATGGCACGATTTACATATATTCTCTCAACAAGAAAACACTCTGTAATTGTACAGTATCTAAACTCCTATTGGTTAATTCTCAGTTATATCTTACAGAAAAAGGGCAGAACGATTTGCAAGTCATGCAAGCTAGACAACCAGGACTTGAACCAGATCTCACTCCCTACTGCTGGTGCTGCTAAGTGTGCAACTCAATCTACAAAAGAAACATCATCCTTATCACTTCTCAGAAGTGTGCACCTGGTGGTGGATAAGAATGAGCTTTAATCCAGAAAATATTGTGCATTCCGTGAACTGCCCCCCTGAGAAAGCACGCTCGACGTGGGCGTGTCAGCTGGTGTCGCAGGTGCTGAACAAACCTTGAGAAAATCATCCAGAGTCCCATCCAGAATATCATTGAAGTCTGCATCAAAGGAACCTCCAGATTCGGACCCTAATTCAGATTTGGACTCATCTATGTGGTCACCCTCTGTTGACCTTTGTGATTTTGATTGTGATTGTGATTGTGATTCCTCTCCATCTTCAGGTAAGGAAATCTCCCCATGAGTATTATCCTCAGGTGTTGTAGCTTTCTGCAGGGAACTTAAGGATAGGCTTTCGTTGGAGTCTAATTGTGCCATCATCTGGGAGAATGGTGACAGTGATGATGACTCGGGAGGAGGCACAGTGAATGAGCTTTCAGATGATGTCTCTTCTGGGACGATTTCTTTGCCTGACACCAAGTACCCAGCAGCAGTATCCCAATGATTTGCATGGTCAAAATCTGAGGCAAACGAATACCTTCTTGAGCTTCCAGTGACTTCAGGAGAACTCCTTATTTGTACGGGCGGAGAGAACTCTTCAGGTGTAGGTAGAAAATTTGCTTCTTGGCCAGGGCTGTTGGCTGCCATCAGTTGTTCCACCTTGAGGGCAGAGTCTGAATTCCTCTCCTCAATTTCCCAGGAACTAAGATTCGGTATCTGCTCAGAGGGTGATTTCGTATCATTTTCCATATCTTCAGAAAAGCTGTTACTATCTAGAACAAAATCAGTTGCCACCCCCTGATGCAAGCTGGACGCTGTATCTGAGGGTGTGCTAGAATCCTGAGAAGAAGAACTACATCCACTACTGTAGTCCTGAAAGAGATGTTTCCTTCTTTGTGAAGTTCTTCGTTGCCCTTTGAAAGACAATCTTCTCATCTTAGACACTGGAGAGCCCGATGCACCCACTTGGAACTTGTAAGACTGCTCAGCCAACTCTGAGGGTGAGGGATGCTGCAAAAAAATTTGGTAAGCAGGTGTAGTGCTGTCTGGCGAGGAATTTATTTCTGGCTCAGATAAGTGAATAGCAATTTTGTCTGCCTCTGTGTCTTGTCCCGAATACCTGGAGCAAATTGTGCAGATGCAGTCAGCAGATATGTGGAAAAAAAGAGAGGATAAATACTGCCTTCCCCCTGGAAAGATGGATTCTCATTTTTCTTATTTTTTAGGAAAGGGTGTATATTGTGCTTTAAAATTTGGTTATGCAAAAATCAGCGAATTCATGGACATTTCCATCAAGAAGAGGTCTACCAGTGTTCACAGGTTGGAATGCTGTGCTTCACATGCCCATTGCTATGTGGAACAAGATGTCGTGGGTTTGTCCGCTCCCGCTCCATGTTCATTTCTTGATTCTGCAAATGGACCAAACAGAGTGCGTTGATGCAACTTTCGATGATGTAAAAGTGTGACATACTAGAAGAGGGTTCTGAATGTTCTCCAGACAGCTTGCATCAATCAATAAGCAAAAAGGAAGAGAGATATTAGATGTCGTCATACTTATGTGACGAATCATCACAAAAAGATATAGAGTAGTCTGATGAGTGAACAGAGGAGAAAGTAATGGATGTTCCTGGCACCTTAAAATTTGCAACAATAGGAGTCAAAATCTGGAAGGATGCTGAGAGTCTTTGAACCTCTACGGCCGTCTGTCTCGCTTGCTCTTCCTGTCAGAAGAATTCAAAGTTATTGCACATAAAGTCCAGTTCCAAACTAAAAACAAAATTCTGCTTTCTGAGACTACGGGCCTACAAATACAACTACCACGAAGTCTCAAAGGTCACCCATATTATGCTGTTACCTTTTAATGAAGGTCCTCTCATCCAATATTTTCAAGAATGAATGAAGTAGCAACTACCTACTTCAGTAGAAAGGGTTCCAGGCTGCTCCTTCAGGAAGTGATTAATAATGGAGCCTTATAAAATTCGGTTGGTCCAAAATCTTGCTCAAGAGAATGTCTTCTATGCTAAAGCGAACCCTCACCACTGATACAAATTAGACATACAGTTCTACCATTGATTGTTACCAACCTGGACAGCCAGCTTCTCAGCAAGTCCGTAAATTAGCGCAGCTGCTCGAAGAGTTTGTTCATTGTGTACATCATTTACACTGTCGTGAGTTAACTTGGCAATCCTTTGCTGGAGTTCTGAGATTTTGTTCTTATGTCTGGTTAGCTCTGCCATCTCTTCCTCCACCTTCTTTTGCTTTGCCAACTCGATGAGCTTGTTGCTAATCTCATGTACCTTAATCAGTCATCAGAATAGTTTGTCATATCTTCCACTTTCAGAAAATCATACTGTTAAGGAATCATGCATATGAAACCTGTATGACGGTGTTGTGCACTCTAGCAGTTGCATCACAAACATCTATAGCTCAACCTGATTAAAAGAACTCATAAATTGCAGATTATATGTTAAATCAACATGCACAATCCAAACATTTAGACATCCTCCTTTATGGATTCAGTGGCAATACACAATGGGGAAATGCTCACAGATTGCGATCAGCAGTACAAAAAAACTGCCTAGATTTAGAACAAAAAAACAAGAGATATCAAAGCTCACTCACCATTGCAGGTGCTGTTGCTTTTATTGAAAAGGAAGGCAGCTTGGATGGATCAGTCCAATTGGATGTTGCAGGTTTGGGAGTCTCTTTGGTAGCATCTAGTGTGCTTTGGATAGTATCCTCTCTACGGACAGTTTGCTGCATCAAACATGAGCCCAACTAATGTAAATAATTCATATTGGAAAATACCGTCCAATTCTAAAACTCTTAATGAACTGTAATTGTTCCAATACTTAGCTTATATTAGAAGTATCCTTAAAGTCTCTCAAAAAATTTATACCTTGGTAGGAAGTTTCGCCCCACTTTTAAAAAATTATAATGTTGAAGGAGGTTTCAAGTAGTGTCAGAATCCTTAGTTTTGGTGAAATGAAAGGGAGGGGTTTGAGTTTGGCCATATAGAGTAGAGGCGCCCACTCCCGATCAGGACCCCATCAACAATCTATAGGGTGCCATAATTTTTGATTGGGTTAGGACTGATTTCAATAATTTCTTTTTGTAGGTGGTTAAAATAAGGTTCCACGTTTCACAATTTCTAAGGGTTAGTTTCCATGTAGGCCACTTGCCCAAATTCTACCAAATTCTAGAGGAAATGTAGATGCCACCCAATGGAATCTACATTTCCACTAGATCTGGTGGGCGAAGCAGCCTACATGGAAACTAACCCTAAGTCTCCAACTTCTGTTATGCTATCACCAGGGAATCGATAGTGCCATGACACATGACCCTCACTTTTGAGTGCTAATATGAGGAGGAATTCGTCTCCAAATGAACAGTTATGGTAGACTCTAGACATTAGTAATGTGTTTGGGCCAACTTTTGGCTTCAAAAATTCACAGTAATTTCATTTTAAGGAATAAAATTACCAAAAAATTTGCAGTCCTCCCAATCTCTATCTTCCTACACAAGAAAAATTTGCACCGCCTTATTATTCTCCAGATTTGGCACAGAATCTCTTAAGTGATCGGTTATGGGCGCCTCTACTCTAAAATGAATTCCATGGAGAACTTTTGGAGGCACCTAAAATGTTGCTCTTAAAAGTTTGACAGGGGGATCATATTTATACACCCGTCTCTTGGCCAAAAGTCAAACACCCCCTCCTTCAAATCACCAAAATTGGGGGTTCTAACCACTTGAACGCTCCTTGAACATTATAAGTTGTCAGAAGTGGGGCGAAACACCCTACCAAAACAGGAGGTTTTGAGACTTTAAGGATAACTCTACTGCAAGTTGTAAATCATAAATCACAAAAAACTGTAACTTCCCAAGCAATGTACCAGGACTTGGATAGGGTCTGTGAGCAAGTAGTCATCAGATACTATAACCTTATCTAGCTGACCTTTGAGAAAGAGGAGGGTTTTCCCATGTCTCTTGTGCATCAGATGAAAGGAGTTAGGAGTTGTTTTCTAGAGCCATGTAATCACATGTCGGACTCTCAATAACCTAATTGATAGGACAAGTGTAGCCCTCGACATGGCAAAGTCAAAACTAGCCTGTGTATGACAAGTCTTACTACATTCTAATTTCTTCCAATGCGATCCTGAGTACTAGCCACACTTTAGTAAACCCATTATGCATCAGATATGGGGTATAAAGATCATGTTATTGACAAAAACGGAATTTTAAATACCTGAAAATCCTCGATGAGGTCATTTGCTTCCTTTTTCTGTTCAAGGACCTGCATATCAACAATATTTAGATATTTGAATGGATCAGCTACATTGTTTTGTCTAATTAGTGTGGTTACCATTTGAAGTTATGTGTTGCTACAACTTTTTACCAATATTATCGTTTTTTCCCAACTAAGTTAAATCATATTCTTTGGTGTGCATACTAACTACACTAAATATGATATTTAATGTCATATGGTATTTAATGTCACTATGGTAACTTTTCGGATGACACTTCTTATGAATAAGTGAACAAATGTAGTCATGAACGATGAATGAGTTCATCCATTGGCCAAAACCCTACCTTCTCTTATCAGCAACTTGTGATGAAATGTTTGTCATGGATGATTGAAATTTGGATGAAAAATCACTTGATAAGTGACAGTAATTCCTACACTGGAAATATATAATCCTCCAAAAAATTTACAAAAAATGACAAATAATGTTGGGTTAACATTTAGTGTTCGTGACCCTATACCATGGTTTACATTTAAAGACAATTAGAATTGGTGACACTAAATATCATATTTAGTGTACTTATGTTATTTGAGTAAAAAATGCTACTCCCAGTAAAAAGTTATAGCAAAGAGTAACTCCAAATGGTAACCCACACTAATTAGAGAAAACAGTGTAGCTTCTGGAAATTGCACACACTTCACTCGGAAAAGCCTCATGCATGAACAATCAAGGATAGAGAATTTAATTTCAAGATTACTACATGAATATACTAGGACAATACCAAAATAATGTAGGAAATGTGTCCATCGCATACCACTTTGGATTGAGTGGCAAGGGCAGTCGTAAGCTGCTCCACTTCCTGCTGCAGAGCAGCCACGGTGCTATCACTTACAGCTAGACCAACACTTGCTTCCTCCTTCGTGTTGACCTTCTCCATCTCATCAAGAACCCCTGAAACTTCTGAACTGTCTTTTCTCTTGGATGCTCCATTCACACTACTTTCAGCATTATCTGAGCATTCACTACTGCTGAAGGTCATATCAATGTCGTAACATCTGCAGTCAAGATTCAACCATACCCTATTATTTAGATATGATTATTGAGGTTTCGAGGTGTTTGCACAAATGTGGACGAGATAATATCTTGGCAACAAGCAAGGTTGTGGGCTTCCACCCCACACTTTCTTTGGCGAAACTGCTCTGATGTGGCTAAGATCTCTCATCTGTACCCCAGTGACTACCTTCTACTCCTTGCTGTCTGGTTCCAATAGTTCTTGCTGCTAAGTTCTACAAGACATCTACTGCTTCTCCAATTTATGTTGAGATGTAACTACACCTGTCGTCGGAGTGGGTTCAAATAGAAACAGAGACTACATTCCTAATTTTAGAGCTACCTTACTTTGAATATTCATATAAACAGGAGAGATTTACATTAAAAAACTACCCTGAGATCATGGATAGGTCAAAAAACATACCCAAGTTGGTGACTTGAACTATTTGGTGGCTCCTTGCTTGTTCTCAATATACTCTTCTTTCCACCAGAGAGAACAGGATTTCCATTCACATATCTTTTCAAGCCTGATTCACGGACCTGCACCTCAAGTTCTACCTTGTTGGCCTTTAATGCCTCGAGCTCTCCCACCTGTCACACATAGAAAATGTAAGAAAATCCCAGGCCCTCAGAATCATCCAGATTCATTGCAGAAGGATTTGAGCAAGAGGCAAATTACAAGAAAACTCTCTATTTCTCCTCTTTCAAACCTTTCACAAACAAAACGAAGGATTTGAGCAAGAGCCTTTCATAAAAACATCTGATTCTAATCGGCGACCCTGTGACTAAGCCACACCACACCCCCAACGGTTCTTCGTGTCATAGGCCTCCATCATGATGGAAAAACATTTATCAGTTGCCAGGAAAAGTTCCAACCTGTGCTTCCAGCTTGCTCTGAAGATCTTGAAACCTAGCACTCAGTCCAAGGAGTTCTTCTTTGCTCAACTCAAGTAGCTGGTCTTTTTCAACAACCAGCATTTTCTGGTTTTCCAGCTCAGATTCTAGTACTTCCACTTTCTGAAGTACAGAATTATGCTCTTGTGACAAGGTTTTCCACTCAGTTTCTACCGCTCTCTTCTCCTTTTCCAATAAAATAAGTTCGTCTCTTAGCTCCTTCAGTTGCACCAAGATTGCATCCTGCACAAAAATGGCAACTATTACAAAACTACAAAGGAATGCAAAGTTACAGTATAGAGAATACAATGTATCATGGAGGCATGACTAAATACCAAAACAATGTCCTCACAAAGTAGTGCAATTACAGCAAACACGACAGGTATCGTAGAGAGGATTCTTGATATGCTGCATCTGAAGAATGAATTCTTTGTTCTAGGCAATACACCTTCAAAAATAAAGGAAGTCCTTGTAGACATAGACAACAAGACGTCAAATTCACCAAGAGACAGTCATGGATAGCCTAGCCATAAGCATCGTTGGTTGGTCCAATATTTGCAACCTTTACCAAGACAAGTGATCCAAACTTACTTCATTGTGACTTCCATCTCCCACAATGACGATTATGTTTTCACCGTCACTACCACAGTCTCTCAAGTCCTTCCTCTTGATATCAGGGGCGAAATAACCAGCGACCTCCTTTCGTAGATGCTGGATCTGTATTTTGGACTCAAGGAGCACCTTATCGGTAGCCTCTAGATGTGACTGAACTTCAGATATATGGGCATGAGACAGGGCCATGTCTCTATCATGTTCAGAAATCTGAGCCTGCATGTTCAGAATCATCTCATCTCGGCTCTTAAGTTGCTTCCGCAACCTGTGCACCATATCCCTTTTTGCTATACAATTCGTCTGCACTCCTGGAGGGCGGAAAGAGTCCACAAATCAGGGTGAAGAATGGGCAGAAGTCCATAACAAGAGACAATTTCTGGAGCAACAACTGCTGCAACTTTCTCCATTGAGCTAATTTCATTTCTTTGTCCAGCATGCAGTACATCACTTCAACACTATATACACTTAACAAGGACTAACTTCTTGACAAAGCGACATTGGACTACCTTGCTGAGTGATCGATTGTTGAAATTCCTGAGCACGTGAACATGTTCTGGACGTGTTCATCTCTTCCTCAGAGACTTCCGTAGAAGTCGGGGAGGATGTACACCAGCCAGACCCTATATTTAATATTCCTCCTTGGAAATCAGAATCACCTTGAAAAGTGTGTTGAGAGGGCCCATTTGAGTAGCTGCTCAAATGAATACCATTTCCATGTGATTGTCTGGTGGTTCCGTCCTCATTGTGTGCAAGGCTGTTGTCCTCCAAATCTGAACAATCACCGGAAAACATTGTCAGTTCACACCAGCATATAGAATTACCTTCAACGTGCAGAACATCATAATTATTTCTATTCACACAACTTCAATACCAGGACAATGTGTGCATCCAGTTAGGTCTACACCAATTGGTGTTTCTTATAACAACTCAATTAGTGTTTTCCCTGAGGGTCATGTTTTGAATGTTGTGTTTTAAGGGATGTAAAAAGATATGAACCCGTGATAAAGGAATACCCAGTGCAACATATTTATGTAACAATTTAAATGTGAAGAATGTGTCTTAGTAGAACCTGATAATGAGGTGTCTTCAAGGAGCTGCAGACCTCTTCTTCCAAATGATTCTTGACGTAGATTGGACTCCACCGCTTCCAACTGTTTGAGATTGGGCTCAATACTGTCTGCAAGAAAAATTCAGAGAACGTTGTGAGTTTCAAGACAGAAACAGAAACACGACCTAACGTGATAAGAAATGTAAGCAAGGAATATGGATGTGATAAAAATAAAGGTAGCAAAAGCAAGCAGTAATTTAGACAATTGGTAGATGTAAGATGGGGTTGTGGGGAAACTGTTGCAAACAGACTTGTGTGTGGTTAGTGTGGTTTAGTGTGGGTCAGAAATAGTTCAGACAGCTGCGAAGTCATAGATATGAGGTGTCACAAGCTAGAAAGTGCACCAAAGAATTGAAAGAGAAAAAAGTCTCTTCTGAATAGAGCGATCTACACTAAAATTAACCTTTAACTCAATGGGACTCTTCGTTAGGAGTTGGTGCCCTACGATTTTCCTTTGGTTATATTGCATACAAATCAATAATTTCTTTCGACTTGTGGTGCATGCTTGGAGGTAGGGTTTGCATTTGAATGAATAACAGCCTATTTCAGTTCATTAAGGCAAAACTCATTTTAGCACCTCTTGCATGCCAAAATAAGTTTGACCCTCTATGAACCGATATAGAATGTTCTTCCTTCAAACCTCAACACTACCTCCAGTAATGCATCGATAGTTATCGAAAATAGAAGATGTTGTATGCAAAACAACCAAGTCCCGTTTACAAAGTCATGTTGAGTTAGAGGATAACTCTACTAACTCACGTACTAGAAAATCAACTGAAATTTGACTTGAAATCCGCAGATTGTGAAGCTTACCCTTATGACTAGTCAGGTGTGACTTCCTTAAATTTCCTTCCTGCACCTCAACCCCGCCTTCATAATATTGTTTCTGCCGGCGACCAATCACGAAACTCAGAGCTGTGACCGCAGCTCCTCCGGCCAGCAGAAGCCAATTTGGTCCATCGTTGCTTCCCCTCATTGCCGATCCTTTTTGGCCCCTGCTAGCTGGGCACTGATGATTGAATACTTCTCTGCTCATAACCTTCCAGTTTGATGTAGAAGGAAAAGTAAGCGAATCCTGTTTTACAAGAATCACCCAAAGTCTGGTTAATTACTTCTTGCGAATTATTCAAACCGATAATTTGGCATGGGATCGTGGAAGCAAATTTGAAAGCAGAGGTTCTAATACTCAAGTCTCCCGCTGCAGAAAATATTGTTTACTAGCTCCCCCTTGATATACAAATATTCCTGATCGCTTTCAAAAAGAACTCAGGATTGTCCTTTCCTGAATATACACACAACAAGCTACTCTGTTGTGTTTCCCTCTCCATATGCAAATCAAACTTGCCATGTCAATGCAATGGAAGACAGAGTTGAATATTTTCAATGGAAGAAAATAACAGTACAACCTCTTCCATATCAAGTGAGACAATGAAATCTTACTTAAAACCCTCACGATTTGAGTCATCGAAAACACAGAAACCTCCAATTGTTTAGTGAACAGACCACAGACACGAGAAATTTAACAGTTATACACCGCTGAGAACATTCTTGGCATGTGATTCCGTGAGAAAGTCGAATGATAAAGAATGACAAGATATACTTATGCAGTGCCGCACTTGAGCTGAGCTATTGTCAGAAAAATATGACAATAAATACCAGTAAAAATCATAATAATAATTTCGAATTAGCAACATTCTGCAAGCGCGTTGGAGAGAGAAAGAAAGCGAGAGAGAGAGAAAGAAAACGAGAAAGAGAGAGAGACCTTAACACGAGTCTCGGTTCAGCTGTAGTTGCCATAATCTTCATGTATCTAAATTCCTCAATTGTAGCTCAACCATGACCACATTTCTGCCGACGGAATTCTTCCAAAGGTCGACGAAATCACAACATGAGTCTGGTCCTCGTGCACTGACGTCTGTATCTGTCCATCTCTCCTTGCTGAAGCCTTTCGAGTTGTTTCCTCTTTCTTTTACACTTTACTATCTGGTACCTACTCTTTTATTTCAAGGTAATATGCCTCTTCTGTGTAACCAAGATCAGGCGGGCAATCAAATCAAACCGTTTCTCCGTTGAACAGATCTGTTACCGGGGGCATATGAGGCTACTACTTTGGTCACTTTATCCTAAACCTGGTGTTTATGAAACACCTTATCTCCGTTGCTTGTCATCCGTCCTGTGAGCCTCTAGTAAAGAAATAAGTCATTCCATGAGCAAGAAATTAGTAACTTATTTCTTCCTGCACTCGTACGCGGCAACACAGGCATAGCTGATAAGTTAGGTGCAAACGAAATCGCTATAGGCGTGGAGGCGGTTACTTCACCAAACTGAGTTGGTTAAGCTGCCGGTAGGAAATGATTTCTTTCAATTCTTGACATGAGCACTTCAATCAAATGCTATTTCGGGTCCACAACACGGTCGCACTTGTAGACTTTCAGTAATCTACGCCTAACGAACCGAACATAATAAGCCTGAGTCACCGCAATCCTCGAAACTTATAGTGTATCCTTCAACGTTATCACGACAAGCTATCGATTCGTTGTATGAAAGACTCGTTCGTATACTCCGACTTTCCTCATCACTTCCACCAAGAAACACATAATTCACGAACAAAAGAGCCTACGCAGCGTCACAACTGCAACAGTCACTCAACTCTTTAAGAGAAATACTGGAAGACTTTCCTCCCGCATTTCAACGCCTCAAACAGACCATCGACAACGCTGTATAAACGACTCGTTTGCTCCAACTTTCCTCGTCACATAATTCACGCACTAAGGACACCAACACGACGTCTTCTTCTTCTTCTTCTTCTTCGGAGATAAACCAACGCCGCAAATGCAACAGTCACTCAACTCTTCAAAAAAAACACTCCAAGACTTTCCTCCCGCCTTTCACCGCCTCAAACAACCCATCGACTCCTTATATGAAACACTCGTATACTTCAACTTTCCTCATCACATAATTCACGCACTAAAGAGAGGAGATAATCCAACGCCGCAACGGCAACAGTCACTCGACTCTTTCAGAAAGAAAAAACACTCAAAAAAATTCCTCCTCGCATTTCAAATCCTCAAACAGAAACACCGAAATTTTCGATACCCTGAGACGGTGCGCACGTCGACGCACGCGGCAACAGCTTCGCAGACCCTGGTGGCCACCATTCTTGCTCAAATTTTACAAGAAATTCCGCAATTCGTCCCCGTTTTGGACGCCAAAACACTGGAACCGAGAGGACGCGACGGGAGATCCGTTTGGGGAGCCCAGAGGGCCATTGTGAAGGTGATGAGAGAGCGAACGTCTGATGAGCGTCAGCAATCCGGAGAGCTCCACTCTTCTCCCTCCGTTTTCTCAGCATGCGGAGGAGGACGAAGCTACGGTTCACGTACGGTTTGGATACGTATTGTATATTATGTAACCATAACCGTATGTATGTATCTTGAACGCGTGGCTCTGAATACGTTTCCAAGTTCAGCTCACGTTGTCCTCATCATCTTTCCAACTTGAACGCCCACTACACACCACCAACAATATTATATCAAGAACATCTGCACTCTCATTATCCTATACGTTTGCTGTCTCCTTTTTCTTACGTAGGCTTGTCACAAAGGCAGATGTGTCTAGTTTGGTTACTTATCTTCATCAGACATCTATATTATTTGAGTGGTATGTGGTTTGATGTGGCTCTAAGAATGGACGACAAAAAAGACATGTGTGATAAAGAGAACTAGATTGCTTCATCAAAATATCAATAGTCAACATATTTTGGCGGGGGGGGGGGCAATATGACCATTTGATGAGCACAAGAATCTTCATTTTAAATGAACAAGCTATTCAAAAAAAAGTGTCAAGAAATTGACAACAGCCTCAACTTGGATTTCCTACCATCTCATACTAATCGGCTTTTTTCATCTCCTAGAAGAAGTGGGCTTGTCATAAGAAAGAAGAAGAGTTTTTTTTAAGATTTAATTTTTTTATAAAAAATACCCATCAATCTTAGTCTAAGAGATCAAATGCATGCCCAAGGACCTTGATTAAGGTAGATTTGTGTTATTCAGATACTTTTCTCTCTGGCCACTTCTTGTAGGATATGGAAGACACAATTAGTGTGAGATGCTTAGTACATCCAAATTATCCATGGGACCATTTGCCTCATAACTTTTGGAGCTCATATGATATTCTCCATTATAACCAAGTAAATATAGGTGTCCAGATTATTGTTATGTTGGGCCAGGGCGAACCGACCCCTACATTGGTACCTTACCGGATGTCTAGTGATGTCACATTCGAATGAATCGGCCCTCAACTCCATAGGGGGTCTTTTTGTATTGGAGCCACTTCATCCACAATATGTAGGATGGTTGATTTTAAGTGAGTGCCACGAATCCCCAGCCGTTCGCCCTCCCCGGTAAGGTACGAATATAGGGGTTGGTTCGCCCCAGCCGTTATGTTGGATTTAGACACCTCTGTCTTACATGGAAATGGCGCTGGAAGGGCAATTCCAGCTTGTAGACTAAATTTGGACCCCGATTGTGAGCAGCGAGAGCCGTGACCAAGCCGACTGGACCCCACATTTTAAGCCAGAATTGACCGACAAGCAGCTATTTGCATACATGATCTGGTTTGTCGGGAACTATTTCAGCTTGTAATAGGGTTTTTAAGGGCAAAATGGTTTGTATAAGCAAACTCATCATTGTTAATTCATTTATCCATCCATCAATCATTTCATCATTATCCCCTATTTATGTGCTTCTATTTCGTTTTTGCATTTTTAGCATGCCACACAAGCCACCTCGTCATACCCAAATCTTAATATCTAGTAGTAAATAAAAACCAAGTGGAGGCATAAGCTTGATATGCAAATGTGACACATCCATTGCGTAGCACACCATGTCGTAGACAAGTGACTGGAAGACTCCGATGTATGTCAGATAATAAACTTTGCATATTTTCACTTTGCTGAAATATATGCAGGGCATTATAAGGCAATGTGGAATGTCACTTGTGGTCCCAGGTTCTCACTATCACAGTACTCAAAAAGTTCCTTATCCCACATGAAAGGAGGGACATGACCTAGGTGGCCAGCACAAACAGATAGCCCTGTTTGACCGCAATGACTTTTGGAATATTTGACTCAGAAATTCCAAGAAAAACTCAGATGTAGAAAATTTTAGCCCCTCTTCCACCAACTCCCCAGTTCATAGAGAAATTGAGGTATACTCGTGTAAACAATAATGAGTAAGACTGAGGAAACTCGGAAGTTGGGCAGCAGGGAAAGGGCAATATGTGACGAGCTACACAGTTGTGGCTGTTCAAACTTCAAATGATCAAACTCCAGGAACAAGACATCTTGAGTTGTTTCAGCAGAAGTTCCGTAGAAAATTGAATTAAATTGGGGTGGAACTGCTCATCTGCTGCCCTGAGTAATGCTTTGGCTCCTGCAATATGCTCATAGTGATCTGATCTAAATGAACTACCCTGAATCAAAGACGTTAGAGCATGCATTACATTGTCATACATGCCAAGACAATCTATATTTGTACAAAGATGGACACTTCCAGCTTGAGAGGCACAAGGACATGGAAGCAGCCGAGTATTTTGGGCACCAGAAAATAGCGGCATTCCAGGAAAATAAAGAATAGTGACCTGAGGCATCCCAAGATCTTGCATCTGGAAACCTCTGCTGTATGACCTTCTGAAAAGAGGATGATTTCATGTCGTCATTGTACATATTTGCCACCAAAATGCTCTTTCTTGCTTAGAAGAACCCACTCATGGCCTGCTCCAGTTCCTTCACTTTACAGACGAGAAGATCGCGATCCTTCTGAAGCTGTAAAATAGTACCTTCTCGTTCCTCCTCGGCACTTTCCAATTCCTCCAACATTATCCGAATATCATCAGTCTCCTCCTCTTCTTCAGCAAGAGCCAACGCTTTCCGGATCAATGACCTCACCTGATATTCCACAACACCAATAAAAGTAGACTGATCACCTCTGCTCATAAATGTTGCTTGTTCAGTCAAAAACGCAAAGTCAGAATACACAAAGCAGTCATGTACCAGAAATAGGAGTACAGCAGGAGCTGCTTCCATCATCTCTGGTCTGCCATCAATACAAACCTCGACCTTGATGCACCGTCTCTAGGTTAGAAATGCCATGAAGATGAACTGCCGATGTAAGTAGCACGTACCTTGCCAGCACTTCGCTGGAGTTTAGTGTTGCTACTCGGTGTGCCTACAAATTTTGTCAAATCGAAGTTCTTCAAAAGTCTGTCTGGAACCCTTCGTGTTACTTGAATATGAATTTCACCATTATTTACACCTTGTAATGGTAACCATTGATCCAATGTCTGGTTGGGTGGAAGTCGATCATACTCCACCTCACAATGGCCGATGCTAGATGTGGGAAGAATGGTGTTGTAGTCTTTCACATGGAGTACTAAGGGACTTCCATCATCTGTGAACTCCAACGTCTGCCCCCAGGTGGGAGCTAGCGTTTTGTATACTACCTGTAAGGACATGGAAGAAATTAGTTAGCAGTGCTTCAATATTGTTTTGAAAATTAATATAGTTTATTTAATTATTAAAACATAACAAAACAAACAAAAAAACAAAACTCCTAATACATAACATGTCTCTATATGAACAGTAGGAACTAATTTTGAAACTACCTACACATCTCATCGCTTTAAAGCACACATATGGACCTCAATGCAAAATTGCTCTAAGCAACACACTCTGATAAAGGTTCAGCTAACCTTTGTGCGCTTTTTGATGTTGCCATAACGAGCGCTCACATATGGATCGCTTGTTCCTCCCCAATCAGCTGCTTTCAAGTCCCGCGCCTCTACCAGCACAACCTCAATCATGCCACCCTCTCCATTGGACCCATTCTCCGAAACACTCTGCACCAGACCAACATTTATTTACAATGTTCAAAACAGGCAAACTTCCATTAAAAAATATCAAATGCACTTCATTGGAAAAATGAATCTCTCTTAGACATTATGTCTGATGAAATAATTGGAAATAGTATGAGAAAATGAATAGTATGAAATTCTCTGGCAAAAAGCCCACCTGTGAAAAGGATGGCTCCAACTCACAGCCAAGAACCTCGATCCTCAAGTGAATTTCCCCTTGCTTTATCCTTTCCAAGGGAACCCACACATCCTTGATCTGTCCCTCCTCAAGTCCTTGCAAGTTCACACGTGCGCTTCCCATATTCTCATCTCCGATAAGGTCAGCATCATAACACTTTATTTTGAGATATTCTCCTCCTCCCACTTCTTGAAATATGAAGTCTTGATTCCAGGTTGGATTCAGGTCTTGATTCACAGTTTTTGTCTTCCGCATGAGCTGTCACAAGAAGTGAAGATACCCAACACCATATAAATATCACGGGTATGAGGTATCACATTCAGAATTTTGGTTCAATATGGAAATAAAATTGAGATACTGTAGCTTCTTTGATTTGAACCTTGAGATGGGCCAAATTGCTTTCTAAAGATGCAATATGATGGAACGCACAGCAAGTTCCCCAGTTTGAAAACATGGAAGATAATTCTAGATCCTGCAACCTTGAGGTTGATTTGTGAGTAATTACCTTGCCATAGTATAACTTCAAATATGGGTCACTTTTGCCAGTTTTGTCCATAGGTGCCAGGTTTCGGCCCTCAACTGCAGAAATTCGTAACTTTCTACCAGTAAGAGGACTTATACTTGGTTGAGAACCAAGCATGCCTCCCTGCTGCATATGAATAACACTTGAGGGTGTGTAGTTGGCGACTGCTCTTGAACCATCAGAAAACTGCCATTCTTTGAGCACCAACTTCACTGTCAACTGCAGAAATGATAGTATACATCAGTGGTGCACAATCATAAAAGACAACTACTTACTAAACATTCCAGAACTCATCACAAACCCAACAGAGCTCATTCAAGTAAGTGAACCTTAAGTAATCAAGGAAACAGTTCATACCCTTCCAGTCTAGAACTGAAAATCCTCAGGGACTTAAACGATGCTGAGAAAAATAGAACATCAAAGATCCACAAAGGTGCTGGTTCAAACAAAGAAAAGTGCCTGACTAGATGAGTGTCAGATTGACTGGAGTTTGCACACAGAAGCCAATTGTACATGCATGCATAAGCTTTGGAATTGCTTTATTTCTGAGCACAGCATATTTGATGTTTACCTGTTTGGCCCCATGAGCAATTGAAAAATCGCCCATTTGAGCACTTAGTATGGTACACAATGCACTGCAGTAAATTGTTACAACGGGAATAGAATGAAACAAGGAACACTGGAAGACAATCAGGAAATCATGAAATTACCTCTCCACTTGCTGCACTTTCAAGCGGGATGGTCAGTTGCACTTCGTTCCCGCAGTGTTCAGCACGTGCAGCAATTACCCTTGAGTTCAGACCAACTGCCCAAAAGATCGTGGAGTCATCATCTACGTACTTCATCTGCAGGCAGGTTATGTGAAATTAAGTTAATCCAGAACACTTGGATGTACATGCTCCATCTGCCTTCCTTACTGTCCACTGCATCCATGTGAAAGAGAACTATATCCAGGAGGTGAAGAGCAATATCTAAATCAACTGTGCTTTAATACCTAGATAGCTGCCCTTTCATACCAAACTTCTGTAGCTAGGCACCATGACAAATAATCTAATAGTAAAAACATATCCATTTTTAAAAGGATAGCAAAAATTTACCTTGATCTCACAGCTGCCCACAAAGTCGCACTTGACATTGTTGGGGCCTTGCTCATAAACGTTAAGATATAAAGTACCGGTATTGTCATGCAAGATCATGTCAAAATCTTGATTCCATGACGGAAAAATTCCTGTTTCCATGCGTGTCTTGCGTGTCAAGTCCTCACATGTCATCTCCACAAACTTAGATTTGTCTGTCTTCTTCTGCCCGGAGCCTGAGCCATGGCTGCTCCCATGGCTACTGCCATGACTGCTGCTGTAACCATTACCATTGCTGCTTCCATCTCCATTGGCCCACTTTTCACTTGGAGATGATCTGGATTCTTTAGAATCAAGTCTCATCAAGCTTTGTGCTGAAACAACAGTTACGGATAGAACGCCACCTACTGCTTGTTTTTTCAAGTCTACAGAAGGCAGGGAATAGCATCGTCTCCGTGGCTCCACCATTGTCCTATTTAGAGTCTCTATGAACAATTTCTCCTGTTTCAGTTTAAGTAAAGTACTGAGAGAACAATCATAAAACCAAACTGCAACCAAAACTTCAGCAACTTCAACTTGTATAATAATAGGGTTTCAAAGCTGTGGTGATACTGTACACTCAATTGGAAGGGGTTCCAAGGAATCACACTAACCAGCCAACTTGAGATGATAGGGAGTTCTGTTTGAGTTTGACTTTGGCTGCCACTGCCAAAGGCAACCCCAACTCTGATTTCTGGTGTGTTTGCAAAAGAATAAAGCACTGCTTGTCCATCCAGAATAGGCAGAATGCGGAGCTGCACAGAAAAAAAGTGAGACGTTCAGCTCCTTGGGATAGTGAAAGTGACTTTCAAATCAACAAATAACACAAAACAATTTCTCATATATTGCTCAGATCTAAAGATTCAGGGCTAGGACATACATCACCCTTGACATGAATGCTGTTGATTATTATACGAGCAACTGTGCCTCGTAAAGGGCCTGCCAACTTTGCTGCAATCAGCACGCTCATTTCATTGGTATCCCACTCAAATCCAGCGTGCAAGACTGGCTGCCAAGGGCAACAATAAGGGCCATCAGACTCTGGTTCATCTACTTTTTGAAAGAAGGAAGCATCTCAAATATCCAGGTAATAGAAAGAGTAATCCAATACATGGATAAGAAAATTAGTGCAGCATATTGTACACTTACAAAGCTAGACAAAGATGCCTAACAGATGCATCCATGTCCATGTCCATCCAGAGCCAATGAACACATTTACCTGATTCCCTTCAGTCGACCAGTAGCTTCCCTGGAGTCCAAACATAGGTGGTGCAGTTCCCAAGGCAACCTCCAGGACCTCCATGCTTTTCTGCAGCACACAGAAACCCATCCTAGTACCACTTACTGCAAGCATACATTCAACAAGTTCCACAAGAACCTTATTTGCCAGGTGCAATCAGCGGACAGTGGAACCTTACATGGACTGCTGCAACCTTAGGGAATCCAGATATCAGATTAGGAAGCAGATTGACCTAATACACCAATCTCAGCATGTCCAATACCTCATAGTATGCTAAGATAGGCTACAAGTAGAACAGACTGCCCATTGCAAGAACTGCTATTTCTGTTGGACGAGACTTACAAATGCCCTTGGCTTTTTATCCTTGATTCGCTTCTGTCCTCCCAACACAAACAATCACACAATTATACTTCAGCCACAGTTCAATAGAATGAAACACACAAAAATTATAGTGATCTACATGAACTGAAGAAACACATGATCTAGGTATAGTGATCGCCATAGCTTGCAACCCAAACAATACAGGATGAGTAGAGAACAGTCTTCACAAATAAATATCTCAAACCCCATATCATCCCCTATTAATGAGCTTAGGTTAGAATTATTTTTAAGGAGGCAAGGAGCCAGTTGCATTTATGATCCACTTCAGAAAGGTGCAGCAGGGCTGCTGACCAAGAGAACTTGAATACAGATGACAATTCAACAGGAACAGTCCCAGGAGGGTAACTTCTAAACTTGAAAAATGTATTAGAAAAAAAACCTGAACAATGGAAAGCAATTTGCGTTCAAGCTTGGGCTCCATGAAGTTCGGCCAGACATTCATCAACATTTTGTTGAGCCATTCACATGGTTCCAGAGGTGTGTTTGGCTGTTTCAGTACAAAAGAGTTGATGAGTATACGACATCAGAAAGACAATTATACATGAAGCCGAAACAATTTCAAACTGAGCAAATCCATCTCTACTAAAGATGCATCCAAAAATGCACACAACCTCTCAGGGTACACTTGAGTGAACGCAGTAGCTTTTAAGTACATTACATCAACATTTTCAACCATGCAAGAATAGTTGCTCCATAGTCACATCTTAGGATAGCAGAACAAATTCATAATATACTGCTTGGATCTACTTCCTTATGCAGTAGCCAGTGAACCTCCAGAACTAAGCCAAGAACAAATCATCAGAAAACAGCAGACCTGACTGCAAAGAATGTGTCGCTTCCACCGGTTGTTCACATCCTCCACGGCCTGCTCCCGTCGATATTTTCCATACTACAACCATACAATCATACACCATAAAACATAATTGATAGTTGCTCCCCCAACGAACAAAAACCTTCCACTTCTCCACATTTTTTTCTTTATAACCATAGCTAAGTCATAAATTAGAAGTGGTAATCAGGATAACAGCATAAAAATCCCGAGCAACATACACAGGCCTCTGTACAATACCATGACATGTTTCAGGACACAACAATAAAGCATGTTTTAGAAGGTCATTCATAATTTGAAGAAAATTAATAAAAATGCTCAGCTAGCGCCATCGAAGAACCCACTATTCACCAGAAAACCTATGATATTGAAGCAAGCAAGTGCATAACATGCTTTTTAATTACAACCCCTCACCATCACCAACAGTGAGGAGTATCACATTCATAGATCCTTCCGTTCATAGATGCTTCCTAACTTAACTACACATCAGTACAGCTGACACATCTACATCTCCACTATCTCATCTTGCTCATTGAGATTGATATCGACAGCCACCAGAAGAAACTACTCAAAGAATCCCACTACATTTCATTTTCTAATACACCCAGGGCTCCACTCCCTAACACATCAAAATGGTGTCTCCATGCTACCCTTGCTGCAATAAACAGTATGAATAACATGGCTGCAACTCCATTGCACTCTGTCCCCCAATATCTTGAGGAGGCTGACATCACAAAAATATGGTGCAAGATGAACTCTATACCCCTGTAACCAGCCAGATTTACACAGATATAGGTAACCAGTGAACAACAAAATACATATCAGGAGATCTAATTCATCCAGAACTAACGAAGGCATATGTTCAATCTAAACCAAGCAAAAAGGACGCAATCAAAAAAGAGAATGAAATAGAAAGAAAAAATTTCTAAAAATGCAGCAATAGCCAAATGGTGACAAATCACTTGACCAGAGGCCACATTAAGAACAATCTGCATTGAAGAAGCCGATTCCCACGACATACATCCTCACTCACTTCATCAGTTTCCTGACACTGGATCCTACTTTTAATTTTCTGCGACACAGAGGCAAGGGAAAATAAACTATATGCAAACACGCCTGTCTTTGATATTTGAGCGCCCCGAGCCTGCTGTAGGTTACCAGAGTTTACTTAAAACAACCCTGGCTATGTGGATTTGGGAACATTTTAGCTCACAGGAACCTCTCTATCCATCTAGTCCTTTTCAAGGAGCAAAAAGGCATTCACAGTTCACAAATTACCCTAAGACGTCGTTCATTGAAAAAATTGAATCCCGTTGAATCAGGCATTAGTTCGATGAAACTCTCATCAATCGGATATGATCCGATGGCATTCGTGAGATGTTGCAAAGCGCTTTACTATGGTTGAGCAGAAATTAAATAGCAACGAACTACACCGCGAACAAACAAAACATCTGATTTGTCCTACACTACCAATACTCTGAAATTCAAAGTTGATGGGGATTAATTATAGTCAGACATGCATCCTCACTTTGCAATGATTTTGAGACTTTTATCCAAAAATCTACAGTCAAATATGTGCAACTTCAAGAGGTGGTTATGGATTTATCTAGTACGAATTCGGCTTCACGGCAAAATTTGAATAACCGAGTTATACAGCATCTGAAGTACCTGAAGAGTGGCCCAGACAGTCACAAAAACAGGAATCCAATTGGACAAGGGTATGATCCAGCGCTCCAACAGCCAGGCTAGAAGAAAGAACGGAATCAAATAGGGCAGAACAGGTTTGTCGTGAATGAGATTGTTCCACAGCGTCTGCGCTTCCTTGACTGCCCCACCTAGCTGCTCTTTCTTCGCCATTTTGCTAGTTGTGTTCATGTACACTGTAGCCGGGAGAGCGGGCTATTTACCGACAATATCTTCAGCTCAATGAGTACTCTCTTCAGCCATACAAAAATATGTTTGACCTGATCTGCAACTGCAACTGCATCTAATAAGCTCCGAGTTCGCGCCCCAACAAGGAGTCCTCGATCTAGTAGAATCACGCGCTGCCGTAGCAAAACATTTTCATAATTCCAAAATAGCGATGTTAGCTATTCTTTTAGTACCTAGATTCTTTCAGTATTTCGATAGATGTTTCATTCGAAACAGACTCGTAGTCAGGGTTAGTGAGTAAGTAAATACTAAATGCTTAGCCTTTAGCGATTGTATCGGATTTAAATCGGAAAATCCGGTAAAAGCACGCATGAACTCGATGACGATAAATGATTCCAACCTTTGCTCATATTAAGGAGTCCCACGCTGATTTAACTATACTAGTAAGACTCTCAGATCTGGTGAGAACTTGAGAGCATGAATCTACATCGACGCAGCCCTTGTAACGACCCCCGCATAGTGTTTGCAGTGTTTAGCTCGAAACCTAACACTATTTTTCGCTAGAAGAAAATCCTTGAGGAGAACCGACTTAAGGTGCAATCAATGATTGCCCGCGTTCTCCATCATCCAGATCTGCTGCACTGGTCCGCCATGAAATGAGGACCCGCAACGCATGTTGCGCATAGAGCGATGCGTGAGCCTCCACAGCTACCAATGTCAATGATGCTGATGTTCGCCCTCGTGTGTAGGATCATCTACAACCCGCACATCCAGAAAAAATCGCAAGAGTGTCAACGCTACCTTAATGCCGCTAAGCTACTACTGTGCAAGTAGTTGACAACCACTCTTCCGACTCCCGTGCCACAATCTCGAAGCACTAAAACCCCACATGTCTCGTCAAACCCAAACCTCCTCGCGGCATCATTCAAGAATAACCCTCCTTATTCACCTCCCGGCCAACCGTTCTCCTTGTTATTCACCTTCATGAAGGTTACTCCCCTGTACCGCCCTGTCGCCCTGCGGTGACCGCTTTCCACCCCGCTCGCCCTCGCCCTCGCCTTCACCGGTTTCCAAAATAGGGTCCACCCGTGCCAAAACTCGGCTGTGCGCACTGCTTTGCGGCTCATTGGAAGCGGAATGCAACACCA
The DNA here is from genome assembly GCA_964035585.1 of Polytrichum formosum. NCBI lineage: Eukaryota > Viridiplantae > Streptophyta > Polytrichopsida > Polytrichales > Polytrichaceae > Polytrichum > Polytrichum formosum. The sequence continues at coordinate 21,322,463 of OZ037935.1, read as the reverse complement.
GAGATTACGAGAGGTCGATACAGCGAACACAGCAAGGGTCATGCAGGGCGGTCACCGGCGCGCCAGATTCGGCAATGGCAGTCGATGCCAGTGGAAGCCTCGCCGCGAAAACAGCAATGCCCCTTCTCTCCTCTCCTTTCTTACCTTCCCTGTTTCTTACCTTACCTCACCTTCTCCCTCCCTCCGTTCTTCTTTTCCCTTCCACGTTCCCCCTTCCTTTCTTTCCATGCCATGTCATTCTTTCCATCTCTTTTCCTTTCAATCACCCTTCCCTCCCTCCTTTTCGTTCCACGTTCCCATTTGTCCCTACCTTACCAGCATCTTTCCATCTCTTTCTTTCCGTCAGCTTCTCCCTTTCCCCTTTCTTTCAATGTTTTCGTTCTCCCTTCCTTCCCATCTCCTCGATTCCCTCCGCTTCCTCTCCCCTTCCTTTTCTTTCTGTCATCTCTTTTTCCTTTCTATCTTAGCATATATTTCGCCTCTCATGCCCATGTCATCCTTGCTCGCATTTTGACTCTCTATTCAGTCATCTTCCTTGATTTCTCTTTTTCCTCCCTTGTTGTTATGTGGGGTCCCATATGGTTGATGTAGACATGTGACTAGTTGCTATTGGTAGCTCACCATTAAGTTCTACAACACTTTCTTCACATTGGTCACAAGGGTAACATCGCAGTAGAGGGCTCTATAATTCAATAGAACATTGTTACCGTAGAGGCTAATTGTTTACATCCGACAAATCTTAGCACTCCTCCACTCGCCTTACACCATGTGTCATTCTTCCATTGCGTTGGAAACCACTTGTATCTCAGGTGGTAATCTCAATCAGCATCACTTTAAACATTTAATCAAGTGTGGCATTCAAATCGAAGTGCCATGTCAATTTCAATGGTTTTGTATCCCGTCATGTAGCATCAAGCGTCATGTGACACCCTCGCTAGTTGTCACCCAATGATTGCAAGACAATTAATGTGGGTCAATGATGAATAGTGCGGACCACACTCAATCAAATATTTGATGTAGTAAAATAAAGTGCCCTCTGCAATATTATTATTTACACTTCAATTTTGTCACTTGCCGTTCTTACAGTGACTCACAAAAGTACTTGGCCACTACTTGTGAATCCATTTGGCATGCAATTGTAGAGAGAGGTTAATGAAGTTGCTTCCCAAATTAATTAGGGTTAATCAACATCATTTAATGCAGTATTAGATGGCTTCCTTTGGGTAATCCAAGTGGTACATTTTTGTGGGAGTGGTTCAAATAATCTCAAGTGTGACCAACTACATATGTTGACAATAGTGACTTCTTCTTCCACTTGTGTTTCCATTGAGTGTATAGATCTTTGAGAGCTTCCAATGGTCTTAAGTTGAGATTCTTCACATTTCTAGCCGTCACAATGAAGAAAACAAGTTTTCATGAGCGTTTCCAAGTCATAGCATTGAGTGAGCAAGGATTTTCACAACATTTCATAGCCGGCCATCTTCACATTCCTCGTAGCATAGTTGGCCACATTTTAGTTCGGTTCAGAGAAGATGGGGAGGTGTATGATCGTCCAAGATTTGGGAGACCACGTCTTTTGAGCATTCGGGATGAGAGGCTTGTTGTGAGGACTCTCAATAAGCCGAAATCAGGGACTGCGACAACTGTAGGTTGTAGTTTGAGAGCTCAAGGTCTTTGTTTGTATGATGAGACTGTCCGTAGAAGTTTTCGGAGGCAAGGGCTTGGTGCTAGAGTGAAGAGGAAGAAACCATTGTTGACAAAGAGGCATAGGCAAAAGCGTTTACAGTGGGCGAAGGTTTCACAGGATTGTGATGTAGAAAACTAGAGTCATGTCATTTGGTCAGATGAGTCCAAGTTCAATGTTTTTGGTTCAAATGGCCGTCAATGGTGTTGGAGAAATCCTACAGAGCCTTTTCGTGATTGTAATGTGCAACATACGGTTAAACATGGTGGAGGTAGCATCATGGTATGGGAATGCATGAGTTGGGCAGGTGTAGGAAACCTTCACCGCATTGATGGCATTATGAATTCGCAAGTTTATCTTGACATTTTACATTCACAATTGTTGGGTACTATTGAGAGACAAGGTCTTGATGAGGTAGAAGTGATTTTTCAACATGATAACGACCCGAAGCATACATATGGTCTTCTACAACGATGGCTAGGTCAACAAGATTTCTATGTGATGGAGTGGCCACCACAATCTCCCGACCTAAATCCTATCGAACACTTGTGGAATGAAGTAGATAGACGCTTACGATTGTTTGGTGATTCACCCAAAAGTAGAGATGACTTGTGGGAGAAGATCCAGGTTGTTTGGCAAAACATTGAAGTAGAATTTGTGCAGAAGTTAATCCGCACAATGCCAACAAGGGTGGTTGATCTTCTTGCAGCTAAGGGCGGATACACACATTGGTAGACATGTAGTTGTTGTACATATGTAGCATTTGCTACTTACTAGCTTTTCATTTTGAGTTTTCTTTGTGTTATCATGATTTCCTACTTAATCAACATAAGTTCTTGGCCATGCTTTTTGCATACTTCTTTCAATTTCTTTTTACCATTTCGAATTTTTTTTCACAAATTTTTGATGACATGTTCTTGACAACTTGTATGGCATCTATGACAAATCTTGCTTATTATTTCTCACTAGTCTAAGAGCTTTTGTCCAATTTTCACGATCACAGGCAACAACCAAGTACTTTTGTGAGTCACTGTACATTGCCTGAAAGATGTTTTAACCCACATGGAACCTACATTATGGCACTAAAAAGATATAATAAACCGGCCTCTATGGTATGCACATGAGGTCGATATTCATGGTGTGATTACTTATCTTGACGAGACACCTCAATTTAAGTGGTATGTCATTAGGTGTGGATCCAAGAATGGAGACCAAAAAGACATGTGTGTAGAATAGATTAGACTACATGCTCAAGATATGATAACCCTTCTAGTCTCAATAGTGAACATAATTGGAAGGGATATATATATATATATATATATATATATATATATATATATATATATATATATATATATATATATATATATATATATATATATATATATATATGATCACTCAATGAGTACGAGAATCTTCACTTTTATAATGAATGAAGTATTCACATGAACTCCAAAAATGATGGACGATAACCAGCGAGAGGAGAGTGGATAATGAGCCGCAAGAGCAGTAAGTCATCCACCTACTCGAATCGGTCATCAATCATATCCGATTAGCTTGTGGACATAATATGTGAAAAATGGATGATATCTTGTATCCACTCACGCTCTTGGATGAGCAATCGGTTTGAGGAAAGTGACTACGCCGTCAATTTGGAATTGCTAACCACCTCATACAAATCGCACGTTTCATATCCTATGAGCAGTGGGCTAGTCGGAAGAACAAACCAATTAAGAGCCATCTACCTTACATAGTCTACCATGAGCATCTCGTAATGTTCCATGTGTCAAACGACGTGCAATTTACTCAAGGGAGGTACTAGGGCAGGTTGTGATATATAGGATTCATGTAATTTCTAGTCCCAAGGAATCCGAGTTGCTCATGGTGCACCACATCTTTGGAATTTGGTACATTGCCCATACGATTCACAAGCGAGGTGTGTACTAGGCATTTAGTGGACCAAATCACACATAATTTGACATTCATTAGTCCCATGCTCCAACCACAACATCCTTGCCTATTTACTTTGGCCAAGGTCTTCTTTGCATCTTTGTGTTAAATATTTGCATCCCTATTTGACAAATTACGTAATAACAGGGCAAGGTTCCGCAAAGGATTGCACTCCGTTAAGTACATGTCATGATTAGGGTGTCATGTTGATTAGAGCGGTCTTTGTGATTAATCATGTAGCATAAGTGTCATATGGCCACACCCTCTAGTTGTCACTCAATGATTACAAAACAAAAACATAGGTTGACGTTGAATAGTGTAGGGCATACTAAATCACAAGTTTCGAGTTCTATGCAACATAACCAAAAGAAGAAAAAAAATGCAAAAAACCTTATGACATCAATACAAAAGAAAGTACGGGAAGTCCATAGATGATGTTTCAGTTTTCCAGCCAAAGGCCTAATGGGAGGTATGCATAAGCCATGAGAACACCATTCACATGAAGTAGAATATCACAATTAATCACCTTCACGGTTCGTTTTGAAATTATGATGTTTCATGACAAATGTCCAATTCAACAACAACGAAATTGTGTCCATCTTTCACCAAATGGTTTCCCTTAACCTTAGACATTGGAGACAAGCATATGTATGGGAACTTGTTCACTACACCTTTGTATTTATCCTCATCACTTTCATCATCCCTTGGACATTGATATGTGCATAGGGCCCAAGAGGCCTTCATCCATATTCTTTCTCGACACTATTCCTTATTGGCAATGCCAAACTGATTATTTTGTTGGGTATGTCATAGTTGCATGTTGAACGATTAATAATAACAACCTTTCATTGATGCGACTATACATACTAATAAATCTTATTAGTAATTGACAAACTCTATTGACAATATGAATTTAACAAATGTCCTAAAACATAATATAATATAATCATAACATGACCATGAATTTAATGTTGTTTGTAAAAAGTAAAGCATGAATGAAGTGCGATAAAAAAAAGTATCATATGATGACTATTTCGATGTGTTATCATAATCAGTTGTAGCCAACTACATTACTATCACACTAAGACCAATACGGATGCTAACATGTACATTCTTGAGTCTTTATCAACTCCACCTCCAATGTCGTTGGTGAGGATCTGCCAATGGACACATGTGACTCAATCACTTTAAGGCCACCATGTAGCACATTTTCTATACCAAATACATTATATTTTTGTTTGGATACCTTCTTCCTAGTGTCAACTCTTTCACCCACCCATTTTTTTTTAATTTCCATTATTATCCTTGTGAACTCCAACATGGGTTACATTTCGACATGATGTTTGATTGGCAATTGCTAAGTTATTTCGGACACATTCATTGAGTTTTGTTCTTTCCCAACTTTGCACCTCCAGGCATCACATGTGGGATTATAAGTTCCATACATTTGTTCATGAAAGCCCCCCACCCCTCCCCCCATCTTGGTTGAATAAATTGAACTTGGGGGGGGGACCAAGCTGCTACTATTGCCATGAAATCATCAACAACCAATTTTTTGGATTATGCACCAGATGTTCGGCTAGAATGTGAGGCATGCTTCAAAAACGAGACCAACATTTACTTGAATATAATCCTACATCCACAAACTTATATATGAAATGCTTTTATTTCTCCAAATATTGTTGGACTTATTGAGTGCTATGTTGTTGTACAAGGTTGTGGGCATGCAATATTATGCTTCAATTACACACAAGGGTTGACTACTCGTCTATTGTGCAAGTCAACAATTGGTGGATGGCATCGAGTGTCACATCTACATAGGTGAAAAAAATTCCTCGTGCTTAACTTTTCCAAGGTTTATGACCTCCGAAATTTGCACAAAATAAGAAAAACAAAACAAGTGAGTCCATTGCACTCAAACACCTTGTCAATTATGATGATATTGGACAAGATCATGTTTTTTTGGCACAAGATGTTTAGTGACTCTGATGACAAACCATTTAGACTAGCAAAATAGTGTGGCAAAATCAATCATTGTGGGTGATGTTTTAAAGGATCACAATATGAATGTCACTACAAATCATTCAATGCAAGTTTCAAACGTGAAAACCAGTCTACCTCCCTCCAATGTACGTTGTGCACTTTGTAAAGAGAAGTTGGTCATGTTTCCATTTTTACACAAATTTGAAAATATGTGCCTTACACAAATGAAGAGGAAAACCTACAAGAATCATACTAACCCAAATCTAGACATACCCATGAGGAATAGAAGGACTACAACACCCTTTGATAGGGTCTATACCTCAGAATAGTTGAAAAAAGTTGTAGGATTTAGATGATTACTTACATGTACATTTTGAACAATCTTTCATTTTGCCAAAATGTTTATAATAAAACTTAAATTTTTTTATTACTATTGTGTTTTATTGTAGTGTTTCTAATTTGCATGAGTGCCTTGAATTCAATTTGTTGCAATTTATTGATATCTTTTCAAACTTTGTGTCACTTGTGATTTTTTGCAAATGTGTTGTCCATTATTATTTGCAAGTTTTGTTACTTCAATAAATACACAATTTATATAGCTTCTTTGATTGACTAATGTGACAAATCGACAGTGTGTTGCATGTAGAAACATTTACCATATATTAAACCAAAAGACTACAAAGCTTATGTACAATTTTGACTTTTGTTATTGCATTCCTTCATAAACTTTAAGTTGATGTCATTACATTCCTTCTTGCACACAATAAATATACGGGGTCTGCAACCTAATTATTTTTCACATACATATACATGTTTGATTCAAAACAAGTTCCTTGTGCAAATCAAAAAGCACATAGTATGTTATTTCTCACAACTAGACCTTACACAATCACATGTATGAAACAAATTAAAGCATGTTCCACACAATAGATCCAATATACAAGGGTTGCAACTTGACTATAAAATGCTATTTATTTACCATACATTTAGCCCTAACATATCATAAATGCACTAAAAGGGCAAGCCACAAGTTACACATGCCAAGGATCGAGGATTTCATTATTTTGTTCATTTATTCATTTATAATGTGACAATGATAGACATGTAATGTCAAAGTCAAAGCCGAATCTTGCAAATCACCTAGGTGTTACAAAAATAGTATGCATTCCATTGAGCAAGCATGCTAGTGTCCAACATATGGCCGGGTTTTTAGTACGTACATGTGTTATTCATTTGTTGTTTGTGTTCCCCAACTTCCACCAATAAGATTTACACAAAAACACATGTGTTGCATTAGAAAATCTTCGATTAAACATCAACAAAAATCAAATAAAAAACAGACCTCCCCTGATTTAGGTATGATTATAGGAATTGCATGTTTGTTGATTTCTCAATTGATCACATAGGTCTTCCCAACTATGTTCATCATTGAGTGTGGAGTAGTTATAAAATTTGAAGGACATAGTCTAATATCTTCAAAACATATGTCTTGGTATTTGTTCTTGGATCCTCACCGTACCACACACCAATCAAATATAGGGGTCCGATTAAGGAACGTAAGGATTTGTTCACATGGGATCCCATGTCCTAAGTCCCAAGTCCCAAGTCCCTCTCATGGTGGTAAGTCCCAAATGAAGGCAACGTCCCAAATGAAGGCAACGTCCCAAATGAAGGCAACGTCCCAAATGAAGGCAACGTCCCTACTTTCGAACCTCGAGAAATCATTAATATCTTATTAATTATTGTTCAAGTCGGATCTTGATTATTAAGAGTTGTGTCTTGCTTTTTGCTCAACCCAACTCTCAACACAAAACCCAAGCCTCACCTCCAAAAAAAGGGTTATCGTGTAGGCATCTATGTCATACTTGGGACCTCGTGCGAAGTGGTAAATCCCATGCTCTCAACAGTTGAGATTGCACATATTGACCTCGAGTGACTTGGGGGTTAGGACTTGGGGCTCCGTGTGGACCAAGCCCCAAGGGTCCGATCAAGGAAAGTAATTGAATAACACCCACATCTCTATAGCATGGAATCCCTACCACTTTGGAGCCCCCATGCCCACAAACGACATGTCTATTTGATGCCTAACTCAGGTATAAGTTTAAGTTATGTTTTATCGAATATGAAGCCAGACATAACATTATCAAGCAGTGTGCGTTTGTTCAATGTACTGCACTCGTTGTGACATCTCATGGTTATAATTTCTACGACCCACGTGAACCAACTCACATTGCTTAATAATGTTATGGAGGTTGGGACCCTTCCCGAATATATATATATATATATGCTACAGTAATTTCGATGCACCCGGTTAAGTGCGCAAATTTTTTGACAAAAATCAGGGTTCATACTTTATTGTATGAACATGCATGCAAAGTTATTTTCCATAAATGCATGAATTTTTTTATGCTTGACATTCAATGTCAATTTGTTACGTTTCGCCGAAACATCTCAAATGATTGTCGCAGTTCATTATACATTTGTCCAGCTTCTGTTTTAACATTGGAGCAAAGCAATTGGTCATTGATGTCAAGGACAGTGCTATGTAGAGCTTCAAAGCCTTTGAAGTCGGTAGCACTTTCAGATTCAACAAATGTCTTGATAGGCTGGATTTCATCATCGATAGGTGGTTCTTCTTCAATTTGCATCATTTCCAGAACTTCATCAACATCCTCCAACACAACAACACAATATTCTTCGTTGTTTGCGTCATTGATATTTAAAAAAAACGCTTATTTCTTATGATTTCACATCACTGGGCTTCGGTCAAGCAGGTTGCCTTAGGTTTCATCCGTTTCCCGTTGTGATTCATCAAATCAGAGGGTCTAGAAAGCAATATGAGTAAAGTACGCACCTACCAAATAAGTGCGCACCAATGGCTCCGGTTCAAAGTGCGTACTTAAGCGGGAAATTACATATAGATCTAATGGTGGGCCTAAGTACTAGGTATCTCACATGGTTGGCCCATCAAGTGTTTGACACCACAAATGTCAATATATAAAAGTAGGCAGTGCCTATGAACATTTTCAATCAATCACGCGAACTAGGCTAATCTCTTCGCAACTCTTCCAGTTCAGAAGGTATTTGATAGATATATGATAGCCAACCCATTCTTGACCACTTAAGCAATTTAGCACATATGCGGTTTAGAAGGTATGATCAAAGAGAAAATTCCATGTGTAGGAAAATAGAATCAACCCGTAAATGCATGGGGCTTATTTCCAGAAAGTCAAAGCATTGCATATGAGTAAACCTTGTTTACTTGAAGGAGCACAAGTTCTAAAGTAAAATCCTAGATTGATTGCAAATTGCAAATTGAAGATATAACCGTCATAACATTATTCAGACCCATGACAGTGTTATGTGGGACTGACAATATTATAGGGAATATTCCCGATATTTGTTACATTCAATCTAAATTGTGAGGAATATTCCCTATAATACTATTAGTCCCACAGAACACTGTCATGGGTTTGAATAATGTTATGGCAGTTTCAACATGATTGGACCATATTCGAATTGGTTATACTTTTTTGCATGTAAGAAAGATAAAATTGAAAACAAATATATCGTAGGCATCATAACATTAAGTAGCAAGCCCGGATTGACCTCTCAAAAGAGCATCAAACCGGCGCGTGCCGGTTTGATGCTCTTTCAAGAGTAAAAGTAGCACTAAGTTTGAGTTTTACTTAGGCTATTTTTAATTTGTTTGGGTAGTTACTTTCAATGCTTAAAATTAATTATGTCGGTTTCTAGGACAAAACTAATGCCAAGTGATGGCAAAGGTTCTAATCTAGGCTAAATTGTGATCTAAACAAATCTAAATAGCTATAAAGCAACGGGAAAGTTGGTGAGGTCAAAAAGGTAGTTTCACTTTTTGGAAAAGTCTCCCGACACCCGCATTGGAAACCTCTTTGATACCTTTTTGAAGCTTCTATATTTGATTAATTATCCATTCATTCACCCTTGCTTTGCAAGCTTTTCCTTTCTTGTTGAGGTAAATGTGCGGGTACTCAAAGGGTACCCTCCTAGCATTGCTACTTAATGTTATGATTAAAACTTATTCAAATTCTCATTTGTAGTAGAGATAGTATGTATTCAATCCCATGGTCAAAAGATGCATGGTAACATGACGTAGACATCTCGTGGAAGAGGTATCTCCAAGAACGGTTTGGGATTTATGATTTGGCCCTTTGGCCAAGAATTGACCACTTTGTGGTCACCCATGCATTTAAGGGTTAAGAAATTTTATAAATTTTATGGTGTTTTTTGCAATTTGGAATGGTGGTCAGGAATGGGTTGGCTACCTTATATAAGGCTGACTCACAACTACCAACTTTGAGATGGATATCTTTGAATAGATTCCTTATATTTTGATTGTCACACCCAACAAACTAAGATATAAGTAGCCCACCCTTAGTTGCATTCTGACCAATGTTGAATGTATAATAGGTGAATGCATGGTATTAATAACCAATATCAATTTCCAAAAAACCTATCCATGTGTATCAAAATTGTAGTACCAATCAAATATTGATATTTGATGGGTATTTCAAGGTGGAAGAAATTTTGTATACAAGAGTTATTATTTGAGTAAATACCATTTTTAATTAGATCGATACTACATTAAATTTACATGAATATGAAAGTTCTTGCATGGTATATAGACCCAAATGGTATCAAAAATAGTTAATTCTAAATATCCATATCCCATTGGTATTAAAAAATTTAGTCCTTATTATGGATACCGAATGGTATAAAAGAAAGACGATGTTAGACCAACATTGGTAGTGACGCTTGCCCAAAATCAACCATGCATTCTCCCAAAGTTGTTATGCTTTTCACCCCAATTTGCCTTCGCTTTGTACTAGAGGCGTTCGGACGGTTTAAGATGTGTTTGGTCTACATGACAAAGAGGTGTACAAAAAATTGAAGAAGATTCAACATAAAGATGGAACACAACAACGAGGTGGAAGATGTTTCAATTGGGGTCTTTGAGTAGTTATGTTTTTCTTGTTGTCGTATTATTTGTAGTCTATTGCATATTGACATTGATAATGTGTATGCAATGTCTGTCAACACTTGTTGTGTGTTATACTAACACCCATTTTTAGGTGGTGTGGAACATGGGCATAAGCGAGGATTGCATCTATACATAATACTTTACGCATGATTGACAAGAAATTGATAACCACCCATGACGCTATACCCTTTCTAATTCCCGCTATAAATTGATATTTAACTACTCTATCCTCTATTCTTATGCCGCATATGGCCTCTAATTTTGGAGAATAATGTTGTTTTCTTAGCTTGAACATAATCATAGATGGTCTACTGTGGACCATTTGGGAAATACGGAATAAGTGACATAGTGTTTCACCATGTTGGTCTACATACATTATTTGTTTCATCAATCTCAAGTTCTTGTGTTTAGGTTTAGAACTTGTTGATGGGCTTTCAATCATCGATGAATTGGTTGCAAAATCATTAGCGGGTGTCAAGGTATTTGTGATCACAAACTTGAAAGGAATGCCAAAGGAGACTCAAATTGAACATTCAACCAAATCATATGGAAGTTACTATATATTGATTGACTTCTCTTGGACTTATTGTGAGATGAGTTTTCCTAGGAATGGTAAAACTCATGGAACCCACCATTTCCTTTGCAGTTTCAAATTTTATTTATTTATGTGAATTAAAGACCATGATATATTACTCCATGCCACTCATTCATGAGAAGGAAACAAACATTGTGCTACAATCCATCTCGCAATTTTGAAGCTATTAGGCAAACTATATGTGGTGGTAACACAACTGGCAACCCACCTCAAAGAAGCCATTCACCAAGTCATGGGTTACTTGTGACTCTCCAATTTACATGCATCTATAATGACAATAGATTCTATCTTGACACATGCTAATGTGTTTGATTGATAGACATGAACAATGAAAACATTCATTTACTAGTTCCTCTTTGTTTAAAATTTCAAAAAAGAATAATTTGGTTTTTGTGTAATTAAATCTTTTGTAGGTTGGTTTGAGGTTCCCACAAAATCTAAGTTGAATGTCAGATAGTGGACACCATCATGATGCTTGACATCGAATGTTCCTCGACAAATGTACAATACAATTATACATTTTCAATGCAAAAGCTCCATCCATGTACACCATTAAGGCACATCTACAATGCATCATTCACGAAACAATCTTGGCGTGGGTTTACACTAGGGTCCAAGACCAAAAAAACTCAAAAATCAAGCGATATGATTGGTTGAGAGCTAAATTATGGACCCAAGGAGTTTACACTAGGTTTCACGTCCAAGGTATGGAAAACAAAGTGGTGCTAATGCAACATCACTTTCATGCTAAATATCGGCGGTTCCTACTCAAAAAAATACTTCCTAGTTTGAGAAACCAATCTCAAACTTGGGTCCAATCTTGAGTCCAAAAGTGGTGTCCATAAAAGAGATATTTTGAACTCCAAGTTTCTTGGACCCAGAGCCCAATGTAAACCCATCTATCTATCTATCTATCTATCTATATGTTGAATGTTAGGCCCACCTCTTTTAAGGTGCCCATGACAAATCGTAAATCTGTAAATACATTTGAATTTATAGCTTTGATAAAGGGTGGGGTGTCTCCAATTCATGCCAACCATAGGTTGGTGTCATCTTTATACCTATGTGTCGAATGTAGCATGGTTTTTCTATAAAACCCATACATGTCAACAAAGTTAATGAAACATGACAAAATCAATGTGCTTGCATGCCAAGTTTGCAACAAGGTTCTACCAACTTGGAGGACACAATTAATGAAAGATATTCACACCTGTCAATTGAAAGATGAAACCAACCCTTTAGGACTTGAGACTATTCACATGGAAACAAGGATTGCATCCATAATAATCAATGACGACTTGTGTGGAATAAGCATTTAAGATATGCAACACCCCCCCCTTTTTCTCTCTCTCTCTCTCTCTCTCTCTCTCTCTCACACACACACACACACACACACACACACACATATATATATATGTAAGGGATTGTTAAATCAACCACACATTGGTTAAAAATGACCACATTCAACATGTAAGGGGTTGACTAGGCTTTGACTTGTCATCCAAGTTGTTCAAGTTTATTAATTCCAATAGATAATTGATACGTTAATCTACTTCATGTGTGGGATGAAAATCCAAATTATGTGATTGTGTATTGCATCTATGTGATCACTTTAACAAAGTACGTGGTTGATTTAACAATTCCCTATATATATATATATACGTGCACATGTGTTGATGATTACTATATATTTTTGATGACACATGGCACACTCTTTTATCCAATCCTATCATTCACCCTTCCATCCTTTTGATAGCTAACCAACTGTGTTTTCAATCACACCATATCTTGTACTCCATGCAGTCAAATACAATTCACTTTGAAATAACCATCTCTTGAATGCGAGAAAGTTGAATTTGGAGTTGAGTGGGAGCAAGGGGACAAAGGGGAGAGGGGATTATGATGATGCATGCTTTGAAATTGACATGCTTGTCCGTCATAACTTAGTGGACAACATGACTGGAGATAGAAGGCAGTGTTGGTGGGAGGTGAAAAGCGGGCACATGTGGTTTATTGCATCAGTTATCCCATCTAGTGCATGTGGTACTAATTCCTCAAAAACATACTCTTTTGTCAAATCTCAAAATTAATGAGGGTTGAAATTGTTATTAATCGATACTACATTCATGAATACACGTTCATTTGTCATGTTTTTCAAGAAAATTTGTGCATGTTCTAAGGTGTTTGTAGAGTGCATAATTTGTTTCGGTGAGTTTGAAGAGGCTACTTCTTCTCTTGAGTTGGTGCCACTCGTTCATGGGGCATCTCCTAATACTATAAACTAAAAAGAACTTGATTTGAGAGTTTCTGACACTTTGAGCTCCCAAAACCCTATGTGAGGCCAAACCGCCCACCCTTAAGCGTCCTAGTCCAGGTGAGGGAATGGATGTCACATTCGTTTTGCATAGCTCCCTCTTACCAACTTCATTGGAAGTCATTACATTTCTTATTAATTCGTACACACCAATTTATTCCCTAACAAGGTTACAAGTGTTTAAAAACACTATGTTATTAGTGCTCTCTTAACAACCCCTATCACTTCCCACACAAATGCACACCAGCTTATATGAATATCTAATTATCTAACCAAACCATCCCTCTCAACTTGGGTTAATAAACATAGCTAGCCACCATCCGAGCTCCCTAAGCCTCAGCTGTAGTCGCAGCTGGCCTAATCCATTTCAGTCACGACCGGGCCCATCAAGGGTCCATACCCGGCTCCTAACTCGGCCACAATCTTCAATTCCCAGCAGCCTAAGCTGCCACAGTCTTCAAATCCCAGTAGCCTAAGCTCGGCAGCTTCAAATTCTAGCAGCCTAAGCCCCACAGTCTCAAATCCTAGCAGCCTAAGCTCGGCAACTTCAAATTCCAGTAGCCTAAGCCCACAGCTTCAAATTCCAACAGCCTAAGCCCGACAGCTTCAAATCCCAGCAGCCTAAGCTCTGCAGCTTCAAATCCCAACAGCCTAAGCCCACAATCTTAAATCCTAGCAGCCTAAGCTCGGCAGCTTCAAATTCTAGCAGCCTAAGCCCACAGTCTTAAATCCTAGCAGCCTAAGCTCGACAGCTTCAAATCCCAACAGCCTAAGCCACAGTCTTAAATCTTAGCAGCCTCACTAACTATCTACCTAATTCTACCAAGCCCCCTACCTAATTACCCTAACCAAACCCACTAATTCCTCTAAGCCCCTACCTAATTCCCACATTTTTTCTAGCTCTAAGAGTTCAAATTCCTAGAGAAGAGGGAGAGAGAGCAAGAGGAGAGGGAGAGAGAGCAAGAGGAGAGGGAGAGGAGAGAATGAAGAGAGAAGAAGAGGAGGAGGGGAGGGCACCCAAGACCACAAGTCCCTCAACCTTCTCCTACTTAGTAGGACCTCATCCTATCCACTAACTCCTTACCCTCTAAACCAACAAGAACACGTTCTAATTCAAACATTTAAATCCAAGGACCTTCCTCTTGCTTCATCAAACACTACTCACTTGACCACCACACTCCCTAGTATCACTAAGCTTCTAATGAGCCACACAAAATGGCTTAAGGCCTAAACATAAATCCACACCAAGCCTCACTCTTTTTATACTTTTGATTGTTTCAATAACACTCCAATTGCAATTCTAATTAAATTCTAAACATAAAACAAATATGAGCACTCATTTTGGGCTCATACCCTATATCTTCTAGTCCTCACTAATTTCATAGTGTAAAGAAATTGTATCACTTTCACTAATTTCCAACATGCACTATTAGCCCATCCTCTCTAAATGGGATAATCAATGTACTTAAGTTAGAGAAGGCTCAAATCTAATGCAGTGAAGCACATTGGATCCAAATCCGCACAAAGTTTCTCATCAATATTCTTATTGTCAAGTATGCTAATGAACCTTAAGGTAATCGCACCCAATCCAAACACTTTTGTGAGTTGGGTATTTAAAGTGAGCAAGTTTTTATGTCAATCATCTCGTTGGTTTAGTCTAAAAGGTCCAACATACATGTGTATTTTCATATATTTTAATGACGGATTGATCACTTCTAATGAGATTTAAGCATATTTCACTTACACTTCTATTTACGGATCCCTTTGGATTATGAGTAATATATTTTTATCAAATCCTCACCAAAACAAGAGCAACCAAAGACGTTTGACCAAGTTTTTTTCTTCAATGCCATCACAATTGTGCATATAACCAAGCACAATTACTTGCACTAAACCATTCATTTATTGTGGTCCACACTATTTGTTGTCGACCCACTCGAATTGTTTTTCAATCACTAAGTGACAAGTAGAGAGGGTGTTATTTGATACATGGTGCTACATAATAAGCCATGAACACCACTCTAATTAACATTGGTCGCTAATTCTAGATAAGATATTAATTACAATTATTTCGTGCCTAATTGGCAACTTCAACACTTGCATAGACTTCATTGGGCCTAGTCTCATATGTTTCTCCTTTGGACTCTTTTGAACCAACATTAAGGGCAAAAAAATTAAGCTGTACCATTCTTCAACGCAAATAATTATTAGTATTTATTTTTAGGGGTATTACCTATTGCCGACATTGTAGATGAGCAATAATCAGTGTTCCACACACTTATAGGAAGTTAAGTTTAAGGAGAGAACTTGACCACCTCTCTATTTTGGAACCAACAATTGACTGTGATTTGAGTAGAACAAAATTGATATGTACAAACCTACTTGGATGCAAGTTTGAGATTGCGGTATTTTACATCAAGTTGTATGTCTCGCCTACCGTAACAAGTTTGGACAATTAATGCCTTCCTCAATTTGTTTGATTGCTTGTTTTTATTTGTTTTTCTACAATTGTGAGACAAAAAATTCAATAAACCCACCCATAGAGCGTCTAAAAAGGAATAAAGAGAATCATAGCCACATTCTTGTTGCATGTTTGACAATACAAAGAAGGCAAATCCATTCTCTCAACACTAGTAAAAACGTGGTGTCCACATGACAGAACTATTTCACAATAATGACCATAATCCATAGTTATTATGGTCATTTCGTGTTAGATGGTCATGTCATGTCATGTCATGTCACCACATATATACTAGTGCAAGCAATGTTGACCCCCTTACTCAACATGGCACATTAGTGTTGGCCAAAAAATGTTAGGATATTCCCTCCAAAGCCAAACACCGATGTTGGTGAAGTTTAATTCCTCCCACTGGATGGAGGACCCCATGTGGAAGTCCACCATTGATTAACTTATAGCCCACCGACACCTCCTGATGCGAACCACCAGTGAACGGGTTTTACCAACACTTGTTACATCTAGTGGCTCTCATTGGTCAAGTTGGAGCTAGAAATGATCCCCATGTTGGTAGGAGCCATTCACTAGTCGCCCACGCCAATAAGTGTGGGCATACTATTAGGTAAGCAAGCAATCAATGTGGACCGCAACAAGGACGGGAGCCACAATGGAGCTTAGAAAACGATAGAAGGGCAAGTGTGCCCTATTGGATTCATGATTGATTCTTGCATGAAATTTTGTTGGTTGGCACCAAAAAGTGGGCACATGGTGGATGCCATGCTAAATATAATGTGGTGGACGTATGAGCTTATATGTTTAGTATCACTTGCCTACCAACTAACTTCCAACCCTGGCATTCTCAAAGTTAGGATGGACTCCAAACTCCATCGTTTTCCCTCTTGGAATAATGCCTTTAGAGCCACTTCACACACGTGCCAAGGTCCATGAGCATTGATTCTCATCCAAAGGCTATACCACTGACATGGTATGCCATAATTTGCTTTTGGTCTACGTCTTGGAGGTGGGCATGGCGCAACTCTTGCAAACTGGGAACATTATTTATAGTTTGCAATGTAGGAATCCATGTGGGTTTCTCATCCATGATACTTTCATTGGGCCTTTAGGACCGCCTTACACACAAACTAGGAGCCGTGGCCCTTTGAAAATCATCCAAAGGCCTTGCCATGGGAAATAAAAATCTAATTTTGCAATCGATGGTCTCTCAAGCTTAATGTAAAATGAAAGTGAGCCATGTTGAGGGACTACAACGTTTGTTCGGGTTCGAGTCCCCCAACATGGCAATGTAATTGATTGACACAACCCCTAGTTTTGCGTTAGACCCACTTCTTTTTGATAGGTGCATCAGAATATCCGGTAGACACATGAAACATCATCCACTTGATGCCATGTAGGACATCATTTAGATCATTCATGCATTTGACTTTCTTCGGTCCTTCATGCCTTCAAAGTTGAATGTGAAGTGACTTGAACCATCTTTTGTCTTCTTGAACAATCCAAATTTGTATTTCACAGGTGAAGGGCCCTCAAGCTCTATTGTAAAGTGGCCCTTGGGTTGGAGATAGTTGTGTTAAATATAGTGGAGGGGAAGGATTAAATGACCTACCAACAAAACTCATATGAATTTGGCAATCTCAATATTAGCAAGGACTCATTTTAGTTTCCCATACTATGCTTGCCCACCATCCAATATGCTTTTTTTGTTTTTGTTTGTGTTGCTTGTGTGGATATGTGTTCTATTCTGTTTTGGAACTAATGCCTTCCATACATCTCACTCATTCTGAATAAAACTCAGGCATGCAACCAACCACGATAAAGTCTTCAATCACCAACAAACATAATAATCTTGAAGAGCTTAACAATGTTCACTTTCTTATTTGGTACCACACTTTTCATGACATTGTTAGTGCTGACGAGCACATGCTAGGTAGTAGGGTATCTTGTGATAAATGGTGACTAAACCTACATACATGTCTCCTCCACACGTGATCTTATGCAATTTTAAAAAGACTTTGATTTGGATGGCCGGTGAACTTCTTCCATTTGACAAGTTGAAATCCAATTGAAAAACTTGAAATATACTTTGTGTCAACATGCACTCATTTTGCAATCTATCCCATAACCTTTCCACCAAAATGCTAGCCCGCCGAAGATGAGAGGTCACATGGTAGTTGTGTGCGAGTCCCGTTAGATTCCCAGGAGATCCCATGAGAATGAATTGTTGATGTAAGTAGCACGTATATTGCCAACACTTTCTTGAAGTTTAGTGTTGCTACTCGGTGTGCTTGCAAATTTTGTCAAATCAAAGTTCTTCAATAGGTTGTATGGAACCCTTCGTGTTACTTGAATATGAATTTCACCTCTATTTACACCTTGTAGTGGTAACCATTGATCCAATGTCTGGTTGGGTTGAAGTTGATCATACGCCACCTCACAATGGCCAATGCTAAGTGTATGAAGAATGATATTGTGATTTCTCACGTCGAGTACCAAGGGGCTTCCATCATCTATGAACTCCAATGTCTGCGCCCAAGTGGGAGCTAATGTTTTGTATACTACCTGTAAAGGCATGTAAGAAATTAGTTAGCAATGCTTCAATATTGTTTTGAAAAGTAATATATTTTATTTTAAATTTTAACACATAACAAAACAAACAATAAAAAATCTCCTAATACATAACATCTCTATATAAACAGTAAGAACTAATTTTGAAACTACCTACACATCTCATCACTTTCAAGCACACATATGGACCTCAATGCAAAATTGCTCTAAGCAACACGCTCTAATAAAGGTTCAACTAACCTTTGTGCGCTTTTTGATGTTGCCATAACAAACGCTGACATATGGATCACTTGTTCCTCCCCAATCGGAGGCTTGCAAGTGTTGGGCCTCTACTAGCACAACCTCAACCATGCCACCCTCTCCATTGGACCCATTCTCTGAAACACTCTGCACCATACCAACAACATTTATTTACAATGTTCAAAACATGCAAACTCCCATTACAAAAATATCAAATGTACTTCTTCAGAAAAATAAATTCCATCCATTTATCCATTTGATTTTCTTCCGTCCCTCATGCCTTCAAAGTCAAATGTAAATTGACTTGAACCATCTTTGTCTTCTTGATCAATCCTAATTTGTATGTCGCATGTGAAGGGCCCTCAAGCTTTATTGTAAAGTGGCCCTTAGGTTGGAGATAGTTGTGTTAAATATAGTGGAAATACCATGAATATGAACTGCTAATGTAAGTAGCACGTACCTTGCCATCACTTCCGTGAAGTTTGGGGTTGCTACTCGGTGTGTTTGCAATTTCTGTAAATTCGAAGTTCTTCAATAGGTTGTATGGAACCCTTCGTGTTACTTGAATATGAATTTCACCTCTATTTACACCTTGTAGTGGTAACCATTGATCCAATGTCTGGTTGGGTGGAAGTCGATCATACGCCACCTCACAATGGCCGATGCTAAGTGTGGGAAAAATGATGTTGTGATCTCTCACATCGAGTATCAAGGGGCTTCCATCATTTGTGAACTCCAATGTCTGCCCCCATGTGGGAGCTAGTGTTTTGTATACTACCTGTAAGGGCATGTAAGAAATTAGTTAGCAATGCTTCAATGTTATTTTGAAAAGTAATATATTTTATTTTAAATTTTAACACATAACAAAACAAACAATAAACAAAACTCCTAATACATAACATGTCTCTATATGAACAGTAGGAACTAATTTTGAAACTACCTACACATCTCATTGCTTTCAAGCACACATATGGACTACATGCAAACTTGCTTTAAGCAACACACTCTGATAAAGGTTCAACTAACCTTTGTGCGCTTTTCGATGTTGCCATAACAAACGTTGACATATGGATCGCTTGTTCCTCCCCAATCAGCTGCTTGCAAGTGCCAGGCCTCTACCAGCACAACCTCAACCATGCCGCCCTCTCCATTGGATCCATTCTCCGAGACACTCTGCACCAAACCAACATTTATTTGCAATGTTCAAAACATGCAAACTCCCATTAGAAAATATCAAATCTACAAATATAAAAAAATTGAGATATTGTAGCTTCTCTGATTTAGACCTTGAGATGGGCCAAATTGCTTTATAAAGATGCAATATGATGGAACGCACAGCAAGTTCCCCAATTCGAAAACAATAGGACGAAACGCACACAAATTATAGTGATCTACATGAACTGAAGAAACACATGATCTAGGTATAGTGATCGCCATAGCTTGCAACCCAAACAATACAGGATGAGTAGGAGAACAGTCTTCACAAAAAAATGTCTCAAACCCCATATCATCCCCTATTAATGGGCTTAGCTTAGGATTATTTTTAAGGAGGTAAGGAGCCAGTTGCATTTATAATCCACTTCAGAAGGTACAGTAGGGCTGCTGACCAAGAGAACTTGAATACAGATGACAATACAACAGGAACAGTCCCAGGAGGGTAACTTCTAAACTTGAAAAATGTATTAGAAAAAAAACCTGAACAATGGAAAGCAATTTGCATTCAACCTCAGGCTCCTTGACGTTCGGCCAGACATTCATCAACATTTTGTTGAGCCATTCCCATGGTTCCAAAGGTGTGTTTGGCTGTTTCAGTACAAAAGAGTTGATGAGTATACATCAGAATGACAATTATACATGTTACATGATATTGAAGCAAGCAAGTGCATAACATGCTTTTTAATTACAACCCCTCACCATGACCAACAGTGAGGACTATCACATTCATAAATCCTTCCGTTGATAGATGCTTCCTAACT
This sequence comes from Polytrichum formosum, assembly GCA_964035585.1. Lineage (NCBI taxonomy): Eukaryota > Viridiplantae > Streptophyta > Polytrichopsida > Polytrichales > Polytrichaceae > Polytrichum > Polytrichum formosum. The sequence goes on along the minus strand of OZ037935.1, from coordinate 21,301,660 downwards.
TAACTACACATCAGTACAGCTGACACATCTACATCTCACTATCTGATCTTGCTCATTGGGATTGATATTGACAGCCACAGGAAGAAACTACTCAAAGAATCCTACTACATTTCATTTTCTAACACGTCATTACATTCGGTAATTGGAGATTTTTTCCTGATTTCGACACTATTTAAGGGCGTGGTTTTCAAATAAAGAACAGTAACAACACAAAAATATGTTGAATGTGACTTAATTTAGATGAAATAAAGCGATTTGCATGGGCGGCACTAACCAACTTGGCACAAATACATGTCATCACAATAGGAAATTGAACTACAAATTAAACCATTTGCATTTATTTTGAGGCTTTCCAATGTCTGTGATTAACGAATATAGAGATACACACCCAGGGCTCCACTCCCTAACACATCAAAATGGTGTCTCCATCCTACCCTTGCTGTAATAAACAGTATGAACAACATAGCTGCAACTCCATTGCACCCTGTCCCCCAATATCTTGAGGAGGCTGACATCACAAAATTATGGTACAAGATGAACTCTATAGCCCTGTAACCAGCCAGATATAGACAGATATAGGTAACCAGTGAACAACAAAATACGTATCAGGAGATCTAATTCATCCAGAAATAACGAAGGCATATGTTCAATCTTAAACCAAGCAAAAAGGACGCAATCAAAAAAGAGAATGAAATAGAAAGAAAGAATAGCAATAGCCAAATGGTGACAAACCACTTGACCAGAGGCCACATCAAGAACAATCTGCATCGAAGTAGCCGTTTCCCACGACATACATCCTCACTCCATCAGTTTCCGGACACTGGATCCTACTTTTAATTTTCTGCGACACGGAGGCAAGGGAAAATAAACTATATGCAAACACGCCTGTCTTTGATATTTGAGCGCCCCGAAAACTCTTTCCAAGCAATAGTGCACATTTGGACCACGTCACAATGTTGCAAGATTATGACAGATGCGCCTGCTGTAGGTTACCAGAGTTTACTTAAAACAACCCTTGGCTATGTGGATTTGGGAACATTTTAGCTCAGAGGAACCTGTCTATCCATCTAGTCCTTTTTAAGAAGCAAAAAGGCATTTACATTTGACGAATGACCCTAAGACGTCGTCCATTGAAAAAATTGAATCTCCTTGAACCAGGCATTAGTTCGATGAAACTCTCATCAATCGGATATGCATGATCCGATGGCATTCGTGAGATGTTGCAAAGCGCTTTACTATGGTTGAGCAGAAATAAAATAGCAACGAACTTCACCGCGAACAAACAAAACATCTGATTTGTCCTACACTACCAAGACTCTGAAATTCAAAGTTGATAGGGATTAATTACAGTCAGACATGCATCCTCACTTTGCAATGATTTTGAGAATTTTATCCAATAATCTACAGTCAAATATGTGCAACTTCAAGAGATGGTTATGAATTCATCTAGTACGAATTCGGCTTCACGACAAAATTTGAATAACCGAGTTACACAGCATCTGAAGCACCTGAAGAGTGGCCCCACCTAGCTGCTCTTTCTTCATCATTTTGCTAGTTGAGTTCATGTACACTGTAGCCGGGAGAGCGGGCTATTTACCGACAATATCTTCAGCGCAATGAGTACTCTCTTCAGCCATACAAAAATATGTTTGACCTGATCTGCAACTACAACTGCATCTAATAAGCTCCGAGTTCGCGCCCCAACAAGAAGTCCTCGATCTAGTAGAATCACGTGCTGCCGTAGCAAAACATTTTCATAATTCCAAAATAGCGATCTTAGCTATTCTTTTAGTACCTAAAATTCTTTCAGTATTTCGATAGATGTTTCATTCGAAACAGACTCGTAGTCAGGGTTAGTGAGTAAGTAAATACTAAATGCTTAGCCTTTAGCGATTGTGTAGACTTAAATCAGAAAATCCGGTAAAAGCACGAATGAACTCGATGACGATCACAAGGAGCCGCGGAGGCCCTCCCCACATGGGAAATGCCCGTTTTTGCATGGGAAAGTGGGGTGGTTGTCCCTGTTCCCATGTGGGGAGGGCCTCCGCGGCTCCTTGTGGATAAATGATTCCAACCTTTGCTCATATTAACTATACAAGTAGGACTCTCAGATGCGGTGAGAACTTGGGAGCATGAATCTACATCGACGCAACCCTTGTAATGCCCCCCCGCATAGTGTTTGCAATGTTTAGCTCGAAACCTACCACTATTTTTCGCTAAATATCCTTGAGGAGAACCGACTTAAGGTGCAATCAATGATCGCCCGCGTTCTCCCTCATCCAGATCTGCTGCACAGCTGGTCCACCATGAACCAGGACCAGCAACGCATGTTGCGCATAGAGCGATGCGTGAGTCTCCATAGCTACCAAGGTCGATGATGCTGATGTTCGCGCTCGTGTGTAGATATATAAGGGATTGTTAAATCAACCACATACTTGTCAAAATTGACAACAGTCAACATCAATGATTGGGGAGAACCGACAGTTAGTTGCAGATGAACCGGTTTAGTTTGAGAAATAACCGGTTGAAGTCCAAGACTTCAGGAGAATTACCAATCATTTTCGAGGAATTTATGGAATATACCTCAAATTAATATAGAAAAACCCAAGGATGTTAACATGTAACCGGTTGGACTTGCAAACACTAGGATCTCAACCGATTATGCCCAAATTTCTTCCCCATGAGTGGTCAACATGTAAGGGGTCGACTAGGCTTCAACTTGTCATCCAAGTTGTCCAAGTTTATTAATTCCAAAAAATAGTTGATACGTTGGTCTTCTTCATGTGTGAGATGAAAATTCAAATTATTACAAGTCATGTGACTCTGCATTGCATCTTTGTGCTCGTTTCAATAAAGTACGTGGTTGATTTAACAATTCCCTATATATATATGCGCACATGTGTTTATGATTACTATATATTTTTTATGACACATGGCACACTCTTTTATCCAATCCTATCATTCACCCTTCCATTCTCTTGATAGTTGACCAATTGCATCAGCTTGCACTGTGTTTTCAATCACACCGAATCTTGTACTCCGTGCACTCAAATAAAACATTCACTTTGAAATAACCATCTCTTGAATGTGAGAAAGTTGAATTTGGAGTTGAGTGGGAGCAATTGGACAAAGGGGACTATGATGATGCATTCTTTGAAATTGACATGCTTGTCCATCATAACTTAGCGGACAACATGACTGAAGACAGAAGGCAGTGTTGGTGGGAGGTGAAAAGCGGGCACATGTGGTTTACTGCATCGGTTATCCCATCTAGTGCGTGTGGTACTCATTCCCCAAAAACATACTATTATGTCAATTCTCAAAATTAATGAGGGTTGAAATTGTTATTGATTGATACTACATTCATGAATATATGCTCATTTATCATGCTATTCAAGAAAATTTGTGCATGTTCTAAGGTGTTTGTAGAGTGCATAATTTGTTTCGGTGAGTTCGAAGAGGCTTCTTCTTCTCTTGAGTCGGCGCCACTCGCTCATGAGGCATCTCGGAGAAACACTAAGTCCTAACACTAAGAAACTAAAGAGAACTTGATTTGAGAGTTTCTGACACTTTGAGCTCCCGAAACCCTATATCTTCTAGTCCCCACTAATTTCATAGTATAAAGAAATTATGTCGCCTTCACTAATTTCCAACATGCACTATTAGCCCATCCTCTCTAAATGGGATAATCAATGTACTTAAGCTAGAGAAGGCTCAAATCTAATGCAATGAAGCACATTGGATCCAAATCCGCACAAAGTTTCTCATCAATATTTTTATTGTCAAGTATGCTAATGAACCTTAACCCTTAAAAGAGGCTGCAGGCCAAACTGGTCTACGGTTCACATTGCCGGGCTGTTGGTGAACTCAATTCGATAAATTAGCTGTTGGTCCAAACTGCAGATATGTCAGCACTATCTAACTGCTCTTTCTGGGATTTTTTGTGGGATTTTCGGAGCGAGCCACCGATGTCGGAGACGACAGAACTAGTGTCTTCTGTGTATTCCTACGTATTGCTTGCCAACACGGTAGAAGACCGCGTACTGCGGGGACCGTCCGGCTGGTGACGTAGCGTATTCTGGAGAGGCCGTTGGTTACCGCCCCGGCCGGTTGCAGTCGTTTCAAGGACACGCGCGTGTGGCAAGGGTAGCGCGATGGCCTTCCCTCCAGTTTGCCTCGCCTTCCACCTTCTCCACTCCTGGATTAGGGTTCGTGGAAATTTTTTATGCATTGTTGATGGCCATCCGGACTTGCTGATTGACGGCGATTTGGATGTTTGGTGGTGGACTCTTGCGATTGTGACCACCACGTCTTGGGTACCTGATTTGTGTTTGGGGGGGAAATGGAGTGCCGTGTTTGGAACAGGACGCTCTCATGGCTGCGGATTGTCCTATACAGCAGCTCTATGTCAGGAGTGGATCCGTTTGTGCATCCCCAATTTCGCCGAAGAGAGTGCCAGGAGTATACATGGAAATTAGTGGATGCTGCAAGAGCGCAACGCGCGTTTCTTTGGAGGGGGAATTGGAGAAGTGGTTCGCAGGGCAGGGTGTTTCCACCGAAGGCGCATCACGGGCGGTGCAGCTCTTGGATGCGAACACACTCCTCGCGCAGCCACGCCCGAGCCGCTGGAATCGTCGAGGCGAATTCGGCGTCCAGGAACGGTGCCGATACTTGTGGTACAGACACGCCGCTCGCATACTTGGCTGGTGTGAGCGGAGGAGGTTCCCCGACATCGTGACCGGCATTCTTCGACAACACATTTTCCCAACGCACGGTGCGAGTGATGAAGCGCCTCGCGAGGATGGCGAGGGGAGGGTCTCAGCCGGTGCTGCTCCAGGACTGGTCGCCATCGACGCCGATCGACGCACAGCAGGTGAGTCGCCCTGGATAGGATCGAGACCATGCCTAACGGTTGGGCTTTAGGGGGGGAGCAACGGGTGCTCAGGATGGATTGCTAACGGTTGTTTCGGCTATCGGGGACCGACCTTATGTGCATTGTTGCTGGGTCAGTCAATGAGTTATTGATTCTGTTGTATGGTGTCGGATCAGCTCTGATTGATGTGGAACCTCTGTTCATTTTTATAAATGCCGGTTGCTCTGGAGACCGAGGATCCAAGTTTTATTATTTCACTGGTCGCATGGTTTTGAAGTGAAGGGTGTTGGAGATGAATGATCCACCCTAGAATTTTCCAGCCTGCTGGCATTGCCTGTTTGTGTTTGCAATGCCATGTCTTGTGATATGCTGGATGTTTGTGAGTGACTCCATATGCTGCATGAAAGTCAAGAGGCTTCATGGCGCGCATCGATTGCATGAATCTCCGACATCGTTTCCGAGTGCTGTTCATTTGTAGGTGCCTTCTGAGTTTCTGTGTTCACAATGGTATGCTCAGGGACATGGTTCTAACCTCCAAATATGTAACAATTATCCTTGAAGGTGTGTCGTTCAGTGTCCTTACTTGTTCATTACTTATTCATTACTTGTTCATTCCTCAAACACCTAGTAGAACATTTGATAGTTGCACTGGGCTCATTCAGTTGTTAGAATATTCATAAAAGAAAGTGTGTCCAAGGGTCGTCTGTCGGCATGTGAGCCTAAGGCTCCCAGTCCGTGTCATTTTGTGGTGTGTACGTCCATCAGCTGTGCGAACATGGCGCCTTATGTCTCGCACCGTGTACTGACCCTCCTGGAGTGGCTACGGGCCCATCCATTCAATGCGTGTGTCACATAGTCATGTAACACACTGAGGACTTCAGGTATGTTGGTTCGCTGGGGGGTATTTGATTCGGTTTTCCGGTTTCTGTGTGAGTGTCTTTCACAATTGACACTGTCAATAATAGACGAACACATATGGTCCACGACATGGCTTGTGTGCCCAGGATATCGCCCAAGCGGGAGTGGGCCTTCCTCTGACGGCACCCGAAATCACGCTCCCAGCACCTGTGCGGAGACAGCCACGGCAGATCAAGAGCAAAGTATGGTGTGTCAATTACTCATTCGCGTGGCATTTTCATGTAATCTGTTGCTTCACGAGTTTGTCCTGGTGTAATTTAAATTGTGGCCAGATCATGCTACGCAGTTCCAATCTTATGTTCTTGTGTAACCGGTTGCATGGGGGTTATCTCAGTGCGCGATAGGCCAGGAAGGTGGCAAAGAGAATGTCGACCCCACTGTGATGACAAGGCATCCTCGGTTGTGCAATTCGAAGAAGGTAAGGATCGTTTGTCATTGTGCTGCGGGATTGTTACTGGACCAGACCGCTTTGCATGGACTAAGGTGGAAGGAAAGTCCACATAATTGTTTGTCGTCTTTGCGATGGTTTGTGCTGAGGGATAGTTCAGTGAACCAGACCGCTTTGCGCTGACTGAATTGGAAGGTAAGTCCACATAATTGGTTGTCGTCTTTGCGATGGGCTGCACGCTGAGGGTTTGTTACTGGACCAGACCGCTTTGCGCTGGCTGATTTGGAAGGTAAGTCCACACAATTGTGTTTCGTCTTTGCGCTGGGCTGTTGGGACGCTGCATATGTGCATTGTTCCTCCGTTGCTCCAGGGCCTTGCAGCGGATGTGGCAGAGGAGGTCGATGTGGTCCCCTACACGCAGATTCCTCCTGCAAGTGCGAAGGGAGGTTCAAAGCGACTCAGGAAGACAGGACAGTGGAAGGCGACCGCAGAGGGGGGGGATACGACGCCAAATACACAGCGGCGATCGACATCGAAGAAGAGTGCAGAGGCGACATTCGGCCTGGCAGTCCTCGCGCAACAGACGCCCATGCCGCTGAACGATCCGGGAAACGACTTAGGACCTCCGCCTCCCGATACGACACCGACACCCCATCGTGAGTTGGCATCCAACTCTGATCGATTACGCACTCCACATAATTGTCAAAATGGTATTGTGCTGGAGGTTGTGACTGACTCTTACTACACTGCGCAGGTGGACAACTGGGTCCGCACAGGAGACAATCCAGGGAGGAGAAAGGGAAGTTGGTGCGCTCCAGGCCAAGGAAGCCGCGTGCATGGAAGCCACCAACAGTCCTGCCCAACCTCACTGATGGCGTCCGCACGCGGGCTTTGGCGTCGCAAGTGGCAGAGTACGAGCAGCAACTGCTGAATGACGACACAATACGTGGGGTGTTGGCTGATTTGGGAGGGTACGAGGGCCTCAATGACTTTGTTGGGTCTGGTTCGCAACATTCACGGGAAAGCCTGGATACGATCAATGTCAACCTGTGGGACTCTGTGTTCCGGGACGACGCGTGGAGGAGCTCAACACTTATTTTGAAGCACACTGGTTTTGGCGCAACACATCCTGGCGGAGCGTTGGAGAGGCCGGTGCTTCTTGATGTGGGTGTTATGCCGGACCGGTTCCAGGGGATGTATGTTCAGTGGAGTTCCAGGCGGACTGGGTGGGCCGTGCTTGTCCCGAACAGATTTTTATCTGAAGCCTCCTTCCACACGGGAGACACACCTAGTTGGACGCAAGGGGATGTCATCGGGGAGGGTGTGCATGCTGCGACTGGGGAGAGGATGGTGCTGTGCAACCTGGGAGGAAACGACTCGGAGTGCCACCTCAACATTGAAAACGTCCGAGTAGCTGATGGGCCGACTGTGCGTGCATACGGGAGCGAAGGAGGCCACGGATACGGGTGGTGGAAACGGAATCATTGCTTCAGCCCCCCTCCCTGTTCCGAACCTGTGGTTGCTGGGGAAGTATCGGATTACAGTGCAGGTGGGACGGTGGGAGTATCTGCAAGCGTGGTGGGAAGTGGGACCGGTCCAGGCCTTACGGAACGCGTCTCTGAGAACATCAACGTGGAAAACATCGCAGACCAGCCAGGGGGCTGCCCCATCGCAGACTACGATGCCCCCTCCGACACAGAGGGCGTCGATGGCACACAAGACTCGACAGCCCGAGCTACTTTTCCCCAGGTAAGTCTTGGGTTACCGGACTATATGTTGTGTTCTAACACGTCATTGCACTCCGACGATGCGGTTGAATTGGGGCAACTATCGGCGGACTCTAGTGGGGAAGAGTGGCTCCCAGAGTGGAACGACACCATAGAGAGCTCGGACTCGGATTTGATGTGGACAATTTAGATGCGGGTGAAGTTGGTGGAGCAGGCCTCGAACGGTGGTGCATGAGCCCTGGGTCATTCACACCCGTGCACATGGACAGCACACAACTCGCTGAATACTATAGGAAGTCGTCTTGGAGTTCAAGCAGCGTAGACTTTGTTAGAAGCCGTGACAACTTCACGGGGCCTGAACCAGGCTTGAAGTCATGTACACCCGAAGGAGTTCCTCTGCCGCACGCAGTTTTTGAGCTATACTGGAATGATGACTGTGTGGACCGGATTGCACTGGAGACCAACAGATACGCCAGAGCAGTCCTGCCTTCCGTTGGGAATGAGTTGCCACGCACAAAAGGGGGACTGAAGTGGGTGGATGTGACACGCTCCGATATTCGGGGGTGGATGGGAATATGTATTCTCATGGGATGCAAACGTCTCCCAAGCGTGAGGCAATATTGGATGCGTAGCCAACCCTTCCTGTATTGTAAGCTTATCGCGTCCATAATGACTTTAGGCAGGTGGGAGCAGATAATGCGCTGTCTTCATCTAGTGGATAACAATACTATAGTGAGGGATGTGACTGACCCGAGGTTTGATAGGATTGCAAAGACGAGGTGGCTCGTTGAGATGTTTGTGAAAGTCTCAAAGGAAATTTATAATCTCGAGAGGGAGATCACAGTGGACGAGTGTGTCATCCCCTACAAAGGGCGTTACTGCTTCATTAGGCAGTTCATGCCGGACAAGCCTGTGAGGTTTGGAATTAAGGTGTGGCTGTTGGCGAGCTCAAAAAGCCGGTTTGTCTATCAGATGGAGGTTTACTTCGGAGAAGGAACAGGGGCAGGCCCTCACGGGTTGGGCTACCATGTGGTCGAGCGGATGGTTAGAGGACTCGAGAACCGTGGCCACTGTTTGGTAATCGACAATTTCTTTGCAAGTGTAAATTTATTCCATGAGCTCATGTGCAAGGGGATTTGGGCCACGGGCACCGTCCGTCGCACGAGCAAGAATCTGCCCGCTGGCCTCTACCGGGAACCCGACTCAACTGTGTGTGGATCCATGGTGATATGGAATCACGTCCATCGACAGATGGGCGTTGTGTCTTGGCAGGACAAGAAGCTTGTGACCCTGCTGAGCACTGCAGCCGCCCCCTGGGAGCCGAACAACAAGGTTTTACGCCGGATCCCGGGACTACAAGGCCAGTTGATGGTGTCGTCGTCTCCCATGCATCGGCAGTACGTGGAGTACATGCGCGGAGTTGATGTGACGGATCAGCTGAGGGGCAACTATTCATCGCAACTTAGGTGCCACAAGTGGTGGGTGAAATTTTTTCACTTCATCGTTGACCAGACAATGGTTAACTCCTACGTGACATGGGTGAAACAAATGGAGGACCTCGGCCTGCTTGTTACTTCCCATCTGGCCTTCAAGATAGCTGTGGGGAAGCACCTCGCTGCAGAGGCAATTCAGGCACGGCGAAGAGATCATGTCCCTCCTGAACCTAGACCGAGACACCCCCACCGTGTACACACACTGTGTCGGTCCAAATTAAAGCGGATGTGTGTGATATGTGGACGCGTGCAGAAGTGGTTCTGCATGCCCTGTGGAAATAAGTGGATGTGCCCGGAATCGTGTTACCAGGCACACCACGAGCGGATATAGTCCCTGGCATAGATGTGTCGCAACTAAGAATGGGGGGGAGGTGCTTCTGTTGTCGCAGGACGGAGCATCAGAACGGACGTGCACGGAATTGTGTGTGGGCATCTGCGTGGACGTGGTCTCCGCAAAGAGCCAGACTGGACAATCGGGTCCACGCCGATTCCGCCGGCGCACGCTCTGAGTCAACTCATCTTGAAGAGGGGTTGGCGTTAGCTGCGGCTGACGTTCCTGATCCAGGGTTCATGACAACTAATATCAGGGGGGTTCCAACAGTTTGGGTGTTCCATATATGCATTGAGGGTGAAGTATATGCCTCAGTGCTCGGTTGGGCAACGTCACAGTTAATTTTGGACTCGATGGTGTTGGATTGTGGACTCCCTCACGCGACTTGCTGGTGTCAGATGGGTCAATTTCAGAGTCACTGACGGACTCTAGTGAATCATTGACGGTTTTCCCTATCTCACTATGACCTTCTTTTCTCGCAATTTTCCGAACTCACCGTCACAACCCTCCCTCTGCCACGTCCCAGAGATTTTATGTCCATAACTGCCTGTAAATGCTGAACATTGTAAATGCTGCATGGCCAATTGGGTTGTTTAATTTTTGGTATTATGTTCGACAACTGTGGGAGGATGGTTGCCTGCCAGGATATCAATCACAGTGGATGTGCTTGGTTAATTGGCAGGAAGATGTACGTAATTGTGTGACTGGTTGGGGTGTTCAGTGACTGTCAGGGCTGCAGCTCATCAAGAATATTACACTCCCAGTCCCTTGCTCTAGGGTTGCTTCTCCGTTACGGTCAGAGTGGCCACGCTGATAGTATGGTCTATGTGGAAGTCAATATCTGTCCGAGTGCTTCCAACAGAGTCAAGCAAGGATTGCCGATACAAGCTCACGTAAGGTGGGGGTCGGGGGGCGAGGGGATCCTCGCACAGGAGGCTGTTACGGAGACGGCATATGCAAGATGGGCCAAGCAGCTCTGGGGTGTCGCCATAGGGGGCTTGGGGAAGAAGTTGTAGCATTAGGCTCACGCGAATAGTCTCTATAACGTTTGGGATATATGCGTGGTGGACGACAGAGCGGGATTTGGGAGGCGCTCGCTCCCAATGTGTACCAGAGGGGATGTCATTAGGGTTGCCTCATCATTGCTTGCCGTCCATGTGGAAGTATTGATGGTGGACGCGATACTAGGCTGTCGATGGTGTGGTTCGCGATTAGGATTTGGTCATAATAGCTATCTGATATGGATAAGTGCATTGATTGCCCCTGCTAACCAATGCACGCTGATTACCACAATGCGGGGTCTCTGGTTTGATACATAGCTCCAACTATCCCCTAGTTTGTAATACGGGCTCCCGTGGTTTGTGCTCTGAGTCCGTGGGGATTGGCTGTTTGCTGAGGTCAAGCTTCGCCAGAGGGAGTCGCCTGCTGCACGCTCATCAGGGTTCCAACGCGTGATCACGATGGCCGAGACATGGAGCGCCGAGGAGGTGAAGCAGGAGCTGGACGAAGCGAACGCGTGTTATTTTGCTCTCACAGTGAACTCTGCGGCCTCGCTCCAAAAACTGGTATGTGGCAGTGTCTCCCCAAAGTCTTGCGTTACTAGTTCGTGTTTGCTTTCATTCGGTGTCCAAGTCTTCCGTGTCCAATTGCCTTCGACGTCTGTGCAGGAGCTCCCGAGTAAGGGCTTGTAGTGAGAGCAAGGGGCTTCCAGTGTAGGGGGTCGTTGTTCGCATGGCTGACGTACCGTGGGCTGGGGAAAAGCAGGAAATCCCGGCGACATTCAGTGCCGAGTCAGGTTGGCCCGCGGAAGAGGATTGTGCAATGGTCACGTCCATAAGCTTGGCGAAGGAGTGGCCCGTCACGTTCCGCCGTTTCCCCGATACGATCGCAGGAGTGTCTGCAGTGAGTGTCGGTGCGGGGTGGCAGAAGTTCATACGCGATCAGGACATTGGCTATGGCGTATTCTTGACTTTCGAGGTCGTGGATGAACTCCGACTCGTGGTCGGAATCCACCGTGGCACTTCCCTCGCACATGCGGCCTCTCCACAGGAGGATGTGGCGCCCAATTACAATGTCAGCGACTATGGTCAGTCTCCCGAGGGTATGAAGAATATCCCCTGTTTTTCGAGTCGGCTCCGCCTAAACGAGGTCCTTAGCGAGGCCCTTCGCCCTCAATTCCAGAAGACACTTAGGAAGTCGCATACCAAGCAGTGCGCATCGAGCAAAATGGTAAGTTGGAACCCTAAATCCCTTTCCAGTCCTCAGTCGTTGGTGAATTTTAGACATGTCAGGAGGACTGAGGTCCTGATGGGTCCGTCATTCGGGGAATGCACAGTCGATAAGAGCGTGAGCACTTTATGAATGTGGGCGCAGGATGTTCCAGCCGCGTATTGGCGCACTCACGGACTGGAAGAATTCGATGGGATCTGGTACATTTTGAACGGGCCGATGTCGTTGAGTACCGTGAAGACTGCTACGAGGACGTGGGGGAAGCAGACCTTTTGCTCCTTCACAACGGGCTGGGCGGCGATTCGCTGTTGTTCACCAAGGTAGGACCTGTCGAGTTTTGCGTGATGAAGGTGTGAACGGTGGACGTCGATGGAGCTGAATCCCTGTTGCCGTTGGAGAAGTGTTCGTCGACTGTGCAATCCCAGGAGTTTTTTTGTGTCATAGTTAGTTACAGCGTAGGACCAGTCAACTGCTGCACATGACGTTGTCGCCCACACAATGCATGAACCTGTTTGTGTACATAGACCGCAGAGGGGGGGGATTCGCGGTGGAACTCATGCGAATTGCCAACTTGTTTTGAGCGCTCAAAGCTCTGTGGCATTAGGCTCATCTCTGTCTGCGCGAGTTTTATATTGCCACTACGGATATATTCCCTCATTTCCCATGGAACCGTACAGTGTTTTCTTGCACAATTCTGTATAGTTTCCGCATTATGAGTGCATCGTGTCTGCACATTACTTGCAACCGAAACACAGAGTGCCGCACTCCCAGGACATTGATTCGGTTGGGAGGCCCCTGTTGTGTCCCTTGCACAGACGTCACCCCACTCTTCACACAGGCTCCCCATTCGTCCACGCGTAGCCAGTCTCTGTCCATGAGGTCACACAGATCCGCGTCATATGCGGATACAGGCTGACCCGGTCACCGTAGTCACCGGGTGACCCCTTGTCGCGCGTCACACCAGCCATGAAGGACGTACCCAAACCCCCGTCCAGCGTACGTCCACCCACCCTCCCTACATCGTATACATACTATCCGTGTACGTGGACAATTTCCACAACCAACTGCACCTGGTCGCACTTAGAAATTTGTGGGTAATTCACATCACACCCAATTCAAGAGAGGACTTCACAAATCTCATGCACACTTCGGGGCCCACTTGAGCAAAAAATCACATGAATCTGCATCGGACCTCTATAGCGAAGTATATCAACATATACGGCACCTATGCCCTTACATACGGGGATTCTACCTGCTCTGACGTCGCAGGGCAACATCTTTTAAGGGTTAAGGTAATTGCACCCATTTCAAACACTTTTGTGAGTTGGGTATATAAAGTGAGCAAGTTTTTATGTCAATCATCTCGTTGGTTTAGTCTAAAAGGTCCAACATACCTATCTATTTTTTTAATATTTAAATGATGGATTGATCACTTCTAATGAGATTTAAGCATATTTCACTCACACTTCTATTTATGAACCCCTTTGGATTATGAGTAATATTTTTATCAAATCCTCACCAAAACAACATAACATTAAGTAGCAATACTAGGAGGGTACACTTTGAGTACCCACAATATTACCTCAACAAGAAGAGAAATGCTTGCAAAGCAAGGATGAATGAATGGATAATTAATCAAATATAGTAGCTTCAAAAATGTATCAAAGAGGTTTCCAATGCGGGTGTTGGGAGACTTTTCCAAAAAGTGCAATTGCCTTTTTGACCTCACCAACTATCCCGTTGCTTTGTAGCTATTTAGATTTGTTTAGATCGTAATTTAGCCTAGATTAGAACTTTTACCACCACTTGGCACTAGTTTTGTCGTAGAAACCGACATAATTAATTCTAAGCATTGAAAGTAACTACCCAAATAAATTTAAAATAGCCTAAATAAAACTCAAAAGTAGCGCTACCTTTGCTTTTGAAAGAGCATTAAACTGGCACGCGCCAGTTTGATGCTCTTTTGAGAAGGTCATTCCGGGCTTGCTACTTAATGTTATGAAGAGCAATGAAAGACGTTTGACCAAGTTTTTTTCTTCAATGCCATCACAATTATGCCTCGGGGGGGGGGGAGTGGACCGGCCGAAAAGTAGAAACCACGTGAGAACAACTATAGGGTGATTTTTATTTATTGGTAAGAAAAAATATAGAAACTTTGGATCTACCATAGCCTACTCAAAATTGCGAAACATGTGATTATATATAATTTAGCATAAGAGGAAAACTCCCACTTTATGTTTGAGGTAGAAAGAAATTAGTATGACAAAAATAATAGAGGGATTTTTAAAATAAATAAAATGAGTATATTCACATATAATACATTAAAAATGAATGAAAATTGAATGATTGGGTTATGATGTGTACACTCTTCTTTCACCAATATAAAGCAACATGAATATATGCCATGCCATATTGGAGTCTTAAGTTTGGCTTCGTATAGAACGAGTAAATCAAAAAAAATGATTAGTAATTTAGCATCATTTGAAATAGTCTAGGTTTTCTTATATAATTACCTATAGAGTGCTAAATATTTGGTGAAGTTCCTTGTTTTCTACTTAAAGGGTTCCCTAAAATCCAAATTAGGAGGTAAATAGCCCCCATAAAAATACCCTTTGTACGCATTGGTTACATAACACAAGGGGGGGGGGGTGAACCCCCTGAAAATTGTGCATATAACCAAGCACAATTACTTGCACTAAAGCATTCATTTATTGTGGTCCACACTATTCATTGTTGACCCACTTGAATTGTTTTTCAATCACTAAGTGACAAGTAGAGAGGGTGTTATATGATACATGGTGCTACATAATAAGCCATGAAGACCACTTTAATTATCATTGGCTGCTACTTTTAGATACGATATTAATTACACTTACCTCATGCCTAATTGGCAACTTTGACACTTGCATAGACTTCATTGGGTCCAATCTCATATGTTTCTCCTTTGGACTCTTTTGAACCAACATTAAGGGCACAATTTTAAGTTGTACCATTCTTCACCGCAAATAATTATTAGTAATTATTTTTAGGGGTACTAAGTATTGCCGACATCGTAGATGAGCAATAATCTTATAACTAGAGTCATTATTTTTTCATGTCTTGAAATTATATTATTGAACCCATGCCAACCCATGGGAAATAAAAATCTATTTTTGCAATTGATGGTCTCTCAAGCTTAGTGTAAAATGAAAGTGAACCATGTTGAGGGACTATAACGTTTGTTCGGGTTCAAGTCCCCCACCATGGCAATGTAATTGATTAACACGGGCACTTGCTTTGCGTTAGACCCAATTCTTTTTGATAGGTGCATCATAATATCCGGTAGACACATGAAACATCATCCACTTGATGCCATGTAGGACATCATTTAGATCATTCATGCATTTGACTTTCTTCGGTCCTTCATGCCTTCAAAGTCAAATGTAAAGTGACCTGAACCATCTTTTGTCTTCTTGATCAATCCAAATTTGTATATCACGGTTGAAGGGCCCTCAAGCTTAATTGTAAAGTGGGCCTTGGGTTGGAGATAGTTGTGTCAAATATAGTGGAGGGGATGGATTAAACGACCTACCAACAAAACTCATATGAATTTGGCAATCTCAATATTAGCAGGGACTCATTTTAGTTTCCCATACGATGCTTGCCCACCATTTGACATGCTTTTTTGTCTTGTTTGTGTTGGTTGTGTCAATATATGTGTTTGTTTGTTTGTTTTGTTTTGTTTGTTTGTTTTTTTTTTGGGTGGAACTATTGCCTTCTGGACACCTCACTCATTCCAACTAAAACTCAGGCATGCAACCAACCATGATAAAGTCTTACAGCACCAACTAACATAATAATCTTGGAGAGATTAACAATGTTCACTTTCTTATTTGGTACCACACTTTTCATGACATTGTTAGTGTTGACGAGCACACGCTAG
Organism: Polytrichum formosum; assembly: GCA_964035585.1. Taxonomy (NCBI): domain Eukaryota; kingdom Viridiplantae; phylum Streptophyta; class Polytrichopsida; order Polytrichales; family Polytrichaceae; genus Polytrichum; species Polytrichum formosum. The sequence goes on along the minus strand of OZ037935.1, from coordinate 21,285,779 downwards.
GTAGTAGGGTTTCCGATGATGAATGGTGACCGATGTGACTAAACCTACATGCTTCCCCACATATGATCTTATCCAATTTTAAAAAGACTTTGACTTGGATGGGCGGTGAACTTCTTCCACTTGACAAGTTGAAATCCAATTGAAAAACTTGAAATACATTTCGTGTGAACATGCACTCATTTTGCAATCAATCCCATAACCTTTCCACTAAAATGCTAGCCCGCCGAAGATGTGAGGTCAACAAAAGAATATTATAAAACTCATACGAATTTGACATTCTCGACATTAACTTGTTGACATGGACTTCATTGCTTGCCCTCGGACTCATCACTCTATGTAACCGATTGAACAACAACACGGTGGAGACGTGGGGGGCTATGAAAATGGCACTTGTGCGCGAGTCCCGTTAGATTCCCTCGATTGACTTTTGCAAAAAGATGTCGGCCCCATGGTGGAGGGGGGTTAAATATAGTGGAGTGGATACATTAACTTAGTTTAGTAACGAAAAGGACTTTTGCACGTAGTGCCCGTAGTGGCTACCCTTACCAATTTCTTCTTCACTCTCCGCCCCTCTCCTTCCTCCTTTTCTTCGTTTCTTCTTCGTCTTCGTCTTCATCTTTCATCTTCTTCGTCGTCGTCTTCGTCGTCATCTCCTCCTCCAAAGCTTCTTCACAGCTTCGTCGCGGGAAGGGATCTGTGGAGCTCGCCCTCAGATCGCCCCTCCCTCCCCCGCCGGCCAATCCATGCTCGCCCAAACTCCAGCCTTCCGCAACGCCATCATGGCGCGCGAAATTCGGTCTAATTCGATTTGGTTTGGAAATTTGGTATATCTGCGTTTGCAATGAGCGTGACCGGAGTTCTTTGGGAATGCTAGGGTTGGGCCTCTAGATGGCGGTGGAGGCCGAATTTTGAGCAGCCGGCGGTGGTTAGGGTGAGGCCTCGAGGTTCTGGGCGGACGGACGGGAGCTTGATGGCGCGGCGGGCGGGGAGGATGTGGAGCGAGGGGGACATTGGGTCACGGAAAAGATTGAAACAGCAATTGACGCAATGAGTGAGTGAGTGAGTGAGTGAGTGCGTGTGTGCGTTGTTCCTACTGTTGTGTTTTTGCTGAATTCATCCTGTAGTGTGAGGAGAGTGAAATTTGAATCCTGGTGGAGAGAAGTGTCCTGTTTCGGAGGGTTTTGGGAGAGTGGTGATTGTTGGATGGTGAGGACCAGGCTGTGGATTTCCGGTAGCTCGAATGTGGTTCGTTGCTTCTAGTTTTGGATTTGGCTAAGAATTTGCGGAAATTGCTGATGTTTTATTGGCTCAATTTCTGAGACTTCTTGAGAGAGGTGTGGAAGTAGGTAGGCGCCTGGTAGTTAATATTCTGCGTCTGATTTTTGTCAGGGCGTTGTTCATTTAAGCCATTTTAACTTAGTTTTGCTCATTGAATTTTAAGTTTTCCGATCAATGTATGCTTGCTCTGTTCTGCAGTAGAACATCATTGTGTATGTTGTGTGATCAGGACAAGTACATGTTGAGGAGCCAATCTGATGACTAAATTTCGAAGGTTTTGGGAGAGTTGTGAATGTTGGATGGTGAGGACCAGGCTGTGGATTGCTGGTAGCGTGAATGTGGTTCCTTGCTTCTGGTTCTGGATTTGGCTAAGAATTGGGGGAATTGCTGATGCTGTTATGGAGAGAGAGAGAGAGAGAGAGAGAGAGAGAGAGAGAGAGAGAGAGAGATTATGTCCACTGTGTCTCCTGAGAGCCAGTGATGAGGTGTCAAATTGCTCAGTTGTAACTTCTAGAGAATTTCAATGCAGTGTACGCCATATTGTCACATGTGTCGGAAGGAAATATACCGGGACTATTATTTAAACGGTAGCACCTGTTTTATGAGCGTTGTTTAAACCAAGTGGCATTTGCTTTGTTTGTGTACCTACAGGTATTCTGGTGATGGTATGTATTTTGCTGACTGGGTGGTCCCAGCTCAATGAATATGCAGGTTGGTTGCCAGGCTTAACCCATGTAGGTCTGGCATGTTTCTTGGGTTTGTCTGTATTTTAGAAGCTGTTGCCTGTTATTAGGGTGCTGTTGTCACTTCTTAATTTGTCTTGATGTAGTTTCACATTCTAATACCTTTCTGTCTTTTTGAGATAACTGAAACAATGATGACCTCAAACTGTGCATTGGGTGCATATTATACATTGCGATTGCATCTGCATGGCAATGTAGGGCAATGCTATTTGTGTGGAGTCTCAATTGCAGGATTTACCTGAGGTTGACTTCAAAGTTGAGGAGATTTTTTAACAATACATTTCTTGTACGTGCAGCTTACAAGATCATCCAAATTCGTCCCTCTTAGCCACAGTACTGGTAGGATTCCAGAGGTTTTAGATTCTTTGATCCACAATATTGGAGACCACGAGTTTCAGGAGATTTCCACATCCAGCTGGTGAGTAGCTCTGGCTTTTTGAAAGCACTTCTGGTGTCGTCTTTCTCATGGTCTATGTTGATGAAAGGATTCATTACATTCTTCTGAAGCATCCACTGGAAGTGTTGAAGTGTTGGAACGAGGTCAATTACTCTTGCAGTGATGGACTTAATCCTAATAGCCTACACATGTCAAGAAAAATATTACTTTAAAGTTTGTGTTTCAAAAATTCAGTTGAATCAGGAATGCAGAGAGAGATAGGTATTGCTTCATGCCCAGTCACACCTATTTGTGGCACCAGATTCCTGATTGAGGTGCTGCCATCTCTATAACCTGTATAGGGGCTTACTTCTGTAGAATGATCTATTTAGTGATAGGTTTCACATTGCTTTAATGAAATTCCATCAGTCCATACACTTAGACATGATGACTTGGTATACATGTCATTAGTTTGACATGAATTTTGCTCCATACCAAACAACTCTCTTCAATACTGTCCACTACGATTCTCCTCATGTTAAGGGAAAAGCAAATTCCTGATCGCAAGAGTTCATATTTGTGATGATTTGCTATATTGTGATCTAGGGACATTGAACTCACTTGTCAACGTGTACATTTAAGTTTCTAATGTAATGCACGCATTGACGTTGTTTTTTGGAAGGCATACTGCTGTCAATGAATCACAAAATTACAATAACTCATTGACCGGTGTCCTTTTCAGAGGGTTCAAAAAAGAACTGTTATTTGTATATTGAAGATTTAAGTTTTCATGAATGTTAAATCAGGTGTCATGAATTGAAGCATCTCTGCAGAAGCACCATTTGATAAGTTGCAGAAGAATGCTGTAATGGTTGAGAAATGAAAGAATCTTATTCCAAAAGAGATTGGGTTAAAAAAGTTTTCACCTCTAGAATTTGAAAGGTTCTCTGATGTTCTATCTGTACATGTTCTTGTCCTTCTCAAAGGCAACCTCTGTGCTTCTCCAGTGTTTTGTAAACATGATTCTGGAATGTTGTAGTTGCTATGTCCATGTCTTACAAGGATCTTTTGAACACTCACATGATTCATGCATTATTGATTCAGAACATTGTAAGTTTGCTACAATCCAAGATTTGGGGATGATGTCTTATGGTTATTGGGCAGCATGAGGTATGATGACCGCAAGCAGGAGGAAGGAGCAGTGCTGCAGCAGCAGGATTACCCTGTCTGTGTCCAAGGTAAATAAATATGTACTAATTCATGTAAGTTGTGTGGTTTTGTAAGTTTTGTTGGAATTCTCATACAATTTCTTTGTGTAAAGTTTACTTTGGAATTGGTGATGGTGCGGGAGTTGGTTAGAAGAGTGGGGACAGAGAGGGAGGCCTTTTATCACGTTGGAAGTTTTTTAGTTCTTCCTTGAAATGCTCCAGAGGTGATATGTCTTTCTAGCAGGACTCTTGGAAAATAAAGTAGGTTGTTTATCCAAAGTTTACTTGCTGTTTACGTAAACTCAATGCTTAGTCTGGAGACTGAGACTGTATTATATTGGTCACATTCTGTTTCTCTTTACTGAAGGACTCCATTCTATATCATTAATTGTGTGATTAGAAATTGCTATAATATTTGTGTAAGCACAATTGCCACACTATAAACTACAGAGAGTAGTCAAACATTAGCTATAGTTCTTGTTGCAGTAGTTGTCATACTTGTTGGTTTGGAAGTCACCTGGGAAGAGTGGGGCGTTTTTGGTCACCAATTCAGGAGCTGATTAAGCAAATTGATGAACATCAATTCCAAAAATCTCCAATTACTTAGTAATCTGCATTTGACATGCAGTTCAGATAGCTGGTTGCTAATATAATATTCTGGTCAAATCTCTTGCAGATTGTGTGGGTGAGTATGAGCATTCTTTTATGCACATGCTTGGTTCAGCTTAGAACCTTGGGGGAACTTTGGCAACCAAAGTTGCTACATACAAATTGGCCTTCATGTCTGGGAATGTTGACACCCTCTGGTCAACTAGACTACACACAATCCGATGGTATGAATATCTCATGTCCTGTTCCGGATGCGTGCTATAGATGATATGATGTCTATAAGGTAGATGTTAATAAAACCGTCACTTGAAGTGCTGAGTATAGATACTATTATTAGATTACATGGTCGTAAATGACTCTTGTTAGCAATCGACAGAGGATTCCAACGTACCAAAGTACATCTTAGTTGAATTCCGTATGCAAAAGTTATAAGGGCTCAAAGTTTATTAGGCAGATGATCCAAAACCATCATGGGAGCCTGATGATAAGGTGGTGGACATTCTCAAAATCAATGTGTAATCATTATGCATTATTTAAGGGTGTTGGTTGTAGGTGTGGCTTCAAGCATGCCCTACCTCAGTATAAGATGTTGCATTTTGTAGCTGTTTTTCATAGTCCAGGGATAAAAATACTTTCATGACATGAGATTGTCCTTGACAGGGATGTACAAGAGCAATGGCTACCTTACAGTTTCAGCCAATGGCGGCCTTAACCAGATGCGGGCAGGGGTATGAAACTTTATTCCATAAATTCTTTCTCAATTGCATTTGTGTTTGTGAAGTGTTTGTGTAAGCTCCTACATTGTTGCAACGAATAAGAGTTGTTTTGGAAACCTTGTTTCTTTGTGTTTCCTTATCACATCAGGCTGTGCAATCTGTCCACAATCTTAAGGATTTCTCTATTGGTGGGACTTTTCAATTTTATTCTTATTCTTAGCATTTAGCCTAGAAATCGTTAAAGAAGTAAATTGTTTATGTTGCAGAATGTGGGAACTTTTGATGTGCCAGATTTGTGACATGGTGGCCATTGCCAAGCTCATGAATGTGACTTTAGTAATACCTGACCTTGACAAGAGCTCACTGTGGGCAGACCCCAGGTATATGGTATTTTCATGTACACACACTGAGTTCAGATTGTTAATTATCATCACATGTTTTTGTGATCTGTGATGGAGAAGACCATCTGCATGTGTCATTTGCTTTGGTTGATTTGCTTCAGATTCTTGCTGGAAAATTGAAGATTGCTTAACTTTCTGGAATCATCCTGAGGTCATGTCCATAGAAGCAAGATACTCTTCAGTTGTTATTACAATTTGGACCAATTTGGTATAGTGATTTTGTCCTTTTCTTGTGACGCAGTGATTTTGGCGACATTTTCGATACAGATCATTTGTTAAATTCCTTGAAGACCTCTGTGCGAATAGTCAAGAATCTTCCAAGCCAAATTAATGAGAGAATACAAAAGGGAGAGCTGCAAGTCCTTTATATGCCTCCAGGCAGCTGGTCCAACGTGTCATACTATACAGATGTTGTAAGTTTTCATCAACAACAGTCTGTTTTACATGTATATATCTATATCTAAATCTATATATATCTATATATATATATATATGTGTGTGTGTGTGTGTGTGTGTATGTATCCGTAATGAATGTGATGTAGAGTGTGAGTGTGCAGTACCTAATGACCTGCGTTGAGGATGAATGAGCATGATGAATGTTAAATGGGTGGTGCAGATATTGCCTCTTATCCAGAGGCATACTGTAGTGCATTTGGAGAAGACAGATACGAGGCTAGCTAATAGAGCACCGTTGGAGGTTCAAAGACTTCGTTGCTTTGTAAATTTTCATGCGTTGCGCTTCAGAAAGGAGATCATGGACATTGGACAGAAGCTAGTGCAAATGCTACGGGCACAAGGCCCCTTCCTTGTACTTCATTTACGCTATGAGATGGATATGTTGGCATTCTCTGGTTGCACTGAAGGCTGTACCAAAGAAGAAGCTGAGGAACTGACAAGCTTACGGTATTCGTTTTGGGTGCCCCTATCCTGTTTAGATTCCTGCTTTTGAGGTTTTGTATGAAGCACTCATGGATAGTTGACTGAATGAGGGGAACTTATCATAAATGAGTTGTGAAATTGAGAAATGAGTAAATGAATGCTATTCTACTACCCTTTCTAACCCTGAATTGCCTGAGTCCATTTCCATATGGTCGACCATATCTTGCACCCTCAATTTCACAACTCTTTTATTATCATCTTCCCCCTTCATTCTAAATATTCAGATTATTTTGAGGGTTGTAGTAAAATAGAATAAATTGTAGAAAATCAAATAACCAATTAAGTCAACAATTACAAAACAAATCCAAAAATTCACAGTTGTTTAATAAATTATGTATCATATTCATAAAAATGCTGTGGTGAGGTCAATTTAGCTGTTTTGTGTGGAGATGATAATTTGACAGAAAAACATGTCATATAGTGTAGCTGAAATCTTAAACCTACAGAGCTTGCAAATACAACAAAAAGCTTAATTTTTAGACAACGTCAGGTCTATAAAGTGGTGTAGAAATTAGACTTCAAGAAGTTCACTGCCTTAGTGAAAATCATCTTCAAGATAAAACTGAAATTTGACAAACGAAGGCCCCGAGGGGCTCCTCAGGCAATTAAGGATTAAGTTGTCAGATTGACTATGTGACATTTTTGATATAATCTGCTTTGGGTGGTGCAGGCAAGCTGTCAAATGGTGGAAAGTAAAAGACATAGACTCGAATATGAATCGGAAACTAGGACTTTGTCCCCTAACGCCACAAGAGACAGCCTTAGTTTTGATGGGGCTGGGATATGAGAGGGACACTCAAGTGTACATAGCAGCTGGTGAAATTTACGGTGGTGATGAAAGGATGGCTCCCCTCCAAGCTGCATTTCCAAAAATGGTACATTGATCTTTACCTCATTTCTTAAGTAATGACTTCTGTTTTTCTGAACATTATCTTGCATGGAAGGACTAACTACGTGGAATTCAAGTTGAAACTTGTACTTGTACACTGATATGTGCAAGTAGGTTGCCCCACACTAATATATTGACATTACACACTATTTTGAAAATTTACTACCATGGTAAAGAACAAGGTAATTAATTTATTCATCATAATTGTTATACAAATGATTAAACGAAGTTATCAGTTTTGACCCCAGGTAATTTGCATGGGTAAAGAGACAACCTATTAAGGCAACCTAATTGCACATTTCATTGTAGTTTTTTGAAATATCAAGGTCTTTGGATGTAATTTTCGGTGTTTTTCTCTCCAAGTTTAACAGTTGTAGAAGCTTGTTAAACTTTTCTATGTTAATAACGTGTAGTTGTTACATGCACTTGACAAAGCAACAAATGTGTCAGAAGACTCTGTTATGACATACTCAACCTCAACAAGAGCTATTCATCATTGATCACTATTTGATATGACACGATGATACCTGCACCAAGTATCTACATATATATATATATATACAAACTCTTGGAATTTTCTGGAAGTATTTTGAAATCTATATAAATTAAAATTTTAATGCATTTTGAAGAAACTTATTCATGGAAAGAATCAGACAAGAATTGTATATCAAATATGGAAGCCTTTGTCTGCAAGGAAAATAGCCTTGAGCCTTTCAGGGTTCAGTGGATCTCTTTTTTATGAAGAGTAAGCCGCAGAAACGATTCCTGTGAGGTGGACAGACAACTTTATGCAAAATATGGAGGAAGACAACGTCATAAATCTGGTTAATTTTTTTTTTGTATATGATACATTTGTTTGTGCCTTGAGATGCAAAATTTTAAGTGAGTAAAGGGTGGGCACCAATGGAGCAGGTGCGTAAGGAAAAGTTGCTTTCAAAGGCAGAGCTAAGCCCCTTCCAAAATCGGTCATCACAAATGGCGGCCTTAGACTACTTGGTCTCAATAGCAAGTGATGTATTTATTCCCACCTACTATGGGAACATGGCAAAAGTAGTGGAAGGTCATCGCAGGTATTGGTATCATTCTTGTTATGTTCATTGCGAATATTTCCTTGGTGAAAGTGTTAACTCCTGAATGCCTTGGTCTAAGTTCCAAGTAGCAAAAAGATGTATTACAAAAGAGTAATTTGAGGCCTTATTTGAAGTTGACGTACAAAAGAAAGGTTCAAGAGTCAATTGTAGATTACACCCATATGCTTGAAATGAAATCTTTGATCTCCACCGGATCACTTTAGAAGCATTGTCCTACAGAAATCAAATCAATTCCAAGATAATAAGAATCACTTGATCTTTGATATGATTGGCTACAAATCTGAGTTCTATAACTTGTTGGGAAAGCTAACCTTGCTACCTTCCTCAAATAGGAAATTTTATAAGAATGGAAAAAGTAGGGTCCAATCACTTCAAAGATCCATTAAAAAGAGTTGTTAATAGATCAGTTTGTTCAAGACAGTGTAGAACTTTACTAGTTTCAAGTGAAAAAAAAGAAACGTAAACAAAGAGTTATTTAGCAGAGAATTATGTGTTTAAAAAGCACTTGCAAGCACTTGTAGGCTTCTTAGGCATTGGGGGGTTAACTTGGGATAGCAGAAGATGTTGAAGGATGCTGTTAACATAAATCTCTTGTTTGTGTCCAGATTTATGGGTTATAAAAAGACGATATTGTTGAATCGGAAGGCGATTGTAGTACACTTGGACGAGTTCAAGAACCACACAATTGACATGGACGAGTTTTCAGTTGCAATTAGGCAAGCACATGAGGGCCGAACAGGCACCCCATTTAAACGGCGTGTCATCCCAGGCTTCCCGAAAGAGGAAGACTACTTCTATGCAAACCCAGAAGAGTGTCTTTGCACTACTGACTCATCATCTCGAAGCCGATTGCCTTACCACCAGCCTCGAAGACTCTCAAGACTCTCCTAACACCCGCCACTATTTTACTTGTCAAGAGCCATAGGTAATCTTCAAAGGGAATTCTTTTTTCCTACCGTTAATGAGATTTATTATTTATTGATTGCACCCAAGCAGGCCCAAATTGGTCTGCCAGCAGGTGTTATTGTGTGTAGGTTTTTTGGTAGTCTTCACTACCTGTAATCCTGTAAGGTAAGGTAGCATGGTCATCCCGTATATTAATACGCATGTGTTCAATTGTCGTGGCCACTCGACTCTAAGTCTACTAAATAGGGTGAGAGCTTGAGAAGTCTTTTTGATCAACAATGGTCAACTTCTGATGCTTCCATGTACTTTGACACTCTCATGAAGTCTGCTAGTTCAATCAAATGGTTGATACGAATGTGTTTTTATTACTATTTACATATTGTTTGTCCAGGTGAAATGATCATTTTTGTTCCACAGCTATTATCTGTCCTATTTTTCAGGTTTCTAAGATGTCTCTTAATTTAACTGTCCAAAACAACAAAAATTGGTTGACAGATGTTAAAGGGAACTTTTGTACAACATTTGTTTTGTTAACACATGATTAGTACAGGATGGTTAGCAAATCCAAATTGAGTTTATTTTCTTCAAAAATGCTCTGATAATTTTTGGAGCTCACATGAATATCTTATTCATTATTGAAGGGAGAATTTCATTTTTTCCTAAATAATCAAATAGCCCCTCTCCCCTCCCCAATTAGGCTGACTACCAAACCTAGAAATGCTAAAACATTTGAGCGTCTACTCCAATCTATTTTACACATTTATTCCTTTAAAAAAAATTTAAGTTTAAAATTTAAAATCAAATTTTAATGTTTGTTTTAAGATCCACACTCAATCATATACCACTCAAATATACGTGTTCATGTAAGATAAGTAACCAAATTAGGCATGATTATCTTGTGTAGGACAACCTTCATCGTACCCTCCAAAGGTTAGCCCTATCCTTCATGTAAGCAACTCCCAATTTGTCTATGGTGATGTGGGAGCAATGGTTTTATTTTATTTTATTTTATTTATTTATTATTAAAATCAACAATTAGATAATTAGTGAATGGGGAGGGGGAGCAATGAAGACGAGGGAATCTCGCCAAATCAAGAGATATGCACCCCTCTAAATCGCCTCCACATCAACCAACAAGAGTTGTGTATCACCAACCCTAGCAATTGGACAGGTGAATGGAGGGCCAAATGGCAGCCATTGGGCTATTCGAGTCTCCAAAATGCGATAAGGGGGGGGGGTGTCCCACTCATATAGCCTTCTCATCAAATCATTTGAGCAACCTCCCTTGTCTTTGTGCTCCCCATTGTCAATTTGAGCTCTTCAATACTCCTGCCAGTCGTCATTTTCGTCCAACTACTAGCTTTTGTTGTTACTATAGTGTTGTCGTTTGTTAGAGTTGGATTTCAACTTATTAGAAGTTAGTTTTGATTTGGTGCTTGAGCTTGTACCATGCAAAATTTTCCCTTTGCTGTTACTTGGAGAATGTTGGTCATGGCAACATCTTGGTTGCTTATTTTGAAGTTCTTGGATGTAGGTTTTATGATATGTGGGCAAAAGATCTCTCAATTGATTTTGAGACCTCTATACATGGTTGATTATTTGTTCCTCCAAGCCTTCTCCCCCTTTTCCGATTCTCTTCTCAATGGATCTGCAATGGAGGTAGCAACTGTAGCAATTATGTCAAATGTTTTATGTTAGCAATTGTATCAATGTTGGCAACAATGGTGTTGCAACTACCACCTAATTCCGATTCAAACTCTACTTCACTGTATTGTTTTTTGTTTTTTTGGGGGTCAAGTGGGATGGGCTTCGAGGGTGGTTTGTCTCCCAATGTGGGTGAGTTTTCCAAGATGGGTGGCATGGGTTTAGGGGGAGGGTGGGAAGGGGAAGAGGAAGGGGGTCCCTAGCTAAGGGGTCTACGTGAAAGCTCCAGTCTTGGGAAATGTTGCACTTGGATTTGCAGAGGCACCAATAGATTTGGCTGAGATTGTAGAAACTGCAAAGGAGGTTAGGAAGCAGAGAAAGACGTATGATGATAACATAGGCTTCCAAGATATCTGGGCATGTAGGTTCCCTTCTGCATATAGTGTGTAGGGGGCCAATTATTGCATATGTCCAGTTAAATGCAAAGCAAGCACATATGTAAAGGGAAGGGATCACTTAGTTCGCGCAAAATCAGACACTTTGTGGAAGCATCAAGGTTGAAAAACAACCCTCTGACCTGGGCATGGTGTTCATGTGGGTGAGTTCTACATGGATTACAATAGCAAACACTACAAATGCGAAAGAATGAGGTTGTTATTCCAACCATAAGTATCTTAGATCAGGTTATGAAATAAGCTTGTGGATATAGGAAAAGAAATGGGTTCAATTTGCTATTTGTTAGACATCTCACAAGAAAGGGGACACGTTACACACTATGAATCCAAACAACATTTGATCACCTTCCTAGAATTGAAAAATAACCCTAGGAAACATTGGTCGGCCTCTAGCGCTTGGGTTATGGCTGAGGCCATGGATTGTGTAATCATGAAGAACACCATATTTGTTGTTTCTAAGGCTAGGGTTATGAGTATTTCTTGTGACGAGGTGAGATCTATTGATAACTAGTCTTGGGCGACAGTCCATGCCTATGTGGTTGTGGATTGGATGAGGCTACCACTCTACAAATCCTACAACATGTGGTAAATGGTGTTGGTGCAAACACTTAACCATAGTGTTGACCCTTGCTGCATGTGAGTATGGGGGAATGATTGCAAAATCTTTGGTATCATGGCTCATTACTTTTGGAGCAGATGGTGCTTCAGCATTTCAAGGGCATAGGATTAGAGTGATTGTTTAGCTTGTTGAGAAGCATGCCCCTTTCATGCTTAAGGTGGATTGCTTCACACATCGCACAAATTGGGTGGCACAAACTTTTTTTGAGTTTCCTCTCATTCCTAAACTAAAAGATTTGCTTCGGTCTTTTTATTCCTTTCTAAGTGGCTTTCCCACCCGGGGAAGTCACTGTCGAAAATTTAGATAACTATGAGAGAACAAATATAGGGTGACATTTATTCATGGTTGATAAAAATTATATATTTTTTTGATATACCATAGCCTTGAAGAAATGTGAGGTAGCACATTATATATAATATAGGGTCACTTGTAATACCCAAAATTATGTTTATAGCATTTCTAAAATAGCATTATAGTAATTCGTAGGGAATTTTTATTATTTTTAGGTTGAGTTTAGGGTAAGAAAAATTTAAGAACTAGATGAAAAATGATCACAAATCCATCTACAAAATGGATGAACTTGTTGGAGGAGGGTTATTAAGTGCACTTTTGAGGAACATTTCATTGACGTTTGTATAATTCTCTGGTTGTTCCTCCCACGCAAGACAAGAATTTTATCATTGTGCATTGACCCCTACGCGTTTAAAGAGCTCCGTGGGGCCATATTTGGTAAATCTATGGTGGATTGATGGATTTGTTCTAGGCGAGAGGCTGTGGCATCTTTTGTGATGATCGTTTCTCAATTTTCACGTAGGACTCATAAGTAGGCTTTTCAAATTGTCTTCACACTTTGCATGATAACATGTGCAATGTTAGTGCAACTGTGTTAGTGAACACATTATGGACACTTTAGTGATGCTGGTTTGTTTTGGAATTTGTGGACTTCTTTCAATGTTTGGAGGAAACAATTAAGTACGCCATTATCAATGGGCTTAGACATGTAACCAATTATGTAAATAACATGCTTCTTGTATTCACAACTTAATTTTTGTTGCGTGATGAATTCCATTTCAATGCTATAGTACAATGCTATTGTCCACGAAGGAAAATTCAAATAAATATAAATAATGAAGGGTCTAAAATATTATGGAGATTTTAATTTATAATTACACATAGGGTGGTAAGAAATTGAAGAAAGTAGAATTATTAAAAAAATATAGGGTCCACTAAAATGCAGTAAATGAGCTACATAGCCCCCCAAAAAATATGTGTTGTACGCTCATGTGTCCCCAAAGAATACACTAAGTGACTTCCCCGAGCTTTCCCAAAGGTGCATTGGAGTATCAGTATCTTCCAACAGCCTTCAAAACAAATGAAAACAAGATTATGAGAAACATAAAGACTAGATGGATAAGCTTGTTGTCTCTGGCTAGGAGGACTCTTGATGAATACATGACCGTGGTCTCGATCACATCCATGAAGGCAACAACTAACTCAATCGCTTGCACTTTTCACAACTAGTTTGTAGATCTGCAAATCATGCTTGGTTTGGCTTGTGTCTTGCATGTTTTGAAGGCAATTAACATCCTAATTAAGTTTGCTCAGGCTCAACATTTCTTCGATTTTGATTTCAATTCATGACAGCAGTTAAGTTTACCAAGGCTAATTTGTACCAAATGTACTTGGACACACAATATGCATTTGGCACAGAGGAATTCCGAGCTCTTGCCGATAACATTTCAGGGCATATGGTTAGGGTGTAGCGGCTTGACATCAACATATCCACCATGTATTTGTCTTTCCACATAGGTGGGAAGAACCACATGGTCCACAACCTCAACAATTTGTCTGTCCAATACAAACCAACTACACATGAAGCTTGGGAGACAGTGGTGGCCTCTCTGAAGAGGTAATGCACCAACTGTGCAAAGAACTTGACAAAGGAACCTGAGAGGAGGTTCCCCTGCTAGGAAATCATGGTTGCTCTAGGAATTTGTTACACTCAATATTGGTTGTGAGACAATTGCGAGGAGAATACCATATCAAGCATCAAGGTAATCAAGGAACGGTATGGGAAAACTAAGAAGACGCCAATGGTACTTGGATCCAACCTCCTATAATGTGCAAAACATGGACTCTCAAACTTGTTTCTTGAAGGTCACCATGAGGAGCAATGCCAAGTAGGCTTCTAGATTGCCAATGATTGAGAATCTTTCCTCCACGTTGTGCCATGAATCAACTCCTAGCTCACCAATTGTTGGTGTACTTGAACTTGGTTGAACTTGCTATAGTTTAGTACCTAGGATATATTGAGGACAAGTACTATGAAATTCCTCAAGTCTAAACTTAGAAATCGTTTGACAACACATGTGGAGCTAGTGGTGGGCATGTTTGCATAGAAAACACTTCACATTGGAAAAATTACCATACATTGAGGCAATCGAGGATTGGAAGGGCTTGAAGGTTCGAAGAGGTGTGGACATGTGAGGGTGGAGACCAACAATGACCAACCGCAACAACCTTTTGTCTTTGAAATCCTATCTTAATTTTATAGGCTAAGGTGGACATTGTGTATGATATGTTGCATATTTTTCAATGGTTGGTGTTGGCTTAGTTGGAGGTAGTTCCTATGGTTCAAATTTCCACATCTCGTGTAGAATGTATGTGTATCAAGCTTCCAACATCCTTCATTCATGTGATTTTTCATTTATGTTCCTAGAACATGTGTTTGTGGACCCTATATCAAGTTTGGGGGGGGGGCATGATAGGTGGGGTCTTGGAATTTGGAGCTATAGCACATGGGATTGGATTGACAGAGTGCAACTAGAAGATGTATCTTGAAACTTGTAGCAGCTTGACAATGAGTGTTCCGTAAAATGGTTGTTTGTTCTATGCTAATTTTATACTAATGTTGGACCCACTTTGTTGTGCAAGTTCGTTGTGTGGTGCAATGGGCACAATCCTTTTGCGTTGGGGTTTGATTCCCCATACAACTAATTTGTGGTTGATTGCTTCAGTCACAACTACTAGTGTTTGTGAACATTGTACTACTTGCAACCATGAGTTTTTGTTTGAAGCCTTGCCATTTCATTTATGTGTTTTATTATTTCCCGCCATATTTGCAATATGCAATTTTCTAATTTTTTGTTTTTGTGTTTTTGCTATGTGTTTCATATATAATTCGCCTAAAAACAACTAGGGGTTTCTCTTATTATGACACTGTGCTAATATGCTAGGTCTACTTTTGCCTTACATAGCCGAAGCCATCACACATTTATTGCCACATGTATGCACTATTCTAAAATTTCAATTTGTTATATGGCCCAACGTCTTCCATGGAAGAGGCCATTGATTCCGACCCCTCAAGAGAACATATATCTAGTGTAGCTCCCACCATCCATAGCAAGTGGCCACTGGAGCAATAGAATATAAACCTCAAAATAATCGATGTGTGGGAGGGTGGGGTTGTGGGATTGCTTGGGTGGTGCAAGGAGCATTTGCGTAATGGAATTTGAGATTCGTGAGACTTGCAACAATAATGAGAGAGATGTCTCTACTTGAAGGGAAGATATGCCTTCATAAATTATATAGCACCACCCTCCAACTTGGTGTATATTGTGGCAATTTCTTTATACCGAAAATGTACTTACGAACATCTACTGAGTATGCAACATGTGCAAGTCTTTTTGTTGTTCAGATTTCAAAAAATTATTTGAAGACTAATCATGATGATAATAAGACTTTTCTTATTGGATATCTTTGATACTTACAAGAGTTGAAAATTTTCAAGTATTTGAATATGACTAGAATCTATGACCATTGTCACCATCTATGACAATTGTCATAGTCATATTATTATAAAACATTCTCTTACATAGAACCTCATAATTCCATAGAGTACCTGGGAAAAATCTTGTTGGAACACTCTTGCTAGAGAAACACTTTGCATTGTTATGAAATGCCAAAGGGTTATTGTGCATCCTCCCTTTGGAGGCCAACAACAAAAGATTTGGCCTAAGCTTTTTGAGGAACTTTAGACATATAACAACTGTGCATGTATGTTCGCAATTCACTTTGTATGCAACGCATGGAGGGTGGGGTTTATGATTCACATGAGTCGCTAGACAATTGTCATCTACTTTGAGAACACTGGCTGCTAAACTTTCATCGTCACCAAGATGTTATTTATTGGTAGAGGTATGCATTCACCACCCATTTTGTCAGGAGGAAGGTTGTAGATTATTTGACTATATTTTTTTTTGAAAAGGTGGGAGGTCTTGTACCTTCCAAGTTACCATTTTGCGTCCCCATCGCGTTACCTATTTTTGAGCTATTCTAGCAATATCTTAAGCATCATCTATGCATGGCTTCTTCTTCTTCTTCTTGTGTGTGTGTGTGTGTGTGTGTGTGTTTTCTTCTTCTTCTTTTAGAACCTTAGTCCAAGGTTCCAAGAACATAGTATGTGGTACAAGACTTTCTTGTACAATGAACTTTCTATTTTGGTATGGAGTCCATTATTATATTATGTACACTTTATGTGTGTCATGAAATTAATATCAACAACTCGGGGAGGGTCATTTCCCCTTATATTTTGTAACCACATGCGTTAACCATGTATTTGTTTGGGGGCTATTTACCTAGTAATTATGATTTTAAGAGACCCTTTTAGTAGAAAAAGGCTATTTGGTCTTAATTTCCAACACCCTATAGGTAATTCTAAGTCAAAATGTAGCCTAATTCTTGGCACGCTCTAGTACTTATAAAACTTAGGCATTTGCTAAGATGGACATTAAAGGTTTTAGGGTAAGTGTTTGGCGTGGACATATGCAATGTACATGAGCATATTTGAACCAAACTAGGAAGCAACATAAAACAAACGAGCAATAGCAATTGAGTAACCATTCAAATCACAAAAATAAAAAAATCATAGTAGAACAAAAAACTAGTGCCTCAAATGCATTACAACTATGGCGAATGTTCAAAAACACTAAACATTGATTACAAATGTGGTGAGTGTTCAAAAACACTAAAGATACTATCAGACGGTCATTGCCCACCCTTTGTTCACTTCTTTGTGCAGAAAAGAAAGCTCATCTGAAGTAACATGAGCAAAATATGGTTTGATTTGTGTTCAAAAGGAATTGTAGTAGGGAGCACCTGCACATATATCCAGGAACGTCAAATGAATCGGAATAAAAAATTGTGAATAAAATTATAGCAAACACATAACTACATACTGATTTGGAGTGTTGATTAGTCGTCAGCCATCGCCATGAGTGAAATCTTCGATGGTTATGAGCGGTAGTCTTGTGAGCTTTCAACTAATCTTTTGCGCAAGTGCACCTCTATTCCTGGCCTCCATGGCAATAAGAAACTGCTCAACCAGGGTTGAATTGAAGGTGAACTCTTCTTACGTTTGGTATGCTTGCTAGAAGATGAGTAGACGTTTCTGACAATGGGCTCCTGTTTTGGTTGCAAAGGAAAAGAAGCACAAGTTTACAGAGCTCAAGACCGACCTCTATGATGTAGATTCTCTGATATTCCTCTGCTCTGTCTGATGAAGGCCAAAAGGTGCAAGATGAAGATGCACACAATTGATCTCAACTCCGCATCACCAAGCAAATCCTTACGAAAAGGGCACACCCTAAACACAAGTGTGAGCAACAAGCGTAGACACAAACCTTGTAGCGTACTCTGAAACTTGCATAGCGAGAAAGTGAAAAATGGGAGCAAGTAGCACCACCACTCCTAGGCTCGAAATTGAAATCCTAAACCGATTTGGACCAATAATTCCAGCCCACGGGCAAAATTTTCCCTCATGTGCCCGTGATATGCTTTTAGTGATAATTTCATCACTATATTGTACTAAAAATGTATTATTTTCATCTGTCTATTAGAAGGACTAGGGATTATACTCATCCTAGTATTAAAAAAAATTCTCCCATGATTTTATTCATACTAATTTATATCTACCACTGAAAAAAATGAGGGTTTTTCCAATACCCTATTTTACATATAATGATGTTTCAAGCATTAATTGAAGACTATGGTAGATCCAAGTCTTATATAAAATATTCCTCCAATGAATAAAATGAACCCTATAGTTTAACTCACGTAGTTTTCTACTTTTCACAGGGTGACCTCCCCGAGATCAAAAGTGGTTCATATATATTTTGGGTACAATTGTGTATTTGTTTAAGGGTAGGGGGTTATCCAACACATGGGTTAAAGTTGGTTTGAGCTTTGCATCCATTGTTTTAAATATTATTGGTTGAATTGGAATTTGATATGAATTGAATTGATGTTGTGAAATAGTTACATAATAGGCCTTGTTGGCTACTCAAAACTCTAGAATAAATGGGCACTCTCAAACTTGCATCAAGAAATTTGTCCAAAGTAGTCCAAAATATATGTAGACCCCAATTCTTGAATACTCCTAAAGACATGGTTCTAGGGGGCTAAAGATACTCTTAAACACATGGTTGTAGGGGCATGCACATGCTCATGAACTTTCATAAATAGCAAAAAATACATCTCATGAACATATTGGAGCACTTGCTCAAAATTTGTTAACTATTTTAGGCTCAAGAGTGGACACACTTCAAAGGACCTATATGATCATTCAAGAAGATAAATAATCTTCACCTTAATTTTGAAGCATTTGTATGAATTGTAAATTTTGAAAGTTAATCATTGAGAGATTCATTTTACCCTAGAGAAAAAAGAAAACACATCAAATCCAAATTAATTAAGGATGAAATTTTTTAATTTTTGAAATAAATAATGCACCAGAGAACCAAAGAAAAACCTTATAAATTTTAAAATAAAACTCCCCTACCCTCTACCCTCTACCCCCTCCACCCTACCATCATACCCCTACTTTTTATTACTATTATGTATGTATTGTCCCCATACCGCATTTACCTTGCGCCCCCATCCCCTTGCTATGGTCCCATGTGCCTACCCATGAGGCGTTATGGGTCATGGATCAACCGCCCTTCAAGATATTTTGTATACTAGATGAGGGTGAATACCCTATCCTTTTATCCATGTAACAAACTATTCTATGTTTCCTTTTGATCTGAGTCTCTCTAGAAAGTATGATTTATTATATTGTAATAAGAGGGGAGAGAGTTCCCTTGGTGTAAGTATGAAACACTTGACAATGAGTAGTCAACAAGGGAAGCTAAGATATGAGCAATAAGTGATGAGTAGTAACATGTGAATGATAAGGTTCACATGATGTAATGGACATGATTATAGGTCACATTATTAAGACAATATTTTAGCATTCGGCTCACATTTGTTTCTTCAACATTGTGCAATTGCAAGGGAGCACAAAGTTCCTCCAATCTCCTGGGCACTATGATATTTTAAGCAAGATGATCTCCATGCAAGGTAGATATTTGAGATGAAAAAAGTTTCTCAAAATAGACATCTCAAATTGATTGTGAAGCTTATTAGAGGATAGATTCTTGTGATCGAGTGCTGCAATCTTGGAATAAGCGCCACAATGTTACAACCAGATAGTTCAGATTGTCACCTTGACACCTAGTATACATTGGGCCTCTAGAAATTGACCATTCAACCTCCTCATTTGCAGTGGTTCTCCTATGCAAGAGTCGCCCTTTCCTGTTGTGGTAATTTAGAGAGCATTGAGCTCACCCAAGCTTGCACAAAAAATAAAATAAAATTTGAGGAACAACTTGTCACCTTGGCAGTGGGATGAAGTCCATGAATGTGGTAGATGTTGTGTGTGGAATGATTTGTTGTAATTGGGTATTCATTGGCTTTTGGAGATTTATATTATTTATGAGGATACTAAAGGTGGTAAAGGAAGTGCTTTCCTAAAAACTTTGGAGAAGGTCGATCATAGTGTCGCGCACATGCACGTCCTCAAAATATTAATTTCAATGCATTGATCAATGGCTTAAGAATAAATCACTATTTAAATCTCATCTTTCTATCCCTTAGTGTTGCATTCTCCTTTTTACCTTTGGTGAAGCCCATATTAGAGGTTCATGTTGTCAAGTTAAAAATGAGTTTGTTATTGGATATCATGGGGTGATCGCATCTGTATATTTTGGTGTTTGATGGAGATGGTAAAATGAAGGATATTACCTAGGTATTGACTCAAAAATTTGGGTTGTTCTTGGCGTTCTTCCATAAAGACATTTGAGTTGACATTTTCCAAGGATGGAGATTTGTCAAAGTATTGTGGAACGTTTTTCTTTTGCATGGGAGAAGAGTCACAAGGTGATGGCTTGGCAGTGGCACATAAATTGTCTTCATTGTGATGAAATAAAATGGCACTACTCTATTGACTACAATTTTCTTGATCCCATTGGCATGTTGTTGCACTCCTTGATGGCATGAACAATATGAACATGTATATATTCTTTCACTATGTCTTTTTCCCAACTCTGTTTAATCTTCAATTTCTTCAATGTCATAAGTTTAACTTCAAAGGTGTTGGAAATATAAGTCTACCAAGAATGACCATGTCAAAGCATATTTAATTCACAAGCTTCGTCGCGTGAGGCATTTTGGTCTTCGCACTCTAAGTGATGTCAAAGGCCTCATTACAAATGCCAATTATGAATAATGCAAGAATCACTAAACAAAAACTGGGTATCCTTTCACGATCAAGGTGTTTGTGCAATTCTTGTACAAAGTTTGTTGTTCATTTTTTTTATCCTTCCTATATTTTCCGTCCAAAATTATGCTCCTTGTTGTGAATAACATGCTGAAGGAGTTTTTTTCAATCTCTTAGCACAAAATTGTATAAGCCATTGAGGAGATTGCTCATAAATGCAATAAGAAGAACCCCATTGAAGCAAGGGTTGTTAGAGGTATGTGTGAAGTCATGCAACTAGCAACTAAAAAAATAACCAATACCACCATAGGCAAGGAACTTGAGAAATTGTTAGCCGTTGTCAACCCCACCAATGGCATTGATTTATTTGCAAATATGGACCATAAGATTGCAAGAGCCAAATGATCCACATGCATGTGAGTCCCCAAGGTTTAGTACATATGCCACAAAAACTCCCATCCGTGATCCACACGGGGACGCATGGCCACAATAAGTCCCGTGTGGCTAGATGCATCACAATGCGAGATGATATTGTGGTCGCCCATTGGAATTCATCTTTGGGTCTCACATTTCAATCAATGCTAGGTTTTTGTTGCTCATCGACTAGAAGCCCATCGAGGTACATGAAGTCCACATGCAACAATGAGGTGAATGAAAGTCAACAATCAAGCCATTGTTCACAGGGACTCCTAAGTTTCTCAAGCTCGCCCATCAATGGCCTCTTGTGTATTGTGTACATGATGGTGGATGTCACCATGCTCATGTAGTCATCCTCTGACATCCGGTTCCTCCTAGTCACCCTGGTGTAATCAACTCTAATTGCCTCCATATTTGTTGATGACGTTTGTCCCTGGCCACATGAGTTTCCACCTGCGGCCTCAATCACATTCTCGGTTGGTAAGCCTTGTTTTTCACTTTCGACCCTCACCATAATGGTCAACTCCTCAATGCGCAAACGGCTAAGGAGGTAGAAGCTGCAGAGTTGTGGGCCCTCAACAAAAGCAAGTGCGATGCAAGACGTCAAACCCTTTGAGTACGGAATCTAAACAATGCGAGCTCGAGTTGTGGCCCATCCATACTATTGGGTACATGTCTAGATCTTATTAGCTTTTTGGACACATAGTACCCAAATAGGCCTAGGACTATGGTGCACTATCTTTAATTTGATTATACATAATGTGTAAATAACACTTTTGCTTGATTTATAAGCGATTTTGCTCACTATCATTTTTGACATTAATGTCACTCTAGTGCAACTCATTGTGATTTGCTCTAGAGTTGGGTCTCGCAAACATGTAATGAATTCATGAACTTCAACTTCAAGTGCACGGGAGTCCGCATTTGGATCAAATTGGCATTAAAATAAGGTGGATGTCACAAGTTTGTATGGGGATCTTTGATAGCAATTGCCATACTTGTACAAGCTAAAAATTTATTTTTAAAAAATTAAATTTTTAAAAAATAGAAAACATGATGAAATTGTCATACATGCATCCATTGTATATTTGTAGTCATATATTGTATATTACCTACATACCAATGTAGGTAAGTAAATGTCCAAGTATGATCTACATACTAAAACTCTCGCCATATTGGTAGGGCTAGGCTTGTATTATATGTAAATACAACATTCCTTGTGGTGCACAATGCATTGGTTGTACCTTGGTGGATGGGAAGAAGCATGGAATTTTTTATGCTTTGGTAGAACCACCACAAGGTCACATAGTTTTTTGAAAACTATGATCAATTTTTTCCTTTCCTGAGAACATCTCAAAGGTTATGGAACAAATGCCATGGGAAAAGTTTCTCCTTATCACTAATGCGGCATGGTAGTCTCTCTTGAGGCTCCAAATAACAACACTGGAGATAATCAACCTTTCTCCTTGGTAGTCAGACTCAATAGAATTCACTGCATGCTTGAATTGGTTGTAATACGTTGCGCAAATCGTCCCTATTTTGAATGTTCTCCGCAACCTCTTTGGGTATAAACTCATATGCTTCATCCAATAAGCCCCACGCGCATCAGGGATTGTGTTACATACTTTTGAACAAACTACATGTGGCCCTCATCACTCCACTCCCAACCATAGCAAATCTATGAACTAACCAAATCACAAATGATTTTGGGCAATGTATGCGAAGCATACAAGGTCTTCAAAATAACTTGGAGGCGTGGAAAACTTCTTGTGGATATGACACGTGATTTTACATGGCGTTGCATCTGTGAGCGCTAGGAGTTAGGATTTAGTAGTTGACTGAATGGTCGACTACTCGGAAGCAATTGACTTGCATGGACAATTGCTTTGGAGCAGTTGTATGGCATGGATGATTGTTGGACAGGAGTCGACTGGCTTGGACGTCTCTTTTGGAGTTGTCAACGGCCTTGGTCGACTACTGCCCAACAACCGATATGGAAAGTCGTCTATTGCCTAATAGTCAACTAGATCTTGAGATCAATTGGATTATTAGCCTAGTCACATCACACATTGGTTTCCCATAATCATTACAATTGAGGCATATATATGTAGTAAGGTCCACCTCACTTTCGCCTTATTCCCAAGCTCTCCATTGGCTTAATTGTTTTAGCAAGCTTTGCATATGGAGAACAAATGGGGAAAGTTGGTTCGTAATTTTGGTTTATATTAGGCCATGCTATTTTCAAGAAGATGGTAGAGTCTGCACTTATCCCCGGCCTTTCCAAGGACATAGTGGCTAAACATATTGTGCCCAAGGTGATGGAGCCCATAATGGTTGTCATGCCAAATTCTTCCCAATACATTGACTACAATGTCTCTTTGAGGGGTTTTAGGGTTCTCTTATGTATTCATAAATGCATGGGAGTTAACAAGGCTTAGCACCTTCATTTTGGCACCAAAAAAATGCACAACGCACTCTGATTGGTTTTTTTAATTGGTCATTAATAGTAACCAAAGACTCCATGGAGTGAGAGAAATAATATTTTTTGACAAAGCAATTCACACATATTTCCACAACTAGTTTATTTTCAACGTCCCGTAGCTGATAATCATGCCTTTGAGTGGTGGGTTCAACATGCTCGATCAAACGATCTAGGGATCATGCAACTTTAATATCTTTGAGACATGTTTGTGGGAAATAGAGATTATCACAATTGGCATCATGTCGAACTATGGAGATGCATCAACTATTAAATTTGTCATTCACAATGATTTATGTTGTGAACATATAGTGGCAGATCAATATTACTTTTAGTTTGCCATTTTAATCCGAGCTAAGACATTGTAGTGGTATTACATAGCTCGTGGATAGAATAACACTACTTGCAATATATATTCCCCCATGTGACACCAATTTCCATTGCCATATCATTAAATGGTTGTGGCATTATAATGTTCAATGCACTACTTTTTGTATTGGCAATACACATTGTATTTATGTAGTTCCAAATTTATAGGTTGCTAGTAGGTTGGGTGTAAAATGCCCAATTATTAGCTAATTTCTCAAACAAAAAGGCTTTGGAAGTTTGTAAAAACATGTATGAAAAAGTAAGCAATTATGCATACATAATTGCATTATGTAGGCACATAACATATTCTACACAAGTCATTAGTTGACAGCCTGGAACAACTCCCATATAAGCAGTTGACTAGGCATGTCGATTGTTGGATAGTAGTCTACTACCTTGGTAAACTCTTGGGCAAAAATCGATGTCATGGGTAATTGCTGGGCAACAATTGACCTCCATGGCCAACTGTTGGGCATCAATCAACTATTTGGGTTCAATGGGAATTCAATGGTTGTCCAAAGAGCTCAAGGGGTGCAAGAAATGACCGTTAGCTTAGTTGCATCATATGAATAGCCCATAATCATTACAATGGGGGCTTATATTAGTGAGCGCCACCTCACATTGGCCTCATTCCCAAGTCCTCGATTGGCCTAGCTTGTCATAGCAAGTTTTGCATATGAAGAACAGATGGGAAGCAAGGTTAGTGATTTGTTTATATATTAGCCAAGTATATATTTTTACAAGATGATGGAGCATATGTTTATCCCTGACCTTTCCAACAACATAGTGCAAAGATCATATCATGCCAAAGTTGATGCAACCCATATTGGTGGTCGGGCCACGTGCCATCAACATAATTGAGAGGGATGAAGTGATTTTTGATTATATAGTTCTTCTAATTATTTATAAATACATGAAAGTTGTCAAGGCTTGGGACTTTCATTTTGGCATGGGAGATGTACACGATGCATTTTAATTGGCTCTTTATGAATTTGACACTTATAATGACCAAAGATTCTATGGAGGGAGAGGAACATTGTGAGCCCAAAAGGGTGCCCACATTTAGTCTTAGACCCTTGAAACGTTAGTTGATGCACTTTGAAGTAGCATGTTACTTCACAAAAATATAAAAAGAGTGAAATGTTAGTCTTAGAAGTACCATGTTGTAAGAGGCTAGGATGTGAGTTGTTATTGTGTTTTTACCTTCGGAAGGATTTGAGTGAATGAGGATAGGTAAGGAGAACTTGGATTGAGTAGTTAGTGAGTAGGCTAGTACAAATGGATGGAGACAACCAAAGTGACTCAAGAGGCAAGTGCATTCGAATTGGGATGAATGGAGGATCACATGGAGCGCACAAGTGGACCACCTCATCATGGCCACTTAATGGGGAAGGTCCAAGGAAGAATGCAAGGTGGAGGATAAGCAAATTCTCAAAGCACCAATCAAATCACGAGTTAAGCATCGTGGTTTGAATTAAGTGGTGAGCAACGATTTGGGAAAGTAAGGGGAGAAAGTTATGGCGGCGGAAAGCGAAGGAGGCTAAGTTTGGGTTGAAGCATCCCAAGTTTGGTAAAGTGTGGTAGGTAGAAAGCCAAGGCTAGTTAAATGTTCGAATTAGGATCCTTGTTGATCATTTGAGGGAGGAAGGCTTAGAAGATAGGATTGGCGCCTACTAAGTAGGAGGAAATCTCAAGGGCTTATCGTGAGCCTTGAGGGTGCTCACCCCCTCAAGCTTACTATATAATCCCTCATTCTTCCCTCACTCATCCTCTCTTTCTTTTGTGCTCCAAGGCACCCCACGAGTTATAAGTGTGGGTGTGGGAAGCCATATTGGAGCACATGTGTGTGCTTAGTTTTTAGTTTGAGAGCCAAGGCTTGTTAGCCTTGAAGAGGGCTTGACCTCTTGGTAGAATTAGTGTTGACGTGAAGGATTTTAAAGTTAATTCATGATTCCAATTTGTGGTACTTAAAGTTCATGTTTTGAATACACGTGGTTGCAAGTTCCATGTTTAAGAGTTGAGCACTTGAGGTTGTGATGAGTGCAAAAATATACTTGTGTGGATTAGTTAGTCTTAGTGAAGTTAGGAAATTCTCTCTCCCCCTCTCCTCTCTAGGATTTTAGGATTTTAGGATTAGAGAAGAATTGTGTGATTAGAAAGGGGTTGTTAGTAGAATTAGGAAAATTAGGTAGGAAGATTAGTTAAGGGCTTGAATAATTAGTGAGGTAGTTGGGGATTACAACTACAAAGTTGTGGGTTCATGAAGGAGCTGGGTTTATGAAGGAGCTGGGTTTGTTTAGTTAGAAAGTAAAGAGCTGGGTTCATGAAGGAGCTGGGTTTATGAAGGAGCTGGGTTTGTTTAGTTAGAAGCTAAGAAGCTGGGTTTACGAAGGAGCTGGGTTTATTTAGTTAGAAGCTAAGGAGTTGGGTTCATGAAGGAGTTGGGTTTATGAAGGAGCTAGGTTTATGTAATTAGAAAGTAAAGAGATGGGTTCATGAAGGAGCTTAGTAGATAGCCTACTTAATTAGCTCATAGACAAGTAGTTAGTTACATTATGCTAGTTAGTGTTATGTGTGGCTTTCACAAGTAAATGTATTTGAGATTGACTATAGAGAATAGTGTTTTTTAACACTTGCATCCTCTCTTTAAAAATAAACCACGTGCACAAATTAATGGAGAATGTGGAGCACTCTCGCGATGGCAAGACAAAGGAAGCAAAGACCAAAGTTAAATCCAAGACCACTTGAAGGGTGAACCTTGCACTATGGACTCATCCAAGTCCAAATCCAATACCGCGGAGGAATGTGAGCCCAAACCCACTACTCGGACTACGGACGCTTAAGGGTGGGGGGTTTGGCCTCACATAATTGGTGCGTCCGCCGGGAGCGAAGCGGAAGGTAGTTACAAGACTTGGAGGCGACTAGGAGACTTGGAGGCAACTAGGAAAAATTGGAGACACAAACTTGAGAGAAGGGAAGGAGCACCCGAAACTCGGTAAGTATTCTCTCTTTGGGTTATATTTGAATTCATTGTATTTCAACTATTCCTTGGAATGAATTGCATTGTCAATTACGCAAATTCATTTTTGAGGAAGGAGCGCGGCGAAGGTACGTTCTCAACCTTTTTGGGGATTTGCTAAGAACTTAAAAGGAACCTATAACCGAGTAGCTCATTAAAACATTAGAGGGTAAATTCACCTTAGGACATTGAACTTTGACACTCACCTCGGGGTGAGTTTCAAAGTTTTGGGAGTTGTCATTTCATGCTCTAGATTAAATTAATATTTCACAAAGTTTATGGTGTTGTTACATTGAGTCACGATTGAGGGGAGTGCTAACTCACAGGGGGATGCGATTGCTCAAGGTATGTTTATTTCTTCAAAGTGAACTCATTAACTAATTAAGGAATGCCTTTTGTACTCGTGATTGTTGTTATCCGTTGTAGAGGGTAATTCCCGAATTGTGGATGGTGTGAGAAGTTGAAGGGTGAAGCCTCGACTTTTAACATAATCTACTCGGAAGGTCACCCCCTCACAATCGGTATTGTGGTGAGTGTTAATTTGCGGGAAGGTGCGGAGGTGATGCTCCGACTTAACCAAAAAATTAACATGAACATGCCTATCCCCTATTGGGATTCTTTCACCTAAGTGGGCTTGCAGGTTCTTTTCCTCACCTCCTAAAAAAATTATAACCACACCAAGACAAGTGAAAATATTAAGAGGGGAATTGCTAGGATTATGTGTGGTCAAGTGAGGGTCGATCGATTCTTATGGAATGCAAGGTAGGACTCGCTCACAAAAACCAAGTTTGATAGTAGGACTAGAGAAATCTACTCGAAAGAGGCGGTCCTCTAAAATCAGTGATAGATTAGAACAAGATAATGTTAGAATAGAGAGTTGTTTGAACGTCGAACCTAGGACTAGGTCAATTCTAGACACC
Organism: Polytrichum formosum; assembly: GCA_964035585.1. Taxonomy (NCBI): domain Eukaryota; kingdom Viridiplantae; phylum Streptophyta; class Polytrichopsida; order Polytrichales; family Polytrichaceae; genus Polytrichum; species Polytrichum formosum. The sequence continues at coordinate 21,258,105 of OZ037935.1, read as the reverse complement.
TTAGAACTTGGAGCTCAACTTGAAGAGGAGATCACTCCCTCCAAATTGAGTGGTGAAACTTCTTCGGAAAATTACACACTTAGAGAAGAATTCCCGGTAGAAGTTGATAGGGGATTGTTGAATAGTTCACCGGTCACCATGGCCGAGGAACGGGGGATGGATCCACCACCCATACCCCCAATTCCGCCCATACCTCCTATACCTCCAATAGACCCATTGGTTAGGCCAAGAGGCCTACCAATTGTGGTTCCACAAAATTTAGCGGCGATGGATATGCCATCTCATCTCCCTAAATTTTATGGGACCAAGGATGAGGACCCCTCTCGGCACATGGAACGGTATATCGAACGGTTGGCTAGCTTCCTCATAACCGACCCGGGTTATTGGTTAGTGTGGTTTCCTACCACTCTAGAGGGGGAAGCCTATGAATGGTATCGGGATCATGCCGAGGGACATTTTAGGGGATGGGAACAATTACAAAGGGAGTTTCTTAACGAATTTAGGCCGGAAGTGGGTCAAAGTACCGCATTAAGGGCATTGTCGTCATTGAAGCAAGGAAGGGAGGAAGAAATTTCGGCTTACATTAGGAGGTTTGATTTAGTGTGCACTAGATTTGTGGGTACCATGCTCAACGACGACACGCTAAAGCAATTTTTCATTCAAGGGTTTTTTAAGTCCGGAACTATTAGGGGTGTTCTAGAAAGGAATCCCTTGACCTTGGCGGATGCCAAGCGTGCGGCTAGAGATATTGAAAACTTGGATAAAGATCACGAAAGGCTATGGAGAAGGGAGGATGAATTGATCCCACAATTCATCCCCATACGCCCTAGGGTGGTAGCGGTAGAACCCGCTAAGTATGAGAACCAAATTCCATATGCCATTGTGGACACCGGCCCCCGACCTTTAGCGGTTAGGGAACCGGCACCTCTTTTGGCACTACCGGCCCCTAGAACGGATCCACACTTGGAGGAGGTTGAGAGAAGACTAGGTGCTAGCCAACTAGGATTCCAAGAGGCTATGATAAAACAAATGCAAAGCCTCACGGATCAAATGTCATTAATGATCCGGAGTCAACAACCGGGGCCTCCACCCCCGGTTGAGTCGGGTAGGCATTCTTCCGGATTATGGTGTGTCCAATGTGGCCAACCGGGCCACACGCGTCAATTTTGTAGAAGTGGACAAAACCGTGACCAAAGAGGAAACGGTAACCCACCTCAACAAAATCAACGAGGTCAAGCGCCACCTCACTATGGAAATGGAAGCAATAGAGGACCACAACCTAGAGGGCAAGGTGGCCAAAATTTAGAGAAGAAGGAATTTCATCCCTTTTGTGGAAGGTGGCACGCTCAAGGACAATGTTGGTCCGAAGGTCAAGAGTTTAATTGTAGCAATTGTGGAGGAAGTCATCCCTCGGATACGTGTCGCCAACCGGACAAAATAATTAATGTCCCTTACCCGGTGGCTAATCCACAACAACAAGCAAGGGATAATATGCGAGGTGCTAGGCCACAAGGAGTACCGGCCAATGAACTTAGGCCACCTAACTTATACTATGACCATAGTAATGCTAGGCAAACTTTTCATCCACCGGCGGGCTTGCAAACTACAACCGGTTACATTCCAATACAAAATAGACAAGGAGTTCCACCTAATGGTAGTAACGGGAGACAAGCGCCTCCAACGGATCCGGGACCATCTAACTCCCAAGATATTAGGTTCATGGATGGAGTGTTGGAGGCCACATGTGATGACATGCTTCCTCTCCCAACGAGAATTGGAGAGGAGCAAAGTCAATGGCCTCCTCACACCAATGCTATTACATATGAGTTAGTGAAGGGTAAGGGTGTGGTTGAAGAAGCACCTGCACTAGCGGTAACTACTAGGGCTAGGAGAGGGGATGCCCCGTTGGAGGTAGGAATAGGAGAGCAAGGAAATTACTCTTCGGATGAAGAGATTAATCTCTCCGAGTTGGATAGGGTAGCTAGAAGAGCTACTAAGGATGTGGAGAGGGAAAATATAATTTTACAAGATAGGGAGAGGACTAATGCGGTACATGACTTGGATAATAGCGATGTGGGTGAATGGGAAGGACCGGGGGTTCCCGTAGACGAATTCGACGTAGTGGGTAATTCTAAGGTGGAAAGATCTACCGGGTACGACTTGTGGGCGGACCTTAGTACACTCAAGGCGGATATTACTTTCGGCCAACTATTGGAAATTTCACCCACGGCAAGGAAAACATTAAAGGAGGGAATGCCGGTACACAAGAGGATGAGGAAGGTGAAAGCTAAAATAGCCGCTAGGATCCAATCACAAGGTGGAAGAGACGTGAAAGCTATAGAAATAGAAGTTGTTATAGTAGATAAGGTGGTTCCTAATGTGCTAGTCGACGGAGGGAGTAGTCTAAATATACTACCGGAGGATACTATGAAAAAATTGGGACTTGGACTCACGGGGCCTTCACCTTTGGTCATAAATATGGCAAATCAAAGTTCGACTACGCCTTTGGGGATGATCAAGGATTGTAGAATGACTACGGGAGGCGAGGAGTACTTGGTCACCTTCCATGTCATTAAAATGCACTCCAACAAGGACACCTTCCCCATTTTGCTAGGTAGGCCTTGGTTGCGGATGGCGAATGCTATGGTCAATTGGGGTGGACCTAAACCATCCATCACTTATGGTCCGGAGGGTAATAGGGTCATAGTGTCCATTGGTTCATTAGAAGGATGGATGAAGAAGGAGATGTATTTGCCATTGGAGAAGGAAATTGATGACTTAAACGAGAATGAGATTGGCAAGGCATTGGTGGGAGTCGTCCATCCCGAAGGTCAAAGGGTTGTTATAGATTCGGGCTCGGGAAGTCTAGGTCCTAATTTTTACAATTATGGGGATAATGGGGATTATGCCCAATGGCTAAGGGAGTACCCCGAGTCCGAGGTTGATGTAATGGTTACATTTCACCAAGTAGGCTTAGGGAGTGAATTTCCTAGTGTTAGTTTAGGAGAGGGCTCATTGTTGGAGCCATGTGAGGTGCTCACCGAGGAAGAGTGGGTTAGCGGTGGGTTAACACCTTGGGTAGATGACGTGGAAGAGGGTGAGGTTAGTTTAATTCATGTAGATGGGACTCAAGAGGAGGATGTGATTATTGAGTCATCGAAATTGGAGGAGCCTTTACATTTCAAGACCACGTCTACGGGGATAGTTGTAGGTCAAGATGTGAAAGATTACCCCAATGTGCCTTCCGATTGGTATCGGAACAAAGAGGAACAAGCACATGTGTCGGAAGCGGATTGGCGGTACGTGGATGTGAAATTAAAGAATGGAAAAACCCGACAAATGAAGATGGGTTCCAAATTGGGGGAGAAAGAGGTTAGGGAGTATAGCAATTTGGTGGATGAGTTTAGTGATACTTTTGCATGGTCCTACGATGAGCTTAAGGGAATTCCTAGGGAAATGGTAGAGCACCGGATTCCTTTAATTCCGGGGGCGAGGCCAATTAGACAAAAGGAGAGGAGGATGAATCCTCAATTGCAATTGTTGGTGAAAGCGGAATTGGAAAGGTTATTGAAGGCCGGGTTTATCAAGCCGGTGGAAATCACGGATTGGGTTTCTCCTATGGTCTTAGTAAAGAAAAAAAATGGGAAATTAAGGGTTTGTGTCGACTATAGGAAATTGAATTCGTGCACACAAAAGGATCACTTCCCCTTACCTTTTATCACCTTGTTGCTTGAGGAGGTTGGAGGTCATTCGCGATATACCTTTATGGATGGGTATGCGGGTTATAATCAAATTTCCATAGCCCTCCAAGATATCCATAAAACGGCTTTTACTACACCTTGGGGTACTTTTGTGTGGGTAGTGATGCCATTTGGGTTATGTAATGCCCCGGCTACTTTCCAACGATTAGTAATGTATATCTTCACCGACTTGTTGTTCAAATCCATGACCGTCTTTGTGGACGATTTTAGCACACAAAGTAATGTGGACGATCACCTACATTGTGTTAGGGAGGCATTGGTTAGGTGTAGGAAGATGAGGTTAGCATTGAACCCGGATAAGACATTTTTGGGAGTGAATAAGGGAGTGTTGTTGGGTTATGTTGTTAGTGAGAAAGGTAGAGAACCCGATCCGGATAAGATTGCGGCCATAAGCGACTTGGCAACTCCAACCAATTCCAAGGGGATCTCTAAGTTGTTAGGACATGTGGGATGGTACCGGGAACTTATTCCTAATTTTTCAAAGATAGCGGTGCCCATTACCCATTTGCTCAAAAAGGATGTCAAATTCGAGTGGACGGATGCTTGTCAAAAAGCCTTTGAGGAATTGCGGGATAGGTTGAGCACCTATCCGGTGTTGATACCACCCAATTGGGGTAAACCTTTTCACGTCTATTGTGATGCTAGTAATGTGGCAATAGGGAGTGCGCTTTGTCAAGCAACGGGAGAAAAAGAGAAGGATCAACCTATAGCTTATGCGAGTAAGCAATTGACCCCCGCCGAAAGAAACTACTCTACAACGGAGAGGGAGTGCCTAGCCATGGTGTTTTCCGTTAAAAAGTTTAGGCATTACCTCATGTGCAACCCGGTTGTATTTTTTGTTGACCACATGGCTATCAAGTATCTAGTTAACAAGGCGGAGTTAAGTGGTAGGTTAGCTAGGTGGGTTTTGTTATTAGAAGAATTCGACTACACGGTGGAATATAAACCGGGTCGTATGCATTTACAAGCGGACCACTTGTCTAGGTTGTCGGAGGAGATAGGAAAAAATCCGGTAAATGATATGTTAGTAGATGATAGCCTCTTTGTGGTCACTTCTACACCGGAGTGGTATGCGGGCATAGTGGAATTTCTAACAACCCACAAGTTGCCCAAAGAGTGGACAAAAGAAGAGAGAAGGAAGGTGAGGGTAAATAGTAGGCAATTCGTTGTAGTGGGCCATAGGTTGTTTAGAAGGGGGTCCGATGGTATTTTACGACGATGCGTGTCAAAAACGGAGGTTGAAGCGATTTTAATCGCTTGCCACGATAGCGCTTGCGGCGGTCACTTCTCGGGTCAACTCACCGGGCAAAAAATACTTAGAGCGGGCTACTTTTGGCCTACACTATTTAAGGACGCCCATGACTATGTAAAGAAATGCGACGCTTGCCAACGGTATGCCCGAAACGACCTTAGAATGGAGATGCCTTTACATGTATCATTACCCTTAATTCCTTTCGAAAAATGGGGCATCGACTATGTGGGTGAGGTCCATCCCCAATCTTCAAAAGGAATGAAATATATTGTGGTGGCAACCGAGTACCTCACCAAGTGGGCGGAAGCCAAAGCGGTGAAGACCGACACGGCGGAACACGCGGCAACATTTATGTACGAAAACATAATTTCGCGGTTCGGGGTGCCGAAGATCCTAGTAAGCGATAGGGGTACTCACTTTTTGAATGACTTGATTCGAGAGATGACAGAGAAATTTAAAATTGATCACCGGAAGACTACTCCCTACCACCCACAAACCAATGGACAAACGGAAAGGGTTAACGGAATTTTGGTGAGTATACTACGCAAGACGGTTATAGACTCGAAGCGGGATTGGGATACGAAACTAACGGCGGCACTTTGGGCATACCGTACAACCTATAAGGTAACTACGCGTGCTACACCATTTTCCTTAGTCTATGGTCTTGAAGCGACACTACCAATCGAATATGAAGTCGAGTCACTTAGGGTGGCCGTGAGTACGAGACTTACCGAAAGTCAATCCTTACGAAATCGACTAACCGATTTGGAAGCACTTGACGAAGGGAGGAGAATGGCGGCTCAACATATTGAGGCAATCCAAAGAAGGAGAAAGATTACTTTCGACAAACGACATAAGAGAAGGGCCCTAACACCGGGAATGATGGTCATGATTCAAGACGCACGAAAGCTTGAATTTCCGGCGAAATTCGATGCAATATGGTTAGGACCTTACCTTGTCTATGAGGTCTTTCCTAATAATTCAATTCAATTGGAAACGTTGAATGGTGAGCTCTTTCCTACCCGTACATCGGGAAGTAGATGTAAGGAGTACCGAGCTTGACTAGGCAACTTACCCTTGGAGCAAGAGATGTTTGGATTCATCCCCCGATGGTCGCCAATTATGTGAGCCCAAAAGGGTGCCCACATTTAGTCTTAGACCCTTGAAACGTTAGTTGATGCACTTTGAAGTAGCATGTTACTTCACAAAAATATAAAAAGAGTGAAATGTTAGTCTTAGAAGTACCATGTTGTAAGAGGCTAGGATGTGAGTTGTTATTGTGTTTTTACCTTCGGAAGGATTTGAGTGAATGAGGATAGGTAAGGAGAACTTGGATTGAGTAGTTAGTGAGTAGGCTAGTACAAATGGATGGAGACAACCAAAGTGACTCAAGAGGCAAGTGCATTCGAATTGGGATGAATGGAGGATCACATGGAGCGCACAAGTGGACCACCTCATCATGGCCACTTAATGGGGAAGGTCCAAGGAAGAATGCAAGGTGGAGGATAAGCAAATTCTCAAAGCACCAATCAAATCACGAGTTAAGCATCGTGGTTTGAATTAAGTGGTGAGCAACGATTTGGGAAAGTAAGGGGAGAAAGTTATGGCGGCGGAAAGCGAAGGAGGCTAAGTTTGGGTTGAAGCATCCCAAGTTTGGTAAAGTGTGGTAGGTAGAAAGCCAAGGCTAGTTAAATGTTCGAATTAGGATCCTTGTTGATCATTTGAGGGAGGAAGGCTTAGAAGATAGGATTGGCGCCTACTAAGTAGGAGGAAATCTCAAGGGCTTATCGTGAGCCTTGAGGGTGCTCACCCCCTCAAGCTTACTATATAATCCCTCATTCTTCCCTCACTCATCCTCTCTTTCTTTTGTGCTCCAAGGCACCCCACGAGTTATAAGTGTGGGTGTGGGAAGCCATATTGGAGCACATGTGTGTGCTTAGTTTTTAGTTTGAGAGCCAAGGCTTGTTAGCCTTGAAGAGGGCTTGACCTCTTGGTAGAATTAGTGTTGACGTGAAGGATTTTAAAGTTAATTCATGATTCCAATTTGTGGTACTTAAAGTTCATGTTTTGAATACACGTGGTTGCAAGTTCCATGTTTAAGAGTTGAGCACTTGAGGTTGTGATGAGTGCAAAAATATACTTGTGTGGATTAGTTAGTCTTAGTGAAGTTAGGAAATTCTCTCTCCCCCTCTCCTCTCTAGGATTTTAGGATTTTAGGATTAGAGAAGAATTGTGTGATTAGAAAGGGGTTGTTAGTAGAATTAGGAAAATTAGGTAGGAAGATTAGTTAAGGGCTTGAATAATTAGTGAGGTAGTTGGGGATTACAACTACAAAGTTGTGGGTTCATGAAGGAGCTGGGTTTATGAAGGAGCTGGGTTTGTTTAGTTAGAAAGTAAAGAGCTGGGTTCATGAAGGAGCTGGGTTTATGAAGGAGCTGGGTTTGTTTAGTTAGAAGCTAAGAAGCTGGGTTTACGAAGGAGCTGGGTTTATTTAGTTAGAAGCTAAGGAGTTGGGTTCATGAAGGAGTTGGGTTTATGAAGGAGCTAGGTTTATGTAATTAGAAAGTAAAGAGATGGGTTCATGAAGGAGCTTAGTAGATAGCCTACTTAATTAGCTCATAGACAAGTAGTTAGTTACATTATGCTAGTTAGTGTTATGTGTGGCTTTCACAAGTAAATGTATTTGAGATTGACTATAGAGAATAGTGTTTTTTAACACTTGCATCCTCTCTTTAAAAATAAACCACGTGCACAAATTAATGGAGAATGTGGAGCACTCTCGCGATGGCAAGACAAAGGAAGCAAAGACCAAAGTTAAATCCAAGACCACTTGAAGGGTGAACCTTGCACTATGGACTCATCCAAGTCCAAATCCAATACCGCGGAGGAATGTGAGCCCAAACCCACTACTCGGACTACGGACGCTTAAGGGTGGGGGGTTTGGCCTCACAAACATTATTGCTTGACAAAGTAAATTTGTAAATATTGGCACAACAAGTTTCTTTTGAGCACTACGTACTCTATAGCCATCACAATTCAAGTGGCAAGTTCAACATGCTCAATTAATCTAGGGGTCTAGGGATCATAGATCTAGGCCTAATGTTTGATTAAAATTGATCACCTAGGGATGGTTGAATTCACGTACTTGTGCACCTTAGGCAACCTTTGGTATTGTATCACTTATGTGACATGTAGGCCTAATGATTGGTTAAAACTGATCACCTAGGTATGGCTCAATAATTCAATTCATGTACTTGTGCATCTTAGGCAACCTTTGTGTTAATGCAATCCACATCAACACCTAGGTTCAAACTTATTTGAACATATTGTAGAGAAAATGTGAGTAAACCATGTGAAGTATTTTATTTATCATAAAAACCATATACAATCCAAAATATTTTTAAATCCAATCCAATCCAACCCAATGCACACTATGAGATAGTTGACATTCCTGCAATTATCAACTCATGGGGATTCATCACAGTCTTGAGGTATGGAATTTATTGTCTGTCGTGAACCCCCCCCCCCAACACACACACACACACACATGGCTACCCTCGGGGGAGGCATTCGGTAATCACCAACCTTGATTATTTGTTTAAAAAGAAGTAGTAGGTTTGGCTACATGCTAAGTTTACAAGCAGTCAAGATAGCAAGCTTAAGATTTTGTAGAGCTTAAGGTGGCTCTCGGGGAGATCACTCCATTGTAGAGTTGAACACCACGTGCGAACAAAGTTTGCTACCCCTATATTACATGTCATAAATAATTTTAAATTTTACGATATTTTTTCTACATATACAAAACCATTGATGGTATCTTTTGTATATTTTTTTGAAATTTTTAGTCATATTAATTAATTGTAGCAATTTTTTTAGTTCAATTCTGCGTCATTCTAGTTAGAAACGGTATGTTTTATTAAAAAAACAAATCATCAAATTTAGTCACCATTTTTTACTATGTAACATGTACCATTTATATCTACTCATGAAAAAAAATTGATAAAATTGTGACCCATTTTGGTGATGATTTTTACATTTTTTACATTTTTTACATCTAAAATGATCGCACGTGGTTGTTCAACTCTACAATGGAGTGATCTCCCCGAGAGGTGGCTACATTTAGATGAATCAAAGGGAGTGTTTGGCAAATGCACATAACTTATTTGTAAATTTAGGTGGCAACTTCTAATTGTACATGGAAGAAATCCAAGGCTACATGTGTGCTTTGATAAGGTGAACAATGCCCCCCCCCCCCCGGTTATAAAATAATAAGTGGCTCCATAATATATTCATAGTCTACAAGTAGCCACACACACGACAAACTAAGGGGAAAGTTGGCTATGTATTAACATTGGCTACACCAAAAAGAATTGCACTAGCCCCTTAAACCTCTAGAGGCTTCCAAGTTCAACTAGTTTGGAAATGTATGAGAGGATCAACATGCACGTCTCATATGTTTAAAGCACTTAGCAATATCTAAGGCCAACAACTATTGCGTCAAACCTCTTAAATACCAATGTACACCAAAATTGAATCAATTTGCACACATATAGATGATAAGCATTGAAACATTATACACTCGAAGTAACTAATGCATTTCTACACCCAAAAAGATTGGGCTAACCCACTTAAATAAGAGAATACACCCAAAATGAACATCATTGCTTAAAAAGGCCACTCTTACAATCACACATACAAATACAAATAAGTAGGGAGGAAGGTTGGCACCTTCAAGCACTACCAGTGCATTGCACTTCAAAAGTTGAAATTTCGTAGCCAAAATTCTTAATCTCTACTACAATCAAAAGGTGGTGCCACTAATCGCGACTACATGAATAAAGAGTCTATAAGATACAAGTTGAGAGCAAAATGGTGGTGACCATAGGGGTGGAGAATGGAGGAGAAAGTGGCGACGCCACTCAACCCACCCAACTAAACCCTAGGCGACATGATTGGATGGGAAGATGGGCTCCATCCATGGCTCATAGTGGAGCTCATTGGCTACTCCAAATAGTGGAGTTTAGAGGCAAGTCCCGATTTCTAAGCGGCTCCACTCGACCTATGTGAATCTAGTTTGTGCCACCTTTTACCCACAAAGAGTGGAGGTGGCACGTTACAAAGTAAAAATCCAACTTTTTGAACATGTGTGTGTAAATAAATTCACGTCACCCTAGCAAAGTGTCTACCAGTAGCCAGAAGTAAAAGGGTTGGTAATCACTATTGTTGGAAGCTTCACCTACACTCGATTCATCATCCAAGCACACATTATTGTTAGTTTGGAAGTCAAATTCTTGACCATTGTATGCCACGCCCCCAAATCGACTGGGCCGAGTACCAACAATTGGTATCCCAATCGATATCATTGGTTTGGATCCCGTTGCATCCATAATGTTGTTTGTTGGTGGACATGCAACCATGGTGGCCCCAGTTGTCCTCCATGCTTGCACCTCCTTTCAATTTTTATTTATTTTTGGCTCTCTAGTGGTATGACCAAAGTTTGTCAAAGCAATATTAGGGGATGGTTGGGCCAAGGTGGGTGAAGGGGCGTGCATGCCGATGGTGGTATTGACCAACTGGGCACACATGTGGGGTATGGCTACGACCCGCAGTGCAATGTATTGCGCCAAGGTAACCTCCGAGTCGGAGTCCGTCGTTTGACCACTTATTGAATGCGATGTCTACTTTGCAATGGACTTGGGCATGCCCTTGCCATGTGGAGCGGGAATAGGTGGTGTAGTCTCTCTATTGGTTGATGACTTGGTGTCAGCAACATAGCAAAGGGAACATCATCGGCCAATGAATGAATATGAGAAGCAAATGGTTGGACTTCATCCTGGTCCATCCGATTTCCATCCTCTTCAACAACATCATCCACGTTGGGTTCAACTATAACGTTCTCATGCACACCAAGTTCAAGTTTGACCAGCACATTGGGTATTGCCATTGTTGCCACAATAGATATTGCCGTTGTTGGTGTAGCATGACACACATTCATGTTTAAGAAAAATTCCCAATCAACAATGTTGGACCACATGTGAAGCTCATAGTTGTCTGCAACGTCATCACTATCAAATGCAAACGGATCACAAAGATTGTCAAAGCCCAAGTTCCTTCCATTGTGCCCGCCATCACTGTTATTGTCAAAGACCCCAAAGATTCTCCGTCGGATCCTGCCAACGGCTCATTGTTTATATCCTTGTTGGCCGAGTATTCAAAAGCTTGAAACATCATGTTCATTAGATATCATACAACCAAGTCACGGTCTACCCTTTCCTGCGCCAACCGTGCATTGGTATAATTGTATACCAAATTTTTGGCTCTAGCCAAACTCAACCAGTTCCTAATCTTGTTGTGCATTAAAAAAATTGTTGCTTCAATTCCCTTTGCATGATGAAGAGGAACACACTTAAGCCAATATACATTTTGCCAAACGGGCCAAATATGTGCCACATCCGCCCACAAGATCCCACCACTCGTGCGGTAGAATGTTGGCTTCCATGGCTAGAGGCATATTGGCAAATGCACCTATACGCTCCTTAAATGTTTGAAATTTGGCCACAACCCGAACATATTGATCTTCGATGCCTATGGTCAACCTCCTCATGGCGTCCAAGAATCTTGATTTAACAGCAACATCTTCAAGGATGCTAAGGTATCCAAGAAATACAAATTCAACATTATGCCTGCATATATATTGGAGATCCATGATCATCATATGCCACCAGCTACATGAATCTTCTTCAGCCAACTTGGAAAAGTTGTAGATAAAGTTGAAATGATGATTTCTAAGGCTAAGTACATGTTTTTCCAAGTTTTTCATTGTCTACCAGAGCTTGCCCATTGCTGGCTTTGCGCCATCCGAACATTTCCAATGTTCTCAATACCTCCTCCCACATGTGATGGTAATTGTCGCAACTAACCCAAAAATTGTCATCGTTTGCATTGTCGATGGTCACATCAAGATGTATGACCATTTGTTCCAATATATTTCTGACCTTGATGAGTTGATGAATCATCAGGAAGTTGGTGGCGAATATCGAGAACCTAGGCATCTTCAATATCAAATTGGGTGAGTAATTAAGGAAGATTGTTTAAGGACATTGATGGGCCCGGATGTATTCAATAATATTCTTTGTCTTGTCCACAACATCCTTCGTCCATCATTGTTTTCTCCAGTCCTTCAACAACAAGTTCGAGCAATGCATCATCCACCTTTGCCAATATACATGTAGCCATTCATAGCTAATATTGCTAGCTACATATTTCATGGCCGCCGCATTGTTGAAGCACACTTGGATGGCATTTTTTGAGTGTAATTCGGTAATATATCTTTTGACCTCGGTGGCAATGTAGTTGGCATCCTTTGTGCTACTAGTCATGTTGATGGAACCAAGGAACACGTCACCGCCAACACAACTTTACATGTTGTTCATCAAAGGCCGGTGAACAACATTCTCCATTTGTCCAAAGAAATAATGCAATCATATTTGTAGATGGGATGATTTAGGTCAAGTGTTAAATAACAGTCAATAGTGTAGTTGATATGGGTTGATTGCAACCAAACAATCGATTGCCCTTAGTTGACTGCTAAGTAGCATTTGTTTGCCTTGGTTGATTGCCGCTTTTGTAATCAACCTAAGGTCTCTTCCATCTTTATTGTTGGATGCAACCACATCCAACGGTCATGATTGAGGAGATTGGCTTTGGGGATGTGAGACCCTCCCAACCTATATAAGGTGGGAGGCCTCATTAACCTCACTTTCAACCACCTCACCTCAAGTGGGACATCTCACCCTCCACGGAAAAACCAAACTGGTTAAAAATAGCATGCGTTGAAAAGGGCGTCAAGAATGTAGTAAAACAATAAAACTCGATTTCTAACAAAGGAAAAAGTAAACTGGCTAAACATAGCCACGCGTCCAAAAGGGCGTCAAGAATGCAACAACCAATAAAACACGATTTTTAGCAAAGTCAACCTAGCTTCTATTTTTAACCAGTTTGGTTTTTCCGTGGAGGGTGAGACATTGGACTTAGTATGCTTTGTAACTTTGCCCAATGTATAGAGAGGGTCAAGGGAGTTGGAAGATTGGTGACAAAGTCAAACCCTTGCCAATTATGGATTGGAAATTTGCGGCATTGAAGTGTGCATATTGTCATGCCCATGAATACATTTAGATTGTTTTTGTGAACACAAGTCTGCTTTGTTACTAAACACAATTGTGGAGCGGAGTTGGATGATCGGAGATGACAAGCGGGAGGGTTCCAACTGGGTGTTTGAACAACCTAATAAAAGGCAAAGGCATTCAAATGTGGGATCGGCGAATTCTATGGGGGTTGGAGCCAGACTTAACCCCCATTCAAAAGGTAATGTGTCCATCTGTCCAGTTGTCCATGCCTACTCATGCGGACAAGAAGGACCTTCTGAGGCCTTGGGTCATCCATTAAGAGCGGGAAGCCAAAGATGAAAATTTTGGAAGTTATAACAAAAAAAGTCTACGACATCATCATAGATTGGTATGTGCACAACGATGCGGACAACATCATTTGGAAATTTCTCAAGTTTTATCCGAAAGATCAAGTGGAAGAAGCCATTCAACACATAGTGGATGGACCCAAATTTATTGAGGATCGAAATCTTGCATACTTTGACTCTTGGGAGAAGAATTAGGCCCAAAACGGAGGTTTCAAGCTCAAGCTATTGGTTAATAATTTCCCCTCTCCCCCCCCCCCGCGCGCGCCTAAAGTGGGTGAGTTGGTGATCCTCAAGCGGTGAAAATGCAAACGTTGCTTGTGTGGTGAGAACCCCATGCCAAAGGGTTTTTCAAGATGGCCAACAATTGGAAAGAACATAAGTTGGAGAAGTGGTTGAGGACGTCTTGCCCATGCTAATTATTGTGGATTCCCAATACAACAAAGGTAGTCGTCTTGGATTGCAAGAAAAAATGTACGGGTACGGGGAGATTCTTAAGATGAAGATTGAGGATGACGAATGTCTATCTTCAAATATTATGTGGGCCCAAAAATCTCCAAAGACCACCAATTTGTGGGCAACTTGAATCCAAACCTATACCGAAGCATTTCTTTTATAGAACTCTTATCATGGCTTCATCAAGTTATGGTTGATCAACAGTGGGACCAACGCAGGCTACATACTATGGGAAACGGGGAAACTCTACGAGCGATTTATTTCCGAGATAGAGCTCATCTATCAAATGCCAAATTCATATTGATGGGTCCAACCAGATGGCAACAATGGGACCAAGTTAAAAGGTTCCAAAAGAATAAGGTAAACCTGGTATGGGCTTTGGTATGGCTCATGTTGGAATTGCACAATGAAAATGTGCAACACAATGATCTTTCCATAGACAACATTATGCTCCATTGGGAATCGGATGGAAACTTGAAGATTGGAGTGTGCGATTGGGGGCACGTGTCGCACATGGGTGAGAATGTTGAATCATTGTGACATGCGGACATCGAAGAGGCCAAGAAAATTTTGAAGAAAGAGAAGTGGTGGGTGGCACCCAAGTTGTTCAAGGTCCAAAGTAGGAGACATCAAGATCCACCAAAATATTACACCGAGGAGGCTAAGAGTTTTACGGTCAACAAACTTGCATGACAGCTTTTAGGCCATGGTCATGCACCTATTCTCTATGCCAGGGAAGGTTATAAAATTTAGATCATGACCCTAGAATTTTTGTGCAAAATCGACATAGGGAGTTGCATCAACTTGGCTTTTGTAAGATATCAAATGAATATGGACCATGGGAGATGGGATGAGCCCATGGACTGCTAGAGATCCAAAATCAAGAATAGAATTTAGAGTGTTTAGTTTTTTCCTGGCTTCTTAAGGAGAGTTTTTATAGACTTAGTAGGCATGTATCACTTACATGACCTTGTTTGTAAAAAAGTTGTATATCTATCAAACCTTTGTTATGATACAAAAAATTTCTTACTTGAATACAAACAATTGTTGGCTCTTCTCCCCTTTTCCAATTAATGTTCCCCAAGTCCATATGCCCATCCACATATGGAGTCAACTGCTAAGTGAGCAGTGAACTCCTTAATCGACTGCAAATGAGAGCAATCGACTAGATATCCGATTGCTTGCATGCAGTTGACTCCCTAATTGACTGCTTATGGGAGCAGTCAACTAGAGAGATGATTGTTACTGTGGAAGTCGACTAGAGAGTCGATTGCTACTGTGGAAGTCGATTAGAGGGCCAACTACTCATATGATGTCGATTGGAGGCTGATTGTTTATGTGTAGTTGACTAACACGATGACTGCCAGATAGTAGTGATCATATCAGTTGACTTTGTGGTGACATTGTAAAAAATACCATGTGGGGCCATTCACGGTTGGGGTACTACTTTTGGGACAAAGGAATTAAGGACTTTGTCGCATTGGATCTTGACGTTTATTACGATTTACTATGATTTAATTAATAAATTTTAAATAGATAAATAGATAGGTCATAAGATTTATCAAGAAATATATTATTTGATATTAAATAATGACTAATAATAGATAAATTCCTCATGAAATAATTAGATAGGTCATAAAACTTGTAGAGAGGTCATATGACTTGTTTTGGCCACATCAATGGCAATTTCATTATTGAAATGTACATCGGGGGTGAATTATTTTCCTGTTTTGCATCCTAGTACCTTGGTATAAGTGTCATGTATCCATACATATATTTTATTATGTCCAATTCTAATTGTAAACGTTCCTTTTTCATGTTGCCATGTTATTGTGTATTTCTGGCCATGTTTGGTGTGTTATGTAAGGCTATACAATTGGTATGTAATACACTTTTAGTTCTATTGGTACACAATTGAACGATAAGTGCGAGGAAAAAAATTGGGATCATTTCAATTAATTTTTGTTGTCCTTTTCATTCCTTAATCTTGAGGTCAACAATTATGACATCAGTCATGCATGTCCGTTAAGGAATGAAAAGGAAAGCTTAGATAACCCTATTCCTTGTAAATTAACTTTGTCGGTGTACTCAGTATGGAATACTAAATGTAGGTATGATCCAAAGTATGCTCCACAATACAAATCTAAGCTTACCGACTATGTAAAGTTATCTAAAAAAGTCCTTAAACCGTTAGACACCCAAAAGTAGTACCCCAACCGTGAATGCCCCCATGTGGCAAATAAATTTGTTATCACAGTAACATCCTCTGGGCGTCACACCAAGACGTGATGCAATGTGATGCCATCACGTCGTTTGTAATGTGACTTGATGGCCAAAGGCCGCATCACATCCATTTTAACATGCCTGCTCTAAGGGAGCTCCAATATCTTCCATTTACATGTCTAGTCAAGTCCTATATACGTGGCACCAATGCCTATTCATTCAAGATGAGGAACTTCCATGACAACCAATACTAGCATATATTTAGACAATTCTCAACAAGAAGCCCAAATGCAAAATTTAGGAGGTATGGTTGGTTCTTCTTTCAATTTCTTGGTTGGGGCGAAGAATACTTATTGCGGCCATTATGGAGATTGGAGCAAATAAACATCCTCTACTGCTCGAGATTTTTGAGTTTGTCAAAAACATAACATTCAAACCCTTTAGTTTGTTCAACTAATGTTTAGAGATCGATGGTTAATTTTCAGGCTTAATTATTTTGTTTCCTAATGTGCATTTTCATTTCTATCTTGTAGGTGCCATTTGGACATTGTAAGCTCCATATGATATTGCCGATTGCTAGTTGGGCTCCCGATCTCCACAATGACCTCCCCTCCTACAACCATTCCACCATGGAATACCCATGATCTGATCACATTGAAGCTCTTTTGGAACTTGCTCATGCTCGTAATTCTTGCAGAATATAAAGAGGTCAGAGGTGATGTGATGAATTATGGGGAGCCATATGAGTTTAGGTTGTCAAAGATTGGCGGGACATCAATGAAATGCTCTTCTCTTTGAGGGCTAATAGGTCTCCAAAGGTTAATGACTAATGCTACATTATTTGATATTCATTGTTTTTGTTACTTGTTAATCTTCTAGTCTAGTTCAATAATTTCTTTATTGACTTGTTGTATTATAAATTCAACACTTTTTAGACTTGGAGGATTTGGTTGCGATGTTCATGCACAAATTGAGGTTCCCAATGCAATTCACTTTCCAAAAAAATGGAATATTAAAGGTGGACATTGAGGTCATGGACATCTTTTTCAATCTAACCAAGTCTAGTACTCAAATTCATGAATAGAGGCGTCCTTGGAGACTCGGGGAGATCACTGGCGAAAATCGTAGAAACAACGTGCGATAAAAAATAGGGTCCAATATATTCATTGTAGGTAAATTTTGCAAAAAAACGTACATATAATATGTGAGGTTTTAAAATAGTGAAACATGTTTACATTTAAAATACCATGATATATAATGGCATCTTTTATCTAGTCGGTACATGTAAAATAGCGTGGAAACAATTACTAGGGATAGCGCGTGTAGGGTAGGGTCTGTGCTAATGGATGATAAGTGGTTTGTGTTGTGGCAGTGTGATTGTTACTTAAATGTTTAGAGAGAAATTTAGGGTGGTCTTCAAGTCCTTAAGGAAGGTTGGGTAGTCAATATCCCATACTTTGATTTCTAGATGTTAATATGCGAATGGCGGTTTTTGGGTGTGCTCAAAATGACATAGAAAGCCAATTGTTTGGAGAAGCTAATTTATTGCTTTGTGACCAAGCTTTTTGTAGATTGCTTGTGGGCATACATTCGAATTGTGGGATACTTACTTGATGGAATGAAAAGCAACTTAAGATTACTTCAGGTCATTAAGGAAGTTTGTGCATCCAAAATGCCATGCTTTGGTTTGTCGGTGGTGATATATAAACGTGTGTTGGAATCATGTGTTGGAAAAAAATGGGGTGTAAGAAACAAAATACGGTGTAAAAAAAAATGGACAT
Organism: Polytrichum formosum; assembly: GCA_964035585.1. Taxonomy (NCBI): domain Eukaryota; kingdom Viridiplantae; phylum Streptophyta; class Polytrichopsida; order Polytrichales; family Polytrichaceae; genus Polytrichum; species Polytrichum formosum. Next base: position 21,240,162 of record OZ037935.1, on the reverse strand, counting down.
TAGTTGGGCTCCGAGAAAAAAAATTGGGGTAAAGTAAAAAAAAATTGGTTACTTGGGGTATAAGGAAAAACATGCAGTATAAGAAAATAGGGTATTTTAAAATTATTCTCCCAAAAATTTATAATTATTGATAGGATGTATTAAAATACAAGAATTTACCTTTATTTTGAAAAATACCATACCTTAAAATCTTTTCTGCATGGTAAATAGCCCCCCGATAAATAGGTCTTGATCGCACGTGTATGCATCAATTAAACAGGGAGTAATCTCCCCGAGCTTGGAGAGGTGGAAGAGACAAAAACCCTTTGTTCATGCAAATATTAATCGAAGCATTGACTAAACCTAGAGATGTAGTGCTTGATGCCTATGCATCTACATGTGAGTTTGAATTTTGTGGGCACCCTTTCAATTTTGTAGCTTTGGTGTTGTCTTCCATTTTTGAGTTGTTTGTTCTTGGTACGTGCCTCCATTCATGCATGTAGATGTAGCAGTTGCCACCTTGTCGTCGCATTCGAAGGAGACCTTGCCATCTTTAATGCTATCCTAGCTCCTTTGTGTGACGTTGCTCCTTCATCCACATCTGCACCTATTTGAAAGATTGCAAAGCAATCTCACATTAGTAAGTAAGTTCTCTATATGTTGTGTTCAACTAGCAATCATCACATATACAAATTTCATCCAACATAAGTTTTTTCAATTATGCTTGCTTATTGGGATCGCATCGAATATGATGTTGTCATTTGTGTCTTGGGTGTTGGCAGGCTAATGGAGAGATGTTCATCTCCCCCGAAGTTGTTGATTGTCCATGTGTATGCAAAGAGTATCACACAAGTTATGGCAATCATATCCATATTCAACACCAGACCCACTCCATAGGTCTAGACATTGAATTGGCACCCATCCATAGATGATGAGGTGCAAGATGGAAATGAAGATGATAATGTAGAAGCTTCTCGTCGTAGTACAATATAAATCACTCTAAGAGTGTCAAGTACTTGGATGTGTGTGTATTTTGGTTTTGATTTCACTTTTTATTTGAATAACCAACTATTAGTGGCCATGGTTTTGAATGTGCAACCTTGTTAGTTTTGGGGTAATCAATTTCATCTTTTATAATTTTTTTGGGGAAGTTGCATATTGAGGAATCTACCAACTCTCACTAGTTCCCTCTTGTGGTGGATATTATTATAGTTCTAGTAAAGGATTTTATTTTGGCTAGTTGCGTTTTATTTGTACTCCCCATGCATAGTTCCCTCCATAAAATACCATTTTATTTGCGCCACAACACCATGGATATAGGTTACTAGTGGGTGTATTATCAAACAAAATTTTCTCCCTCAAGTCTCACAAGTTGCTCCTCCTATGATAGCAATCCCCAATATTACGCTTCATACTTAATAAAAATGTTTCTTCATATATTATCTATTGCATAAATTATTAGTAGAATCATTGAGAACTTCTATATCTTGCTTCTCTCAATATAGAAATCAAACCAATTCTTTTTGTAAATTGATTCTCCTTAGATATATTGAGTCATTTGGTATCCAAGTGTGAATAGCATCTCCATTCCATGTGTTGTGGCATGAAAAGAGAGTCACCACAAGAGTTATGACTATGATTGGTTGTATGCTTAGATGCACAATTCACAAATCAAGGACAAACAAGCATCTACCAATTTCTTTGGAACCATGGATGTGGGGTCATAGTGTAGAAAATCACACGCACGAAAGAGAAAGAGAGGACATCACTCAAGAACATAACATTATTCATATACATAACAATGTTCCGTGGGACTGTATTATTCTATGGAATATTCCCACCTTCAAACTGAATGTGAGGATATTCGGAAATATTCCGTGGAATATTGTCAGTCCCACATAACACTATTATGGATTTGAATAATGTTATGACACTAAGCTAAATAATGTTATGAATACACATAGTAGGAGTCCATTCATTTTTAAGGTCATTTTTAAAGGTGCCAACCTTATGCAAAGGAACAAATAAATAATTAAACTCTACATGACTCCATTGAAACAATAATAAATGATGAGCATTGATTGATAGAGAGGAAGGTGCAGATCCAAGGTGTAGATCCAAACACATGTGATATCGGATTTGAGTGTGGCTATGCATGTGTGGTCTAGGTGGTGTGGCGTTATCAAGTGGTTTGTTGTCGTGAGTGCCCGCAGTTATTAGAATTAGGCATCTAGTGTGGGGGCATGCTTTCAAGAGAGTTGCTATTTGGTGTGTTATTATGTTGTGTTTGGGCATCCTTAGGCTTATTGAGGGGTCATTTACATCATGGATCATGAAGTCATCCCTTGCTCCTCTAAAAAATGTGATTGCCCACTGAACTCATCCCGAGACCACTTCGATTTACATCAAAAAAATAAAATGTAAGAGTGACTATGGAACTTGAGATCCCCAAAAGGCTCATTTTCAAGCCTACATTATCCATTGTCATGGTCCAATGAGTTCTACAGTGGGAGAGGCAAAAGAGGTTCTCTCACTGCAAATGTCAAAGGACCACAATTGATAATTTTTGTGCCTTTTTTTTTGCCAAACGTTTCCATAGTTGTAAAGGAAGAAGGGAAGAAGCTCAAACATGAAGAAAATTTCCAAAACTGCCCTTTTTGAACACATAATTAAATAAATTTAGCACATCCATTTTTTGGTGCATGGTCACTTCTCTTGGTCCACATTCTCGATTGACACCTAGTCAGGGGCCTAAAGGCTTTAAAAATGCATTTTTTTAGAAATCAGACCATGGAAGTGTGACCATGGAAAAGTACCCTCTGACATGGGACAACTTCATGGTCCATGATGTAGACAACCCCTAAGTGTAGGTTGTTGCATATGGAATGTAGTTAGTTAGGTGGGGCCAAGTGTTCACATGGTTATTGCATAGTATACAATTTGAATTTGTGAGTTTCCTAGGCTAGAATACATTTCTCCTTTGGTGGTCCACTATATTATGAATATCTAGATTTGAGGAGTTGTTTGATTTGAGCGTCAATCACCCGTTCAGAGTTCCAAAAGTTGTTAGAGATTTTGTGGTGTATTTGTTTGATAATCAACCATTTTTTGGCATTCTCTACCGTGTCTTGTTCTATTCTTTATTCGTTAGATTCATAAGTTCCTTATCATGTGGCATCATGATAAGGAACTTTTCCCATACAACTTCTCCCACATTGGGATCATGCAGGAGAAATTGCATGGGGAGGGGGGTCTTGCAATCTAAATGGGCAATGATGCTAAGTGAATTGGGGTTAAATATTTAGTGGTTTTGTTGTGCCCTCGTTTGCTAGTCTTCTTCATTACCCATGATGCCAATGTGCACTCTTGTTTCTTATATTATTATTTAGTGATCAATCCATATTATTTGTTGGATGGCTATTGTTATTAAGAGTTCAAGTCACAGTGGTTATGTTGTGATGATGGACTTCTCATGTGGTTGTCGGTGAGGTATATGTTGTTTAGGTTGTCCATGAATATCTATATGTCTTGGTGTGGATCATTTTTGTGTGAGGGCAATAAGGAAACTGCTTGTATTTTTCTTCTTTAGATGTTACACTTGTATTTTGTCCCTATTATGGTTCCATGTATTGTGATGCAAATTATATATTTTGGGATAAGTGGACATGGTGCAAAACTTAAAAGGGGATGAGGAGGGGATGAAAAGTAATAATACAATAATTGCATGGGACAATTCACTTGGACACCAAAGCTCTAGTGTCGAAAAAACTTTCTAAGGCATCCAAGCCTTACTCAATGGTTAGTTTTCTTATTAGAATTAGACACCTAGATTGGAGTGGTGTGTAGTTAGGTGTGGGTGTAAGAATGTGCACCAAAATTATATGTGTGTAAAATAGATTGGACTACAAACTCAAACTTTGTTAACCATACTAGGCGCAACAGTCAACATAATTGGAACGACCTAGACCTACATGATCATTTAATGAACATGACAATCTTTACTTTGACAATGAATTCAAATAAGGCATTCATATGAGCTCCAAAAACTACAAGAAAAACAACCACAACCACAATTTAAATTCAGCAATCATCTCACACCATTTGCATGTTACATATCCTACAAGAAGTGGGTGCAAAGCTAAACATGTCACTTTTAAGGACCACTTACCTTAAGCAATCAATCGAACATCAATCGAAAAAGGTTAGAAGTGGTTCACAAGATGCGACCGTTTATTTTGTATAGTATATAGTTGTCAAACTAGAGGTCGTAGCTTCGATGATAGGATACCACATCCGACAATGAAGTGAGACTTGGTGTTGGAACATGATGATGAGGACCACAAAGGGATGGATGTAAAAATCGGATGTGGGAAATCGGATAGGCTATAAGAGAATCGAGATCTATGTATTGATCATTTAGGAAAGTCAAGCAGTCGAGGAATTTGGGAGCCGGTGATTGTCGGTTGGGTTCATAGAATAGGTGGAAGGAGGTCAAGGTGGGCGGTGACGGTGATTGTTGGGTGAGTGAAGATACTTATGCAATGTGGATTTTGTAGGTCGAGGTCACGGACCGGTCCAAGGTGGAGTTGGAAGGTTCATAGCTAGGGGTGGTCGCTAGATGTGGATGGGATTAGAATCATGGTCAACTTTGGGAAAGGGCCATGGACACCTTGACTTTTTGTTCTTTAGTGATAGCACCCTAAAGTGTATGTTGACAACTTCTCGGATGTTGCCCAAGGATTTTTTCCTTTATTTAAACAGGATAAGGGGTTTGACCATATTATGTACGTAGAGGACTTGTGTTCAAGCAGGTTGCATATATAATCATAGTGGTTCTGGGTACACAAGTATATTTCATTTCTATGGTCCATCGTAATCGGACTTCGACAATTTGATCTACATATGAAAATACAAATAGATCCACATATAGAGTATAGAGGGCATTCTAATCAAGCGTTTTTATGTCTTAGCATAATTTAAGGGAATGACATCTTGCTAGATTTACAAGTCACAATACAAAATAGATGGACATTTGCACAAAAATACTAAAAAATAAGTTGGTACACAAATATAGAGATGAAAGGTATTGTGGACCATTCTATTTCATGCCTTTGTTCAAATGTAGTGTGCTTGATCAAAGAAGGGTGTTTTTTTTGGGGGGGGGTGAGAATTCACTATCGACCTTGAAATGGAATGTGGTTTAAAAAAAGTCCTCAGTAGTATTGCAATCCTTTGTGGTTTATAGCCATTAAACTTCAAAGTGAAATCATCGATGATAAACTTGGGGGTGCACTAGATTTTTATGAGTATATTATGCCCTACGGAACAGTGGACCCGTATTCAAATTTCCAACGAGGGTTACATATATAACAGTTTATAGAAAGTTGGGTAGAACTAAGATGAAGGTAATCATCCAACATCTACATATCCCATCTAGTCTATGGATGGCTCTTCCACCATCATCACCCACCACCAACCCTACACCGTAGGGTTGGGGGTTTGATTTCCAAGTATCGAGGAGTCTAGAGCAAATATCAAAAGTCAAATGGCTCAATGTCCCTCGCATCATATGGCCATGGATTTTAATTGCAATTGGCTAATTGAGGGGCTCTTAAATGGACAAGGGAGGGGCTTTCCTCGACCTTTGCGCCTCATCTTTCTTGTCTCCAATGTTTATTTATTTTTTGTTCTCAACCTGTAGGATTATTTTAGGACAAGATTTTTGTCGGATTCTTGTCATGAAAGCACTTTAGAGAGATGTTGGCCAGTCCATCACAAAGGGTTTGTAGGATCATGAGATCTTGAGATCCAATCTCTGTGCCTTGAACTTTTGGCTAAGTTATGAAGAGGTTAGTAACTTGAGAATTTGTCACTAGCTTGATTTGGTTGTTTAAACAAACCTTATATAACGAAAGAGTTGTAACAAGAAGTTGTAACTTGTACAAAAGGGTTGTAATTTTGTAAGTAGAGGTTGTTAGGAGTGGTTAAGGCATGATACAAAGCTTGTAACCAAAGGTTCTGAGTAGTGGTTGAGTCATGGTAAAAAGCTTGTGACTTGAGGTTGCAACAAGCTCAATTTTTACTAAGTTGTAAAGATGATTTGTAACTAGAAGTCTCGGGGAGATCACTCCATTGTAGAGTTGAACACCACGTGCGAACAAAGTTTGCTACCCCTATATTACATGTCATAAATAATTTTAAATTTTACGATATTTTTTCTACATATACACAACCATTGATGGTATCTTTTGTATATTTTTTTGAAATTTTTAGTCATATTCATTAATTGTAGCAATTTTTTTAGTTCAATTCTGCGTCATTCTAGTTAGAAACGGTATGTTTTATTAAAAAAACAAATCATCAAATTTAGTCACCATTTTTTACTATGTAACATGTACCATTTATATCTACTCATGAAAAAAATTTGATAAAATTGTGACCCATTTTGGTGATGATTTTTACATTTTTTACATTTTTTACATCTAAAATGATCGCACGTGGTTGTTCAACTCTACAATGGAGTGATCTCCCCGAGCTAGAAGTTGAAACTTGTCTAGTTTTGACTAAGTTGTAAGAGACAATTTACAATAAGAATGTCACATGCTGACAAGGTCGTGAGGTATTGGGATCCAAACCCCACAACTTCGATTTTTGGCTTGGCTATAAATTAAACTGTGACCAATTGAATTGTAACTTTCTTGGATTCCAAGTACATTGTTGGGACATTGTTACAAGGTCACACTTCATTATATAAATTGTGAGGTTGCAAAAGTTGCTTCTTTGGCTCAACTATAAAGAGGTTTGCAATGAAAAAGGTTGTGCCTTGCTCAACTACGATGTACATTGTTACAACTGTTGCATAACTTGCAATGTTGAACATGGTTTTAACAATGTAACCATCTTAATTTTGTTCCTTCATCACTTGGAAATCTTTAGATTCCTCCAAATTGTAGAGTGTATTGTATAATGTTAGTAATATAGAGGATTTTAACTAGGGTTTGACATAAATGTATCTCATCATCCAATCAAATTTGGAGTGAATCATGATCTTGCGCTTACCTTTCACCGCTCAATGAGAAATAGACAAATAACACGCAATTATGTATGGTTGCAAATGCGTTCATTAACGAATCAAATACTTAGCAAGTTACAACCCCCCTGCTATTGGTTTTTTGTCCATGGCTTAGCCTTTGGTTATAGCCTTTGGTTATAAGATGATAACCCTTAGGTTATGAGTCACAATCTTTTATTACAAGGTCCATGTAGTTACAACTTTTGGCTACGACCCTTTTGTTATGATATTTTTCTAACAACCAAACCGGGCCAATTATAACCCTATGGTTACTAACCTCTCAATAACTTAGCCAAACATTGAAGGTGTTGATTTTGGATCTCAATACCTCATGGAACCACAAACCCTCCTTGATGGACTGACCAACCTCTGTCTAAGTTGCATTCATAGCAAGAATCCAATAAGATTCTTACTAATAGGAAAATCTGAATGAATTCAAGTCAACATGTCCTAAAACAATCCTACACATTGAGAACAAAGAAGAATTGAAACTTTGAACGCAAGAAAGATGGGGCCTAGAAGTTGAAGAAAGTCTGAGCCTTGCCCATGTCAGTGCTCCTCAATTAGCCAACCACAATGAAGTTCCATAACCCATTTAATGTGAGGGACTCAATGTGGACTTGTGATTTGACCGACCACATCATGGTAGACTTGAGAACATTAATCATGTTGGCTACATTGACATTCTTCGTGGGAACCAGTTTGTGTGAGTTACATCTAATGAATGAAAGAGTCTTTCATAACTTCATTAAGCAATAATGGTGTATTTATGCCTACACATTTTGGAGGCCTATATTTTGCAATTGACTTTTTTCCTCGTATACATATGGTATGGTACGTCCTTTTTATCATATTTTTATATGGCATATATCCTTCTTATTATTTCTTAGCTATACTTTTATACATACATCCCTTTTTTATCCACCCAAAAATTGTATAAAGGGATAATAAATTGAAAGTGATGCACTTGACTTATTCTCTCAATGAGAGGTGCATTCCCCATGATGATAAATGAACCACATTGTGGGCCCATTGAGTTGCAAAAATGCTTCATGATTTTTTCATATTGTTTGGAAGTTCTTTGTTTTGTTTTTCTTTGCTTTGCTTTGCTTTTTTATATTTTAATGGGAGGGCTGACGACAATTGCTAGACCTAGCAAAAACAATTGCGAGTTGTTTGGATTGTTGGACTGTAGAGATCAATCATCAAATAAAAGGAAAGGGAGGTATCTTATGATTACACAGTGGCGTCTTTTTAGGTGTTTTCCTTGTCACAATTGGGGTAGATGTTGGGCATGATGTTCATTCGTCATGGTAAACATGTTGTGGCCTCACATGCCTTCGAACCCTTATGTTTTTTTGGACAAAATAATATAACACCACATAACTCTCAATGGTAAGCTAGACTAGATACACATTTCAGTGTATTGATCTCAAAAGCAATACTTTTAGAATACTTTAGCTTGAACAAGTTTGTTTTTGAGCTATTTTCAACACAAACATTCACAAGTGCCACTACAAGGGGGGGGGGGGTTGTTGACTTAGATGACACCCCTCAAATGATAAGAGTGATAAGAAGTGTGTCACTTACTACCATTTTGGTGTTCTTGAGATCACTTTGATATAAACAACAAAAATTTGATATTTCACAAGATGCCTCCTACAACTCTTGTCATTTGGGTGGGTGTGGGGGTCATCTAATTAACCCCCTTTGCCTTGTAGCTTGTGAAGGCCCCGTACTCCATGTAAGTAGTGCTGTTAATTTCTTGTCGTTTAAGGCTTGTGCTAATGGCCGCCGTCCAACAATTGACATATAGCTGCCACCGAATTGTAATTAGATCAATAAAATAATCAAGGAGTGGACCAACCCATCTTTGCTTAGATTTGATATGTAATCGGTTAGTTGTTTTTGAAGACAATTGTTGGTCAACCATGTATGCTCATATGTTATTAACTTAGATGATTTTTAGTGTTACAATGGATGAATGAGAGGTATACACATGCATCATAAACTTGTCTTTGTATGCTAAATGAGTACTAGTTTATCAAGTGCAAGGTAATAAACGAACCTCACATTAAGTCACACCAATATCATTCACACAATATTATGGGCTATAGATTTGTGGTGTCTACATAAATGCATCTATCAGGAAGTTGAAAATGCAGTGAAATATTCACTATTATTATTATTATTATTATTATTATTATTATTATTATTATTATCATGGAGAACTGATTGGCCAACCATCATGATATTAGAAAACCCAAATTAATCAAATGGGAGCCACTTGTCCAGTGTTTAGGGAAGATTTTGAGCATAACCGGTTGAGATCCTAATGTTTCCAAGTCCAACCGGTTACATGTTGACATCTTTCGGTTTTTCTTCAATAATTTTAGGTATATTCTATAAATCCCTCTCAAATGAGCGGTAAATTTCCTACAGTCTTGAACTTCAACTGGCTATTTCTCAAACTCAACCGGTTCATCTGTAACCAGCAGCTGGTTCTCCCCGTTCATTGCACTTGCCATGAGTCGGCCCTGACATAGAGGTATTTTGTACAAGTCTAAGCACCTTCTTCCCATTATAAGTTAACCTAGGCACTGTGAAGCCCAAGCCAATGCCCTCTTCCCCATACATATATTACATACAATCATATACTTGCAATCAAATACCAATGCAGGGAAATTAAACAGGGGAATTCAAATTCATCACCTAGGTATTCATCATCCTCAATAATATAGGGTGAATATATAACTACGATGTAACATAATATCCTGAATAATATTTGAATATTTGACCCCTGCACTCAAGTGAGCCTAAATAACTGGGGGCCCGTGACCAATTTGACACATGTTGATTCCTTCAACAGGAAGGTGTGTTGATGCAACCACCCAGTCAAAGTTGATACAAACTTGCCAAGCCCAGGAGACGAGGTTTCTGTCAAAGAGCAACACCCAAAATGAATCCTATTTATTATAGGTACACGAGCCTTATGCAGTCACCCTTCTTCATCAAACACTAGGTACACTTGAGTGGTGTATGGCAAACCTAAAGACGAAGAATGGACATAAAAAATGCACATGTTACAATCATATTGGATTATGAGCTCAAAGTATGGACACCACTTTGGGCTTAATAAATAACACCATGGGGAGAGCCTATGTGCTCACGTAAAGAGATAGAGAGACAGAATCTCCATTTTGACCTCTTCTTATTATCACATCTCACTTTTGATTTTAAACTTGAAGATATAATCTTCATGATTCTTTGCAGTTGCTAACATGATGAGGTAATTCTCAATCCAATTCAATCTAATGTCATAATCATACATGGAGTTGGAAGTGTCCACAATAAGGCTACGTGCCTTGAGGTAGATGTGTCTCATCCAACACCTCCAATAATGGAATGTCTACTTCAAAGTTGAATGTTGGTGATCAACATCATTAGCCTTTAACTTCCCAAGCAATCCGGTTATGCTTGATGGATGATTTCTTCCCTACATTAACGCCCACCTAAGTCATTCATCCACAACCAAAGAACTATAAACATCAAACCAACATAGATATTAGCTTATAAACTCATGACCTGTGCAATTTGGAGATGGTTGGAATGTGTAACAAAATGGCAAAAATGGGAAGTGCTCACCTTTTTGGTGTGTTGGGAGCTCATGTGAGGATGTTGACTCCAATCAATGTTTGCCGCTTCAATGCAAACTTTGCATTAACATCAAAGATGTTTAGTTTGGTAAAAGTGAAATATATCTTGATGGTCATTTATAAATGACCTTTATGCTCACATCGACCAGTAAGTTTAATGTTTTGACACTCTTTGATTTTAAGGAATTCTTTACATATATGTGGTTAGATATATGGGTCAATTGACATACTCCAAATGCAAGGTGGCTAGCCTATTGTGGTTTGCACATTTTGGCATGAGAATTGGTGGAGATGCTCAACTATTGAGTTGTTCCCATCTAGTGGATCATAGAAGCATTCCACTCATTTTTCTATGTGGATTTGATTGGTCAGAGGTATTTTTGAAGAGATAAAACAAGGCATTTTCTTGTGCAACACTTCTTTCATTTGCTATAATCTAAAAATCCAAAGGGTCATTCATGCCCAATTTTGCAAGAAATATCTCATCTCCCATGTTTCAAGATCCTACACATAAATCCCATTTTTACCTCAAACTTGTCCATGAAAATTCCACAACCAACATTGAATGAAATGCACTCAAAACAACCCTTTCATAGGCTTGGGAAGTTAAGGGTTAAGTGGCTTTAAGCCATAACATTATCATGCTACTAGTTTTTCTCCCTTTTCTATCCAGGGGAGCAACACCCTAGTGTTGAGTAATGTGGTGGCAGTTGCTCACTTCCAAAGTTGTATTTAAAATAGAGTGGAACCAAATTAGCTTTATTAAACAACTAATTTCATGAAGGTGTGTAACATGATTTGAATGTAAATGTGTCTACCAATAAAACAAGTTTCTCAAATAGTTTATTACAAAATCTGAACACCCAAAATGTGCAACACTTGGCTCAACATGAGAGAGAGAGAGAGATTACTTGTGGATAAAAGAATATTGTTTAGAAATTCATAAGAAAAGCCAATGAACTCTTAATTTACATCGGATTTTTGCTATCTCCTCCACACACATTCACAAATACCTTAAAATTTTGAATGTTGAATATCTTTGACAAGAAGGCTTCAACCTCATAAAAATGTCCACTTACTAAGAGATACGTATATTAGTGCAAATAAGGGATGGTTTAGACTATGAAGAAGAAGTGCACTAGACAAGAAATTAAGGGGAATGGAGCTACGAATTGGGTTCTTCACCGGTTGGGGTTTACGTGATGGCCAAGACTTCTCCGGTGGAGAACTTTAAGCATGGATTAAAAAATCATATGGTTGCCAACATGGCAACACCATTTGCTAGGGGATTCTCTGGAGATCAAGTTTCTTGGACAACCTCAAACTGTCGGACAAAAAACTTGGCCTATGGAGAACTCCAACTTGAGGTTTTTTTAAAAAAAGAATTCATCTTGTTAAGCATACCAACCATTGCCTCAAATAACCTTATTTTGGGCTGAAATTCTTGACCAACCAATGCACTTCTTCACCTTAGTCTAAGGGTTGTGTACACCATGGACCAAGAAGTCGTCATAGGGCGCTGTAAAAGCACTCATTGGTTGTTGAACTCGTCCCGGGACCAATTCAGTTTACATCAAGGAAAAAATGTTAGAGCGACCATGGAGGTCGAGGTCCCCAAAAGACATATTTTTAAGGCCTACATAATCCACTAACATGGTCCAACATGTTTTGCAGTGAGAGAGGCAAAAGAGGTGGTCTGGTAGAAAAAGGCAAGGGCCCATGGCAAAGAAATGCTCTTATAATAAGTTTTTAATGATTTTTTGGGGGGCTTTATATACAACTCTTCCCACTACATAAGGCTCACAAGGCACACTTTCAACATCTATGTGATGTAATGAATCTTGAGAAGCAAGTCCGCCTTTTATGTGCCTTGATCATATCATGGCCCATGAGACATACCATTTCTTCCATGCCCTACCCCTTAAACCGACTCCCACATGTTTCACCAAACAATGCGGGACATCTAGAACTCAAGAATTCGAAGCAGGTTGCAAATAATGCTTGATGTACAACATGAGGTACATGTCACATGTAAATTACATTGAACATGTACAAATTAAATCGCTCATTTTTTTTGTAAAAATTGTTGTGAGAAGATTTGCAAGCCACATCTTCGACACATTTAACAAGAAGTGAAGACAAGTGAAGCCCAAGAGAAGACAAGAGAATGGTCATACTTGAATTTTTTCAAAAATGCCCTTTTTGGGCATATATTATTAAAAAAATTAGCACATTCACTTTTTGGTGCATGGTCATTCTTCTTGGTCCACATTCGGTTTACACCTAGTGAGGGGCCCAAAGGCTTTTGTAAATTGACATTTTAAGAAATCGGACCATGGAAGTTGGACCGTCAAGTCAGACTCTATGATCGGAGAGAACCGGCAGTTAGTTACAAATGAACCGGTTGAAGTTCAAGACTACAAGAAAATTACCGATCACTTTAGAGGAATCTATGGAATATACCCCAATTTAATAAAGGAAAACCGGAGGATGTCAACATTTAACCGGTTGGACTTGCAAACACTAAGATCTCAACTAGTTATGCTAAAAATCTCCCCAATCACTGGTCGGACTATGGAAAAGGCCATCTTCCATGGTCCGACTTCATGGTCCATGGTGTAAACCGGCCCTCTTCCATGGTCCGACTTCATGGTCCATGGTGTAAACCGGTCCTCTTCCATGGTCCGACTTCATGGTCCATGGTGTAAACCGGCCCTAAACCGGTGAAAGTAATAAGTGTGGCCCTGCCTCTCACACTGCATCCTAGAAGCAGCAGGCTGGGGCGAAACAACTTGTACATTAGTTCCTTGGAGGCAAGGGTTTAGGCATCCAACAAGGAACAAGTGTATGGGTTGGTTCGCCCAAATCAGAAGCAGCACAAGAACCCAATGAGAATCATTAAACTATTAAACAGAAGAAGAAAAAATTACAACAACTCTAAAGAATCTGCAACTGAAGTCTCTCAGGCCCCCAGCTAGCACCATAATTCGCTCCCGCAAACATGTAAATAAGCACGCGCAAACTTGAAACACAACACAACACGACATCTAGACGCGGGTGTCCTCATGTGGGTCCAGGTTTGTTAGAACGGGCAACCAACTTCTGCTACGAGGCTCTGGCGGAATTGAGACAAGAACAGGTTGCCACAAAGGACAAGACCGTCCCAAAGAAACGCATGGGGGGTGGGCCTCCTAATTCGAGCCATTGAGGGGCAAGGACCACCTAATCTTTACGTCCGATTGGGTGACACGGTGGGGCCCCCCCTTTTCTTAAACCCCTTTGAAAGTCACCTCCTCTCAAATAGGACCTCCCTTCATTATTTCCTACAATGCAATGCACCAGTCAAATGGGGCCCAACTCCCACATTAAGCCCCACCGACCCCACTTCGAAGCGCCCGTAACCATGAGGCTTTTAAGGGGCCCTAGATTAACATAGTATCTTTCCTCCCTAATTGTTGTTACATAATGGAGTTTTAACAGTTCGGTTGGGGATCCCACCATATATACTACAGACAAGGTCCCCGATGTATTCATGCCCTTTCCAATTTCGGACACCTCATCTTTGTCTTGTCCTAGCTATCACCAATTTGTGGCCTATTCTCGTGGATGCTTTTTAGGCTAGTAAGCTTAACACACTACCTATATATATGTACATACATCCGGGAATTTACTAATCTTTTTAATCACGTAGTCACAGTCTATTCCGCGAGTGCCAAATTGAACTAGGGCGTATTAGTATTGAAGGGTTAAGTGATGAGTAAGTTAAGGTGCATTGTTTATCCGGTTTAGTCGTGTGGCATTAAAATTGGTGTGTCGTGTGGGTTCGTTAGAGTGACCAATGTGAACTTGTCATGTAGCACCGAGTGTATTGTGAGCTCACTTTTACTAATTTACTAATTTTTTAATCACGTAGTCACAGTCTATTCTGCGAGTGCCAAATTGAACTAGGGTGTATTAATATTGGAGGCTTAAGTGATGAGTAAGTTAAGGTGCATTCTTTATCCGGTTTAGTCATGTGGCATTAAAATCGGTGTGTCATGTGGGTTCATTAGAGTGACCAATATGAACTGTCGTGTAGCACCGAGTATATTGCGAGCTCACTTTTTTTTTAAATAAAAAATTTACGGTTGTCACCTAGTCATGTAATAGGTTGGTGATGAGTATAGTGTGGACCACACCAAACCAAACCAAGCAAATAGTGTAGTGGTGTAAATGATGAAGGTGGTCAATAGACTTGGCCTTTATAATGACGCTAGACTTGCATACAAGATTGCCTTCACAAGGTCTTCCATTTTGAGTTGATTAGATGGAAATGCTTTATGCTCATCCCAAGTTTACATAGCCTATTAATTTCCAAAACCCAAAGTAACCCATTGGGTGGGTAAACCGTTCATTGCACAAGTTCCAAGCCACCAAGTGTTGTGGATTGTTCATTCCTAGAACCTACCGAGTGTCATAATATTCAACTTTGACTATTGGTTGTGGAGTTGATTTGGCATTGGTGATTGAGAGAGTGTGGACCCAAAAAAATCACATACCCCCAAATCTTCATATGATTTGAATGAAGCGGGTTTCCTCTATATGTTAAAGGCCCCAACGATTCTCATTTGTCAATGTATCTGCACCTACTAGCAATGCATAATGTCGGTTAATAAATTTTTTTGTTTAAGGGCTTTGGACTGCGTCTTGTTGAATTGACGAACTTGTCTTTTGGGCTCCAAAAATGATGATGCCACCGAGTTTCGGCTTGGGGTTTTTGTATGATACTTTAAGTTAGATCAACTATGATGAATATTTTCTTTGATGGTATAACTATGATTATGTGTCGTTACTCATGATCATAGAGCAATGGAACGTCTTCATGAGGACACTTTTTAGTCTTGTTATGATTGTAATAAAAAGTAGATACATGTAGAAGGGAGAACTATGGGTTTGGCGTGAGTCCCTTGATCAATGTCACAAGCTCAATCATAAACCCGGGACAAGTCTATGGAGCATGATTGAGGAAGAAGGGCGATTGTCTTGTGTCGGAGGTGACCTCTTTTAGGACAAAAATGGTGAGAGCCAAAGGATCATTTGATAAGTACACTAAATATGGTATTTAGTGTTTGATTGTATTTAATGTCATTACCACCCTACCCTGCTCAACATTGATTTTCAATTCCTTGACAATTAGTGCTAGACATAAATGTGTTGCTACCTTCCCTACTACCATCTCCCTTCATGTGAAGCATGAATTTCACTGGACTTGCGATTTTAGGGATGGCGCTCCACCATCCTGCTTGCTGATCTCTCATCTACCGAAGTCGACAGCGTTTTTTTCATATCCTTACTAACACCAAATTCAAACATGTAACTTCCACATATTACCATAGTTGATATTTTGTGTTTGAGTTTACATTCAATGTTACTTACTTTCATGGGGTTATGGACATTTCGTGCATGCGTTCGTATTTAGTGTTTCAAACACTAAATATCCTTTTTAGTGTAGTGGTCTCAAAATTTTGGTATTCTGGACCCGGTTCTACATGTTTCTAGTTATTTATGTGTCATGATATAGCAAATAGCCCACTCATACTTACTGGTGCGGGCCACCAGTGAACAATGAGTACCAACACTGGTTACATCCAATGGCTCTCACTGGCTAAACCAACTCTTAAAAGTGGTCCCTGTTGGTAGAAACCGTTCACTGGTGGCATACACTAGTCAGTGTTGGTGGACTATAAGTGCATGAAGTATATTACATGTAGAAGAGTGTTGTATGGACATACAATGGTATCTTTGCCCACCATAAACATGATATAATCTACGCCATGTGTACATAACAAATTGTAATTAACACTCTTAAAGCCTAGTAATGTGCATCCAAGGAAGATGTCAGGACATCTCGGTAGGTACTTTTGGAGGGGGTGATGATTATCAAGTTAAGCATGGGAAAGGCCAAGGTCTAAAGATGACCATATTTAAGACAAGAAACTTTACATGATTGTGCGAGTGAAGAGAACTCATGGCCATACGTAAAACAAAGTATGCAGACAACTTGTGTACCACATGGCAATGTGATGATGATGAACATCATAGACATAGCAAGGCTACTTGCTTTGTGGGTTTTATTCTTGTTTCTTTTATTGGCATTTGAGCACATAACATTATTCAAATCCATAACAATGTTATGTGGGACTGACAAGTATTCTACAAAATATTTCCGGATATTTCCCACATTCAAATTGAATAATGTTATGAAATTGAGAGATGAGTCTTATTGTAGTAGAATGGCCATCAAGTCCATTCACATGCACCAAGTTATATGCCTCACACAATAAATCAAAGTAACGTCATCCCAAAATTATTTTGGTTTGGAAGGACTGTTGGGCACATTTCCAAGTGGTAAGGACCAGTGACAATATGAAAGTAGCTCTCTTAGATTCTAACAATACGGAAAGACATCAAAAGGAGTTAGTAAAGCACACATAGGTCTCACACAAGCATACATGTCATCAATCTAACATATAATTTTGACCCCTATAGGTTTGTAGTTGAGTCATTGCAAATGAACTCGATTGTACTAATTCAGGTGATAAATCAGTCAACAAAATAAATATATGGACTACATACTACTTCAAGGTTTTCATGTTGGATGTATGCGATAAGTCACTTTTGCCAATCCGACACATGCCAAGTAGATTGCCTCAAGTGTCGGTGCATAAATTTACAATATTTGTCTGGTGTTAGGATTACGGTCAATGCGACATGGTTGTGGGAATAAGATTGTGTACTATTTTGATACCAATCGTGTTTATGTGAGTTTTCTTGATACCATTTGGGCACGGGATTTCTAAGATACATTTGTTTTTAATATTGGCCGGGTCTATATACCATGCGTTGACCTCAATACCTATGACAAATTTACGCACATATCAACCCCACCATTTAGTGTGGTATACAAATATTCTTCAATATGATGATAACAAGTGTGTATCAATCTTTGCATAAGATTATAAGATTTGTTAACAAGGGGACTTATTCTCACATACCATTGCACCATACCCAGGTGAGATTCTACACACATACACAACATTTTAATGCTATCACATTCATAATTGCGGGAAAGGCACCATCTACCGTTTCTCTAGATACTACTAACTAGATAAAAGTATAATAATGTCCTTCTATGCCCTTGAGACCCAGTTATGCTTTTAAAATGATACTAATATGGGTGTTGATTTGTTTGGATTCACTATTTTCATGATTTTTAGAAGTAAGATAAAGATGAGCGTGCATGATTCAATAAAGGTTCACTGAAGGTGGCATTGGGCTAACAATAGAGCACTTTAAGTGAGAACAACTTCCTCACAACTTCAAATATCTAACTTGGAAGTGAGTGAGAAGTCCTACAATTATACAACATCAAACCAATATTGATTCAACACTTGTCCATCATGTTTATCATTCCACTTCAAACTTGAAGTCAATGATCTTCATGGGATACATGGGACAAATATGAGATTCTTAGCTACCGAACAACATATCTCCTTGATTTGTGATAATCTATCCACATGTTTGTGATGGTGAACAATGGATTTATTCGCATGATCCGCTTCCACTTTATCCTAACCTTGAAAGAACATGATCTCAATTATGACGACTTCAGATTTTGAATGGGAAGACCCCCAAACGTGTGAGGTCTATCAAATCATCATAGTTTTGACAAACATACTAGGCGTTATCCTTTTTCTCGTTTTGGGGATTCCCTTCAATTTTGAGGTGGGAACATGTGAGGCCAAACCCCCCACCCTTAAGCGTCCGTAGTCCGAGTAGTGGGTTTGGGCTCACATTCCTCCGCGGTATTGGATTTGGACTTGGATGAGTCCATAGTGCAAGGTTCACCCTTCAAGTGGTCTTGGATTTAACTTTGGTCTTTGCTTCCTTTGTCTTGCCATCGCGAGAGTGCTCCACATTCTCCATTAATTTGTGCGCGTGGTTTATTTTTAAAGAGAGGATGCAAGTGTTAAAAAACACTATTCTCTATAGTCAATCTCAAATACATTTACTTGTGAAAGCCACACATAACACTAACTAGCATAATGTAACTAACTACTTGTCTATGAGCTAATCAAGTAGGCTATCTACTAAGCTCCTTCATGAACCCATCTCTTTACTTTCTAATTACATAAACCTAGCTCCTTCATAAACCCAACTCCTTCATGAACCCAACTCCTTAGCTTCTAACTAAACAAACCCAGCTCCTTCATAAACCCAGCTCCTTCATGAACCCAGCTCCTTAGCTTCTAACTAAACAAGCCCAGGTCCTTCATAAACCCAGCTCCTTCATGAACCCAGCTCCTTAGCTTCTAACTAAACAAGCCCAGGTCCTTCATAAACCCAACTCTTTACTTTCTAACTAAACAAACCCAGCTCCTTTATAAACCCAGCTCCTTCATGAACCCACAACTTTGTAGTTGTAATCCCCAACTACCTCACTAATTATTCAAGCCCTTAACTAATCTTCCTACCTAATTTTCCTAATTCTACTAACAACCCCTTTCTAATCACACAATTCTTCTCTAAT
The DNA here is from genome assembly GCA_964035585.1 of Polytrichum formosum. Classification (NCBI taxonomy): domain Eukaryota; kingdom Viridiplantae; phylum Streptophyta; class Polytrichopsida; order Polytrichales; family Polytrichaceae; genus Polytrichum; species Polytrichum formosum. The sequence goes on along the minus strand of OZ037935.1, from coordinate 21,220,886 downwards.
CCTAAAATCCTAAAATCCTAGAGAGGAGAGGGGGAGAGAGAATTTCCTAACTTCACTAAGACTAACTAATCCACACAAGTATATTTTTGCACTCATCACAACCTCAAGTGCTCAACTCTTAAACATGAAACTTGCAACCACGTGTATTCAAAACATGAACTTTAAGTACCACAAATTGGAATCATGAATTAACTTTAAAATCCTTCACGTCAACACTAATTCTACCAAGAGGTCAAGCCCTCTTCAAGGCTAACAAGCCTTGGCTCTCAAACTAAAAACTAAGCACACACATGTGCTCCAATATGGCTTCCCACACCCACACTTATAACTCGTGGGGTGCCTTGGAGCACAAAAGAAAGAGAGGATGAGTGAGGGAAGAATGAGGGATTATATAGTAAGCTTGAGGGGGTGAGCACCCTCAAGGCTCACGATAAGCCCTTGAGATTTCCTCCTACTTAGTAGGCGCCAATCCTATCTTCTAAGCCTTCCTCCCTCAAATGATCAACAAGGATCCTAATTCGAACATTTAACTAGCCTTGGCTTTCTACCTACCACACTTTACCAAACTTGGGATGCTTCAACCCAAACTTAGCCTCCTTCGCTTTCCGCCGCCATAACTTTCTCCCCTTACTTTCCCAAATCGTTGCTCACCACTTAATTCAAACCACGATGCTTAACTCGTGATTTGATTGGTGCTTTGAGAATTTGCTTATCCTCCACCTTGCATTCTTCCTTGGACCTTCCCCATTAAGTGGCCATGATGAGGTGGTCCACTTGTGCGCTCCATGTGATCCTCCATTCATCCCAATTCGAATGCACTTGCCTCTTGAGTCACTTTGGTTGTCTCCATCCATTTGTACTAGCCTACTCACTAACTACTCAATCCAAGTTCTCCTTACCTATCCTCATTCACTCAAATCCTTCCGAAGGTGAAAACACAATAACAACTCACATCCTAGCCTCTTACAACATGGTACTTCTAAGACTAACATTTCACTCTTTTTATATTTTTGTGAAGTAACATGCTACTTCAAAGTGCATCAACTAACGTTTCAAGGGTCTAAGACTAAATGTGGGCACCCTTTTGGGCTCACATAATTGGCGACCATCGGGGGATGAATCCAAACATCTCTTGCTCCAAGGGTAAGTTGCCTAGTCAAGCTCGGTACTCCTTACATCTACTTCCCGATGTACGGGTAGGAAAGAGCTCACCATTCAACGTTTCCAATTGAATTGAATTATTAGGAAAGACCTCATAGACAAGGTAAGGTCCTAACCATATTGCATCGAATTTCGCCGGAAATTCAAGCTTTCGTGCGTCTTGAATCATGACCATCATTCCCGGTGTTAGGGCCCTTCTCTTATGTCGTTTGTCGAAAGTAATCTTTCTCCTTCTTTGGATTGCCTCAATATGTTGAGCCGCCATTCTCCTCCCTTCGTCAAGTGCTTCCAAATCGGTTAGTCGATTTCGTAAGGATTGACTTTCGGTAAGTCTCGTACTCACGGCCACCCTAAGTGACTCGACTTCATATTCGATTGGTAGTGTCGCTTCAAGACCATAGACTAAGGAAAATGGTGTAGCACGCGTAGTTACCTTATAGGTTGTACGGTATGCCCAAAGTGCCGCCGTTAGTTTCGTATCCCAATCCCGCTTCGAGTCTATAACCGTCTTGCGTAGTATACTCACCAAAATTCCGTTAACCCTTTCCGTTTGTCCATTGGTTTGTGGGTGGTAGGGAGTAGTCTTCCGGTGATCAATTTTAAATTTCTCTGTCATCTCTCGAATCAAGTCATTCAAAAAGTGAGTACCCCTATCGCTTACTAGGATCTTCGGCACCCCGAACCGCGAAATTATGTTTTCGTACATAAATGTTGCCGCGTGTTCCGCCGTGTCGGTCTTCACCGCTTTGGCTTCCGCCCACTTGGTGAGGTACTCGGTTGCCACCACAATATATTTCATTCCTTTTGAAGATTGGGGATGGACCTCACCCACATAGTCGATGCCCCATTTTTCGAAAGGAATTAAGGGTAATGATACATGTAAAGGCATCTCCATTCTAAGGTCGTTTCGGGCATACCGTTGGCAAGCGTCGCATTTCTTTACATAGTCATGGGCGTCCTTAAATAGTGTAGGCCAAAAGTAGCCCGCTCTAAGTATTTTTTGCCCGGTGAGTTGACCCGAGAAGTGACCGCCGCAAGCGCTATCGTGGCAAGCGATTAAAATCGCTTCAACCTCCGTTTTTGACACGCATCGTCGTAAAATACCATCGGACCCCCTTCTAAACAACCTATGGCCCACTACAACGAATTGCCTACTATTTACCCTCACCTTCCTTCTCTCTTCTTTTGTCCACTCTTTGGGCAACTTGTGGGTTGTTAGAAATTCCACTATGCCCGCATACCACTCCGGTGTAGAAGTGACCACAAAGAGGCTATCATCTACTAACATATCATTTACCGGATTTTTTCCTATCTCCTCCGACAACCTAGACAAGTGGTCCGCTTGTAAATGCATACGACCCGGTTTATATTCCACCGTGTAGTCGAATTCTTCTAATAACAAAACCCACCTAGCTAACCTACCACTTAACTCCGCCTTGTTAACTAGATACTTGATAGCCATGTGGTCAACAAAAAATACAACCGGGTTGCACATGAGGTAATGCCTAAACTTTTTAACGGAAAACACCATGGCTAGGCACTCCCTCTCCGTTGTAGAGTAGTTTCTTTCGGCGGGGGTCAATTGCTTACTCGCATAAGCTATAGGTTGATCCTTCTCTTTTTCTCCCGTTGCTTGACAAAGCGCACTCCCTATTGCCACATTACTAGCATCACAATAGACGTGAAAAGGTTTACCCCAATTGGGTGGTATCAACACCGGATAGGTGCTCAACCTATTCCGCAATTCCTCAAAGGCTTTTTGACAAGCATCCGTCCACTCGAATTTGACATCCTTTTTGAGCAAATGGGTAATGGGCACCGCTATCTTTGAAAAATTAGGAATAAGTTCCCGGTACCATCCCACATGTCCTAACAACTTAGAGATCCCCTTGGAATTGGTTGGAGTTGCCAAGTCGCTTATGGCCGCAATCTTATCCGGATCGGGTTCTCTATCTTTCTCACTAACAACATAACCCAACAACACTCCCTTATTCACTCCCAAAAATGTCTTATCCGGGTTCAATGCTAACCTCATCTTCCTACATCTAACCAATGCCTCCCTAACACAATGTAGGTGATCGTCCACATTACTTTGTGTGCTAAAATCGTCCACAAAGACGGTCATGGATTTGAACAACAAGTCGGTGAAGATATACATTACTAATCGTTGGAAAGTAGCCGGGGCATTACATAACCCAAATGGCATCACTACCCACACAAAAGTACCCCAAGGTGTAGTAAAAGCCGTTTTATGGATATCTTGGAGGGCTATGGAAATTTGATTATAACCCGCATACCCATCCATAAAGGTATATCGCGAATGACCTCCAACCTCCTCAAGCAACAAGGTGATAAAAGGTAAGGGGAAGTGATCCTTTTGTGTGCACGAATTCAATTTCCTATAGTCGACACAAACCCTTAATTTCCCATTTTTTTTCTTTACTAAGACCATAGGAGAAACCCAATCCGTGATTTCCACCGGCTTGATAAACCCGGCCTTCAATAACCTTTCCAATTCCGCTTTCACCAACAATTGCAATTGAGGATTCATCCTCCTCTCCTTTTGTCTAATTGGCCTCGCCCCCGGAATTAAAGGAATCCGGTGCTCTACCATTTCCCTAGGAATTCCCTTAAGCTCATCGTAGGACCATGCAAAAGTATCACTAAACTCATCCACCAAATTGCTATACTCCCTAACCTCTTTCTCCCCCAATTTGGAACCCATCTTCATTTGTCGGGTTTTTCCATTCTTTAATTTCACATCCACGTACCGCCAATCCGCTTCCGACACATGTGCTTGTTCCTCTTTGTTCCGATACCAATCGGAAGGCACATTGGGGTAATCTTTCACATCTTGACCTACAACTATCCCCGTAGACGTGGTCTTGAAATGTAAAGGCTCCTCCAATTTCGATGACTCAATAATCACATCCTCCTCTTGAGTCCCATCTACATGAATTAAACTAACCTCACCCTCTTCCACGTCATCTACCCAAGGTGTTAACCCACCGCTAACCCACTCTTCCTCGGTGAGCACCTCACATGGCTCCAACAATGAGCCCTCTCCTAAACTAACACTAGGAAATTCACTCCCTAAGCCTTCTTGGTGAAATGTAACCATTACATCAACCTCGGACTCGGGGTACTCCCTTAGCCATTGGGCATAATCCCCATTATCCCCATAATTGTAAAAATTAGGACCTAGACTTCCCGAGCCCGAATCTATAACAACCCTTTGACCTTCGGGATGGACGACTCCCACCAATGCCTTGCCAATCTCATTCTCGTTTAAGTCATCAATTTCCTTCTCCAATGGCAAATACATCTCCTTCTTCATCCATCCTTCTAATGAACCAATGGACACTATGACCCTATTACCCTCCGGACCATAAGTGATGGATGGTTTAGGTCCACCCCAATTGACCATAGCATTCGCCATCCGCAACCAAGGCCTACCTAGCAAAATGGGGAAGGTGTCCTTGTTGGAGTGCATTTTAATGACATGGAAGGTGACCAAGTACTCCTCACCTCCCGTAGTCATTCTACAATCCTTGATCATCCCCAAAGGCGTAGTCGAACTTTGATTTGCCATATTTATGACCAAAGGTGAAGGCCCCGTGAGTCCAAGTCCCAATTTTTTCATAGTATCCTCCGGTAGTATATTTAGACTACTCCCTCCGTCGACTAGCACATTAGGAACCACCTTATCTACTATAACAACTTCTATTTCTATAGCTTTCACGTCTCTTCCACCTTGTGATTGGATCCTAGCGGCTATTTTAGCTTTCACCTTCCTCATCCTCTTGTGTACCGGCATTCCCTCCTTTAATGTTTTCCTTGCCGTGGGTGAAATTTCCAATAGTTGGCCGAAAGTAATATCCGCCTTGAGTGTACTAAGGTCCGCCCACAAGTCGTACCCGGTAGATCTTTCCACCTTAGAATTACCCACTACGTCGAATTCGTCTACGGGAACCCCCGGTCCTTCCCATTCACCCACATCGCTATTATCCAAGTCATGTACCGCATTAGTCCTCTCCCTATCTTGTAAAATTATATTTTCCCTCTCCACATCCTTAGTAGCTCTTCTAGCTACCCTATCCAACTCGGAGAGATTAATCTCTTCATCCGAAGAGTAATTTCCTTGCTCTCCTATTCCTACCTACAACGGGGCATCCCCTCTCCTAGCCCTAGTAGTTACCGCTAGTGCAGGTGCTTCTTCAACCACACCCTTACCCTTCACTAACTCATATGTAATAGCATTGGTGTGAGGAGGCCATTGACTTTGCTCCTCTCCAATTCTCGTTGGGAGAGGAAGCATGTCATCACATGTGGCCTCCAACACTCCATCCATGAACCTAACATCTTGGGAGTTAGATGGTCCCGGATCCGTTGGAGGCGCTTGTCTCCCGTTACTACCATTAGGTGGAACTCCTTGTCTATTTTGTATTGGAATGTAACCGGTTGTAGTTTGCAAGCCCGCCGGTGGATGAAAAGTTTGCCTAGCATTACTATGGTCATAGTATAAGTTAGGTGGCCTAAGTTCATTGGCCGGTACTCCTTGTGGCCTAGCACCTCGCATATTATCCCTTGCTTGTTGTTGTGGATTAGCCACCGGGTAAGGGACATTAATTATTTTGTCCGGTTGGCGACACGTATCCGAGGGATGACTTCCTCCACAATTGCTACAATTAAACTCTTGACCTTCGGACCAACATTGTCCTTGAGCGTGCCACCTTCCACAAAAGGGATGAAATTCCTTCTTCTCTAAATTTTGGCCACCTTGCCCTCTAGGTTGTGGTCCTCTATTGCTTCCATTTCCATAGTGAGGTGGCGCTTGACCTCGTTGATTTTGTTGAGGTGGGTTACCGTTTCCTCTTTGGTCACGGTTTTGTCCACTTCTACAAAATTGACGCGTGTGGCCCGGTTGGCCACATTGGACACACCATAATCCGGAAGAATGCCTACCCGACTCAACCGGGGGTGGAGGCCCCGGTTGTTGACTCCGGATCATTAATGACATTTGATCCGTGAGGCTTTGCATTTGTTTTATCATAGCCTCTTGGAATCCTAGTTGGCTAGCACCTAGTCTTCTCTCAACCTCCTCCAAGTGTGGATCCGTTCTAGGGGCCGGTAGTGCCAAAAGAGGTGCCGGTTCCCTAACCGCTAAAGGTCGGGGACCGGTGTCCACAATGGCATATGGAATTTGGTTCTCATACTTAGGGGGTTCTACCGCTACCACCCTAGGGCGTATGGGGATGAATTGTGGGATCAATTCATCCTCCCTTCTCCATAGCCTTTCGTGATCTTTATCCAAGTTTTCAATATCTCTAGCCGCACGCTTGGCATCCGCCAAGGTCAAGGGATTCCTTTCTAGAACACCCCTAATAGTTCCGGACTTAAAAAACCCTTGAATGAAAAATTGCTTTAGCGTGTCGTCGTTGAGCATGGTACCCACAAATCTAGTGCACACTAAATCAAACCTCCTAATGTAAGCCGAAATTTCTTCCTCCCTTCCTTGCTTCAATGACGACAATGCCCTTAATGCGGTACTTTGACCCACTTCCGGCCTAAATTCGTTAAGAAACTCCCTTTGTAATTGTTCCCATCCCCTAAAATGTCCCTCGGCATGATCCCGATACCATTCATAGGCTTCCCCCTCTAGAGTGGTAGGAAACCACACTAACCAATAACCCGGGTCGGTTATGAGGAAGCTAGCCAACCGTTCGATATACCGTTCCATGTGCCGAGAGGGGTCCTCATCCTTGGTCCCATAAAATTTAGGGAGATGAGATGGCATATCCATCGCCGCTAAATTTTGTGGAACCACAATTGGTAGGCCTCTTGGCCTAACCAATGGGTCTATTGGAGGTATAGGAGGTATGGGCGGAATTGGGGGTATGGGTGGTGGATCCATCCCCCGTTCCTCGGCCATGGTGACCGGTGAACTATTCAACAATCCCCTATCAACTTCTACCGGGAATTCTTCTCTAAGTGTGTAATTTTCCGAAGAAGTTTCACCACTCAATTTGGAGGGAGTGATCTCCTCTTCAAGTTGAGCTCCAAGTTCTAAGGTGTCTAGAATTGACCTAGTCCTAGGTTCGACGTTCAAACAACTCTCTATTCTAACATTATCTTGTTCTAATCTATCACTGATTTTAGAGGACCGCCTCTTTCGAGTAGATTTCTCTAGTCCTACTATCAAACTTGGTTTTTGTGAGCGAGTCCTACCTTGCATTCCATAAGAATCGATCGACCCTCACTTGACCACACATAATCCTAGCAATTCCCCTCTTAATATTTTCACTTGTCTTGGTGTGGTTATAATTTTTTTTAGGAGGTGAGGAAAAGAACCTGCAAGCCCACTTAGGTGAAAGAATCCCAATAGGGGATAGGCATGTTCATGTTAATTTTTTGGTTAAGTCGGAGCATCACCTCCGCACCTTCCCGCAAATTAACACTCACCACAATACCGATTGTGAGGGGGTGACCTTCCGAGTAGATTATGTTAAAAGTCGAGGCTTCACCCTTCAACTTCTCACACCATCCACAATTCGGGAATTACCCTCTACAACGGATAACAACAATCACGAGTACAAAAGGCATTCCTTAATTAGTTAATGAGTTCACTTTGAAGAAATAAACATACCTTGAGCAATCGCATCCCCCTGTGAGTTAGCACTCCCCTCAATCGTGACTCAATGTAACAACACCATAAACTTTGTGAAATATTAATTTAATCTAGAGCATGAAATGACAACTCCCAAAACTTTGAGACTCACCCCGAGGTGAGTGTCAAAGTTCAATGTCCTAAGGTGAATTTACCCTCTAATGTTTTAATGAGCTACTCGGTTATAGGTTCCTTTTAAGTTCTTAGCAAATCCCCAAAAAGGTTGAGGACGTACCTTCGCCGCGCTCCTTCCTCAAAAATGAATTTGCGTAATTGACAATGCAATTCATTCCAAGGAATAGTTGAAATACAATGAATTCAAATGTAACCCAAAAAGAGAATACTTACCGAGTTTCGGGTGCTCCTTCCCTTCTCTCAAGTTTGTGTCTCCAATTTTTCCTAGTTGCCTCCAAGTCTCCTAGTCGCCTCCAAGTCTTGTAACTACCTTCCGCTTCGCTCCCGGCAGACGCACCAATTATGTGAGGCCAAACCCCCCACCCTTAAGCGTCCGTAGTCCGAGTAGTGGGTTTGGGCTCACATTCCTCCGCGGTATTGGATTTGGACTTGGATGAGTCCATAGTGCAAGGTTCACCCTTCAAGTGGTCTTGGATTTAACTTTGGTCTTTGCTTCCTTTGTCTTGCCATCGCGAGAGTGCTCCACATTCTCCATTAATTTGTGCGCGTGGTTTATTTTTAAAGAGAGGATGCAAGTGTTAAAAAACACTATTCTCTATAGTCAATCTCAAATACATTTACTTGTGAAAGCCACACATAACACTAACTAGCATAATGTAACTAACTACTTGTCTATGAGCTAATCAAGTAGGCTATCTACTAAGCTCCTTCATGAACCCATCTCTTTACTTTCTAATTACATAAACCTAGCTCCTTCATAAACCCAACTCCTTCATGAACCCAACTCCTTAGCTTCTAACTAAACAAACCCAGCTCCTTCATAAACCCAGCTCCTTCATGAACCCAGCTCCTTAGCTTCTAACTAAACAAGCCCAGGTCCTTCATAAACCCAGCTCCTTCATGAACCCAGCTCCTTAGCTTCTAACTAAACAAGCCCAGGTCCTTCATAAACCCAACTCTTTACTTTCTAACTAAACAAACCCAGCTCCTTTATAAACCCAGCTCCTTCATGAACCCACAACTTTGTAGTTGTAATCCCCAACTACCTCACTAATTATTCAAGCCCTTAACTAATCTTCCTACCTAATTTTCCTAATTCTACTAACAACCCCTTTCTAATCACACAATTCTTCTCTAATCCTAAAATCCTAAAATCCTAGAGAGGAGAGGGGGAGAGAGAATTTCCTAACTTCACTAAGACTAACTAATCCACACAAGTATATTTTTGCACTCATCACAACCTCAAGTGCTCAACTCTTAAACATGAAACTTGCAACCACGTGTATTCAAAACATGAACTTTAAGTACCACAAATTGGAATCATGAATTAACTTTAAAATCCTTCACGTCAACACTAATTCTACCAAGAGGTCAAGCCCTCTTCAAGGCTAACAAGCCTTGGCTCTCAAACTAAAAACTAAGCACACACATGTGCTCCAATATGGCTTCCCACACCCACACTTATAACTCGTGGGGTGCCTTGGAGCACAAAAGAAAGAGAGGATGAGTGAGGGAAGAATGAGGGATTATATAGTAAGCTTGAGGGGGTGAGCACCCTCAAGGCTCACGATAAGCCCTTGAGATTTCCTCCTACTTAGTAGGCGCCAATCCTATCTTCTAAGCCTTCCTCCCTCAAATGATCAACAAGGATCCTAATTCGAACATTTAACTAGCCTTGGCTTTCTACCTACCACACTTTACCAAACTTGGGATGCTTCAACCCAAACTTAGCCTCCTTCGCTTTCCGCCGCCATAACTTTCTCCCCTTACTTTCCCAAATCGTTGCTCACCACTTAATTCAAACCACGATGCTTAACTCGTGATTTGATTGGTGCTTTGAGAATTTGCTTATCCTCCACCTTGCATTCTTCCTTGGACCTTCCCCATTAAGTGGCCATGATGAGGTGGTCCACTTGTGCGCTCCATGTGATCCTCCATTCATCCCAATTCGAATGCACTTGCCTCTTGAGTCACTTTGGTTGTCTCCATCCATTTGTACTAGCCTACTCACTAACTACTCAATCCAAGTTCTCCTTACCTATCCTCATTCACTCAAATCCTTCCGAAGGTGAAAACACAATAACAACTCACATCCTAGCCTCTTACAACATGGTACTTCTAAGACTAACATTTCACTCTTTTTATATTTTTGTGAAGTAACATGCTACTTCAAAGTGCATCAACTAACGTTTCAAGGGTCTAAGACTAAATGTGGGCACCCTTTTGGGCTCACAGAACATAAGAGTGCAGTGGGGATACGGTTTCCAAGCTTAGGCATGAGCACCAAAAAATTTGGTCCACCTTAAAATTGGGTCAATTTTCTCATTATAAACCTAAAATATTAGATACTCACAACATGAGAATATGTCCTTCATGGCTATAACTAGTAATTTCTCCCATGTCACTCCAATCGGTGGGGGAGGGAGAATAATTCCCTTTGCATGGGGTTGGAACTTGGAATCACTATGACAACAAATATCCAAGGAATCCTTGCAAGGATGACGTGAGCACAAATACTTCACAAATACTAGATACCATGGGTCTTCATTGCACCTTTGTGACGGTGGGGTTCATATAAACTTGGAGCTATACTCAATGTTTTAAATTCCTTAAATTCCCAAACCAATAAAATATGATGCCAAATGCATATCCCGACTTTGACACCAAAAACATCATTCGTTCATTTTGAATTTGAGTCAAACTCTTACTTAGCCGCTTGTGTGTGTACGCCACGGGGTGGGGGTGTTATAGTATACTTAATTACCCCCCGTGATGTCCATCTTATTTTAACAAGTTTTTATGTGAAAACTATTATGGAAGCAAACTTTGCTTGCAAAACTTAGGGGCGGCTGGTTTTGGAATGACATGATGTTTCACTTGAATCATACCTTGTTTGATGAAGGCAACCATGAGATGTTGCAGTTGTTGCGTGGCATTGATTCACATTTTGGACCATTTGGATTGAAAGGAATGACAAACTTATCTCAGACCTTGGAAATTGACACAAAACCAAGGTCAAGCATTTCATGTAGGATGAATGCATAATGTATGGGAAGATTGCCTCGGAGAGAGCGATTAGACACATTTGCAAGAAACCCTTCTCAGAAGTGGCCTTGCTCAAACAATTCGACCAATCGTAGAGGGGTCTTTGTTGTAGGGATAAATGGATTATGCATGTGTAGTCACTTCATTCCTTGGCACTTCTTGATTCTATTAATATTAAACTATACTGCTTATTAGGACGTTCTACTAATATAGCACATCCCTCGTAAATATTTTAGGAAAGAAACATTCACATACAATCGCGTTACCAACACTAAGTACCTTGTCACAAAAAGCTTCAAGTAGCAAGGAAGGCAAAGTCCTCCTCACCAACAACATGCCTCAACACACTACTTGTGTGTTGCTTGCAGTTTAAATTTCCTTAGAATGAATCACTACAATAAATATTGCAGCTACTGTATCAAAAAATAATGCACAATGACAATCGAGCACATTAAGATACCGTGAGATTTGAACATAATTCATGATACAACTAAGCACTTAAGCAACCTTCAATTGTCAAATGAAGCTCCTAAACATCTATCTCAATTATTACAAATTTTACAAAGTACTTCATCTTTTACAATGCATGCAATCTCTTTAAGCTCATGGCTCAATTCAACTCAACAAACTTGCAACGTGTTGAATTAGGGTTGAAACGATTTAGCTAGAAAGTTCCGATTCCTCAATAAGCAACTTTGAATTTCTCAAAGGTAGGAGACAATTCTACTTCCATTGTCACAATGCACATAAATTATTATTGACAATCACATGACATTTGAAGTTAGCTTAGGGTTTGAAGAAAGAGATTCCAAACATAAGTCACGAAGCAATGGTGATCAGTCAACCTTCAATTGACATCAATAAATTTTCTCATACCTTTGCCTTGATGATTACAAACTTTATGAATTATTGTCTTAATTTGGCCTACGAACAACTTCTTGAATTTAGGGTTCAAGGGTTATAAGTAAGGAGTGAAAAACAATACGCAATTTATTTCATCAAGAAATACTCCTCCCGCTCATCAAACTTTTTCATCAATTGCCATAACTAAATTTGCTCACACCGAGGAGCCCTGAGGGTTAATCTCTCTCTCTCTCTCTCTCTCTCTCTCTCTATTGTGCCTACAACAATGTCAATGCTTTCATGCAATGGGAGGCGAAGAGGCAATCAAGATAACCGTTACCCTTGCCCACCCCAAAAACCAACTAGCCTCCCCCTTCCTTCGGGGCCAGTCACATTGTTGGCCCTATAAATATATTCACTTTGCCCCCTCCCCCCAATGCACGGAAAGAAGTCCCACCTATTGGTTGCAATGTCTTTCGTTAGTGAGTTACTTCGGTGATTGGTTCTTTTCTTACATGACAGCATGACACTATTTTATTTTATTTTTTGAGATAAAAGGCTGACAGGCCAACGCCAGAGCACAGGAGGCAGTTGACCACCTGGCAGGTTTCTGTCAAGTAGAGAGGAGATTTCACAGCCAGGAATCAAACCGCCAACCTCTTCCTTGAGATTTGGGTATCTCTCCACCATCATCTAGTAGTTTAGGGTCGTCCCGGACCAGGCGTGGCACTATTGAGGGATTTAGACGCCTCCCCTCCAAGTTGGCGTGTCTTCGTGTCTCGAAGTGATCTAGTTTTGGGTCAAACACCTAAAAGTAGTGGCAAAGTGTTGTTTGAATTGGTCACAAACCTATAAGGGGTCGAGTTTTTATGTCAAATGAATAAGAGGTATGTTTGTATACGATAATTCTCTCCCTTCCTTAAGTTGAGGCAACCATAATCAATAAAATAAAAGAGTTTGCATATGTTTAGGAGGAGTAATAGCAGGGTATTATTTTTCTTGCGAAGAGAAACAAATTCTAAGGAGAATGCAAAAAAATCAATTTTATTTTTCATGAATATGGAAATTGCTACAAATCTCAAAGCAGTAAAGTTAGGGTAACACATAGTCGATCTATAGGTCAACCCATAAATGCTCATCTAAATTCTAATGCTTGGCTACAACATTTACCAAAACTCTTATGAGGGCAATCAATCACAAGCCGCCACCACATAAACCTGAACTCTGTTCGCCTAAAAATATAGATCTCATCCATGTTGGCATTACATGACCCTAGTGAGCGGTTAACTGGACTTGATCAACTATGGATGCCTTGACCTTATATGGCCACTTCTTAAAAATTGGACACTTTTATACGAATGCTACATAATGACAAGGCTAGTAGTTGTGGACGGACAACAAAAAGAGCACATGTTGAATAACATTGAGATTGCACTATATGTTCCAAATGTATTAATTATTTTCAGTTCAATGGTAAACGCGATTGAGAGGGCCTATGTAATCACTTAAGACAATCTTCACTCTAACCTTATAACTTTTGCATTGCAACTCCGATTTCAAAACTTGAAACGACAACAAGGCCACATGGTACCTTAATCGATGCGACCGATGCACCCACGGTAACTAGCCCACCACCCTAAATGGCTAGTTACCGCCACTCCCGAGTAGTAGCCACTAGTGGCACGCGAGGGAATGATGGTCGAGTTTGGAAGTGAGTGAGAGGACCTTGCTTGTGGAGGCCGCTTCCATTCCTAATGCAGTTGCCTCACAAACGGCGTCAACGGCTTGGGCCCACAATTATGAACATAACATTCTGCTTGATCCTGTGTTGGGGGTGATGCAAAGGGGGATGATGTTTTTGGATGAGCCTGGGTTGGTTAGTTAGTTAGTTACCGGCAGTCTTGTGGAGTTATCCATCCCTTCATTGCTGCCTCCTGTCTGCCGGGATGATCCTCCAGCCGTCCGATTTGCATGGCTTGCATGGAAGAATGATCGATTCATTCGATGGAACTGCATAAGGAGCTTTGAGATCTATTGGGCGGCATCATGCAGCCTAGTAACTCATCAACACCAAAGCTCATCGTCTCCCCGGATCATCAAGGAATTTATCGTTATTCTGCAGATTCAGGTTGTAGTATCAGTGCTTTAAGCTGCTCAGACCATCTCTATATACAGTAGCCTTGTCATATTTGCTGATCATTGTACCAGTGTCTGGGGAAGATTTTTGGGCATAATCGGTTGAAATCCTAGTGTTTCCAAGTCCAACTAAGCTTAACCGGTTACATGGTGTACTCTTTCGGTGCTCCTTTATTAATTTGAGGGATATCCCATAGATTCCTCCAAAACGATCAGTAATTTTCCTGAAGTCTTCAACTTCATCCGATTGTTTCTTAAAGTCAACGAATTTATATGTCAGTAGCGGTCAGTTCTCCCTGTTCATTTCATCAAACAGGAAAGAGTCTCTTGAAAATTCTTCATAATGTGACCATGGTTCACATTGGAGGGTTAGTTCTGTCACAAAAATGTCACTAAGCTAATTAGTCTATCAGTTAGCATCCTTGATTGTAATTAGGAATAGAAGGTTCCTTGCACCTCTTAGATGGCATCTCCTTGGTTCTTCATAAGGAATTGCGGGTGCTTAGTTGTATGTATGTTTATATGTAGAGTGTACTATGTGTTTTAGCAAGAAGATGTGTCTGTGACAATGTACTCTTATTATTATTTTCGATAGGAGTGTATCTTGCAAATTTGTTGCAGTGTATGATAGAGTATGAGTGCAATTGTTGATTAATGTTAGTATAATGTATGTCAACTGAGTGTGTACAATTTTATGAGGTGATCTTGATATTCATGGCAAGTTGAGTCTATGAGATAATCAATGTCTTGTGAGGAGTTTGTTGCAATTGAGTTCAATATGTTATGGGTCCACAACTTGTTTCTGCTATGGAATAGTTATACTTGTTTTTGAATATAGAGAGAGATAATTTTTCTCAAGTTGTTTTTATGTCATCTTGTACTGATCACCATGGAGGATCTTGAAGAACTTAGTAACATAGAGAGGTTTGGAATAAAATACTACAACACATGGAAATTTCAAGTGCAAGCATTTTGAATGGGAGAGGGCTCCTAAAGATTGTTGATGACATTGAAGTAACGCATGTCTTGACCACACGTAGATCCATGTCCATTCGCTTTGGAGGAGCTTCCTCTGCAAATCTTGATAGTCCAAACACATTTTTACCTCAAAGAGAGGCCATACTCAATGAAACTCAAGAGTTCAAGAAGAAGGATAGCCTTTCCAATCCTTACACAGTTAGTCGACAAGAAGATCTTACATAAGACCATCAATTGTAAAACATCTAAAGAAGTTTGGGATAACTTAGCCTTGATTAATGCATTGCCAATCAATCATTCTATTAGTTACAAGAGAATTACTACAATATGAGATTGAGTTGAAAGACAAGTTAGAGGTTGCTCCTTAGGATGTGCAAGCTCTACTAAAATCCACTCAAAAATGAAGGAAAAATAGGCTCACATTAGAATAGGATTCATGCCATTAGAAGGCCTTAAGATTCAAATTGCCACCAAATAGAAACTTGTTGTCCCCAACAAAAAGAATGAAATGATTGATGTGGATGAAGATTGTACATGTATGATTTCATGATCTTGTGGCCGTGACTTGGATTGATCACCGTTGGATTGTAACAAAGGATGTCGTACGATTTGCTCCATATGGCGGGAAGGCAAAGCAATTGAGTTCGAGCTAGACATAAGCTTGAGTGGGAAGGAGCTTGAGTAGGAGGGCATGAGTGGCTCGAGTAGTGAGAGGTGTGAGCGGTGGGAGTTTGTGTGCTTGAGCAGCAATGAGGCTAGATAGTTATGTTGAAGGAGTTGTGCTATCCAATAGAACTACCAATGAGGGAAACTATGTGCCGATGAAAGCGAAAATCAAATTTTGGGTGAATTTGATTCTAGGCAGAAGAGGCGGTGATGCAAAAAACACTTCTAAGCATGGTCATGGTAGCAATGTTGGGAATTACATGGCCAAAGTTTTTGAAATCTTGTGCCAATGACTCAATTGTACCTAAGTTGCTTGTCGAACATGCTTATATGTGGAGAGAACTAAACTTGGATCCAACCATGCCGATTACCCTATCTTCACCTTGCAATTAAAAATGTGTTCATTATTTCAGCAACATTGTTGATTATGGGTGGATCTGTTTCCTATCTTGTGAAATTCGAAATTCGAAACTATTGTTTTGACATATATCTATCCTTCAACCTACCAAGATTGTGTTGATCTTGAGTCCATCATGGGGGTCATTATGGATGTACATGGATAAATTGGGGAACCAACGCGTGATAGTTGAACACATTGGAAACTTTTAAATGACGATGTTTTCTTTTACGATGCATCTTAGGTCTTGGCTCAATACAAACATCCTAAGTTTGGAAGACTTAAACCCGTATTGCTCCCTTGTTTCAATTCCCCATATTGGCCGCTACCTGATATGGCTATACTAAGTCTTTTAGAGCTACAATTGAAGAATGCACCCCTCCATCATATTTGTTAGTTCTCCTCGAAATGACATCATCATGCGTCCTATCTTCCATGTCTTGGGTAGAGGGGGCCGTGTGCTTTGTGCACATTTGGCCTAGTTTTTAACCACTTTGGACATGATTGAGGCTTTGGGTGTTGTTGGGAGCAAATCTTTGGTGATGTCCTTGTTTTGCTAGTGTTTGTGTCTTTGGAGTCCATGGTGTCATTTGTGCTAACGTTAGCGTTGAATACCTAAGAGTTGTCACCTACAAAACCAACATTGGGGTTGCCATTCAAATGTAGGTTGAAAGTTGGTGACATTGTTATCCTCACTAGTAGAAAACTATGCCAAAAAAACCGCAGCCAAAATCGACTGCGGTTATTTTTGGCATAGTTTTCTACTAGTGCCTGGAGAGGCCCTACATGGCGATGGTCAATGTTGGAGTCCTTGAGAATTAGGGTCCTTTGCCAACCCCTCACGAAGTGGCATTGGTGTGCAAGGATTTTTTTGGAGTGCATCATGCAAAGGAACTCATTTGGTGAAAGCAATGCTTATGACGAGTGAACTTTGACTGGGGTCGCCACAAGTTTGTTAGAGAGTTGCATGAGTGAAAGGTCTTGAGTGCAAATACCTTTTACACCATCCAACGCCCTTTATAAAGGCATTGGAATGTTGTTTAGTCCATCAAAACTCATTGCCTCCTGCACCATGACTACTTAACCTAGATTTGTAGGGACAAGACTCACATGGGAACAAACATGAATTCACCCACACAAAGCTTTAGTGACTTCCACATATGATGTAATGTCATGTGTGGGTCTTCCAACCCCAATCCATAGTACATGATGTTGAGTTGTGTGTGTCTCAATTGTATAAGTCCACTAACCACCTCCCCAAGCCTCAAATTAATAAACTTGCTCTTATTATGCATGTCTTCCTTGACAACTCTACACTAGAACCATATAGATCAAGAGACCTCCCGATTTGCTTCACAACTCAGCAGATGAACCCGCTACCCACAACAACATGATAAACATGACAAACGAATTTGAAAATATCATGTCCTTAAACAAAATTGTAAGCATAATAGAAAGAACATATGTACAATTTACAAATGCAACACATTGATTGGGCTAACAAGTTTGTCTAGTAATGGGAAACCTCCTCATGCAAATTGCTCGACACAATTGCAACAAACTCAAGCATAAACCTTGAAAGCGTTTGCATCAAGAGGGCTCCTGATGCAAACAACTCGAACACAATGTAGTAGCACAAAGCATTTGCATCAACAAGGCTCTTGATGCAAGAAGCTCAAACACAATGCAATGACACCAAGCACTTGTATCGGGAGGGCTCCCAATGCAATACTTTCTGGATAAGAAACAATAAAAAAATCTACAAGATTTAAGCTTACTTGGGCTAGAAACGCGCAACAACTCATGTCCATTGAGGGAGCTCATCGACTCGCACCACAAAATACTCTACATGAGTAAAGATTGAAAATGGCAAAAAAAAAGATTAAAATGGATGAAACATGGATGGGTATATCAGAGAGGGTGGTAAACTACACTAGTAGAAAACTATGCCAAAAAAAAATCACATAATGAAAGTACCTTGCCATCTGTATATTACACGCCCCCAAATTCCTAAAATTTTATTCACTAAACCAAAAAACAAATTTGCAGTTGTTTAGCGATTGCATATCATGCCGGTCAAAAGAACCGCAACCAATGTCGGCTACAGTTCTTTTTGGCAGAGTTTTCTACTAGTGCTAAATCATGTTGCAAGTCGTAAAGGATTCATGTTCACTTTGCAACATAGCAGGGCTTCGCTGTGGAACCAAAATTGAAAATGGCATTGGGAGAGCTCCCCATATATACTACTTTTAACATGATCACACCAGCATAACAAATCACAACTCTATGTAGATAATGTGTAGACTATATTGCGTTATGAGTGGTTGCCATTGAAGTTGTTTGTCTGTCATCGCCATTTTAAGAGATTTAGATTGCTTATTTGGCATGGCCATTTCATTATGATCATGTCGTGGATGCTATGATAGTGTTAATGGCCCACTTGCGCAATTCATTCCAAAAAGACCTCTCAAAATGTGTGCACTATTAGTTCACATGTGCGGCGCAAAATCAAATTATTACTCCCTCCATGACTTTCTCTAACATGTATCAATATGTCATGTCTTGTACCTCAAAATGTCATTCTTAGTGTGTCATTTCCGAAAACATTCTATAAAAGTGATTCTCATAGGTGATGTGAGTGAATACCTAATACAATGAAAGTATTGCCTCTATATTGATGCTTCTAACAATATCATGAGCCTTCCCAAGGCTTACACATTTCAAGTCTTTTGGTATGCAACAAGAGAGCTCCAAAAAACATTGGTTTGTGCAAAATCCAGTTTAGATGCATTCACTCTAGAAATTTGAGGTGTAACCACTCCATAGAATGCAGTTGCATCTAACAAATACTGAAAATGATTTTGAATAATTTGAAGAAATGGATGTACTTACCTTTGATTTTGATTTATCAAATTGTTTTGTTGCTTTTGGAGGGACAAAAATGGTAGAGGCCTAGCAACATTTAAAATGAGTGACATTTATGATGACAATTCTTTTGTTTAATATGGGTTGATTGAAAAAATTGGTGCCACTATCAAGGATTCACAACTGAGATAAGAATCCCAAGATAATGATTTTATCTAAGAGATTGGAGGTCAACCTATGAAGCCAATGGAGGAGCACTGAAGGTTGGAATAGGATGAGGTCCATATGAAAAGGACCTCCAAGGAAGTCCTTACAAAGCACTTCATTTTGAAGTTACAACCTTTGGAATTCCACGCTCCTCAATGCTTGTGAGTCACTTTACACTACTATGTAGTTTGTATGTTCATTTGCAGTTGTAGTGTGTATGTCCTTCTTTAGTCTTCATCCTCACAGACTGCTATGTTTGTAGTTATTTCAAATTAGATAACCATATGTTCATCCATCCTTGCAATGATTCTTTTCATCCATTTTTCATTTAAATTTACTTCAATATTTCTATAGTTGACACATGATTGGGTGGTCTCTGGATGCAATGTAGTGTCGGAAGTCTTGATGTCAATTACTGCTTAAGATTGGGATGGCTCCTGATCTATGTGGTGCAACAAATAAATAAAAGTAACGTCGGGGTTTAGTTTATACCCAAACGTGAATGGGAGCCCATTCCTCTGTACCGTGTTCATGTTTAACCAAGCGTCACAATAAGTGTACTTCCTCCCTCTCGGAAGGTGGGCTTCTTTAGTAAGCGTGGAACCTAACATCTGGGGGGGGGTCTACAGGGGGTTGTTTATTGTCTAGTTTCCTTTTATTTAGATAAGGCATGTGAGGTATTTAATGGCATTTTGGTGCATTTGTTTCATGAGTGTTTTGATCTCATTTTTGGGTATTTTGAGTTTTTCTAAATCTTTAATTGATTGTTCATGGATAGCTCCTCTAACACCTGCTGTGATGGTGATGAGGGGGTTAACTTTCCAGCCGGTTGTTCTAAGTATTTGTATGAGTGGGTTGTATTTAGTGGTTTTTTCGTTGTGGGCTGTGTTTGGGAATCTATCGTGACAATAAGTGAATTCAATGAATTGTATGACATTTGGTGGGGTTGGCGTTAGGGGGGGCTGGCTGTCTATGGGGGCTCCTAGAACGCATAGTATGTCCGGTCTAAGCCCGGCTAGGCATGTGCATGGTATAGTGGAGCATGTGCATTGGTGTAGCCAATGTGGAACTGTGCTATCTTGGGGTCTGGAATTTTGGTTGCATGCATTGATGAGTGTGTAATATCTCGTATGTTTATTTGATTGTAGGGTGTGTGCGATTTGGTGTACTGCTTTATTGTGATGTGCTATACGTAGACCCTTTATGTGGGGGTTTGAACATGTAGATAGTAAGTGTGGCCATGTGTCTATGGCATTATTGGGGCATAGAGTACAGTTTGGATTTGGGTGTAAGTTAGGCTAGAATATACTTTTACGGTGGTTACCTATATATTGGGCATATTGGAATTTCAGAGTTTGTGTGATTTGAGCATTTGTAATCCCGGGATTTTTCCAAAATTGGTTGGAGAGTTTGTGGTTGATTTGGTTGTTGGATGTCCATTTGTTTACATATGTGAATTTGGATTGGGCCAATCTTAATTCTTGGTTCTTGTGTTCTTTGTTGATGTACAGTGACTCACAAAAGTACTTGGCCATTACTTGTGAATCCATTTGGCATGCAATTGTAGAGAGAGGTTAATGAAGCCGCCTCCCAAATTAATTAGGGTTAATCAACATCATTTAATGCAGTATTAGGTGGCTTCCTTTGGGTAATCCAAGTGGTACATTTTTGTGGGAGTGGTTCAAATAATCTCAAGGATGGCCAACTACATATGTTGATAATAGTGACTTCTTCTTCCACTTGTGTTTCCATTGAGTGTATAGATCTTTGAGAGCTTCCAATAGTCTTAAGTTGAGATTCTTCACATTTCTAGCGGTCACAATGAAGAAAACAAGTTTTCATGAGCGTTTCCAAGTCATAGCATTGAGTGAGCAAGGATTTTCACAACGTTTCATAGCCGGCCATCTTCACATTCCTCGTAGCACAGTTGGCCACATTCTAGTTTGGTTCAAAGAAAATGGGGAGGTGTCTGATTGTCCAAGATTTGGGAGACCATGTCTTTTGAGCATTCGGGATGAGAGGCTTGCTGTGAGGACTCTCAATCAGCCGAAATCAGGGACTGCGGCAGCTGTAGGTCGTAGTTTGAGAGCTCAAGGTCTTTGTTTGTCTGATGAGATTGTTCGTAGAAGTTTTCGGAGGCAAGGGCTTGGTGCTAGAGTGAAGAGGAAGAAACCATTGTTGACAAAGAGGCATAGGCAGAAGCGTTTACAGTGGGCGAAGGTTTCACAGGACTGTGATGTAAAAAATTGGAGTCATGTCATTTGGTCGGATGAGTCCAAGTTCAATGTTTTTGGTTCAGATGGCTGTCAATGGTGTTGGAGAAATCATACAGAGCCTCTTCGTGATTGTCATGTGCAACATATGATTAAACATGGTGGAGGTAGCATCATGGTATGGGGATGCATGAGTTGGGCAGGTGTAGGAAACCTTCACTGTATTGATGGCATTATGAATTCGCAAGTTTATCTTGACATTTTACATTCGCAATTGTTGGTACTATTGAGAGACAAGGTCTTGATGAGGTAGAAGTGATTTTTCAGCATGATAACGACCCGAAACATACATCTGGTCTTCTACAACAATGGCTAGGTCAACATGATTTCTTTGTGATGGAGTGGCCACCACAATTTCCCGACCTAAATCCTATCGAACACTTGTGGAATGAAGTAGATAGACGCTTACGATTGTTTGGTGATTCATCCAAAAGTAGAGATGACTTGTGGAAGAAGATCCAGGTTGTTTGGCAAAATATTGAAGTAGAATTTATGCAGAAGCTAATCCGCACAATGCCAACAAGGGTGGTTGATCTTCTTGTAGCTAAGGGTGGATACACACGTTGGTAGACATGTAGTTGTTGTACATATGTAGCATTTGCGTGGGAATATTTTTCTTTTCTTAAGGGGGGTGTTTTGGGTTAGGTTGATTTTGACTTTAATGTTATATAGCACAAATATGTTGGATGTGTGTCACCAAAAATCCTCCACCCTTCGATTTCGTCCTAGCCCGAGTGGAAAAGTTTATAATGACATGTAGAGACTTCTCTCTTTGTAACCCAATATATAATTCCAATCTACCCTTGGAATATACACAACTTGATTAACACCACACTATGTAGTTTTACATTCCTTAATGTCGGGCAAGGTTATATCCTTAGCCTTTTCTAATGTCCACCCGGCCGCTTTGGCCACGCATGCCTTCAAAGATATCCCTCTTGTGAATCGAGTCCTTGCCGTCGACTCCACACTACTACATGAGTTCTCGCTTATTGATTCCGTGCTATCATATGTCATCGTGGTTGATTCCGTATTGGTACATGACACTTCGCTTGTGGATTCCATGAGCACATAGGCTTTAAATACAAGTATTAAAAAATACTTATATACTTATCCTTGCCCTTCCTTTTCTAAGTTCTTCTTGATGTAAATCTCTATCAATGTCTTCCTACTAAACTTCAGAATAGTATAACTCCCACCCAACTTATGTTCTTCAAGTAAAATTTGGTGCACTTGTTAAGTACCTTATCAAAAATCTCCATACCAAATTTTGGCACAAACAGAGTTCATATGCAAAAGTTATGCATGAAATTCTAACTCTAACTACTTAGTATGAATGCTGTGATAAAGCATCCGGTCATTAAAATTCTAATAACTTCCAACGCCTACGTCCAATCAATCTAAAATTTTGACACAAGATAGATATATAAGTTCAGAAGGTAGTGTCAAATTTTGGTATCCATATTTATAACCCTCTAAGAGATACATATTTTCAAACCTTGCTGCTTTGTTCCTAGATACCCTCCCCTTCAACTTTTAATAACTCTTTCATCCCAATGACTGAAGCTCTCAAATTTTTACCACAATTCCCATACTTTATAATAAACAATCCCTCAAATTTTCATACCCATTGAACACTCTGATCATCCATAATTGACAAATCTCTCACTATAAAGTTCTGCTCAAGTTCATTACTAATAAAACACTACAAGTAATGCACCTAGTACAATCTAGTCACTCTAAATGCCACAAGTTTAAACAAGTTTGAACTCTCTCACTTCAATATGAATCTCAATGCAACAAGTTGAAGTTTACAATCAAACTCCAAATTCCTTAAACCCAATCTACTTCTAACAAGAGGTCAATCCCTCTTCAAGGCTAAATAGCCTTGGCTCTTCTCCTAAGAACTAAGCACACACATGTGCTCCTATCTTGCTTCCCACACACCCACACTTATAACCCGTGGGGTGCTTAAGGAGCACGAAGGAAAGAGAGGATGAGTGAGGGAAGAATGAGGAATTATATAGTAAGTTGAGAGGGAGAGAGGGCATAAGGTAAGGATAGGGTGAGAGGATTAGAGCCTCCAATCACAACCCCTTAACCTTCTCCTTCTAAGTAGGGACTCATCCCATTCACGAGGCTCTCGATAAGCCTTCGAAATCTCCTCCTACTTTGTAGGCTCTCATCTTATCTCCTAAGCCTTCCTCCCTCAAATGATCAACAAAGATCCTAATTCAAACATTTAACTAACCTTGGCTTTCTACCTACCACACTTTACCAAGGTATGTCCTCATACTACTTAAATCCACTCCACACAAGCCTAATGCTTCAAACTTAGCTTTCTTCAAGCTTCACTCTTTTTATATTTTTGTGAATAATCATAAATCAACAAAACACTACTTGTAATGTTTTACAAGTGTTTACAACACATGTGGACATCAATTTGGGCTCATAATGTGATTGCGTTGGATGTTTGTGGGCTACATGGTAGGGGATTTTGATTGTGTATGCTCATTATGGTGGTATATTGTTTTTCTAATTGGTGTAGATATTTTGGCCACTCCGATGTGGGGTTGTATTGTATGGTGTTAGATGGGATGGTTACTATTGTGTGTATTTCTTCATGGGTGAGGGGAGGGGGTTCTCTTTATGGTTGATTATGAATATGGTTGTGTTGTTGTGGTTTGTTTGGGCTGCCATGCGGGCCCAATGAATTGATGTCATAGTAGTTTTGAGGTCTGGGGGGTGGGCTAGGCTGTTACCTCTCCACTTTGACGAGTGTGCAAGTCCGGTCGATCCGAATATTATATGTCTATTGTGTGGGGAGTTATATTGGGCGAGTGTTGTTGGGCATGTGAGGGGCGAGGAGTAGTATGAGTGTGTGATATTATAGGTTTCTATTAGTGTTTGTAGGGTTGAGGGGTGGAGAGTTTGGTGGTTGTTATTTGGGTTATGTCTTTTTGGTTTCTTTTTCGGGAGGATTGTAATATATCTTTGGGTTAGCCATAGAATTTTTGTGGCAAAGTCTTGTAGTGGGGGGGGGTTTAAGAAGTGGAGCATAGGGTGCATTTGGTTTTGGTTATATCTCTCCCATGACCATTGTAGTCTTGTGAGTGGCATGGTTAAGATGTGTGCTCCAGTTTGGTCGTAGATATTGGATTCCATCCCTTGTATTTGGATGGTGGGTTTGGTAGTAATGATATCTTTATATGGGTTGCATTCCTTGGTGGTTAGTGTGAGGTTTGGGGCTATAATGGGTGGGCAGATGAATCTTCGGTCCTTAGATTGTGCAAAGTTTATGCATGAGTTGTATGTGGCCAGGGTGTTTTTTGTTTGTTTGCTTTGTATGAATTTGTGGGTATGAATATATTGTGATCTAGGGTGATATTGTCATGGTGAAGGAGCGATGAGGCTTCAACCCATTTGTCGTGCTAGTTGGAGGGGTATTCCATTGGCACATGTACAATTTAATGTGGTGTATTTAATATAGGGTACAATTGTAATCCTCCTCGTCGTGAAATCATACATTGGACCGGGATGTCTCCCGATGCATATGTCAAACATTGGAGTCCTAGAGGTTAGTAGGATTGAAGCTTACATTGGGAAGTCTCCCAATCGTAGCACTTGATTTGGCAAAATTGGTTTGGGTAGACATGGCCTTTGTTGTGGGTCAAAAGGGCATTCTAAAAATGAATGACGTCCAAGTAGGGATTGGGGAGATTGTTTTGGGGAGTACAAACCACGGACCTCCATATCATGGTCAAGTATTTGTTACAGTTTTGAAGGTTGATTGTGGTCTCGACCAACTTGTCATCAACTATCCACACATTGGAGGTTGTATTGACGATAGTGGAGGGTTGCCAATTCCATGGGACATAGAGAACCTGAAGATATGTAGCAATGAGATTTTTGAAACGCATACTGACTCATCATGTGAGAGAACAAATTTGAATGTGATGATAAAGAAATAACCGAGGCGCTAAATTCAAAAACTGAAATGCTAGCATTATCGGATGCCATTGGGTTGCATTTTGGATCCGTGATCCTGAAGGACTCCGATGCAAATTCCTACCCTTCTAGTCTAGAATGGCGTCATAGAATTTACAACTTAGAGGATAATTTAGGTAATGCGTTGGCTACGAGTTGCATCTATGCTTGCTTACTAGACAAGGTTTTTGTTGTGGACAAAATAGGTCCCAATCACGTCGGCGTGATGGTTGTCAACACAATGATTGGACATGGTGACCATATAATGTCCATGAGATTGTGGCCTCTTACATAAATGTGTTTTGATAATGGTCTTTTACTCTTTGAGGTTGAAGAATTTCTAGGTGAAAATCCTTCAAGTGTGAGTAAAGAAGAATTCTTTAGTGGGGTGAAGAAAACTCCCTATCACAGTTCCATTAGGAGAAAATGATATTAGATAATGCTCCCAAAATTAGCTATATCCTTGATGTAGGATCCATTTGTGATGGTAGTGCTCAAGATTGTTGTTCGGAGAACTGTTGTCAATTGTTTTCTATGGGCATCCACCCAACTTGTTAGAGTGAATTGTTGGCGCAAGTCCTTTGATGAAAAGAGGGAGTGGGTTACCAAGATTTTTAGTAGGATACAAAGTATGAGATCTAGATATGGAATAGTACTGGAAGGTAAAATCATTTGTCTTTGTTCTTGGTGGAAAATTCATGGAATCTCTCAAGCCACTTTCATGGCCTATAAGCAAAGGTACAAAAACAACAAGTGTTCATCAACTCATAGCAACAAGGGAATGAAGAAACCTAGGGCAAAAACGATCTAGGCACATGCGACAATGGAATTGATAATTCGCATGAATGTTGATCGAATGGCCCATCATATGAAGGACACTGGAAATGGATATTAGGACGTTTGGAAGGTTCTCCTAGCTCATTTCATGTGGAAGGAGGTGCGGGAAGAGGTTAATGAGGTGAGTAGATTTTAGAATTTTTGAAGTTGTTTGATAAACACATTGGCATGGGGAGGTTCCCCGATGCTAAATATTGGGTGGTTGCTCTTTAAAAAATATTATAACACACTACAAAATTGGTAATCTCTAATGAGAACTTGGTAATGAAATGTGTAATGTAGCATCAGAAGGCCTCCTGATGCTACAATATTGTGGGCATGGTTAGCTTTGTGTAATGCAATTTTAATTCCTGAATTTGAAGTGAATGTGCATTTAGTAGTGTGGTATTCAACATTAATTCACAAAATTTTGGAAGTCCTCCCAATGTTCATGAAGTTGGGGAAGTTCCATGGGGTTCTTGGTCTCAACTTCATCTTTTTATTCAAGACAATTGACTATTCAAAGACAACCGTTACAATGAACATAAAAACTTTGTAGCAAAGTAGTTGTCGCATTGTCTTTATTACATATCAAAATAAATCTTTTAGATGATTACAATAAATTATGAACAACAATTTTTACAAAATATATTGACACTTCTATGAAACACTAGTTAAATTCAAAGATGATGAAGTGGTGGAGTGATTTGAACACGAATTTCTATTGTCCACAACCCCATACTCACCATTGTCGTTGTAGAACCTTGCACCCCAGTTGTCATCTATGGTGTTTCTTTCCTCCTCGTCAAATTCAGAGTCATCCAAATCCTCATCTTTTGCTTTGTCGTCTCCTTCGTTTGTGTCCACCTTTGTGTCCTTTGGGTCCTTGAATTGCTCAAAGAATTTCTCCAATGAATCCTTAAGAGCCTCACTCTTTTCATTTCCGCGCGCTTGAGTGGTTTATTCATCTTCTTTATTGAAATCACAAAACCAAATTCTCCCCCACTCCTTCTTTATTAAATGCATCATTATGAGGTTTTTGAATTTCACTGCCATTGTGGCTAGTGTATCTGGTGTCCCTAGTGGTAATGTCCTCCATTCTCATCATTTTTTTGCTCCTCTCTTTGGACTCAGTGTAACTTGTTGACCGCTTCATATCTCTCTACCTTGCAATGATCTAAAAGAACATATTCTTTTCCAAATAGTCGAATTCAATTGAACTCTTGCCCAAAAAGGAAATAAATTGCACTTTGCGGTGGACTATTTTCATCTTTTGGTATTTGTAACTCCCACATGCATATATCACAAGAGCATTGTCATTGTTACAAAAGATTTTGGTAGGTATGACGTTTATTGTACATGTGATTTGTTGGCCTAATTGTGTGAATCTAGTATGTTGTTGGTTGGTCCGAGATGACCCTAAACTACCGGATGATGGTGGAGGGATACCCAAATCTCAAGGAAGAGGTTGGCGGTTCGAATCCCGGCTGTGAAATCTCCTCTCTACTTGACGGAAAACTTGTCAGGTGGTCAACTGCCTCCTGTGCTTTGGCGTTGGCCTGTCGGCCTTCTGTCTCAAAAAAAAAAAAAAAAAAACGTTGTTGGTGCGTTTATTACCATGATATTTCTTGAAAAGTAATCATGTCTTGCATGGGGAAGCCTCCCAATGCTATTGCAGCTTGTCAACATGTTATTATTGCTAGGCCTCAAATCAAGGTATCCTAAGAAATGAAAATCTATTTGTATATCGACCGTAAGTCGCCTTTGGAACAATGTTTCCGAAACATGGACGCCTGTAAAGGAGGTTTTAATTTTTCAAAGTGCTCAAAATGCAAATACTAAAAGGACCTCATCGACATGAACATCAAAGGAAGTGAAGAGAGTGAGAATCTTAAGGAGTTGAAAAAATACAACAATCTCTAGGGTTCATGCCATAAATTATACCATGCATGACGCCACAAGTCCAAAATCAATCCGCGCGGGGTTAAGGCAATTATCCATGATGGAATGGACACCAATCAAAAAGATTCTTTGTCTGTAGGTGACAATAAAAGCCATTGCGGGATTATTCTAGCTACGGTAAGCCTCATTGGCATGGTCACTCATGGTCATGGCGATGGTGCATACACTCATTACACAACCAACTTGTGGCCTAAAGATTTGAACTTTGCTATATTGTCTTTGGCGAGGTGCCTTCACGCATTGGAAAAACCTATAGTGCAAAATTCCAAGAAACTATTTGACGAACCGCCATTGAACGATTATTTTGAAAAACTTTTATGGGACAAATCCAAGTGAATTTTTTTTTAATAATTGTTTAAAATTTTAATTTGTTTAAATTTTGTTATTTGGTTGGTTGGTTGGACATGTTCTTCCATATCTGAGCATTGGGAGACCTTTCAATGCATTTTTTTGGACCTAGATAGTCACTATAAGTCATGCTACAAATTGCATGTATTGATTGGGAGGTCTCCTGATGGAAACCACAACATGCTAATTTTTAATGTGTTTACATTATGGCCTCTAGATGCCATTCTTCAATTCCACCAACAATCAATGCTTTGGATGTTGTCCGGCCTTACCAATCAATGCTTTACCAAGAAAATTATATCTACATGTGGACAATTCGGCTAAGGACAATAGAAATCAATACGTTATGGCGTTTTTATCCATGTTAACGGCTCAAAGGGTTTTTGGAAAGACATAGGTTGGATTCCTACTTGTTGGTCACATTCATGAGGACATAGACGGACATTTTCATACTTGTCCAAACAACTCAAAACAACAAACATGTTTGTTCTTGTAGACCTCATGAAAACTTTCGTGGAATTACAGTTCCTTTCATTTATTTCATATATGATTCAGGAGGTTGATTTCAAATCTTTCATTAAAGATTATGTTGAGGAGCTTGTGGGGTTGAAGGAGATGCATATTTTCAAGTTCTTTGTGGACAATGATGAATGACATGTATTTCGATAAAATAATTTGCAATTGATCTAGAGTGGTTGCCGTGAAACAACTCAGTTCGCATGTGGAATGACGATGATCATAGTCGCCCACTCATTTCCAAAGGCAAACCACCCACCCTTCAAATTAGGCCTCCTTGGGGCTAGGTCTCCCTAGACATTACAAAGACAAAGAAAGGATTGATGAGGATGCTCATGTTGCAAACTAAAAAAAGATGGGATTTATGTTGGTATAAGGAAGTACATTGAATTTTGGGAAACAATTGTTTGGAAAATGAAATAAACTGTGAAAAAAATGAAGGATTACATCACCTATTGGAAAGATGTAGTTGAGGAATTAGATAATTCATTTCCCTGGATGCCTCGCCAACTACAACTCGGATTTTGGCCATCAACAACATATACCACAACAAATGCAAGCATGTCCGACGTAGTTCAAGAAGATACGACACTAGAGGATGATTCCAAAGATTCCTTATGTGGAATTGCATGTGAGAAACTTAGAGAATATTACAACCCTTACATAGATGTTCTTTTAGGTGGTTTTGGTCTTGTTTGTCCTCCGGACACTAATATCTACCTTGCATGATTGGGTTGAGCCCTCACAAATGTGCAACTAGATAGGAGCCATTCTTAGTATGGTTAGTTTTAAATTTGGTATTGGAGACCTAATAAAGGGAAAGAAATGTAAGACCTCAAACGTTACATAGGAGCTTGGAATGATAAGTGGGAGTGCAATCCGGCTTCCACAACAATAATGTGGATAGAATGTAGCTTTGTGTTTTATTCCAACACAAACGAAAAACAAAAATGACACTCGTGTTGTGCAAATAGGAAAATTTGAGAAGAAACACGCTTAACAAAATTTAGAACTAGCGAACTCTTCCAGCCATCCAACATAGGGAAAACATTGAGAGCGTTCCCAATGCTTTTTCGTATGAAGTTTCATGTTGAACTTCATGGAGCCATTTGGGATTACCTTTTCTTGTAAGTTGCATAAGTCTTATGGGTTGTTGATATATGGTAATCTTTTGATAATTATAAATTTATATTTTAAGGTATCAATATAAATAAATAAATATATATATATATAAATGAGCGATATTATGGTCAGTTAAATGTGACAATGCATTTTTTATGATCATACATCAGAAATGCTCCCAATATTTTATTGTCCACATCAACTCTTATGTCTTATGTCTTAATCCTTAGAGTCTTATGTTTTCAAACCTTTATCTTGAACTTTCAAGAAGTATGTTGTACAATTTGATGTCTTAAACTTCTCGATGTCATGTGTTTACTTCTTTTCATATATGTCAACATTTGTTGTCTAAACTCTTCTAATTTGTGTCTTAAAGGCCACATCAGGGGAAGTAGTTGTTCTTCTTATAATTGATCTTGTAGTTTTATTTATTTGAATTTTCATTGGGCATGATATTGGGAGATCACCTAGTGTGGCTTTGAAGGTAATAATAGTGGATTCCCCAATATTGACCAATATAAAACACACTAGGATATCTCGCCATGATGCTATGAAATTTGCTCACCCTAAACTGTTCAAAATGTGTTTTAAATGTGGACTAGGAAGTCTCCCCATTCTATTATTTAGTATAGTCATACTATTATGCACTAACATGGGGAGATCTCCTGGTTCACAAGGCATCAAGATATCTCCACGGTTTATACGGGCTTTGTCTCGATATTATATTATTTAATTAATTCTGATTATCTTTTTTAATTAAATTTAATGGTGAATCAAGGTACTTATCAACTATTTAAAACCTAAAATTTAGTAATTTATTGCTGATTTAGTCCAACTTTAATTCAAAATTTTACTTCTAGTTAAATATGTGTTAAATTGTCTCTTTGTGTGTCATGTGTTTCTTGGGGGAGTGCTATCTTGTGAGCGGTGAGCAATGAGCGGTGAGCGGTGAGCGGTAACACGTGAGCGGTGAGGAAGGAGAAATCTTTGGTAATAGGCCCACTGGTATCCTATAACCGTGGTATTTTGGCACAATTGTAGGGTTAAAAATAAGAAAGGTGGGGAAAATAAACAACAAAATTCTAGATTATGAGTAATGAGAAATGAACATTGAGAAGTGAAAACGACAATGGGCATATATATGTATCATATAGAAATTTTAATAGTTGTATTGCATCCCTTATGACATGATAATAATTAATATCATTGACATTTATAATAAGACCAACTTAAAAAATGAAACACGACATATTACAAGAAATACTTGATTTTGCAATAAGTCAATAATACAATACAAACATAGAAAATGCAAGTAAGATAAAAGTGGATAGAAAACATATGTAACTCCGATATATAAATGAAAGTATATTAAAAAAAAGACGACAAAAAAAACCTTAGTTATGGTACTTGAATAAGTCTACCAAAGAACTAACCATCATTAGAACTTGTTATGATGGATCCTGAACATGAATCGGCCTCTAAATCTATGAAATCCAAAATCCGTCGATCATAATGTTTAGTGTTTCTATGCATGAAAGGGAAAGGTTGAGCAGCAAGAAAGGAAGTCATGTTCTCAGCATAGACATCATATGATAGCATATGAAGTAATTGCAAGCCTTCAACATTAGGAGATGACAATGAATCGCATAAAGGAGCCAATATTGGATTGGAAATTGTAGAGTTTTTTTCGAATGCAACAAGGTGTCGATCACTATGACGATAAGCATGAATGGATGCACCTGCAACAAATACAACCATGCATATCATAATATATTTGTCATGCACAAAAGATTCAATTCTAAAACTTAGAAAATCAAAAATTGTTTCTTACTTGAAGATGCATAAGCATCCAGGATAACATCTTCTGGTTTAGTCAGCGTTTCAATAAATTTTTTTCAAAAACTCATGATTTTTCTCACGTACTCCTCTCCATGGGATATCTCTGTGCATCAATTATGACTTAGATGTTATACGATTGAAGAAGACATCTAGGGCTCTCACTTCCACTAGAGGTAAACTACTTGTTTTGTCGAAACTAAAATGTGGACGGGGCTTCAAATAAAAGAACATCATGAATAAAAACCGTCGAGTTTACATACAATGTTGTGTCCTCATTAAGATATAGTTATTTGTCATGCCATAAAATAACAAATAAAATGCACATAAATTTGAAAAAAAATACTTTAAAATTAAAAATAGGAATGTGCCGTAAGTTTTATATCCATTACCAAATACAATGGCAATTTTTTTATTGCATATGAGCCACTCAAACCACTCACGGTTTGAATTAAGGTTCACTGCCTACAAAAACAAACAAGTTAGTTAATAGGAATAGTTAATATATTGGTTGTTACTACATTTTAAGACATCCGCCTGTGCATGCGAGTTGTCTAAGAGACTGACCTTAGGTCCGAACCAAGCCAAGTTTGAATCCGGTTAGTTACATTGACTGGTGTTATTCCAAGTTGAGCTAGTGTTAAAACATGAATAATTTATAGGCGGGTATAGAGAAGATGTTACTACATGTGTGTGCGTAGAACCTTCTCAATTATATTATTTTTTGAAACATTTTATGATTTATCCGCGTGAATTAACCAAACCTCTCACGGTTGGGTTAAAAAAATTAATAGCCATCCACCGGAGTTGTTACAATTTTTTGTATTTTTTTCAATATCATTTTTGCTTTATGATTAGAGCTTCATTGCACATTTATCTGAGACAAAGAATTTAATATTAAATTTATAACATAAATTTTTGTGAATACAAAAATGAATGGATTCAAGAAAAAGAAAATCAATGAATTAATGGATTTGAAACCTCACCTATTGATGTTATTCATGACATCCAAAAGAATGCCAGTCGCATCCTTTGTATCAAGACATATACAATCCACACTATAATACCAATTCTTCTTATTAGCCTGAATATTATCTATGTAATGTCTCCATGCTGTAACTCGGTGGTTACCCTCTGATATCTAAAATATTCTACCTTTAAAAATCTTAAAATCATCATCTTAAGAAATGAATTGCTCAAAAATATCATTCGTTTGTTCTCAAAGTAGATCCCAAGAATTTGACTTGTCATCTGTTACAAATAAACTCTCTCCACAATCGTTGATAATGAAAACATATAAGACATGATCACTCTCTCTATATCCATTGAAAAATTCATTCTCCAACAATTGAACATCAAATTCTAGAATTGGTCTAACCAAAGGTAGTGGCTCCAAGCGGCATATAGCAATGGATAAACAAAATTTTGAGAGGGGCCGAATTCGGAAGTTATTGACGATGAAATTAAAATAGATTTTCCCCAACTTCTTTTTTGAGGCTTCTTCAATGTCAGCGTCCGCTAAAACGTCATCCTATATGTTAACAACCAAATCATAATCTATGATAAATGAAAAAAAATTATGCCACAAAATAACTATTTATTGCACAACAAAATGTTAACTACATACTCATAATGAACTTCACATCAAAACACAAATTATTTTACAAGATGAAATTTAATTGACATTCATAGTACAATATGAAAATTAATGAATACCACCTAATAGACATAACAATCAACATTTTGATAGTACACAAAACATACATATAGACATTAGAAAATATAAGAAACGAGACTATGGTGTTCACATGAATTTGGTACGTCTAATGTTTTCTTTCAATGAAAGGTTAGGCATAACGGTTTTGATACCAAAATCCTTATTCCATAATTTAAAAAATGAAGATGTGGAATAGGGGTTTCGATACTGAAACCCCTATTCCAAAACTTTCATTCAAAAAAATTAAAGATGTGAATTAGGGATTTCGGTACCGAAACCCTTATTCTAGAACTTTCTTTCAAAGAGAGCAAAGGTATGGAATAAGGGTTTCGGTACTGAAACCCTTATTTCAGAACTTTGTTTCCAAGAGAGCAAAGGTGTGGAATAGGGTTTCAGTACCGAAACCCTTATTTCAGAACTTTGTTTCAAAGAGAGCAAAGGTATGGAATAGGGGTTTCGGTACCAAAACCCTTATTCTAGAACTTTGTTTCAAAGAGAGCAAAGGTATGGAATGGGGGTTTCGGTACCGAAACCCCTATTTCAGAACTTTGTTCAAAGATAGCAAAGGTATGGAATAAGGGTTTCGGTACCGAAACCCCTATTTCAAAACTTTGTTAAAAGATAGCAAAGGTATGGAATAGGGGTTTCGGTACCGAAACCCTTATTCCAGAACTTTGTTTCAAAGAGAGCAAAGGTATGGAATAGGGGTTTCGGTACTGAAACCCTTATTCCAGAACTTTGTTTCAAAGAGAGTAAATGTATGGAATAGGGATTTCGGTCCCGAAACCCTCATTCCCGAAAATTGTTTCAAAAAGAGCAAAGGTATGGAATAAGGGTTTCGGTACCAAAACCCTTATTCCATACCTTTGTTTCAAAGAGAGTAAAGGTATGGAATAGGGGTTTCGGTACCGAAACCCTCATTCCAAATTTTTTTTCAAAAATCACAAATGTGTGGAATAAATGACCAAATTCGTTATATGGGAAGACTACATTTGGAAAGATTATCCTCGAGTATAGGATAGTCTATAATTAGAAAGTCAAGAAAATATGAAAGAGAATAAAGGTGTGAAATAGGGGTTTCGGTACCGAAACCCTTATTCCAAACTTTTTCTCAAAGAGAGCAAAGGTGTGGAATAGGGGTTTCGGTACCGAAACCCCTATTCCAGAAAAAAAATTGAAAAAAGTTTTTTTTTTTTTTTTTTTTTTTTTTCTTGGAATTGAGGTTTGAGCAAAAGTCTGGAATAGGGGTTTCGGTACCGAAACCCCTATTCCACACTTTTGCGCTCCTTGAGCAAAAGTCTGGAATAAGGGCTTCGGTACCGAAACCCCTATTCCACACTTTTGCGCTCCTTGAGCAAAAGTCTGGAATAAGGGCTTCGGTACCGAAACCCCTATTCCACACTTTTGCGCTCCTTGAGCAAAAGTCTGGAATAAGGGCTTCGGTACCGAAAGCCCTGTTCCACACCTTTGTTTTTTTTCATATTTTTTTGACTTTCTAATTATAGACTATCCCCGACTCGAGGATATTCTTTCCATATGTAGTCTTCCCACATAACGAATTTGGTCATTTATTCCACACATTTGTTCTCTTTGAACAAATTTTTGGAATAAGGGTTTCGGTACTGAACCAAGGGCTTATCGTGAGCCTTGAGGGTGCTCACCCCCTCAAGCTTACTATATAATCCCTCATTCTTCCCTCACTCATCCTCTCTTTCCTTTGTGCTCCAAGGCACCCCACGAGTTATAAGTGTGGGTGTGGGAAGCCATATTGGAGCACATGTGTGTGCTTAGTTTTTAGTTTGAGAGCCAAGGCTTGTTAGCCTTGAAGAGGGCTTGACCTCTTGGTAGAATTAGTGTTGACGTGAAGGATTTTAAAGTTAATTCATGATTCCAATTTGTGGTACTTAAAGTTCATGTTTTGAATACACGTGGTTGCAAGTTCCATGTTTAAGAGTTGAGCACTTGAGGTTGTGATGAGTGCAAAAATATACTTGTGTGGATTAGTTAGTCTTAGTGAAGTTAGGAAATTCTCTCTCCCCCTCTCCTCTCTAGGATTTTAGGATTTTAGGATTAGAGAAGAATTGTGTGATTAGAAAGGGGTTGTTAGTAGAATTAGGAAAATTAGGTAGGAAGATTAGTTAAGGGCTTGAATAATTAGTGAGGTAGTTGGGGATTACAACTACAAAGTTGTGGGTTCATGAAGGAGCTGGGTTTATGAAGGAGCTGGGTTTGTTTAGTTAGAAAGTAAAGAGCTGGGTTTATGAAGGACCTGGGTTTGTTTAGTTAGAAGCTAAGGAGCTGGGTTTATGAAGGAGCTGGGTTTATGAAGGAGCTGGGTTTGTTTAGTTAGAAGCTAAGAAGCTGGGTTTACGAAGGAGCTGGGTTTATTTAGTTAGAAGCTAAGGAGTTGGGTTCATGAAGGAGTTGGGTTTATGAAGGAGCTAGGTTCATGTAATTAGAAAGTAAAGAGATGGGTTCATGAAGGAGCTTAGTAGATAGCCTACTTAATTAGCTCATAGACAAGTAGTTAGTTACATTATGCTAGTTAGTGTTATGTGTGGCTTTCACAAGTAAATGTATTTGAGATTGACTATAGAGAATAGTGTTTTTTAACACTTGCATCCTCTCTTTAAAAATAAACCACGTGCACAAATTAATGGAGAATGTGGAGCACTCTCGCGATGGCAAGACAAAGGAAGCAAAGACCAAAGTTAAATCCAAGACCACTTGAAGGGTGAACCTTGCACTATGGACTCATCCAAGTCCAAATCCAATACCGCGGAGGAATGTGAGCCCAAACCCACTACTCGGACTACGGACGCTTAAGGGTGGGGGGTTTGGCCTCACATAATTGGTGCGTCCGCCGGGAGCGAAGCGGAAGGTAGTTACAAGACTTGGAGGCGACTAGGAGACTTGGAGGCAACTAGGAAAAATTGGAGACACAAACTTGAGAGAAGGGAAGGAGCACCCGAAACTCGGTAAGTATTCTCTCTTTGGGTTACATTTGAATTCATTGTATTTCAACTATTCCTTGGAATGAATTGCATTGTCAATTACGCAAATTCATTTTTGAGGAAGGAGCGCGGCGAAGGTACGTCCTCAACCTTTTTGGGGATTTGCTAAGAACTTAAAAGGAACCTATAACCGAGTAGCTCATTAAAACATTAGAGGGTAAATTCACCTTAGGACATTGAACTTTGACACTCACCTCGGGGTGAGTCTCAAAGTTTTGGGAGTTGTCATTTCATGCTCTAGATTAAATTAATATTTCACAAAGTTTATGGTGTTGTTACATTGAGTCACGATTGAGGGGAGTGCTAACTCACAGGGGGATGCGATTGCTCAAGGTATGTTTATTTCTTCAAAGTGAACTCATTAACTAATTAAGGAATGCCTTTTGTACTCGTGATTGTTGTTATCCGTTGTAGAGGGTAATTCCCGAATTGTGGATGGTGTGAGAAGTTGAAGGGTGAAGCCTCGACTTTTAACATAATCTACTCGGAAGGTCACCCCCTCACAATCGGTATTGTGGTGAGTGTTAATTTGCGGGAAGGTGCGGAGGTGATGCTCCGACTTAACCAAAAAATTAACATGAACATGCCTATCCCCTATTGGGATTCTTTCACCTAAGTGGGCTTGCAGGTTCTTTTCCTCACCTCCTAAAAAAATTATAACCACACCAAGACAAGTGAAAATATTAAGAGGGGAATTGCTAGGATTATGTGTGGTCAAGTGAGGGTCGATCGATTCTTATGGAATGCAAGGTAGGACTCGCTCACAAAAACCAAGTTTGATAGTAGGACTAGAGAAATCTACTCGAAAGAGGCGGTCCTCTAAAATCAGTGATAGATTAGAACAAGATAATGTTAGAATAGAGAGTTGTTTGAACGTTGAACCTAGGACTAGGTCAATTCTAGACACCTTAGAACTTGGAGCTCAACTTGAAGAGGAGATCACTCCCTCCAAATTGAGTGGTGAAACTTCTTCGGAAAATTACACACTTAGAGAAGAATTCCCGGTAGAAGTTGATAGGGGATTGTTGAATAGTTCACCGGTCACCATGGCCGAGGAACGGGGGATGGATCCACCACCCATACCCCCAATTCCGCCCATACCTCCTATACCTCCAATAGACCCATTGGTTAGGCCAAGAGGCCTACCAATTGTGGTTCCACAAAATTTAGCGGCGATGGATATACCATCTCATCTCCCTAAATTTTATGGGACCAAGGATGAGGACCCCTCTCGGCACATGGAACGGTATATCGAACGGTTGGCTAGCTTCCTCATAACCGACCCGGGTTATTGGTTAGTGTGGTTTCCTACCACTCTAGAGGGGGAAGCCTATGAATGGTATCGGGATCATGCCGAGGGACATTTTAGGGGATGGGAACAATTACAAAGGGAGTTTCTTAACGAATTTAGGCCGGAAGTGGGTCAAAGTACCGCATTAAGGGCATTGTCGTCATCGAAGCAAGGAAGGGAGGAAGAAATTTCGGCTTACATTAGGAGGTTTGATTTAGTGTGCACTAGATTTGTGGGTACCATGCTCAACGACGACACGCTAAAGCAATTTTTCATTCAAGGGTTTTTTAAGTCCGGAACTATTAGGGGTGTTCTAGAAAGGAATCCCTTGACCTTGGCGGATGCCAAGCGTGCGGCTAGAGATATTGAAAACTTGGATAAAGATCACGAAAGGCTATGGAGAAGGGAGGATGAATTGATCCCACAATTCATCCCCATACGCCCTAGGGTGGTAGCGGTAGAACCCGCTAAGTATGAGAACCAAATTCCATATGCCATTGTGGACACCGGCCCCCGACCTTTAGCGGTTAGGGAACCGGCACCTCTTTTGGCACTACCGGCCCCTAGAACGGATCCACACTTGGAGGAGGTTGAGAGAAGACTAGGTGCTAGCCAACTAGGATTCCAAGAGGCTATGATAAAACAAATGCAAAGCCTCACGGATCAAATGTCATTAATGATCCGGAGTCAACAACCGGGGCCTCCACCCCCGGTTGAGTCGGGTAGGCATTCTTCCGGATTATGGTGTGTCCAATGTGGCCAACCGGGCCACACGCGTCAATTTTGTAGAAGTGGACAAAACCGTGACCAAAGAGGAAACGGTAACCCACCTCAACAAAATCAACGAGGTCAAGCGCCACCTCACTATGGAAATGGAAGCAATAGAGGACCACAACCTAGAGGGCAAGGTGGCCAAAATTTAGAGAAGAAGGAATTTCATCCCTTTTGTGGAAGGTGGCACGCTCAAGGACAATGTTGGTCCGAAGGTCAAGAGTTTAATTGTAGCAATTGTGGAGGAAGTCATCCCTCGGATACGTGTCGCCAACCGGACAAAATAATTAATGTCCCTTACCCGGTGGCTAATTCACAACAACAAGCAAGGGATAATATGCGAGGTGCTAGGCCACAAGGAGTACCGGCCAATGAACTTAGGCCACCTAACTTATACTATGACCATAGTAATGCTAGGCAAACTTTTCATCCACCGGCGGGCTTGCAAACTACAACCGGTTACATTCCAATACAAAATAGACAAGGAGTTCCACCTAATGGTAGTAACGGGAGACAAGCGCCTCCAACGGATCCGGAACCATCTAACTCCCAAGATGTTAGGTTCATGGATGGAGTGTTGGAGGCCACATGTGATGACATGCTTCCTCTCCCAACGAGAATTGGAGAGGAGCAAAGTCAATGGCCTCCTCACACCAATGCTATTACATATGAGTTAGTGAAGGGTAAGGGTGTGGTTGAAGAAGCACCTGCACTAGCGGTAACTACTAGGGCTAGGAGAGGGGATGCCCCGTTGGAGGTAGGAATAGGAGAGCAAGGAAATTACTCTTCGGATGAAGAGATTAATCTCTCCGAGTTGGATAGGGTAGCTAGAAGAGCTACTAAGGATGTGGAGAGGGAAAATATAATTTTACAAGATAGGGAGAGGACTAATGCGGTACATGACTTGGATAATAGCGATGTGGGTGAATGGGAAGGACCGGGGGTTCCCGTAGACGAATTCGACGTAGTGGGTAATTCTAAGGTGGAAAGATCTACCGGGTACGACTTGTGGGCGGACCTTAGTACACTCAAGGCGGATATTACTTTCGGCCAACTATTGGAAATTTCACCCACGGCAAGGAAAACATTAAAGGAGGGAATGCCGGTACACAAGAGGATGAGGAAGGTGAAAGCTAAAATAGCCGCTAGGATCCAATCACAAGGTGGAAGAGACGTGAAAGCTATAGAAATAGAAGTTGTTATAGTAGATAAGGTGGTTCCTAATGTGCTAGTCGACGGAGGGAGTAGTCTAAATATACTACCGGAGGATACTATGAAAAAATTGGGACTTGGACTCACGGGGCCTTCACCTTTGGTCATAAATATGGCAAATCAAAGTTCGACTACGCCTTTGGGGATGATCAAGGATTGTAGAATGACTACGGGAGGCGAGGAGTACTTGGTCACCTTCCATGTCATTAAAATGCACTCCAACAAGGACACCTTCCCCATTTTGCTAGGTAGGCCTTGGTTGCGGATGGCGAATGCTATGGTCAATTGGGGTGGACCTAAACCATCCATCACTTATGGTCCGGAGGGTAATAGGGTCATAGTGTCCATTGGTTCATTAGAAGGATGGATGAAGAAGGAGATGTATTTGCCATTGGAGAAGGAAATTGATGACTTAAACGAGAATGAGATTGGCAAGGCATTGGTGGGAGTCGTCCATCCCGAAGGTCAAAGGGTTGTTATAGATTCGGGCTCGGGAAGTCTAGGTCCTAATTTTTACAATTATGGGGATAATGGGGATTATGCCCAATGGCTAAGGGAGTACCCCGAGTCCGAGGTTGATGTAATGGTTACATTTCACCAAGTAGGCTTAGGGAGTGAATTTCCTAGTGTTAGTTTA
Organism: Polytrichum formosum; assembly: GCA_964035585.1. Taxonomy (NCBI): domain Eukaryota; kingdom Viridiplantae; phylum Streptophyta; class Polytrichopsida; order Polytrichales; family Polytrichaceae; genus Polytrichum; species Polytrichum formosum. The sequence continues at coordinate 21,180,284 of OZ037935.1, read as the reverse complement.
GGAGAGGGCTCATTGTTGGAGCCATGTGAGGTGCTCACCGAGGAAGAGTGGGTTAGCGGTGGGTTAACACCTTGGGTAGATGACGTGGAAGAGGGTGAGGTTAGTTTAATTCATGTAGATGGGACTCAAGAGGAGGATGTGATTATTGAGTCATCGAAATTGGAGGAGCCTTTACATTTCAAGACCACGTCTACGGGGATAGTTGTAGGTCAAGATGTGAAAGATTACCCCAATGTGCCTTCCGATTGGTATCGGAACAAAGAGGAACAAGCACATGTGTCGGAAGCGGATTGGCGGTACGTGGATGTGAAATTAAAGAATGGAAAAACCCGACAAATGAAGATGGGTTCCAAATTGGGGGAGAAAGAGGTTAGGGAGTATAGCAATTTGGTGGATGAGTTTAGTGATACTTTTGCATGGTCCTACGATGAGCTTAAGGGAATTCCTAGGGAAATGGTAGAGCACCGGATTCCTTTAATTCCGGGGGCGAGGCCAATTAGACAAAAGGAGAGGAGGATGAATCCTCAATTGCAATTGTTGGTGAAAGCGGAATTGGAAAGGTTATTGAAGGCCGGGTTTATCAAGCCGGTGGAAATCACGGATTGGGTTTCTCCTATGGTCTTAGTAAAGAAAAAAAATGGGAAATTAAGGGTTTGTGTCGACTATAGGAAATTGAATTCGTGCACACAAAAGGATCACTTCCCCTTACCTTTTATCACCTTGTTGCTTGAGGAGGTTGGAGGTCATTCGCGATATACCTTTATGGATGGGTATGCGGGTTATAATCAAATTTCCATAGCCCTCCAAGATATCCATAAAACGGCTTTTACTACACCTTGGGGTACTTTTGTGTGGGTAGTGATGCCATTTGGGTTATGTAATGCCCCGGCTACTTTCCAACGATTAGTAATGTATATCTTCACCGACTTGTTGTTCAAATCCATGACCGTCTTTGTGGACGATTTTAGCACACAAAGTAATGTGGACGATCACCTACATTGTGTTAGGGAGGCATTGGTTAGGTGTAGGAAGATGAGGTTAGCATTGAACCCGGATAAGACATTTTTGGGAGTGAATAAGGGAGTGTTGTTGGGTTATGTTGTTAGTGAGAAAGGTAGAGAACCCGATCCGGATAAGATTGCGGCCATAAGCGACTTGGCAACTCCAACCAATTCCAAGGGGATCTCTAAGTTGTTAGGACATGTGGGATGGTACCGGGAACTTATTCCTAATTTTTCAAAGATAGCGGTGCCCATTACCCATTTGCTCAAAAAGGATGTCAAATTCGAGTGGACGGATGCTTGTCAAAAAGCCTTTGAGGAATTGCGGGATAGGTTGAGCACCTATCCGGTGTTGATACCACCCAATTGGGGTAAACCTTTTCACGTCTATTGTGATGCTAGTAATGTGGCAATAGGGAGTGCGCTTTGTCAAGCAACGGGAGAAAAAGAGAAGGATCAACCTATAGCTTATGCGAGTAAGCAATTGACCCCCGCCGAAAGAAACTACTCTACAACGGAGAGGGAGTGCCTAGCCATGGTGTTTTCCGTTAAAAAGTTTAGGCATTACCTCATGTGCAACCCGGTTGTATTTTTTGTTGACCACATGGCTATCAAGTATCTAGTTAACAAGGCGGAGTTAAGTGGTAGGTTAGCTAGGTGGGTTTTGTTATTAGAAGAATTCGACTACACGGTGGAATATAAACCGGGTCGTATGCATTTACAAGCGGACCACTTGTCTAGGTTGTCGGAGGAGATAGGAAAAAATCCGGTAAATGATATGTTAGTAGATGATAGCCTCTTTGTGGTCACTTCTACACCGGAGTGGTATGCGGGCATAGTGGAATTTCTAACAACCCACAAGTTGCCCAAAGAGTGGACAAAAGAAGAGAGAAGGAAGGTGAGGGTAAATAGTAGGCAATTCGTTGTAGTGGGCCATAGGTTGTTTAGAAGGGGGTCCGATGGTATTTTACGACGATGCGTGTCAAAAACGGAGGTTGAAGCGATTTTAATCGCTTGCCACGATAGCGCTTGCGGCGGTCACTTCTCGGGTCAACTCACCGGGCAAAAAATACTTAGAGCGGGCTACTTTTGGCCTACACTATTTAAGGACGCCCATGACTATGTAAAGAAATGCGACGCTTGCCAACGGTATGCCCGAAACGACCTTAGAATGGAGATGCCTTTACATGTATCATTACCCTTAATTCCTTTCGAAAAATGGGGCATCGACTATGTGGGTGAGGTCCATCCCCAATCTTCAAAAGGAATGAAATATATTGTGGTGGCAACCGAGTACCTCACCAAGTGGGCGGAAGCCAAAGCGGTGAAGACCGACACGGCGGAACACGCGGCAACATTTATGTACGAAAACATAATTTCGCGGTTCGGGGTGCCGAAGATCCTAGTAAGCGATAGGGGTACTCACTTTTTGAATGACTTGATTCGAGAGATGACAGAGAAATTTAAAATTGATCACCGGAAGACTACTCCCTACCACCCACAAACCAATGGACAAACGGAAAGGGTTAACGGAATTTTGGTGAGTATACTACGCAAGACGGTTATAGACTCGAAGCGGGATTGGGATACGAAACTAACGGCGGCACTTTGGGCATACCGTACAACCTATAAGGTAACTACGCGTGCTACACCATTTTCCTTAGTCTATGGTCTTGAAGCGACACTACCAATCGAATATGAAGTCGAGTCACTTAGGGTGGCCGTGAGTACGAGACTTACCGAAAGTCAATCCTTACGAAATCGACTAACCGATTTGGAAGCACTTGACGAAGGGAGGAGAATGGCGGCTCAACATATTGAGGCAATCCAAAGAAGGAGAAAGATTACTTTCGACAAACGACATAAGAGAAGGGCCCTAACACCGGGAATGATGGTCATGATTCAAGACGCACGAAAGCTTGAATTTCCGGCGAAATTCGATGCAATATGGTTAGGACCTTACCTTGTCTATGAGGTCTTTCCTAATAATTCAATTCAATTGGAAACGTTGAATGGTGAGCTCTTTCCTACCCGTACATCGGGAAGTAGATGTAAGGAGTACCGAGCTTGACTAGGCAACTTACCCTTGGAGCAAGAGATGTTTGGATTCATCCCCCGATGGTCGCCAATTATGTGAGCCCAAAAGGGTGCCCACATTTAGTCTTAGACCCTTGAAACGTTAGTTGATGCACTTTGAAGTAGCATGTTACTTCACAAAAATATAAAAAGAGTGAAATGTTAGTCTTAGAAGTACCATGTTGTAAGAGGCTAGGATGTGAGTTGTTATTGTGTTTTTACCTTCGGAAGGATTTGAGTGAATGAGGATAGGTAAGGAGAACTTGGATTGAGTAGTTAGTGAGTAGGCTAGTACAAATGGATGGAGACAACCAAAGTGACTCAAGAGGCAAGTGCATTCGAATTGGGATGAATGGAGGATCACATGGAGCGCACAAGTGGACCACCTCATCATGGCCACTTAATGGGGAAGGTCCAAGGAAGAATGCAAGGTGGAGGATAAGCAAATTCTCAAAGCACCAATCAAATCACGAGTTAAGCATCGTGGTTTGAATTAAGTGGTGAGCAACGATTTGGGAAAGTAAGGGGAGAAAGTTATGGCGGCGGAAAGCGAAGGAGGCTAAGTTTGGGTTGAAGCATCCCAAGTTTGGTAAAGTGTGGTAGGTAGAAAGCCAAGGCTAGTTAAATGTTCGAATTAGGATCCTTGTTGATCATTTGAGGGAGGAAGGCTTAGAAGATAGGATTGGCGCCTACTAAGTAGGAGGAAATCTCAAGGGCTTATCGTGAGCCTTGAGGGTGCTCACCCCCTCAAGCTTACTATATAATCCCTCATTCTTCCCTCACTCATCCTCTCTTTCCTTTGTGCTCCAAGGCACCCCACGAGTTATAAGTGTGGGTGTGGGAAGCCATATTGGAGCACATGTGTGTGCTTAGTTTTTAGTTTGAGAGCCAAGGCTTGTTAGCCTTGAAGAGGGCTTGACCTCTTGGTAGAATTAGTGTTGACGTGAAGGATTTTAAAGTTAATTCATGATTCCAATTTGTGGTACTTGAAGTTCATGTTTTGAATACACGTGGTTGCAAGTTCCATGTTTAAGAGTTGAGCACTTGAGGTTGTGATGAGTGCAAAAATATACTTGTGTGGATTAGTTAGTCTTAGTGAAGTTAGGAAATTCTCTCTCCCCCTCTCCTCTCTAGGATTTTAGGATTTTAGGATTAGAGAAGAATTGTGTGATTAGAAAGGGGTTGTTAGTAGAATTAGGAAAATTAGGTAGGAAGATTAGTTAAGGGCTTGAATAATTAGTGAGGTAGTTGGGGATTACAACTACAAAGTTGTGGGTTCATGAAGGAGCTGGGTTTATGAAGGAGCTGGGTTTGTTTAGTTAGAAAGTAAAGAGCTGGGTTTATGAAGGACCTGGGTTTATTTAGTTAGAAGCTAAGGAGTTGGGTTCATGAAGGAGTTGGGTTTATGAAGGAGCTAGTTAAATCCAAGACCACTTGAAGGGTGAACCTTGCACTATGGACTCATCCAAGTCCAAATCCAATACCGCGGAGGAATGTGAGCCCAAACCCACTACTCGGACTACGGACGCTTAAGGGTGGGGGGTTTGGCCTCACAGCTTTCTTTGAAACAAAATTCTAGAATAAGGGTTGTGGTACCGAAACCCCTATTCCACACCTTTGCTCTCTTTGAACAAAGTTCTGGAAGAATGGTTTCGGTACCGAAACTCCTTTTCCAACCCTTTCTTTCAAAGGTTTTGTTTCCACTCAATTGTCATTTGATGATATAGTTGTTGTTGTACACATATTCCCACATGTGTTGATCCTCATGGAAAGGGCTAGAATAGGGGTTTCAGTACCGAAACTTTTATTCCAGAAAATAATAATAATAAAATAATAATAAATGAAATGTCTGGAATAAGGATTTTGGTACCGAAACCCTTATTTCAGACCCGTGAATGAGCATGGAGGCAAGGGGAAAGATGAGAATAATAGCGAAGGTCGAGAGAAATGAATGATGAAGGGAAAAAATGTTTTTGATAGAAAGGGTTGGAATAGGGGTTTCGGTACCGAAACCCTTATTCCAACCCTTTACATGAAGAACTAATGATGTGTGATAAAATGGCCCAGTAGCTTTGCAATGGAGGTATACGCAACAACACCGAATGGGCCGGTTCAACTGCTCTCCCTTTTGATGTGGATAATATTATTCCTCTTTGATCCACTCTTCTTTGTAAGGTTTGTCATTCACCACCTGTATACATTGCTCCATGTTACGTTTGCATCTTATATACCCATTCCAGATCTGTTGAGATGTCTAGGGCTTGTATTCATCTTGGTGTACATGACCACCCTGTGTCCAATGGTACATGCCGCAAATCTTTGGACATAGCATATCAATGCGTTGCGAATGAAGTGTTGAAAACTCCAACTGTAAATTTTTTTGCTATAATTATGACTGCGAGCAAACAATTCCTGGTCGATTACCTTCTTAAATCTCCCATAATTGGCGAAAACCATTACTTGGTCGATTCATCCTTGGAGGTGGTTATGGACAAATTCCCTTGCATCCCCGAATTATTGTAACTTTGTATCCAGATCAAAACGCTTCATGCGTAGTGGGATGAAAACTATGGATAGTATTATGGCCCTTAAAGACCATTATGCTTTTAAATTTGGTCATAGCAGTCGGTTCCCAGGTCAATCCAAGGACAAAATGTTCGTCTTCAAAATGTCCGTAGACCTTCCAGGCAGTGATGATGAGCTTGTAAAAATGATGTAAGTTAGTGGAAACATAGAGAACTCATGGATTATGTTTGACCATGTCAAACGTTTGAAGGATTTGACAACAATGGTTTGTCATATGTCCGATAGTTGATGCTGTAAAGTATTAACCATTGCGTGTTGCGACATGCAATCTGAAGATGGTATAGCACAAACTCTCTTTTGGAAAAATTGGAATGTTATAATGACCTAGAATGGTGTGCCAAATGTAAACTTCAAAGGGTTCATGGCAAATAGTGTCCAAGCTAATTGGAATATAGTGAGGATGGTTTACGGGGATGGCGATCCAAGTCTTCCCATGGTCAACCGTAAACGTACATGTTTTTTTTCCATTGGTCTACGATCTTGGATAAGGTGACACAAAAGTTTATCAAACCATCATTGCAGTTTCAATACAAGCAAATATGTATGGATTACAAGGATGCCACAACAATGGATGATGTCGAGACTAAGTACCATGTGATTCGTTCTTGGTAGTTGTCATCACGGGTTGCCACCGAAAAAAACATCATTGGCCTTGTTGAATGGTTGGGACTTTGGCACTTTCGTTACAAACAATGGGGCAGTCATATGTTATTTGAAAGTACATACATATTTGCATTATTCAATGTCATTCAACTTCTTCAATGTATTTCTATTCTTATATATCAATGTCATGTTTTTTTAACCCTATACTTGTATATTATTCATAGGATATGACAATAGAAGAACGTGTGGAAATGCCTACATGCAACCTTGCAGAGATTGTGCACAACAAATGATTCCAACAGTCCGGCAATAAAATGACATGCTTATATGAAGCTATAGTAGATGACATGATTTGTGTTTTCATGCAAATCGTGAATTATCGGACATGGTTGAAAGGGGTGTCCGATGGTAAGGGTCTTGATTCGGCATCCTTAAAATTCAAAGCACTACAAGATGTAGAGATCCAAAATTGTTGGTGGATGCCATGAAGTCGTTCCCAGATGCAGAAGGTGTAAATACTAGAGATTGTGCATTGGAAAGGTCTAAGCTATTTGGATCCACCAAACGAAAAATCGACTTGCCCCCAGGTGTTGATTGCGATTCTCATCGACCCGATAAAGTGAACTATTTCATTCCTCACCCCAACACCCGGGCAACTCGTCAACGAATAGAGAAATTCTTGAGTTCTATAGAGCATGGTGTGGCTCATACTACATCCGTGTTAAAGACCGATTGTCTTGCTTCCAATTGGCACATTGCAAGATTGCCACCCAACTCAGCCAAACGATGTTGGGCGCTGCAGGCCATTATAGGACCTATGTGCAATGCTAAAGTTGGGACAGATAGACATGGCACACCCGCTCCAACATACAATGGCCTCAAAAAGGAATTTCGCTCCGCCAATACTGTGGAGTATGAATTTTGGTTTTAATTTGCTCTGATGACATCAAACGTTGTGTGAGTGGTAGTAAGAAGAAATACGTGTTGGATTGGCCAATACTGCCCAATATTTGGTTGGTGAAGGTGGGTACTAATATATCAAGAGAGGAGGTGTTGGCGCTTGAGGATGTTGGCTTTCAACTACAATAAAGGGAGGCATTGTCCCCTCGTTGTAGGTTGTCAACAATTAAGACCCTCCCCATCTTTCGATCGCATTTTCGTATGCCACTAAGCCCAGACGCCCACCCTACACTCAGGTTTGGGAAGACCATGCATCTCAATCCATTAGCACCAACGGCTAATCACAAAAACAAATGAGAGCACCGATCTCATGAACGGTAACTTTATGGTTGCAGTCACTGCCATTCCATATCCAAGCTTTGGAGTGATAATCAACATTGTTTCCAATGAAGATATCACATACCGTGTTACAATTGGCGACATCCCACATTGTGACATTGCACATGCCCAGATTTCACGAAAATGTCCTCTCATGCATTGGGAAAGAAAGGGAAATGGATGTTTTGCAAACATCTCTATTATGTATTTAGGTTTTTGTGCAAGGTAGATTACGAGAGTGATAAGTTCATTCATGCACCTACATATACCTACAATGAGGTCATGTACCTATTTAAACTTGGTGGTGTTGTAGAATGTGAGTAGTGGTGCAAGTGTTGTCTTTAACCACATGTATAAAATTGTCAATAAATGACATGTGGTGGTTTGGATTTTTATAATAAAAATCAGCAATGGACTGAAAATATTTATATGATCCATGGTAATAGGCCCCTTTCATTCTTGCTTCATCTTAAAGGTTGGCAACTTAGGATTTAAAATATATAAATTTTGTGTGGAAAATTGCAATTGTGTGCCCTAATTCCGTGCATCTTTACTAAATTTGGACACATTTTCTTATGTGTTACCGCTCACTGCTCATAGGTTTTTGCTCACCGCTCACCGCTCACTGCTTATCGCTCATGAGATAGCTTCCCTCGTGTTTCTTGTTCACGAATCATATCTACACTCACAACGTACCCACATAAGTAGATGCTTAACAACAAACCTTAGCCCTCCCCTACCATCATCTTTATTGATAACTAAAGTGCTCTATGCCTCATCACGAATCATGAGTTCCATCGTCAAACGAAACACTTCAATGTCTGATATCATGTGATTTGTGAATTTTTTTCCCCGACATGATCCTTCCATTCTATGTTTCTTATATTCATAAATTGCAGACATTTGTGTGAATATTCTTCCAAAATGGACTTTTTAGTGCCTTTGCCATCAACTTGGCATGTAACTTGTTGAGTATTGAGTGGGGAGAATTGTCACTTGGCCTATTGGTCATATTGAAGTCTCCCCCCACCCCCCCCCCCAAATAATCCAATTGCAATCTTTGGGTAATTAGTGATGTAGAGAGACTTAGTTGCAATGAGCTCCTCAACGCTTTTCAAGTTCATGACACTTTCATTTATCAAGGGGGACCTAGGTTCTATTGGAATAATGGACAACTTTCACGTGCACGAAGACTTGCAAAGTTGAATAGGTTCTACATCCCAAAATAGTGGGCTTGACATTGCCACTCATCTTATTTCATTCATGGGTACTCTGAGTAGAACTTTGAATTGGTAGTGAAGAGTGTAGAAATTCCTCTTTCAAGTGGAATGTGTATCACTTGAATGGGAAAATCATTGACAAACTGAGAGAATGTGGGATAGTCTTTATGAAGACGATTCACGCTTTTTTTAACTTAGACATATCTCTAGATTGTAAAGGAAAAAGCCAAACAATTTAGAAAATAGGAACTAGACACAAAGGCCAATATAGAGGTGACCACGGCTAGTCTCCATGATGATGTCTATAATGTTGATAAATAAGGAGAGGTCAATAAGTTCAAAAGGTCACTTGGGCAAATAGAACAAGGAAAGCTAGAAGAACAACACTTAGGTTTAGGGTTAAGTGGAAGAGTGGGGGATAAATGTTCCACATAGTTCTTTAGGTTTGTTATACAAAAACATCAAAGCAATCTTCTCAAAACTTAGGGATAACCATGGAAGAAGCTTGACCAAAGGGCAAGACCTTCAAAGGATTATTCATGACTTCTATAAGGATATTTATATTAGTAGGGTCAATTCCAATGAACCATTAAGAGAAGTTCTTGATGGCTTTTCCTTTACCTTCACCAGGGCCATGAACGACTCTCTCACGCAATAAACTATCGAGATAGATCCCTATCCACAATCACATCTATGGCAACATTGAAAAACCTAGGACATGACGTAATTGCACTTTATATTTTTAACAACTTTGGCTTGCTATTGGATTTGACTTTCATCAGATGATTCTTAAAGGCATTGAACATAACACCTATCATGAGAAGGTAAACTAGAGGCTTGATCAATTTCATATATAAGAAAGGTGACACCAATAATCTTAGCAATTGGTAAACAATCACCTTTCTCATTGTGATTTATAAGATCTTTGCTAAAACATTGTAGACTAGACTTCAACCTTCGTTCAATGATGTCATTAGCCTCAAATAGAGTGCCTTTTCCCCCCTTAGGTCTATTTTGAACAACATTGTGTTGACCCAAAAAACTCTCCATTAGGCCAAGGCTTCTAAACAACACTCATTATTCTTGAAAACTGGACTTCTTGAAGGTCTATGGTAAATTCTTATCGAGGGTTTTTTTTCCATGCCATGCAAAAAATGAATAGTAGTGAATATTTCATTAGTTGGGTGAAATTATTATTTGGTAATGCGTCTGTTGTAGTCAATCTCAATGGTAGCCTAAGGATAAACTTCAAAATCAAAAAAAAGAAAAAGATAGGAATGCCCATTTGGCCCATATTTATTTGGTAGTTGGAGGTTTTTTACTCACATCATCAAGAAAGCCGTTTTGGAAGGTAGGATAAAAGGGATTGCTCTTCAGAAAAGGGGGGGGGCAACAGCAAAGCATTTTACCACATGCAAATGATTCCTCACATTTGATTAGTTACGTTACAGAGGGGACAAACATTACCTTGACATATTAATAAGGCTTCATAAAGTATCCAGTGAAGCCTCAAGGATGGAGATTAACTAGAAAAAGTTTTGTGCATGGTTTGATAAATAGACATAATAAGCCTACGTGGCTCACAAGTTATGACTAGAAATGGCCTGAGGAAGGGGGCTTATCCAAACCTGGCACCCTATTTGGGTTGAATCTCATGATGTGGACCAATTCTTTGTAAGACTAAAATTTATAATAAATTGGATTATTGGAGTACCATGAACTCATCTTGGCATGTAGATTCGTCATTTGCAATAATGTTATGCTATCCACCGTGTGGTTTTTATCACGGTGTGGGGAGGCTCTAATAAGATCCTTGGGAAAGTCAGAGGTATGATTCACAACTATGTTTTGGTATGGCAAAAAACAACTCACTCAAATTAAGGTGAATGAAAGAAATGATGCATGGAACAAAACATGGTGGGTTAGGGCTAAATGCTCGGAAGGCCGGCAAGGCTAGCCTCTTATGCAAGTGGATTGTAAGGACTATGGAACATGGCGAGTCCAATCTTCAACTCATGCTTAGGTACAAGCTGGCCATGTTAATCCCAAAAGAAGTAGAAGTTAAGGGGCTAATCCTAGTTGGTTTACTATTTAGCAACATCAAGGCTTCTCTAGGTCTAAGGTATGGGGGCACATCAATAAAACTTGAAAATTATGTTGAAAGACACTTATCAACTTCCCCCTTGCACCCTTATGGAATTATTTTAGCCAAAGATTCAATGGTTTGCTGTATTTGAAGTCATTGGCAATGCTTTCTCCTGTACTAAAGTCTATGAGATTTATTGCAAGGGTATTCAATTCATAGATGACATTTGGGCTAGTGAGGACCAAAATCTCCTCTCGTAGGTTGAGGTGTATTTAACCTTGCCCCAAATTAGGTTGGTGATTGGATCACGCTTATAACCAAAAATTTAGCTCAATGATGCCACTTGTTGGACAAGGAGCCAAATATCAAGCTCCCTGATTAATAGATTGAGCTTTATAGAGAGACTGGGAGGTAGACCCAACTTTCTTTATGCGATGCTTAGCCGCCTTCATTCTACTTGCATGCATCGCTATTATTTCTTTATGCCTTTCTTGTTAAATGCTTCATGATAGGCACCACTCCTGATGCCTTAGTGAATGGGAGAATCTATTGGGGTTATGGTTGGATTCTTCCACGAGGTTAAGATTTTTCATACCACTAGAGGGCAAAGGAAACATGAACTATCCTTTTTCTATGGCAAGATGGCCCCCGGGGCTTGGTGATGGGCCACTTTTATCATGCACGTACTTTGCGAGGGGCAATTCTGATAGCTTTCACTGGAAACATGTTCGTTTGGCGAAAGGATTCCCAAGAAGTCTGTTAAAAAAAATTAAGGTTTGACATCTTCTTCGCGGTATTACTCTTTGGACAATTTGGATTGAAAACAATGACAATTTTCAACCAAGAGCAATGGCATGAATCCAAGGTTAAATACCTCATTTTGGACGACCTCATTTGGGACGACCTCATTATGTATGCCAAGGTAGCTTGGGAGAGGGTCGTCAAGTATGTGAAGGCTAGCAGTTTCTTAACCGAAGCATTGCTCCAAGGTTTCGATGAAATGTGGGATGCTAGGGGTGTTCTTTATAGAAGGATAATATGGGAACGGCAATGTACATAGGTGGCTTGACATTCTTGTTAATCACTTGGTGGTATGAGAATTATCCTTGGTGAGTGGGGTGGGGGTTGTAATCAATTGGTGTTTGTGATGGGTTGTCCTTGGTGGGGTTGGGTCTTTGTTACTTTTTACGTGGCGGTGTAACATGTTGAAAGGGCCTACCTCCCCTCAAACTGGCGCAAATTTAAAGGTTCTTAACTCATTTATGGCGTTGGCTTATTGGCCTTCTGTGTTAAAAAACAATTGAAAATCAGTTTCAATTCATGACCGGAGGAAGAACTTAGGAATCGATTAAGTATTGCTTGCCAATTTGATGAATGGACCTTAATGGGTCGTATTTTTTCTTGTGTAGGTGTCTGGTTTGTGTCTTGCGTAGATGGGGGTGTACATATAGAGAGCATGATGCAGTGTGCCGGAGGCGTTAACAAATAGTCTTCCAAGATGGAATCAGGTGCAGATAGATATGCGATAGATGTATGATGTAGTCAGCTTGCAAGAGTATAAGTGTGCATGACTGCAAATTTCGAAGTAAATTAACACTTGATCTGGCCGGGAAGATGAATATTGATCTTGAGTTAGAGTACTTGATCTGGCCGGGAAGATTAATATAGATCTTGAGTTAGACTTCATGGCAGAAGAAGCACCGCCCTCATCGAATGAAGATCGAATGCTGCAACTTATAGCTAATCTTGATCCTGGTGTACTACAATGAATAAGAAATTTGAAGCTCGTTCGGCAAATGATGTGCTGTGAAGAACAGTCATGGTACACTTGGGAACAATATGCATCATGTGATGGCAATGATGTTAAACAAATCAGAGATGTCAAACGAGAATGGATCTTCATTTCTCACCAATCAAGTCTTCGGGCCTATAAATAATGTAAGGAGACTGGCGACTTATATACAATCTAATAATTATCTGGATCACCTGGTGGAAATACATTTCTTCTCATCATGGGAGGCAGCAGGAGATCAATTAGGAAGCGTTGCTGCTCAGAGTTAGTTAGTCGCTAAAAAGACGAGTAGACAGCAGTTGGAGTTAAGATGGTTGCGGAGAAGATTCAGCGGAGGACAGCCCAGTGTGTCGCGAGACAAGTTGCTGAGTCGAGGCAGCAATTAAGAGGGACGGACACGATTCGAGCACGACGGGGGCGCACTTATCTTGTTGGTGCGAGGTGGAGAGCAGGGAGGGGTGCGGCAGGGAAAGCAGGGCATGATGCGCGGAAGAAGAGGAGGCTGGCGGCGGCAGCCAGGCACACTTACCGGGACGGGACACCACCATCATTTACCATACTTACCAGGTGGGACCAGAGCTAACGATGAGGAAAAATCAATATAATTTTACGGCCCTGGATCATCAAAAACTTCAAGCAAAGGGCAGCACTTCTGCAAGAACTAAGCTTAGGAGTACATGATGTTTGATGAAGAAATCAAACTTGGGCGATGGATGGAAGCGGGTGCTGCAGGCAGAGACATCGGTCCTGCTGACTTAGCCAGGTGGGACCAGATGCTAACTAATGGAAAATCATTATAATTTTACAGCCCGGATCCATCACAAACAACTTGCCAACATCATTCATTGCAACGGGAGGGAAAATGTTTGATGAAGAAATCAATTTGGGCGATGGATCAGGAGGCTGCCAGCGGCGGCAAGCAGACACACCGGTCCTAGTGACGAGTTTGGTGGGACCTTGTGCTATGGAAAGTATATTTTTTCGGCCCGGGGGCCGGGAGAGTCGAGCGTTCACGAAACTTGCCAAGGAGAAGTTTGGAAATCATGATGGTGGTGGTGATGATGTTTGACGAAGACATGGAAATGAATTTGGGCGATGACAGACTACCTAGTCACAGGGAGGAAGGGAGGGATCATCAGTTGGGATTTGGGGGTTGGGAACTGGAGAGAGAAAAGCTCGGCGGGAGAGGGAGAGGGAGAGGGAAGGCTGGGGGCCCCAGCGACGCGCGAAAGACTGGCACCCACCGCCCCGGGTCCGAGAAAAGCTCTGAATCCCAGCTGGAATGGTGGCCCCCAGAGGAAGAAGAGGCAGAGGCAGCAGCAACAGCAACAGCCTCCTCCTGCTCCTGCTCCACCTCCTGCTCCCCGCCCTCCCCCTCCCTCCCTCCCCTCCTGCCTGGCTGCTCGCCTGATCTTGATGAAAGCTCAACAGCCTCCGCGTCGTTTCCCACACCCTCCGCTTGCTTCTTATTCTCCCCCCTCACCTGCCAACATTATCACCACCATCATTGCTTGCTCCTCAGTTGCCAGCCTTGTCCGAATCCTCTAGCTTCCACCTTCATCAACACTTTAGTAGTAGTAGCCCACTTTCGGGGCGCCAGTTTTATTTATTTTATTTTTCATTCCCGAAAGAGAGAGCGAGAGAGTCATTCTTCTTTTGGTTCTTCCTCCCTTACTTCCTGCCTGCCTGCCTGCCTGCGAGTGAGTTGAGTGCGAGGCAGCGGATGCTCGAGTTGTTCTGTGTGTGTTAGTAGTCTAGAGCTCGTGGTCTTGTGTCACTCGGGTGGTGGGTTGGGTTTTGGGGGGGGGGTGGTGGTGGCATGTTCCTGGCGGTATTTGTGTGTGTGAGCCGTTGTATTGTTCCATGGGATTCGTGGCGGTCAGTACTGGTATAAGTTGAGAATCCGCAATCGGGGAAAATTGGTGGTAGGGCCGCGGGTGATCGTGAAGAGAGGGAGGTGTGGTGGAGGACGTGGAATTCAACTCCAAACTGCAAGCACGCGGATTGGATTGCGGTGTGCCCTATTTTTCTCGGCAACGCCGCGTGGGGTTGCCTTGCCTCTTTTTTGCGGCAAGGGTTTGGAAGGGTTTTGGTGGTGAGGGGCATTGAGAAGGAGAGAGGGAGAGAGAGAGATCTGCCTACGAGATTGACGTCGGAAGCGAGGTGGGTGTGAGTCCGGCAACCGAAATTTCAGAGGGAGCCATCAACATCACATCCGCGGGAGGGGGAAGGGCGAGCGGGGCGGAGCATATGCGGGAGGCGGAGCGAGGGAAGAGCAAGGTCGGCAGGGTGCAGGCGAAGATAAAACAGTGTGAGAGGGAATTGGTGGGTGGGAAGGAAGTAGATGTATTGTGGAGGGATTGGGGGAAACAGCAGAAGCGGAGAGATTATCGTGAGGGTTTAGTTTAGATAGAAAAGGGGTAGCTGGCCACGGTGGCTGGGCCCAGCAAGAGGGCAAGGCTGGACCTCCCCCGACAATCCTCCATGAGTGATCCCGACGAAGATGACGACGATAACCTGACGCTCACGCTCCGGCCGCCAGGCTCGTCGTCGTATTCGTCGTCTCGCCAATCCTCGCATTCGCAAGAATCTTCGCATTATCTTCCATGGCACCAAAGCTCATTATCATCGCACCAGGAAGACGAGGAACGCTACCGACCTCGGCGGACGCCCGTGCGCTCCGGCCCCCCAGCATCGGCTTCTCCAAGTCAGTGCATTGCTCAATCCCAGGATTAACCTAATTTCTGCTCATCGTCAATGCAACACCTGGTGCTGCCAGTTTTCTAGAAATCCCGTTTCTGACTAAGATACATACACACATATATACATACATGTTTTTCGGAAACCCTATAAAATGGTTTGAGGCTTCCGTGAGGGTTTTGGGTTTGGGCGCTTCGGGGAGACCTAGTTAGTTACCCCTTGCGTCTGTTTGTATTTCTGCCGTAGGATTTCTTCTTTGCCATTACATTAGGATTTCTTTGGGCAGGCGCGCGGCTGGCATTGAGCATATCAGCCTGGTGGCACAAGCATTTTTAGAAGAAACCCATTTCATGAACTTGTAGCCCATTTTTGTGAGACTGATTCACTGAGTTCTGATAATCACTCTAGCATGAGCAGTCCTAATTTCCCATTTATCCTCCGTATGCACATCCCAGAATGCAGATTCCAAAGCATGCCTCTCATTTTGTGAGGGAAAAGCAGCCTCGAAGAAACAGGCGTGGACATCGTCTGTAGTGGAAATTGTATGCAAGTGACGCTGTCCCCAAGAAAAAAACACTTGCTATGTCCAGAATTCGGGCCCTAGGTCGTGCACCGTGTCAAGAAGCTATCGTAAAAGGTTATGCACGTTTTTGGGACTTTCCATTTGAAAGTGGCATGTGCTGGGGCTTAACTCAAAAAATCAAATAGTATCTGTCTGTGATTCAGCTTTGGCCGAAGTAAGTAAGGAGTTGCTAATCTGATGTGAACTTCATGTGTGCAATGTGGCAGGTGAGCGGTTGAGTGCTAGTAGTGGACCCATAAAGAAAAAAGGACCGCATGTCCCACCTCCGTTTCCATGGTCGACAGAGTACCGTGCCAAGAATCACAGCCTTGAGTGGATTTTGAGACACGGAATCAGCAACATCCGGGGTGAAGTGCAGTGCAAACGATGTGATGGTCTTACCACCGTGGAGGTGAATCTGCAGGTAACAAATTTTATGTGGCTCTTAATAAATTGTATGATAACTTACTTTTGAGTTGTTATGACCAGTCAGGTGACTCTCCCTTCGAATTATGTTCCTGCTAGCAAGGATGATAAAGGGAAGCACATGTATATTTAGAGTAGGTGATGGAGGATGTTGGTGGCGTGTGTTTGTTGCAGGCAGCATTCATTCAACTGGAGCGATATTTTATGGAGAATAAACACTCGCTGCATGATCGAGCACCGAAGCATTGGATGGTGCCCCGACTGTTGGACTGCACGCTGTGCCACCAGAATGATTGTGTGAAGCCAGTAATCGCCGAAAAGAAAAGGGAGATAAATTGGCTGTTTCTGTTGCTGACGCAGACACTGGGTCTGTGCACTCTGGACCAGCTCAAGTTCTTTTGCAAGCACAATGACAAACACCGAACAGGGGCAAAAGATCGCGTCCTCTACTCCACCTATGGGGGCCTGTTGAAACAGCTCAATCCGGCCGGTAAATATTTGCCAAACGACTGATTTACGTACCTCATGTTGCAGTCTGCATGTTCTCCAGGTTGCCCTATAATTTGCCGTGAAAGGGAAGCCGCTTTGGCAACTATGTGTTCGACCAAGTTCCAAATACCAAGTTCCAAGTTTTTGTTGGTCCACCTCCACCCACAAGTAATAAGGAAGGAAGGGGTGGCCTTCATTTTTGGAGTTGATTCAGTACTCTTAGATTTCTCTTCCTCGCATTCATCCTTCCTCACAGCTGGACAGAACTTGAGCTGATGTTCTCCCTTGACAACATTCATTCCGTTTAGCTTCCAAAGTGATAAGGGAAGGATGGGAACTTCAACCGCTTGCGCTCTCAGGTTTTTAGTGAAGGTTAATGACATGCTCTTTCCTATCGACGATAGTGTTTTCCCTCAAAAACAGAATAGTGAAAGAGGCCCATGATGCAGCTAGATCTATTTCTCTCTTTTTCTTTTACAGCATGGACAACTCCTGAGCACTCCATATTTGTACCATGTTTGCAATTTGTTGTAACTCTTGAACTTGTCAAATACCGACAAGGGGATCAAGTGATGAGAGTTTAACCTCTTTTTTTCTCAGATTAATGTGTTTTGTCGTCTCTATTATGCATCAGATGCAATTGTACTGTTTGGGGTTTGACTCAATGTGGGAAGAACAGATGTAGAGTTGCAAGCAGTTCTTCCAAATAGAGTACAGTACAGTGCAGGTCAATCTTGAATCCTGCATTTCTGGTGCAATGTCTGCTGAATTGTCATTAAATTTCTGGCAATTGTTTTGTAGTCTATCCTTTCTGCTAAAGAACAATAGAATGCCAGATGAGAACGTGCGTGCAGCGAAAAAGCGGCTTGGGCCCAATGACACAACAATCAGTGTTCTCTCGAGAGCAGTTGTCTGCCTTCTTGCATCAAGACAAGGCCTCGGCCCCTTGAAAGCCATTTATCCTGCTCTAAAAGGGGATGACATAGATAGGTGGAATGTGCCTTATCTTTAAGTATATTCACAACAGAATTCCAGCCGTCCCCTGGTTGAGGTTGGGGATTCGCAGCCCTCCCTCGGTCAGGGGCTTGCACGGGGGGCCTTTGAATAATGAAACGGTGTTCATAGGAAGATGATATTTCCAACAGAATTTGGACTTGGGAGCACCTCGAACAAGCAATTGCAGACTTTCTTGCTACATCCAAGCAAGAAGGGAAATCATTATTATCTGGTACACACGTTTCTAGGCCATGTTTTAAAAGTTTTTGAGAGGATTCAGCAGGCTGATTCTCTATGGATGGGCCTCCTGAAGTTTAGACTCCGGAAAGAGTCTTCTGTCTGAAGACTTGGTGCCCGGGTGAGACAAAGAGCGACAAAGCGGGGGCCCTGAGCATCCCAAGAGCCTGACCTAATTAAGGCTCTGGTCCAAATTGTGCAGTTCGAGGCAAAATCCTATAATGTTTAAGTAGTCCAATATATCATATTTTTCACCGGGACTCCTGGAATGAGTGACGAGTCCGACCCAAGCGGTGTCCTAATTGACAACCTGGACTCCACAAGTGAGGAGTTTCGGACGCATGGCAGCCTGCTAAGCTCGAGTGGTCGGTCACCAAACAGGTAAGGACAAACTACAATAGAAATCTCCCCTCGATGTGGGCGCGTTTTCTTTCTCGGTTCTTAATTCATTTGGCGTCGACTGTGTTGGCCTTCTGTTCAAAAAAAAAAAACAAACTACAATAGAAATGCACCGAACAGTGCTATCGTGTGGAATTGTTAAGGAGAGGAAAGATTCTACAATTACCGTCCTTATCACAAGCTGCTAACTTATGGACTCTTGTGTCACGTTGCTTATCATTCAACACATTTCTTAAGGAATATTGCAAATTTTAGGGAAAAAGAAGAGAAGCAGCGAACCTCGTTCTCTGTACACAAATTGTTAAATATGGGCTGCTCTGCGAGATGGTGGAGTCGTCATTCTTATGCCTATATTTTATGCCACTACAGTGCATGGAAATATCCGATTGGGGATTTGGATTTGCCGACCATGTTTTCCTTCCCCTGCACCTCGAGCTCTTTTGTGGAGGACCTTGGTTTCCTCCTCTACCAGGATTTGTGTTTGATCTTTGCACCGCTATAAAATCAAGAATGACTGACTGACTTCCTTCATGCATCAGTCATGGTCTGTGACTTATTCATCAATGGTAGGGCTCCGCATGGTTTTGGTTCATTTCCCTGTTGCATGGGATTGATTTCCATGCAGGTATGTAGCTAGAGCTGGTAGATTCATAGTAATCTATTCCGTGAGGCCCACATGCAGGCGATCTCTAGGTGTTGATGATAAGCTCCAACTCACTTAATCCTCAGGAAGACTGCATCTCCGACTGGCATTCACACTTAATTCATCGTTGCAGAAGTGGAATTCTCCATTTGTGAGATCTTATGATAGCACAGCACATTTCTTTAGTTTGCATAAATCGAATGGGTTTGTACAACTGGATAGGTTTGTGTAGTAGGTATATTACAAAGGCACATTCCTGTCTATCGAAGCACTCCTTATTACAAGTCTATTATTGTTGGAGGAGATGATATTGAGCCCACGGATATTTACAGTTAGCACACACCGGCATACACTAGATTCTGTTTCTGTTTTGGTATGAAGAAACTGGGGTGAATGAGTCCAAATTCGAGGATAAATATCAGGGTGGAGTACAAAAGACACTTGTTACTTACATCTGGAATTGGATTTAGCATACCTAGTTCGATTCATGGGAATGTACATTTTTATTTAATTATGACACTGAGGAAGTTTTGACTGACACCTATGTACTTTACCTTTGCCTTTGCAAGAGACCGAGTGCTGAAGTCAAGCTGAGGTGCTTTCGAATTATCAGGGTTACATACAATGTCCACTCCATGGTAAACATGCAGTGGGCATACAGGTTTTCCTTTATCAAATAACTCCCATTGAATTATATAGTTTCTAGAATGCTAAACTCCAGTAGATATCCGCTGCCAGTGTGGCCTCAAGTAAATTAATCTTTCTGGAACTATCCTGTTGTTTTTTGGGGGTTTCCTCCTGGTTTTTGTTTGAGTCCTGGGTTTCATAAACAGAGGCTCTGGTAAGTTTCACAACAGTTCTTTGAGACCCACAGAGTTACAAATTCCGCCCATAGAATGAAGAAACTATATTGCTGTAAGGAAATATTTAATGAGCCGTGAAAGTAGATTCCGCAACCAGAGTTGATTCTTCACCTCCCCTCATTTTCTGCAGACACATTGATATGAACAGCTGTCAAGTCTGCAAATTTCCTTTTTGAAATTGTTTGATTTGACCACCCTTCAGTCATTGAATTTCAAAACTGGAAAACACAATAACAAACTGAACGAATCTGTATATAAGCATTGCGTTATGAGGCAGCTCCGGGGCAGCTATGGAGGACCATCCCCAGTAACTTATTCATGATATGTCCACATTCAAGCACAATACCTTCTTTGTATTTGATATTGTACACAAGAACCCCTGCTACAGCCTGTAGCAAGACGATAAGCAAGTCCTGGCAAATAACTTACCCCAAGCTTAAGATGCCGATAGATCCTTAAGTACTCCCATTCCTCTGATTGAATAGCTCTTGCAGACCCTGCAACTTGAGCCACCTTAAGTTCTTCCTTAATGTATGCTGAACCTGCATGATTTTGACACCGGGCTTAACCTTGTTTTGAAACCATGAGAGACTTCCTTCCCCTCCATATTCGTTGTCATAAAATCTGTCAAATCGTGTGTCTAAATGACTCCTGTATGGTCCTAGTATTGATTTCTAAACCCTGCCAAAAGAATATCCCTCTCCAGATGTGCTCGAGAACCGAGGACTTGATCAATTTTATTCTTTTTATTTCTGACATTTCAAATAACTTCTCTACTTGGCATTTATCACCAAGAGCAATTTGCCAACTAGCATTTAGATCTATGATCAGGTAGCAATGATTCAGTAGTTTTGCGTAGAACAATACCTCAGCTAATGTGTACAACAGTTGATACTGTAAAGTATTGACCATTGCATATTGTGACATGCAATCTGAAGATGGTGTAGCACATACTCTCTTTTGAAAAAAATTGAATGCTGTAATGGTCGAGAATGGTGTGTCAAATATAAATTTCAAAGGGTTTATGGCAGATAGCGCCTAAGCTAATTAGAATGGTGAGGATGGTTTATGGGGATGGCAATCCAAGTCTTCCCATGGTCGACCGTGAACGTACATGTCTTTTCCATTCGTCTACGAGCTTGGATAAGGTGACCCAAAAGTTTATCAAACCATCATTGTAGTTTCAACACAAGCAAATATGTAAGGATTACAAAGACGCCACAACAATAGATGATGCCGAAATTAAGTACCATGTGATTCGTTCTTGACGGTTGTCATTATGGGCTGCTATCGAAGAAAGCATCCTTGGCCTTACTGAATGGTTGGGATTTTGGCACTTCCATGACAGACAATGGGACGATCATATGTTATTTGTAAGTGCATATATATTTGCATTATTCAATGTCATTTAATTTCTTCAATGTATTTCTATTCTCATACGTCAATGTTATGTTTTTTTAATCCTATATTTGTATGTTGTTCATAGGATATGACAATAAAAGAACATGCGGAAATACCTACATGCAATCTTACAGAGATTGTATACAACAAATGACTCCAACAGTCCGGCAACAAAATGACTTGTTGTGAGCCTCAGAATTGGCCCCAACGGTAAAGAGGCTCACAATTGAGGTGTTTAAGCAAAATCATTAGATTAGTAATAAAGAAATTTAGCCAAAAACTATTTAGATTAAGATGGGTTGGTTAGATATGCTTTATCCTTGGGGTAAGAATCTTGAGCAAGTAGGAAATTAGGAACCGAAGGGGTGAAAAGAAAATGTCATTTACTCGAATCGGAAATGTTAAAATAGTAGGTGAGTAAGTAGGTAAATTAAGTTAGGAGAAACCAATTTAAGCAAACAAAAGTCAAGCGGCAACAAAAAAATAATAATTCCAGAAGCGGCCAAGGAAGAGAAAAGAAGGTAACAACTACGAGTGTAAGGGATCTTGCCAACTAGGGCAAGGGGGCCATGTTGCCACCCTTACCAACCAAAATTAAAGTTCAAATTAAAATGGAAAAATCTTTCTAAGGGTTCAGGGCAAGTGGGGCGCGAGGTGGTATTTGTCCTCCCTATTTACCACCGAGGGCTCGGTTCGCACCGTTCAAGAAAAATGATCATTGGTGAGCGGGAAAAAGAAGGGGTCCAACCCTTCATTGAAGGAGGATAAAACTCCCTCTTCTTCTCTCAAATCATTTCGCGAATATCCATTTTAGCACGGCGAAGCCTTTTAGAATTCTAGCTAGAAAAAAATCTTTCAAATTCTTCATCTAAAAGGACGAAGCCCTTTAGAATTTTAGTTAGGAAGATCAAGCAATTTCATTCTTTCATTGTAGACATAAGTTAGAATTCTTGTAGTTAGAATTTTTATGAGTGAGGTAGTGTGTTTTCGAACACACCCCTAGTATTAGCTGTTCCATTTTCAATCAAGTGTAGTGGACGCAAAATTATAATTTAGCCTTTAGATTTTGATTGAATCTAGCCCTTAAAGTTAGATTTCCAACAAGCCTAGACTCATTGCAATTAGTGAGTAAAAGTTATGAATGTTTGAATGAAGGTGTCTCAGCTGCCTCCTAAAATATAAACGCTGACTTTGTAAGCTCATATGAAAAAGAAAAAATATACAGTTGCTTTGATATTTGGATGGATTGAGAATCTTGTATTGAGGTTTTTAAAAAGCCTAAATTTATTAAAATTAGAATTAGAAGGTAGAAATTGTGAATGGTTGAGTGAAGATATCTTAGTTGCTTTCTAAATTACAAGTACTAACTTTGCAAGCGCATATCTAAAAGACAAAATATGCAGTTGCTTTGATATTTGAATATGTTATAGGTCTTGTTGTCAGCTTTCTAGAAAGTATAAGCTTGTTGCAATCAGACTTAATATGTAGAAGTTACAAATATTTGAATGAAGGTATCTCAACTGCCGCTCAATTTATGAGCGCTGACTTTACAAGCGCATATTTAAAAGATAAACTATGCAGTTGCTTTGATATTTGGATGAGTTATAGGTCTTGTTGTTAGCTTTCTAGATTACTAACAATTATTCCAATTGAAGCTTGTGAAAAAAAATTATGGACGTTCAAGTGGATGGATGTCTCAGCTACCTCTCAAATTGTTGGAGGGTACGAGTTGGTGCCGTAGACGCTCGTGGCTTGGAGTAGGGGTTCCGCACCAACCATCGCCAAGCCGAAATGGGTCTATGAGTTTGTCACTAACTTCCTAATGGACAACTGACTCATCAAGGTTAAACATGCATTAGAACAAATGGTTATACATCCCGATTAGATGGCCTACAAGAACAAGTTGAGTTGAGGGAATGATGATCAAAGAAGAAGTGTCATTGAGGCGCATCAATTACAGGCAAATGTGAACGATGACCATTTTTTAACTAGTTGTAAGAATTACCGCCACATGTTTGAGGAGGTACTGAAAGCATTGAGAGTGTTTGATGGTGCAAAGCCCTCAATGGGTCAGACTTGGTTGATGGACTTGGAAAAACATGTGTGTGAACCCCCAGAGTGGTCTATCACTCCGTGGGGTCACTTTTAGTTAGGATTTTAACATTAGAAATTATAATTGATAGTAAATTGAGGAAAAATTAGTTCATTTGGCATTTGGCCCAAAAGGGGAAGGTGAATTACCGAGGACCTCGGGCCTTCATCCGTGAAAAGAAAAAATCTAGTTTAGGTAGAGTTAGTCAAAATGAAAACTAACTAATGGTAGAAATTAGCTAAGTTAGGAAAAATGGCTAATTAAGTAAGAACCTAGTTTAGCAGAAAAAAATGCTAGTTGGTAAAAATAACTAGCTAAGAGGATTAAATTAATAGAGGAAGAACCACAAGAGGAGCCACAACATGTTAGGAAAGGAGGTAAGTGCAAACGGAAAACGCATGCTACACCAACACCTCCTGCACCATCAACAATGATTGTACCATCGTATCTATCAATGCCACCACCTGCACCAATGCCACAATAATATAAAGGCAATGTTGATTTGCATCTTGATGATATTGTATTAACTCTTAGTCCACCGCATGTTGGCATTACTCCAACACCTTCAAATTCTATTTTTCAATCTCAACATGTGGTTGTTCAAGCTTCTGATGGATCCAATATACATAAGGTCTCTATATTTGTGAAGAATGATTCTATTACCAATATGTTGGACAATGGTGCAATCGACAACTCGGTGCTAGTGTCTGCATTCGAATTTGTGAAAAATGTTAGTGAGCTTGAATAACATTATTTTTCTAAATTTTATATTTTTTTCTTGTTGAAAATAAAATTTTCTTGTTTATAGAACTCCGATGTATGTCATTTTGGCTTACAGATTGATCATGTTCGCAAGACTCATGTTTCGTCCGAAATTTATAAATTTAGCGGATTTGATCTCATGATTGCAGATTTGTCATAAGGTCTACCTGTTTTGCATGTGTCTTTTCCTCCAGATTTAATTCCATCTTGGAATGCACACAACTTAAAGGACATAGAGGCTTTGTTTGATTTTACAGATGGTTTTTTCACAGATGATGTTCCATTGTTATTATTTCTTCCGGAATTCAAAACAATTAGGGATGATGTTAGGGCATATGTTGCGTCATATGGGTTTGCATTGGCGAAGGATTGGTGGGCAATAAATGAATTGTCATTGTGTTTGACAACGGACACAAAATTTACGGTACATTTTATTTGTTATTTAATGGCATGACAAATAACTATTTCTTAACGAGGACATAACATTGTATGTAGATTCGACGGTTTCAAATTATGATGTTCTTTCGTTTGGAGCCCCGTCCACAATTTGTTTTCAAGAAGCAGGTGGTTTATCTCCAGTGGAAGTGGGAGCCCTAGATGTTTTCTTCAATCGTACTACGTCCAAGTCACAATTGATGCATGGAGACATCCCATGGAGAGGAGCATGTGAAAAAGACCCTAAGTCTTTGCAATTTCTTATTGAAGCGTTGACTAAACCAAGAGATGTTGTCATGGATGCTTGGGGAGATTACTCCCTCTTTAATTGATGCATACACATGCGCTCAAGACCTATTTATCGGGGGGCTATTTATCTTGCAGAAAAGATTTTAAGGTATGGTACTTTTCAAAATAAAGGTAAATACTTGTATTTTAATACACCCTATCAATAATTATAATTTTTTTAGGAAATCATTTAAAAATACCCTATTTTACTTATACTGCATTTTTTTCCTTATGCCCCAAGTAACCAATTTTTTTGACTTTACCCCAATTTTTTTTTCTTGGAGCCCAACTGTTGTCCATTTTTTTCTTACACCATATTTTATTTCTTACACCCCATTTTTTTCTAACACACAATTCCAACACATGTTTATATATCACCAACAACAAACCAAAGCATGGCATTTTGGATGCACAAACTTCCTTAATGACCTGAAGTAATCTTAAGATGCTTTTCATTCCAGGGTGCAAGCACGGTAAAGTGGACAGCTCTTGATCCTTGCTCAGGTTTAAGTGAAAGTGATCCAAAACAATATACTAACTTTGAATTTTATGAAATAAAAATTCATAAACATTTAGAAAACATATGAATCTACAAAGCCAAGCAATTTATGTTCACAAAAAACAATTTCAAACAACGTATATGTATTTTAGAAGACGGTGCAAGTGGTGGTGCAAGTGGGTGTCATTGAAAAGATAATTGTCAAAAACTTGTTTAAAATACAATTACATTACATTAAATTGATGAATTTTTGAAAAAAAAATTACGATGACCTCAAGTTTATAATGAATTCAAGGAATATGAAAAGAAATTCCAAGTTCAAAATATTTAAGGTCATGAAATTTACGTTCAAAACTATATTTAGTC
This sequence comes from Polytrichum formosum, assembly GCA_964035585.1. Lineage (NCBI taxonomy): Eukaryota > Viridiplantae > Streptophyta > Polytrichopsida > Polytrichales > Polytrichaceae > Polytrichum > Polytrichum formosum. The sequence continues at coordinate 21,154,484 of OZ037935.1, read as the reverse complement.
AGTTGCTTTTACGCGTCACTTTTGATGATAGGTTTTGAAGATCTCATATTGATATTCTATATTTGAGTACCTAACTTAACAATAGAGGTCATCATGAAAAATAATATATTTTAAACAACATTTTGCTACTACTTATAGGCGTTTAACCAAGAAAATCATGACTTTCATATACCGGAGCACTTTTTTGGTCCACTTTACTATGCTTGCACTCTCCATCAAGTAAGTATCCCACAATTCGAATGTATGCCCACAAACAATCTACAAAAAGCTTGGTCATAAAGCAATAAATTAGCTTCTCCAAACAATTGGCTTTCTATGTCATTTTGAGCACACCCAGAAGCCGCCATTCACATATTACCATCTAGAAATTAAAGTATGGGATATTGACTACCCAACCTTCCTTAAGGACATGAAGACCACCCTAAATTGCTCTCTAAACATTTAAGTAACAATCACACTACCACAGCATAGACCACTTTTCATCCACTAGCACAGACCCTACCCTACACCCGCTACCCCTAGTAATTGTTTCCACGCTATTTTATATGTATTGACTAGATAAAAGAGGCCATTATATGTCATGGTATTTTACATATAAACATGTTTCAGTATTTTAAAATCTCCTATATTATATGTACGTTTTTTTGCAAAATTTACCTACAATAAATATATTGGACCCTATTTTTTATCGCACGTTATTTCTATGATTTTCGCCAGTGATCTCCCCGAGCCTGGATGCTTATGAATCTACAGGTAAGAAATAATTTTTGGTTTTCTAAGTTTTGGGATTGAATCTTTTGTGCATGACAAATATGTTCTGATATGCATGGTTGTATTTGTTGCAGGTGCATCTATTCATGCTTGTCGTCGTAGTAGTCGACACCTTGTTGCATTCGAGAAAGGCTTTGCAATTTTCAATGCAATATTGGCCCCTTTATGTGATTCATTGCCATCTCCTAATGTTGATGGCTTGCAATCACTTAACATGGGATGCGAAAATGATGATGAGCCCATTCGGAAAGTTCCAAGGAAATCTCGCTTGAGTGCGTAAGTTTGTTCGTTTGAATGATTTTAAAATTTTGTTTTTCTTGTGAACTATTTAATGTTCCACCAATTATTTCTAACATTTTTTGATATTGTGTGTAAAAAAATGAAGGAAGCGATGTCCCCCCTCGCCAATTGATTCTCCCTGTGTATGCTGAGTTTGAGGCGATACAATTAGCATCTAGTATTACACCTCCAAGGTGAAGTAGATTTAAATGTTATGATCTTCGTGTCTTGACATTCATGGATATAGAGGTAGAGGAATGTAATGTTCATGTTTGTAATAATGAGGAGAAAAATAGATAAATTATGGGATATGATGTGGTGTGAGCCCAATATGGTGCCCACATGCTTGTTCTACCTCTAAAGCTTATTAAATCTTGACTTTGACATTAATTCAACTACTTAAAACTATAAAAGAGAGTGAAGCTTTTATGTTCGGGTTTGAGTTAAGATTGAAGGTGAGTGGGTGTGACTATTGGGTTGAGGGTAGAATGATTAGCGGGGGTGTTAATTAATGATTAAGTAAATTTGAGTAGCCATATTAGTATTTAGGTTGTGAGGGGTGAGGTTTGTGGTTTGCACTTTGTAATTGTTCGTTAAAGGCTGTGTGCGAGTTAGTTGTGGGAGGGGGACTGTTTTCTCGGAAGGGATGGCTGCTGAATTCCAGGATCAGTGAAGGATGGCCCTGGTTGATCTCGGGGACACACATTCGCGAGGCCAGGGGTGACCCAACAGGGGATGCAAAGCTGGGATGAGGCCAACAGCCTAGCAGGATAATTCTGAAGCAAGATTCAGCACCGGGATTAGGCAAGGGGTGACCCAGAAGGGGTTGCGGCGCTGGGATGAGGCCAAAAAAACTTATTTTGTTTTGATTTTTGAGTTGGATGCATTTGCTGGGGTGAGGCCAGCAGAATTGGTTGTTTTGATTTTTGAGGTGAATGCGGCACTAGGTTGAGGCTAGCAGCCTAGCAGGATAATTCTGAAGCAAGATTCGGCACTGGGATTAAGCCAGGATTGATCCAGAATGGGAATGCGGTATTGGGATGAGGATTGCAGCACCGCGGGCTAACGCTGCGAGAAGAACTTCGGTGTTGGGGTGAAGCCAGCAGCACCAGAGGCAACTGATAAGGAGATGCAGTGCTGGAGTATGTCAGCAGACTCGAAGGCTGATTCCGAAATGGGATGCGATATTGGGATTAGTCCCAGGGGTTACCAGGGGGGATTCGGAAGCTGGGAGGGAGGCCAGCAGTGGGAAGTGGTCCCAGGAGCTTGAGGAGGAGTGTGAAACTCTTAGTAAATGGAATGCTCTGAGTTAGGCTACAGTTGCACGACCTTGGCATGGCAAGGCGGCTAGAAAAGGAGTGACATAAGCAGGGTTTAGTGAAACTTGAATGTGGGAAAGGATGCTTTAGATAACTAAGGATTAGGTTAATTAGTGGCTTGCACATGAAGCATGTAGGAGATTGGAGTAGAGGTACAAAGCTAGGGTAATGTGTGTAATGATCATCATAGGTGCATAAGTATTTTTCAATGCTAATGCCCTATGGGTATAATAAAAAGAGTGTGTTTTGTATTCAAATTCATCAGAGCATGAGTATGGAGTTCCGAGGCTAAGAGTCCACAACAACATGTGAGCCCTAAACTTCCACCCGGACTACAGACGCACAAGGGTGGGGGTTTATGGCTGACATGTGGGTAAATGAAGAGGTCTTGCACATGCTATTATTTGTGCACATGCTTTTATTTTGTGTGACAATTATCTGGTTTTTATAAAGTAACCACTAAGAGTGGACATTCATTTTGTGTGACCATTGGCTAAAATCCCTAAACCTTAATGCCTTTTACACAACATCATTGTATAATAGCTTTCATCATTATTTGAAATGTTCAAATACATTGGAGCAATCAATTATGCAAATCAATTTTTGTCATCTAACATATGTTGTTATTAGAGCTACAATTATATGGTAATAGGATACCAAACCCACGGTAATGGGTATATTTCCCAAATTTTTGTCAACCTAATATGCTCATTACTTACCACTCTCTGCTCACCGCTCATATGATAGCACTCCCCTTATCAGCGAGGAGGGAAGGTGGTTGCAGCAACCGCCTTGTAACGGCAATAGCCCTCTATTCCCACTCTATTCACACCAACTTATTGCCTCTAATTCTTACTAACTCTAAAAATTGAGCCTACAAGCTAGGCTATAGCCAAAAAATTGAGCTTACACCATCCCTCAAGGAAAATCTTTGCCCAACCATCTCCACTCATTTGGTACTTTCCCTTGCAAGTTTATTTCCTCAAAGTAAAAATTTATTGATCAACAAACTAATACAGTTCTACCTTTTTTACCCTTAGGTAAAACCATTGCTACATATCCAAAGATTACATTGTCAAGTTCAAAATCGTGTACAAGACATACTCAAAAAGTAGCCTCAAGAGCCTATTTCAAATCAAAATGCTTTGTATTCCAAATCATCATAGAAGAATATCTAAGCCTCATACACACACTATATTTGAAGAAAGATGAAATACAAAAACTTAAGAGTGCCGCCAATTTGTGAAGGGTTTGCCTCACCTATGCCCATGCCACCAACCAAATCCACGAAGAGGGTTAGTAATGTACACGAGGTAAAAAACAACAAAACCCAATTGTTATTTATGTCACACAGTCATGTGCAACATAATCATACATTTTGTATCACCAAATACACATATTGTCATTGAATATTCTACCTGTTCTTTAGCCATTTGAACCTTATGAATCTGAGCTTTGTGGTAGGTCACACACTCCTTCCACCTTCACATAGTTCTCATTACTTATAATAATCTCAAGGGTTATTTAGGGTAAACAAATGTTGTTGCTTAACCTTTGAGAGAGGGCTCTAAGGGTATTACTTTTACTTATTATAGGATTAGGTTAGTACCCTTGACCATAGATTCATAGAACCGGATCTACGGTGGACGTTTGTTAGGTAGATTTTACCTAACCCTAACCAATGATTTCTGTTAGGGTTTTTTTGTTATTGGGTGGATTCATTTAAGCTAAAGTAAAACACAAGAGAGAGAGAGGGGGAGAGAGAGAGAGAGAGAGAGCAAAAACACAAAACAAAACAAAAACAAAAAAAAACTCAAGAAACCATATGTCATAAAAGCTAATGCAATTATTGTTTCTAAGTCTATTATCAAATGATCAATATGATCATATGTCTACTTGTTGTTAGTTCTTTTTTATACCAACGTAAACCAATCTACATGTTTGATAGGCAGTCCATCAAGTCAACTAGATGTCTACACTCCACCCAACGATTACCAAACATTCCCTACATCCTATAAACCTTTTTAACAAACCTTAATTGGAGCTGATTTTCTTGCTTTATCTTGTTTCTTAAAAACAATATTAGCTTTATGTGTGCTAAAAAATACACACCATAATCACACCCAAGATCTATTATAATATCATGGTTTGTGGTGGTGAGAAGTTTAGGTTTCAAATATAAATTGTTGACCTTAATTCAAGTCAATCAGTGTTTAGACAAAGTTTGATTGCCATTCATTTGACTGACAAACGTACATTTAAAACTAGAATCCCCTACCTATACATAAGCCACAATGAACTTAATATGAGCCTACTATTTCATTTATCAATGATGTCCTATAATCACATGAGAGTCTATAACATGCACATTCTATCAATATCAACCTTCTTTCGATACATTTATTGAATATTACAAAAACATGATGGGCAACCTGTAAAATGATTCATGGACTCACATGTGCCACGCAAAAATTATTGATATGCTTGTAAATCAATGGTCTGTCTAAATATAGACCAATGTACATAGGTATAGGCCCCTTGCTCATGCTCATGTTCTGGCTTCACTCGATGTCAAAAATATGTTAATGTTCAATTGTTGATGCATATTTTGAAGCCCAAATGCTTGACTTTTGTGGGTTTTTATTTTTTGAAGGTGTAGGAGATCAAATGTGTGTTGATGTTGAATTTTTTATGCATATCTTGAAGCCCAAGTGCTATGTTCTTGTGGGTTTTGGGTTTTTGAAGGTGTAGGAGCTCAAATGTATGCAGATACCTATTCAACTATTGATGCATATTTTGAAGCCCAAGTACATTGGAGATTGAAACATCATAAAAATAAATTATTCGTTTTATGAGAAACTTATAAGATGAACAAGTCTTGTGCTACTACTTTTCTTTTTGTTGCTTACAAATGGCCCAAGAGCCTTAGAATTAAATATTTCAAATGAAATGCATCCATTATGGTAGGGATTATATATAGAATGTATGTTTGAATATGAGTGAAACATTTTCACCATTTTGGGAGGGCTAACAAAGGTAGATAATTTCAATTGCATTAATGCAAATGAAACAACACGAGTCTAATCTTGCATGTTGAAGGTTGTCACATGAAAATGTTTTAGTTAAATCATATTTCTTTTGCATTTTTGCAATCTATTTGTGGACTAACTACCAATTATCATCATGTGTCACCCAACGATACCAACCCAAGTTCCAATCACCTAGTCACCCAACAAAACCCTACACCATGACCCCCATCGATATCCAACCCAAGATTTCCGAACAACTATCAAACACCAACCCAATAACACCCAACAAATATCCAACACCATGATCCACCCAACATCCACCCAACATCCACCAAGCAACACCCAAGACTCACCCAATACCAACCTAGTAACATCCATGATCTACCCAACATCCACCAAGAAACACCCAACAACCACCCAACACCTACACATAAGCTATGTAAACTTGAATCACTGCCCATGATGGGGTGGAGAGGTGCACTCCAAACTCAATACATTCACCTTTCATCAAAGTATTTGGCATTTTGATATGCATCACCCACAATGAAGACACTCACCCTTACATCACTCATTGTCTCTAAAACATTGAACACCATCATGACACCGACCTTTTGACTTGGCCATCAAGACTACGTCCAATATTGCATAAACCAACTACCGATGACCATTTCCACTGCAATTTCAGCTAGGGCCCTACAATGTTTATCATGTTTATCTAAGTCATGATTTCCTCTAGTGTTAGTTTAAATGCTAGTTGTACTACAATCAAAAAAATTAGCGGAGACTTTATTTTGAGTTTTTCAAATTTCAAGATTGCCAAAATTGACAACGAATCCCAATCATGGATGAGATAATGTACATATAATATTCATTCAAATAATGACGGTTCCTTCTAAGGCTTAAGAACTCTTTAGGAAGAATTGGGGGGGGGGGGGTAAGCATGAACAACATGGAATTTGTGAAGGGATAATCCAATGTTCAAATTTTAGAATGGCAACTTGGCCAGATTACAAAAGAACACTCAAGGCCACTTCACACACAAGACTAAAGGCCCGTGACCATTGCATTCTAAGATCTCTTATTGGTCGAAAAGGTGGAGACCATCCAAGTTCACTTCACACTAGAAGGTGAAGGCCCAAGGGCTCAAATTATCATGGATGAAAAGTCTACATGGATTCCTACATTATAGACTATAAATAATGTTTATATATCTCGGAATTTGCATCAGGTGCCAGGGGTGGACTCTTTATTGCAAACCTACATGATGTGCGTGGGTCACTATGAAATTAAACCCCCTATATACAAGATATTTGTAGAGAAAAACAAGTGTTTACGTACTAACGGCATGCTAGAAAATGGACTCATGTATTTATATTAAGTTTTTTAATTGAATGTGATAAATCCTCCACTCATTATGCAACTTATAAAATCATGAATTAAATAGGCCCTTTATTACATATAAAATCCACCTTCACTTTCCAATGAGAATGTCATTGGACATTTTTCATCCCTAGCATGTAACGATTGCATCAAACAAACGAAGACAAGATTACAATATCTTAGCCTTAATATGTGGAGCAAAACTTAAGGGAACCCATGAGCGCTTCAAGAGCCTCGTGGGAAAAACCAAAAACATGAATGCAAACCCTAACAAGAATGGATAAGGTAGTCATTGAGGACTATCACCATATGACAAGAATCAATAAAAATGTGTTTTTGATGAACCTAGCACATCTATTGTCAAGTTTTCCTCAAAACCTTAGGGTCCCCTTTCTTACATCTACCTTTACTTTAAAATTCTTAATGACCTTTTTAGATGTACACACTAGAGAAAAATAATACCACTCCCTTACGTATACTATATACACTAATGTCTCAAATAACACCCCTTCTTACACTCACGGTAGTTCGTCCGCACCAGTACCCGGGAAGTTTTTGGGCATAGTCGGTCAAGGTCCTAGTGATTCTAAATCCAACCGGTTACATGTTGACATCTTCCAATTTTTCTTTATTCATTTGAGGTATATTCTATAGATTCCTCTAAAATGATCGGTAATTCTCCTGAAGTCTTGAACTTCAACCGGTTATTTCTCAAACTCAAGCGGTTCATCTGTAACTAATTGCCAATTCTCTCCAAGCCCTGGTCCGTACTATGAAGAGTCCACCCCTAGGCGTCAAGCCCACGTCCAAGAGGTAGCCTAATGTAAATTATGGCAAACCATGTCAATGGTACAACCTTTGGATGAGAATTGTTCCCTCACAAGTACATGGTGACGGCCTTGGCTCGTGTGCAAAGTGGCCCTAACTTGTTAGCTATATGATGAGTGTTCAAGTACACAATTCATAAACCTCAGATGTACATCTTCATAACATTATTCAGACCCATGACAGTGTTATGTGGGACTGACAATATTCTAGGGAATATTCCAAATGTGAAAATATCGGGAATATTCCTTGGAATATTGTCAGTCCCACATAACACTGTCATGGGTCTGAATAATGTTATGTTTGCCTTCCACGTTCTCGCAGTACCTAAATAAGCCTACCTATATTTGAGCTTCACGATACCTACCTATGCATATTCACACTAGTGCCCGGAAAGTTTTTGGGCATAGTCGATCAATATCCTAGTGATTCTAAATCCAGCTGGTTACATGTTAACATCTTCCGGTTTTGCTTTATTCATTTGAGGTATATTCTATAGATTCCTCTAAAATGATCGGTAATTCTCCTGAAGTTTCGAACTTCAACCGGTTATTTCTCAAACTCAACTGGTTCAAATGTAACTAACCGCCGGTTCTCCCCGGACATAGATTCACACCTTCAAAGAACAAAGTCAACTCCAGGAAGGCAAGGAAAATGGCCCAAGTAGGACTCCATAATCGCGATGGGATAGGCAGGGGCGTCGCCAGGCCTAGGCACGGGTAGGCCAGGCCTACCCTGGGCCCCAAGGCCCACCTGAGAGCCTAGGTCATATATAGAAAATTACACTTTTCCTAAAAAAATATGCACTGTATAAAATTTGATTTCCTGAATGGGCCTGCCCTGAAAATCAAGGCTGGCCACGCCCCTGGGGATATGAAATGTGGAGAGAGGAAAGGAAACCTGGGTCACTCCCACAATCGGTGGCAGAATCGCAAAATGGCGGCCTAGGAGTCGGCCGCAGTGATGGCCCGAGGCATGCAAGAGCAATTGATGCACTGATTTCGTTGGTTGGTTCGCTCACACGGGAAACAATTTAAGGCAAGGAGTCGGAGGCAGCTGATCAATAGGCCCGGGAACTTACAAGTACGAAGTGTTGCAGTTTCAGTCGTTGCTCGGATCCCGGGGATGTGGAAGAAGAATAAGGGGCTGCATGCTGCGGAGGAGGAGCAGTGAGAGATTTGGCCAGATTCGTAGGATTGCAGGTCAATGGAGCAATTGCAAGGAGAAGAACTTCATGTGAGAAAACACAAGGAATTGGAACAAGTAGATGTAGCGCGGAGCGGAGGGATTGGGCTGAAGGAGGGGAGAGAGAGAGGGGAGGAGGAGGATAAGGAAGGATTTGAGGGTCTGTCACGGTGGTTGGGCCCAGTAAGAAGGTACGGCTGGACCTCCCCCGAAAATCCTCCATGAGTGATCCCGACGAAGAAGATGATAACCGCCTGACAATCACGCTCCGGCCGCCAGGCTCGTCGTCGTAGCATTCGTCATCGTCTTGGGAACAATCGTCGCATTTGCAGGATTACCTTCCATGGCACGCGAGCTCCTTGTCCTCGTCGCACCAAGAAGATTAGAAACGCTACTGACCCCGGCGGACGCCCGTGCCCCCCGCCCCGCTTCGGCTTCCCCAAGTCAGTAGTGCATTGCTCAATTCCTCCACAATTACCTAATCTCTCGTCATGTTCAATGCAACCACTTTGGTGGCTGCTGTCAGTTTTCTTGGAAGGCTGTTTTTCACTAACATTCATACATCACACCACATCACATACACACATGTCTTTTGGAAAATCTATGAAAGGCTTTGAGGCGTCCATGAGGGTTTTGGGTTTGGGCGCTTCGAGGTAACCTAGTTGGTTACCCCTTGTGTACTCTTATTTTGTCTTTCTTGTGGAGAATTTCTTCATTGCGATTACATTAGGATTTCTTTCGGGCAGAGTGTGACTGGCATTAAGGAAATTAGGGAGTCTGCTGGCGCGGTCAGTGGTTTTAGCAGGAACTCATTTCATGAGCTTATTTGTCAGCAATTAGTCTACAGTTGCAAGGAAGGAGCCTGGTTAACTGTCAGCACGAACAATGTTGTGTCCGAGGTTTGTACATGGTCCATCTAGCATGAACAATACCAGAATTCCCGTTAATTTTCTCCCTCCCCCCACCCTGGTTTACAAATTCATGACATGCCTCTTATTTCGAAAGAGGGCACTTCGAATCCCTCATAGCGCACTACTTATTATTTTGTGAGGGAAATTGTAGAAGGGAAGTACAGGCGTGGATATCTTCTGACTAACATGCATGCATACATATATACATACATACATGTATTTTGGAAACCCTATGAAAGGCTTTGAGCGTCTGTGAGGGTGTTGGATTTGGGCGCTTCGGAGAGACCTAGTTAGTTACCCCTTGCGTACTCTTATTTTGTCTTTCTTGTGGAGGATTTCTTCTTTGCCATTGCATAAGGATTTCTTCCGGGAGGAGTGTGACTGGCATCGAGCATTTTGGGTAGTTTGTTGGTGCGGTCAATGGTTTGAGCAGGAACTCATCCCATGAACTTCGTTGTCAGCAATTGGTCTACGGTTGCAAGGAAGGGCCTGATTAACTGTCTGCACGAACGGTGTTGTGTGTCCGAGGTCTGTCCATGGTGCATCTAGCATGAACAATATCAAAATTCCCGTTATTTTTCTCCCCCCTCCATTGAACAGGGAGAACCGACCGCTAGTTACAGATGAACCGGTTGAGTTTGAGAAATAACTTCAAAACAAGACTTCAGGAAATTACCGACCCATTTAGAGGAATTTACAAAAGATTCCTCAATATAATAAAGAAAAATCGACCGATGTCAACATGTACCAGTTGGTGTTGGAAACACTAGGATCTGGATCGATTATGCCTAAAAATATCCCCTGACACTGCCCTCCTCCCACCCCCGGTTTACAAATTCATAACATGCCTCTTATTTGAAAGAGGGAACTCCGAATCCCCCACTGCGTACTAATTTGTGAGGGAAATTATAGAATGGAGGTACGGGCATTGGTATCTTCTGGAGTCAAGATTGTGCACTTGCTATAGTCAGAGTTTGAACCCCATAGGTCCGTCAGTGGGCAACGGTAGCAGGGTATGCGCGCTGCTGCTCGAAGTTTCCACGTGGCGTTGGTCAGTGAAGGTGGCATGTTCTGGGTTTTTAGTCTGGGTCATCTTTGGCCGGGATGGGTAAGTAAGGAGTTGCTAATTTCATGTGGAAGAACAGGGTTGGGTATCGTCTGTAGTGGTAATTATATGCAAGTGAATCCGTCCCCAAGGAAAAAAGCACACCCTATGTCCAGAATTCGGGCCCTAGGTCGTGCACCTTGTCAAGAAGCAATAGTAGAAGGTTACGCACACTTTTGCAAGTTTTGATTTGAAAAAATGGCATGTGCTGGTGCTCAACTCAAAAAAAAATAGTATCTGTGTGTGGGTCATCTTTGGCCGAGTAAGTAAGGAGTTGCTAATCTGATGTGAACTTCCTATGTGCAATGTGGCAGGTGAGCGGTTGAGTGCTAGTAATGCGCCCATATAGAAAAAGGGGCCGCATGTCCCACGTCCTTTTCCATGGTCCACAGATTAACGTGCTAAGAATCACAGCCTTGAGTGGATTCTGAGACATGAAATTGGCAACATACGGGATCAAGTCCAGTGCAAACGACGTGACGTTCTCACCACTGTGGAGGTGAGTCCGCAGGTATTAATACATTTGTGGCACTTAAGGAAACTTACTTGTTAACCATGAAACGTTGCTATTCCTTTTGAGTAGTTATAAGTAGGTGCGTTCTTGGAACGATTTTTTAGGTTCCTGCTTTATTGGTGAGGATAAATAAACTGGAGTAGGTGGTGGGGGATGTTGGTGGTGTGGGGTATTGCAGGCAGCATTCATTCAACTGGAGCGATATTTTATGGAGAATACACACTCGCTGCATGATCGAGCACTGAAGCATTGGATGGTGCCTCGACTGCTGGAGTAATCGCCGAAAAGAAAAGGGAGATAAATTGGCTATTTCTGTTGCTGACGCAGACACTGTGCACTCTGGATCAGCTCAAGTTCTTTTGCAAGCACAATGACAAACACCGAACAGGGGCAAAAGATCGCGTCCTCTACTCCACCTATTGGGGCCTGTTGAAACAGCTCAATCCGGCCGGTAAATATTTGCCAAACGACTGATTTACGAACCTCATGTTGCAGTCTGCATGTTCTCCAGGTTGCCCTATAATTTGCCATGAAAGGGAAGCCGCTTTGGCAACTATGCGTTCGACCAAGTTCCAAGTTCTAAGTTTATGTTAATCCACCTCCACCCACAAGCAATAAGGAAGGAAGGGGTGGCCTTCATTTTCGGGGGTTGATTCAGGACTCTTAAATTTTTCTTCCTCGCATACATCCTTCCTCGCAGCTAGACAGAACTTGAGCTGATGTTCTCCCTTGACAATGTTCATTCCGGTCAGCTTCCGAAGTGAGAAGGGAAGGATGAGAACTTCAACCGCTTGCTCAGGTTTTAGTGCAGGTTAATGACATGCTCTTTCTTATCGACGATAGTGGTTTCCCTTAAAAACAGTATAGTGAAAGAGGCTCACGATACAGCTAGAGCATTTTTCTGTTACAGCATGGACAACTCCTGCGGCCTGCCTGCGGAGCACTCCATATTTGTACCATGTTTGCGATTTGTTGTAACTCTTTAATTTGTCAATTGCCTACAAGGGGACAATTGATGAGAATTTGACCTCTGTTTTTTAAAAGTCTGTTGTTTTGTCTCTCTCGCGGATTACATACCTGTATTTGTTGTTTGACCTGTGGGAAGCAAAGATCAAGAGTTGCAAATGATCTCCCAAGGAGAGTACAGTGCCGAATTTTCTTAGAGATCAACCGTGAACCCTCTATTCTTACGTTTCTTTGTGGCAGATGGTGGTTCTGTTCAAAGCAGTCTCTGCTCAGTTGTCTTGAACGTTCTGGCAGTATATTTAGTCTATCCTCTCCAGGATTGGAAGCCAAAGAACAATAGAATGGGAGTTGAGCACGGGCTTTGGTGGCTGCAGTGACAAAGTTTCCGGGCCGTTATAATCACAGAGCAATTGCCCTTCATCAAGACAAGTCCTTGGTGACTTGGCAAACATGAACCCGGTTCTAAAGTTGGATTATACACATAGGCAAAATGTGCCCTATCCTTAAGTTATCCACAACAGAGGAGAAGTAAAATCCAAGCCATCCTTTCTGTTGAGATATGCAATCCTCCCATTATGCCTCGATCAGGGTATTTTTGAATAATGAAGACATTTCCATCGTGGTTTGGAGGTTGGATGTACACACCTTAAAAAAGGAAATTTCAGACTTTCCTGCTATGTCTCAATTCTGGAAAAGAGGCCTCTACTGTTGACTCGGTGGCCCGTGGATGCGAAAGGCACATTGAGGGGGCTGGGCATCTCATGAAGACATAAGGCAAGGTAAATGACCCATTCCCAACCACCATCATATTGTTGCAACTTAGGTCAACCTATTTTCGTGCAGCACAATATCAACCTATGATCATTGTTGACATGTCATGGTCAAAATCTAACTTAGTCAAATGTCAGCGGCTAAGTTGACAGCTAGGTTTAGTTTGCAAGCATATTTAGGTGCCGCCATTCTCAATCACGGGAATCATGCGTTCTTGGTTTTGTAACCAATTGGTGATTGGAAAGAGGGTAGCTTATATCACAGGTATAGGTTGAAGGGAATATCCACATAGAAAATTCATAATATTATGGTTATTGTGAAAAAAATTAAAAAATGTGAATTAGTTCTTATTTCTTTTTCTCTACACAAGGAAGTTTTTGTAATCATCATCCTCATAATGCATATATGCTAAACCACTTAATTGGTTTGGAATGGGTCATTTACCTTATACCCATAACAAGTGCACTAAATAGTCCTATTATTGTGAGCCACATTAGTTTTCCAGAATCCATGCTACACTAAATTGTCTAATTAGTGTGGGTTGCCATTTGGATTTACGTGTTGCTATGATTTTTTACCAAAATTATCATTTTACACCAAACACCAACTAAGGTATATCATTTTCTTCAGTTTGAATACTAACTACTTATGTTATTTGGGTTTAAAATGATACTCTCAGTAAAATGTTATAACAATGTGTAATTCCAAATGGTAACCCACACTAATTAGACCAAAAAAAGTGTAGTTCTCATAATGGGAATTAATGTGAGCCACAGTAATTTCAACCCACACTAAATCTTTAGGAAAATTAGCGTGGGCTACATTAATTTTTTGCAAGAAATTATTGTGGATGTTTATTTTTTTGTGATATTTTTTCTATAAATAATATTCAATGTATTGGTTGGAACTCTTCATGAATGCTTAGGGAAGACCCGGGGTCTTGGACCCATATTATTTCCACGTTGACTAGAAAATTATTGTGGCCAATGTTAATTATTTCCAAGCTAATAGTTCACCCACACTAATAGGACTATCTAGTGTAGTACACTATTTGTCTAATGAGTGTGGGTTGCCATTCGGAGTTACATGTTGCTAACTTGCTATAATTTTTTACCAAGAGTATTGTTTTTTACCAACTAAGTTATATCATATTCTTTGGTGTGCATACTAACTACACTCAATATGTTACTTAATGTCATATGGTATTTTATGTCACTATGGTAACTTTCGGATGACACTTCGTATGAACAAGTGAACAAATATTGTCATGAATGATGGATGAGTTCATCCATTGGCCAAAACCCCTACATTCTCTTGTCAGCAACTTTTGATGAAATATTGTCATGCTTGATTGAAATTCGATTGAAAAATCACTTGGTAAGTGACAGTAATTGCAACATTGTAAATCTATAATCCCCCAAAAAAATTACAAGGAATGACAAATAATGTTGGGTTAACAGTTAGTGTTGGTGACACTATACCGCAGTTTACAATTAGTATTGAGCAAGGCAATTAGAATTGGTCACACTAAATATCATATTTAGTGTACTTATGTATTTGGGTAAAAATTGATGCTCTTAATAAAAATTTATGACAAACCGTAACTTCAAATGGTAACCCACACCAATTAGACAAAATAGTGTAATCATTTTTAAGATATGAGTTGTGCACTTGTCACTTGTGGACATATTTTGGACACATCATCAAGGTCAAAATTGCATCCCATTGGCTCAACTGGACATCTGCTAGGGACTCCAATTTGTGTGTTCAATTCATTGATCATCTCAACTTCTGTAATTTATATCTAGTTTATATGATGTTTATGATCTATGAACATAATTTTGTTGGTAATTAGCAAATGGATTTGCTAATTACCCAAAACACAGTTTGTGTTCTCATGACCTAGTGAAGCAAGTGCTTTCTTAAAGCCTCCGGCTTTAATGACATTTTTGTTTTAGATTGCATATAGTACCAATGCAAAAATCATAATGATTTAAATAGTCCAACGTGCACCTTGACAATCTGTGACATTGCTTACCAATTGAATGTTTCTTGAGGAATATTTTGAAGTTAGGGACAAGATGCAAAGTGGCAAACATCTTTTTTTGTTGCAAATATTCTTGAATATCTTCCTCTGCAAGATGGGCCTCCCATGACAAAAAGACTGTTCTAGTCTTGATACCATATCACCTAAGTATGTGATAACCACCATGCATTTAAATATCAGATACATTGAAATTTGATTTGTCAACTATGTTATTCTCACATCTAACATTATTGGCAAATGGTACTAATGCATGTCAATCTTGAGCTAAAAGTGATAATCTTGGTTTCCTTTGCTGGGATTTGTCTTTTATCTTGTGAAGCTCAACTTCATCCATCACAAGTATACTTTGGTCCAATGGTAGAGCTCCATGTGCACTTGTTCATCTCTTTGTCTAAATAGTTTTTGAAAACATGGACGTTCAACTATAAAATGCATTGACATATGACCCTCACATGCAAACTATCCTCTATTGATAAGCTCCAACTTAGGAAGACTACATCTGAGACATTGAGGCTCATATGATACTAGGACCGGGACTCTTATTAGTGGAATTTAGTCATGAGATTTTTTAGTATCTATGTTGGTTTGTCGTGGATAAGTTTGCGTTCCAGAAGGTACATACAAAGGTACATTCCTACATCAAAGCACTATTTAACAAATCTAGTGTAGCAAAAGAAGTTGTTGAGCCCTTGATTTTTCATAATTAGCACTACACCAGTATGCAGTAGAATCTGCTTCAAAAACTGTGGTGCAAAATATATTCTACTATGAAGACATGGGTGATAAGGTGCAAGTTCCACAAAAAAATATCAAATTAAAATGCAAAAAAGCACTTGTTGGCAACATTTGGTCTAAGCTCTGCAAGTCGTTTAATATGTTTTTATGTACAGTTTAAATATGACAAAGAGGAAGTCAATCAATCAAACTGACAAGATTTGACATAAGTTTCCATGTGAATATACTTTCATATGATAATAACCCTATTCACCACATTGTTGTAGGTTGAAGCACATGGCCCAAAAATGGGCCGCTTCAGCTGCATGCAACAGCTTGGGAGGGATTTGGGCGAACCAACCCATACACTCGTTCCTTGTTGGATGCCTAAACCCTTGCCTCCAAGGACAAGGGTTGGATTTAGATAAAACCATGGTTCAGGCAGGGCAAGCCACTGTGCAGGCTGCAGAACGCAGTAAAAATGCAGCCTGCATTTTACCCCAATGCAGTGAAGACGAGTGACTTTGTTTACCAGAAGGCGAAAAAACATATATGTATTCTTACCACAAGTGTATAGTGTCACATTCATAGTTTTACTTTTTCCTGTTGCAGCGTGCTGTGGAAGCCCGGGCCATGTGCCCAGCCCTTGCGGGTACAGTTCGCTTTCCACCCAGATCCAAAACATGCAAGAATGCAATACAAGATATAAACAAGTACCAGTTTCATGGGTGTTTCTTAATGATCTGCATTTGGAGCAGTTACATTTGCAATATTCAAGGTTAAGACTTGAGGCATTGAGGACATAAACAAGGTATGCTTTTATCAAATGACTCCATTGCAATAGATTCAAAATACCTATCAGAACTCAGCAGACAACTGTTATAACCTGGACTGCCTCAAGTTTTCTTGTCAGGTGAGTAAAGCCTTCAAAATATAAATGTCAATCTTCCCTCCAGGCCTCAATCATATAATAGGTCCCTGGTCAGTTCCATGAGGCCTACCAAACAATGACGTTCCTTACAATCAATAAATCATCCAGCTTTGAAGAAATCTGAAATATGTTACATGTACAATCGGAAGCTGATTATTTACCTCCAGCGCTTTCCCTCCAATACTTTTCTGAGACATTGATACATGTATGGCTGCCCACTCTGCATAATCCCTTTTCCAAATTGTTCTGTTTTGATTAGTGTTATTCAGAGCAAACAAATGCTAATAAGGATCAAAGTAAGGGGCAGTTATGGGAACTGTAAGGGAGGGGAAGAGGACATCATTCATGCAATGGTCGACCCTCCCCAGAAATTTACTCGTGATGTCATTGAAAGCACAAAAATGGTATGTGACATTCCAAATATACTTCACGGATTCCCTGAAGAATCCAAGGTGTGCCTTCCAAAATACTGTTCTAGAAAATCCTTGGAAACTTTACCAAAGCCACTAGAAATCCCCAGCATAGACTGAAACACCTTGTGAGCTTCCTTTGCCTTAGCAAACTGATCCAGCAGTCGGTTCATTGCCTGGTCTATTTGAACTCTTGGCCCTGAGAGGTCATCTCTAGTGTTTGATGCAGATTGTTGGGCTTTTTCTTGCTTTGCAAAGTCCTGACAAACACATCCAAGATGCCGGTATTCCTCAAGCACTATCTTCTTCTGATTGAGTAGCGAGGCTTCAGCTCTTGCGTACTCTGCAGCTTGTGCCATCTTGAGCTTTTTTAAAGCAAGATCAACTTGAGTGTCAAATTCTGCTTCCAGACCCTCGGAACGGCTCTCCAAAGCTGCTCGAGGACTGGGTATGGTGCATGCTTCTACTCTCTCTATCTCTGAAAGTTCAAGAGCTTCTCTGTTTGGTGACACATCAAGGGCAGGTTGCAAGTTGGGTATACTTTGAGTGTCAGACTTATGACCAGGCAAAGATACAGTACTTTTGCTTACAGAAGATGACAACACAACACCCAGTGGAGGTTTGGTGGCCTGCTGATGGTAATTCGCCAATTGGACACTAGAAGTTCCTGAACTCCAACTATTAGGTTCAACCACTGGACTGAACTCAACCTCTGTGACAGAAATTTGACCGGCACCCTTCACCACCGAACTTAGGTCGACCTCTGTAACAGGAAATTGTGAAACTGCAGACCCTCTACCTGGAGTGATGAGCTGACCAGCACCCTTCACCCGATCTGCAATAGCTTCACACTGCTTTATATGTTCCTCTATTGAAAAAGCTGAGGACCTGCTCACTGATTGACGTATCAACCCACTCATTGAAACGGGTATAGTTGGCTCTATCTCCACGAGAGTCTCAAGTGGTGTGCTCATCAAACAGCCATTGGCAATATGCTCAGGCTGTAAAATTGTGGGGCTTGTCGACACCACTCCATCTGATAAGTTGTGTTTTACAGTGCCATTCACCTGCATGTGGGTAATATTAGGTTCGTCATTTGCATCACCTTGTGGGGCACCTAGAGCACAAGTGTTTGGATCTTGTTCTAGAGATGTGACCAAGGTGAGAGCGGCTGGCAAACATTGAGAGGCTGGTGGGCTGCAAGAAGCAAGCCGTTTGTCTAAACTAGCCTCAAAATGATGCAGAAGTGGCTCGAACAATCCCTTCGATCCTGTCGCTTGAGACCTTCCTGTGTGGTCACATCATCAACACCACTCGTCAAGACTGCAAGAGTTTTATAATCAAAATTTACAAGACTAGATTAGCTTGATCAAATACACTACATATTTTCATCTCTTAAAACATTTAGACACCAACATTCAAGGCACTTCATTCAAACCACTTCTAAGCCTCCCTTGACTCTCAATGAGTTAAGAAAAGGCACAATACAACATAACTTATATGTCAAACATTAGGATGCACATGCCTGTGATAACTTGGACAAAATTTGCCAATACTACAATGCCATGTTGGGGCAGAGTCTGAACCATAACATGCTATACATTTAGGAATTGATTGACAAAAGGTATCCTAGAATGAGAAACGAAAACCTGGAATGAGAACTGGTGAACTTCAACTAGCGCAACTCACACTCACACTGCCATTACCATAATTCATGATTGAACTTCACTCACCAGTTTTGTAATTGATGCGACACTTGACTATCATGGACCCCTTGTCCTGAACCACAATATTAAGCCCCGTGTCATCCCAAAGCAGATTCATCTTCCCGAATAAACACAGTAAACAGAAAATACATGAGAAACCTGACTCAGATTGCTTGATCTACTTGCAATCGTTAGAATATCAACTCACCTGCTTCATATGCAAGGGCTTGCTGTGTCAATTCTTTATAAGTGTCTTGAATATCAGCTCCCATTTGCACCTGCAAGAGGATAGTACACTAATTAACTTGTCACACATACAAGTAATGCATGTCATATGCATAATAAAACTGTCCTAGATACGGCTGTTAAAAGTTGACCTCCAAGGTAAAGAGAGGCCCTCAGGATGATCAACTGCAGTGAGTTCAAGACTTGGCTCACCTGAACACTTGCTGGGCACAGTAAGAACATGAAAGATTCAGATATAGGCAGGGGGGAATTGATACCATTAACCCTCCCCTCTATCCTCTTGAAAAATTCAGCATGATTGACATGACTTAAGATTGTACCAACTCTTTCTCAGACGTATTGATATAGGCATAAAATTTTAAAGTGGTTGGAACAAGTGGAACATAAAAGGAGAATCTCTTCACAGGAAAGAAGAAGAGAGCACTGACCTTTTTGAGAACTTTCTCAATCAACACCGACAAAGTCCTTGAAGGAAGATTTGCTCCATCCTGTGAATCCTGCATAATCCGTAGAGCAAGTCGGAGGTTTCTCTCAACCTTGGATTGCGAGGTAATTCTGCCCATAGACTCTATCAGCCGAGAAACAGATTCCCTCAAATCTGTCTTCCTGTCACATCGTCGACACATGTATTCCACATCTAACCCATTTTTTTTAATAACTCCAGCCAGCTGAGAGTTTACAGCACACTCTAAGTGGGCTGCATGATTGCATACGCCCGCCCCTGTTATTGGCCTATTTAGGCACCGAATGACATCAATGTCATCAGTATCCGGTGTGAAAGCCTTGCAGCAAAGAATGCATTTACATTCGCGGCAAAACCCAGGCTCTGAGCAACATATATGACAGACCAACATTTCTGCAGCTCCCGAAACACTGCTCTTTTCCGTTTCAAGACAGCAGTGTGGATTGCCTGCCCGACACCTCTTCTTCGGCCTCTGACAGCTGCTGTCACCAGCATGGGGCGATGTTTTGTCCCTTTTTGTGTGAGGCACCTTTGGGGCTAGACAGACCAACCACAATATATTGTGAGGAAATATGCACAAAGGTAACTAATAATCTTCAAAACAGTATACAGCCCACAGAGAAAGGCATGGACTTACTCGTATGCATCATAAGGAATATTCAGAATCTATGTGATTTATTGGTGTCAAATGTGCCAGATTATAACCTACTTACCCCTTGTAGTGTTGTAAGCCTCTACAGAAGAACAGAGCACATCGTAACACTCTGGATATCATTTATCAATTCTCAGGTATACAACTGTACTCCCTCTCCCAGATGAAGCAAAACATTTTTGATGTCAATAAATAAGCATTAGCAGTAAATTACCTTCAGGAACTTTAACTGCAGGCACCTTCCACTCAAACGCCTTGAAAATGCTGTCTGCATTCATATGCGGGAAATTGTGCTTCAAAAATTCAATAAGACCCTTCCGGCTGGCAAATTCAACTACTTTCCTGCCTTTTGCAAGGCTCTTTGGTAAGGTAATATATCTATCTATCCATAGGCCATTTGAAGCGCTGCGCTTTCCAACCCTCCAACCCCATTTATCATCAGCATTTGGCCAACCCTGTGGTGCATAAGGCCAACCTTCTCCTCTTCCACCTACAGAGACAGGTTCTCTAGGAATGCTATCTGGAACTGGTGCGGGCTCTACTATACTGATGGGAGGATCTGGAACTGGTGCAGTAGGGACTTTTGCTGATGGCCGAGCAGGAAGTGGGATTGGAGGTGAACCATGTTGTGTTTGATCGCAAGACCGGGTTTGTAAAGTAATGTTGGAATTGATCATATCCATCTTTGGCCGGTTGGGTGAAAGTATGGGCAGGGGAATGTTAGCAGGTCCACTGCTAATGGGTTGCAGCGGAATAGCTGGGGTCAAATACGCAGAAGATGCTGGCATCAGGGTAGCTCTTGCGAGTGCCGCACTTGTTTCCTTTCCTGTAACAAAGACGATGAGGAGTGAGAAGTGACTTTCTGTCCACATTATGGTGCTACAACATATTTCTTAATTAACAACCACACTTTACTACACGAAACACAGCACAACGTAATATTCAACTCTACTGTTTGTGTTACACTGTTTATGCCGCTCATTGTGTTGCAGCATCTATGAAGAAGAAGATTATGGAATAAGACAAGGCTCAAGAGAGAAACCAAACAAGAAAAAAGCTCTCACTCATTGAGAAGAGCAAGAAATGATCCGACGTAATAATGTACGCATATCCGTTTTCTACAATCGCATTTATTAATGTGTGTGAATAGATCATCACAAACCCAATACTTCGGATACTTCCACAGTCCAGTCATTAGTATCTCTCACCGCAAAATAATTTTCTATTAGTAGCTCCCAGAACGAAACCCTATTGCCCAGTGCAGCTGCAAGCACTTGCCAAGAGGGGTGGCTCCACACCTTCAGAGATAAATCCTTACATCCTAAATTCACCAGCCCCAATGAACTTATATTACTGGGCAAAAGAGAAACTAAGCTTTTTCAAAAATTCCAACAATGTGCAACATCAATCCATTCATTGCTTAAGCAAAAGGGCGATGGACAAGAGCGTGTCAAACACCTGGGAGAAGGCTGCTGTAGTGAGAAGGAAAATTGGTAAAATGAGGAACGGGTGGAACATAGGGGGTTAGAAATGGCATAGGCGGCAGTAGTGCAGCAACAGAAGGTTGATGAGGTGTAATTTCTAAGGCACCACAGGATGCCCCACATCCTCCACACGCCTGCTGCGTCGGAACCGGAAATTCAGACTTGACCAAAATAGATGGCGGCAATGGTGGCAGTTGAGAAATATGATAGGGAGTTGGAGCAGGCGCATGGCTGGTCATCATCGTCCCTGCAGAAAACGCAAGAGTAGGAAGGGAAGGAGGAGGAGTAGCAACGCCTTGCGACGAAGACCCTCCCGAGGGCAGAGGAACCCCAGGACCACCTGAGACAATTCTACTACTACTGGTCTGCTGCCGATCTGATGACCCTGACAAGTGACTCCCCATGGCTGGCGTCGAGTAGTACGAAGATGTCAAGAATGCAGCGGCTACAGCACCCCCATGAGGATAGAATGGAGGACGAGGAGCTGCGGTGGAAGTCGAAGCAACCGAGCGTCTGCTGCTCTTCCCATCTTCGTCTGCCATAGCTCATAAACCTGCCTTCTTCACTGTGCCACATCCGACATCGCTAATCCCATCTCCTCTCGCCATCACCATCGTCACCACTATCATCGTCATCGTCTTCGTCATATACCTCCTACACGACGATCCAATCATCTCCTCGAAACTTCAACTTCAACCGACTCTTCCTTTCCTTTCCTGTCCTATCCCGTCCTTTCCTGTCCTTTCCTTTCCGCCGCCAACACGAACAACGCAGCCTCTTCTTCACATTCCTATAATTGTTGCTCCTGTACAAAACAAACACTCTATGGAGTAACAATCGGCGGTTCCTTAGCCCTTGGTCTCTTAAGCTAACCCGTCGGTTTTTGCTTTCTTCCTCTCTTGTCTTCTCTTTCTCTTCTTCCCCTCACACCGCCAGGAACAACTGAAACCAAACCCCGAACCCTACGTCTTCGCGATATCCCCCAATCCACGGCTTCAACTGCAGCAGCCCGATTCCCGATACGTTAGTAGAAGAGTATTTCTTATGACATCTTCAATACTGTTGGTGAGCTTCGTCGCAGCCTGCGACAATCGAGCTCTAGTTCAGTCGCTCGGGTGCCATGGTCGTGATGAGGTCAGTTTCTTTCGGTTGTCGCGCCATAGCCATCGCCATCATGAGTCAGGCCGCCATACCCATCCGCCATAGCCACATGCTTCTTTATCTACTTAACTACACTAAATATGATATTTAGTGTCATATGGTATTTTATGTCACTATGGTAACTTTTCGGATGACACTTCTTATGAATGAGTGAACAAATATTGTCATGGACGATGGATGAGTTCACCCATTGGCCAAAACCCTACCTTCTCTTGTCAGCAACTTGTGATGAGATATTGTCATAGATGATTGAAATTTGGATGAAAAATCACTTGGTAAGTGACAGTAACTGTAACACTGTACATCTATAATCCCCAAAAACATTACAAGGAATGAAAATAATGTTGGGTTAACATTTAGTGTTGGTGACACTAAATATCATATTTAGTGTAGTTAACCTTAAAGGCTTGAGGGGTTTTTTGTTTGGAGGGGGGGATGGATGGGGAACAACTTGGCTAAAACAAAGGAGAGAACCATAGAGGGAAACCCCAAACCAGGACATTCGCTGAAGACTTAATAACATTCATCAGGTTTGGTTTTATAGCACCTAACTTACCGAGTGTGGTGTCATAACATTATTCAACAAACTATGTGAGTTTGGTTTTCATAAATGGATGGGCCAAAATTTTCAATGCTTGGAGGGATAACATGGTGGAGGGATGATCGGGCTAGTTTCATTTTTGAGACTCAACAAAATAGGAATATGGCCATTATTTTGGGTGTCCACATCCACTAACAAAACCATCCCAAGCATACAACCTTATTAAAACTCTTGCCAAAACTAATAGCCAGCTTGTGGCGGTTGACAAAGAGGTGAGCACATGTTGAGGGGTTCAATCATAGCCACAAAGTCACAATGCTAGGATGACAAACACACATCAAGGAAACAAAATAATGCGTTTTTTTATGTTTGATTAGTAGGTGCATTACAAGATAGGTTTATGTATGTGAAATCTCAATTGCATTGGTAAAGAAATACTCCCTTTAATCTCATAGTAATTGAAATATCCTTATTGGCTTCCTATAGTCTAGTCTTCCTCTACCGGCTAAGTCATTGGTTATGGTACGATAGTCAGATTACTAGTCACACAACTAGTAGACCCACCCCCAATGTATCTGCTAGTATCTATCTATAGATCCTTATTGGTTAGGATCCTTGGACCAACTTGCTACCAATCTAGATATACTATCAATACTCTCAGTTACTTCTTTATAAACTACGGTTACCGGTCGGTTCGTTGTCTCACATTGATATACTCATTACCAATAGATGACATCATCTCTTAAACCAGTAGCTCCTTTCTTTCGTTACTACTACCGTCCATACTACCAGAAACTACACTAAAAATTATATTTAGTGTCACCAATTCTAATTGTCATTCTCAATACAGTATAGTGTCACCAACACTAAATGTTAACCCAACATTATTTGCCATTCCTTGTAATGTTTTGGGGATTATAGATTTACAGTGTTGCAATTACTGTCACTTACCAAGTGATTTTGCATCCAAATTTCAATCATCCATGACAATATCTCATCACAAGTTGCTGACAAGAGAAGGTAGGGTTTTGGCCAATGGGTGAACTCATGCATCATCCATCATCCCTGACAATATTTGTTCACTTACTCATAAGAAGTGTCTCCAAAAAGTTACCATAGTGACATAAAATACCATATGACACTAAATATCATATTTAGTGTAGTTTCCCCAATGACCATCTACCCCTTGGGCATTCAAACTCTCTTACTATCTCAACACTCTTTTCTTATATTGATTTCTCTTGCCTATTATTACACATATTAAAATACTACCATCTACTCCATTCTTATCCCAACTCTATAGACTCCTTGGCATAATACAATGTAAATATCACCGACCTTGCTTCTCACCTGTAAGGTTCCCCATATGGCTAACTACGTATGCTTTATCATAAACACGGCCAAGCACCTAACAATCATGGACTTAACATACACACACTTACAATAAGGAATTCCAACAACTGGTAACCACGCTCCTGGGGTGGCAACTCAAACAAATCATTTGTAACAGATAATCCATCCATATTATCCTTGTACATTCATACCAAAGAACAATTTTACAAAACTTAGAATGGAGTGATGTTATGCACATTGAGACCGTCCATAATACGTAATAATTTTATGATTTGAACATGTCTATGCATTATAATACATGAATAATTTGAAAATAATGTGGACTTTCTCTTGGACAGGGGGCTAGTCCATAATCCGTTCTCCATCATACCTAATTATAATTTATATAATCTACAAAAATTTGAAGATAATATAGATTGTTTTGGCTTGTAAGCCTTAGCCCTAACTCTCTTCCCGACTTCTCTCGGTGGCTTCTCTCCTGAAACTCTTCAACCCCTCTTCGATAGTTGAAAGCTATAGATTATTTGAAACATAATCTAGATTGTGTGTACGATTACGTGTACATAATCCATGCCTTTGTGAAATTTTTGGACAAGCCCCCTATAATTATTTGTTTGAGTTGCCGCCCCAGGACCACACTCAAACCTTCCACAACAATTGGTCACACACAGTCATTGTTCCATCCATGCTTAAATATTTTCTTCCTACTCTTATCAAAGCTTCCTATTTCTTTGTTAATACCTTCTCTATTGTCCTTATATGATGATTTTTTTGGCTACTAACCCTTATCCTTACTTTTTGACTTCTACTTTCTTGGTTAATTCAAAAAGATAACTTGTATCTACCGTTAACATGCATCTTGGTATATGAAATCGGGACTAAATCCAATTCTAGGAGCTAATTACAATGCCAAATCAACTTGATTTGGTACACTGAATAGTCATATTAATGTTGGGCACAGTAATTTTCTAGAGCTCACACTAATACTCATAATGATAATTAATACAGGTCACATTAATTTTCAACCCATGCTAAATTTATAGTAGAAAACTAGCATGGGCCACATTTATAATTCTCTAAAAAATTAATGTGGGACATTATTTTGTTTTGTGCTACTTTTGTCATGTAACCAATATTAAATGTGTTGGTCGGAAGTCTTCATGAAGACTTAGGGGAAGACCCGGGGTCTTGGATCCATGTTATTGCCACCATGATTAGAAAATTAGTGTGGCCCAAGCTAATTATTTCTACGTTAATTTTCCACCCACACTAACATGACTATTTGGTGTGGTTTCTAAATGTTAGGTGGTCCACTTGACAATGACATGGGTCACAACAAGCATAAAGCTTGAATCATCATAGTTGACTTTGTGTGGACTAAATTACATAGTATGTAAACCACCAAGATCATTAAAAATGAGATGAATATGTAGAAACACAAGCTTATTCATTGTTATATTGCTCAATTTGGTTCATTCAAGGGGTGGTTTAAATCCAAGGCCTTAACCCGGATCCCATGAAACTTCCAAGGAATAGTGCAGACCTTGGACAACTACCAAAATAACTATAGTTAACTAGATTTTTTTCAATACATTTTAGGAAATAACTATAGTTAACTAGAAAAATTTCAAACCAATTTGAAGAACAACTATACTTAGCTAGAAATAATTAAGACCAAATTCAAGAACAACTATAGTTAACTAGAAAAATTTAGACAACTATAACTATGTAACTAACTATAGTTAACTAAAAAATTAAGTTAAAAAAAATACATATAGTCATTTGTAGCTATTAAATATGAACGTTAAGCCTCGTATTCATCATTTGCCTCGATGTCATTGTTGTCTTCATTGTTGGTGTTGTATACCGGCATAGTTGGTCGCTTGGGAATAAAAGACTCTCATTGCGAGTTAAGCTTGACTACCTCAAATACGTCAGAACTAAGTAATTGCTTGTTCATCTTCAGGAACATGTTGACCTCAATAACGCACTAGGGACACTACCACACTACAATATAATTCCGTGAACATGTTGCGCTCAACTTTAGTTAACTAGATTTTCTGGCAAACTGAATTCAAAACAACTATAGTTAACTACATTTCCTGGCAGGTCAAATCGCGAACAACTATAGTTACAAAAGGCAACTAGTTAACTAATAGTTGAATTAGTTGGTTAGTTGTCCAAGGTTTGGAATAGTGTAGAAATAGGTAATCTTCCTAGTGGTTGATTTCCAGTGCACCCAATCATACGATGTCCACATTGTTTATTTTTTAATTTTTAGATGAAATCCATCCTCACGGATGTCCCAATGAATATTTAGTTGTGCACTCCGTTGGGTGGGAGCTAATGTTCTTGGACATGGGCAATGTCACCTTCATCCATACAAGCGGGTGCATCTTCTTTGTGCATCCCCATTATATAAATTTTTCTTCATTCTTTCAAGAAAATGTGTAGTGAAAATAGATATGTTGTGGATCAATTCCAAAAACATAGAGCCACACAAAGGTAAAGATCATGATAAATTAATGATAATTATAGATAATGACCATCCAATGATGCGGAAGTTAAGGTTTCATAATGCATACATTCATTGAATAATCTAGTATTTGTTACTTATGGAGTGAAATGCATGCAAACTTAATCAAGGAAAGAGTAATCTCGTGTAAGGTAACCTTCAAAATGGATAGTTGAGCAACATCAAAAAATTTGAGATTTTTTACTCCCTTGAGTTAGGGAGGTTGTAATGCCCGCGATGTGATTTGTACATCTACAACAATGTCGGAAAACATATGCATTTAGATATAGAATTGACATGTTTAACAAGGTAAGAGTAACTTAAAATTTATGGACTTAGCTTTAAAAAAACTTGAATTGTTTACCTTAAAGTATGGACAAGGCTTAGTGGGTGGGGCTAGGGTAATACCAAATTTCACTACACCAATATATTTTGAGCCACATTTACAAAAGCCAATTATTTGACATTATTTCCAAGTTTTGAATGCTTAAATGATTCATCAACAACACATATAATTTATTTTTATTGGACTTATGAGATTAAGGCTTCTTCCATTAATGAGTGAAATTTGTAGCTCTTATAATTCCGTTTGCAATGCCTAAATCTATCAAATAAAGTTTCCATGCGATAAGTTATTTAAATGGGTTACTTTGGTTTGATTTGAAAGTAGGTAGGGGGTGAAAACATATGCAACAAAAAACACTTGGGAAAAGAGAGTTCTTGAGCGATTGAACGTAAGTGAGAGGTTTTTTGATGGCAAAAGCAAACGAGATAAACGGTTCAGTGGAAGTTTGCATGTAACAAAAAATTGCAATTGAGATATCACATCCAAAAGAATGACAATGTGGAATTGAGTTACATCACCCTAATACTTGCATATGGAAACATTGTATGTATATTATAAAAAACAAATTCCAAACATGTATAGTGAAAGTAAGACCTTCTATTGTAGAATTTGATCCACAATAAAGTTGATGAGAACACCACGTGGCATATTTGCAAAGGGAAACAAAATTTCAACCCGCCAAAAAAAAAAAAACAAGAAGAAAAAAGAATCTAAGGTGGAACCTTAGGGTGCCCTAGACCTCATGCATTGAACATGAATATGGTTCTAACAATATTTCACCTCATACATTTTTTCAGGTGTGCATATTGGTAATAAAATCCTACTCCAACTCAAATAGATAGAGAAAATGATGGCCTCCCTTGGAGGCAAGCATGAACAAACATTAGTAGAAAACTATGCAAAAAAGAACTGCAGTCGTTTTCCCATTGCGGTTCTTTTGACCACCCCTGATCTGCAGTCGCTAAACGACTACAAATTTTTCTTTTTCATTTTTTGACTGCAATTTTAAGAATTTTGGAACGTGTAATACACCGTTGGAAAGGTATTTTCAAGACCTTTCCAACAGTATATTACAAGCCCCCAAATTCCTAAAATTTCAGTTGGTAGACCAAAAAAACAAATCTGCAGTCGTTTAGCGACTGCAGATCAGGGTGGTCAAAAGAACCGTAATGAGATAACGACTATGGTTCTTTTTCACATAGTTTTCTACTAGTGGAAGAGTCATTTCGCTCCTGGGATACATACTACAAAGACAAACCCCCTCTTCTTATACCATAATCCATGTAGCCAAGTGCCTCTTAAGCACAGAAAATCAGTAGTCCACACAAAATCCCATCTCTCATCCAAGGAGAATATCAAACAAATCTTGCTCATTATCAGCACGAGTAAATGAAGACTAAATCTTCACTTGATCATTCCCTAATCTCACTTGATCTTCTCTACTCAAATCAATCTCAATTTTGACACCATTCTAGTCCATTCACGAATGCCATTCACCCACAGCTATAGTCTTAATGACAATCCCTCTCCAATCTCAGCCTCTTCCTTCTGGAAAGATTGTACTCACCTCACAGCTTGTGTGGTCTGCTCAACCAGGATTCCCTTAGATCATTCTAGAATCCTCAGCAAGTGCTTATTAATTTATCTGGAATGATATCCGAGCACTTTACACCACTTTCTGGGGAGAACTGGCGGTTAGTTACAGATGAACCGGTTGAGTTTGAGAAATAACCGGTTGAAGTTGGAGATTTCAGGAGAATTACCGATCATTTTAGAGGAATCTGTAGAATATACCTCAAATGAATAAAGCAAAACCCGAAGATGTCAACATGTAACTGGCTGGATTTAGAATCAGTAGGATCTTGACCGACTATGCCCAAAAACTTCCCGGGCACTGCTTTGCACCTCCTAAACAAGAAGGATAAATGTTTGTATAAGTTTCTCTCTCAAACTCACCCACATCCCTTACAAATGATAGACTAGAAAGAAGGAGTGCACCATCTCAATCTGCAATAGGATTTTGAGCACTGGCTCAATGATCAACATACCAATACATTGACAAATAGAACTAGAGGGATTTCTTCTCAACTAAATTTAAGCTTAATTGGCAATCAATACAATCCCCTGGTGCTACACAATACAAGATGGTGACTCTGCATGCAATAGACTCTCTCGGTAGGAAGATTCGTAAATCAGTTTTTGCTTGATGTAGACCATGAACTGCACCTTAGTTCTAGAACAAATTTGTCCACTCGAAGCAATTTAATTACTTAAACTTGAGATGATACACAACCAAAGGACTGAGGAATCCTCCCCAATTCCACTACTTACAAATACCACCAGGATCCACAGGATGTGGTAAAATTCATTTTACAAAAGATCAATCCCTGGTCCTATACAAATGTAATCGACTTCAATGTCTATTGACATTCTAACAAGGGTTCAAGGCATATAAAGAAGTAATATGTCGCATGCCTCGTCTCTAAAAATACAGCCTGCCTATCTATCTGCCTATCTATCTGTCTATCTATATCTATATATATATACACACACACACACGACGTGGTACTTCTCCTATCAGACCATAGCTTTCTCAAATCTTCCTCATCTCAAATCTCTTAGACTATGGTCTCGTATGGCATATGTTAATCAAAATCCTAGTTCTATAGAAGTTGTTTTCACATTTTTTCATGTTTTTATTTAAATATTGAAAAAATTGACTCCACAATTCCAACACCGAAAGGTGGAAGTATGTATATAAGACTTTGGATGCAGAATTAGAGAACCTTGAAAGAAGAATGCTCTAGAAGTTGAAGAGGCCATAGTCTTTTTCAAGTAGGATTGCCCTACTTGTTTTATGCAACCTTTGGCAGGTTTGGAAGCCAAAAGGTTAATTGGAGAAGACTATTCGTTATAAAGAGGACGTAGCATTATTTTCAGTGTCACTCGCAGTAGATGTGGAGGTTGGGCTACAACTAAGCAAAGGACCATAGGCTAACAACAAATTCATATTGAAGATTAATCAAAGAATACTCTTAGCCCTAAGTGGGTGTTTGCACTGACATCTCAAGTTACGTTAAAATAATCAAACAATATGAGACAATTGACTATTCCAAAGTGCCATTTGTCTTTGGTAAAGAGACTAAAATGGGATACTATATGCAAGACAATTGACGATGGTTGTGCTTGTGATTGAGTTTTGCACAAGCTCAAATAAAATGAATTGATTGCCAAAGTATTGATTGGGTAAGAAATGTGAGTTAATGGACAACCACAAATGCAAGTACTATTGTTGAAAGTCCTTCAACTCTTTATCTTGGGAATAATTACATATTTGTCCGTTCAAATCATAAATAACCTAATATAAACATGTAATTGTCCTAATTAAACTTATTTGAGACACCTAGATGACATAAAAACACCTTTTAATTCTTCCCTAAGTGCTTCCTTGGATTTTTTTTCCCTAGTCAAAATTTGAACTACATGTGTCTATGCAACTATAGTAGGTAAAATGTAATAAATTAATTTCCCAGAGGGGAGAAAGTAAGAGTTCTTGTAAGGGGGGGGAGGGGGTGTGTCTAGATGGGAGTTTGAAGCGATCAATAAGGGTTATAAAGGTGGAAATGTAGATTCCTCCTTGTTGACCAACTGTAAGGACAATAAAGGAATTTGCTAGCCTCCGGTGGCAATGGCAACAATGAATTGGGTGTACTTGTCAATTTTCCATTATACATATGGTTATGGGCAACGGTAATGACAGTAGGTGAATTAATATAATGAAGTTCGATGTTTGTGGTGGAGTTGTGTGGAAAAAATTATGTGGGTTTGGAATGAGTCATGTGTTACAAAGAGAACAACCTATGACCCTAGTTCCATCTAGTGTGGTGATGGGAGAGTAGGAGTTGTCGGGTGTGTTCAAGGCCATTGAAGATACCTAGTTGTAGTTGGCTAGGATATGGGGCGGGGGGTGCTATCATGTGAGCAGTGAGCAATGAGCGGTAAGTTGTGAGCAATGAGGGATGAAAAATATTTGGAATTACACCCAATATTATCCTATAACCGTGGTATTTTGGCATAATTAGTTGCATATTTCTTTATAATATTAGAAGAGGGGAGTGCAAACAAAATGCAATGAACCTAACGAATCTCTTACAATTCTACTTTCAAAATCAATAACCACAAGATTGGCATGAGGGTTTCATGATGAATCTTAATGTTGTTGCTAGATTCAACAAAACGAGGGAAGCTAGCATGTGAGCATTGAGCGATGAGCAGTGAGCAGTGAGCAGTAACATGTGAGTAGTGAGCAACAAAATAACCAATAATGGGATTTTAAAAGAAAACATTCCAATATAGTTGGATTATATATTATGAAAATAACATTGTGGGCAAACAAAAGATTGAACTCGGCCCTATTACCATGGATTTCAGGAAGTTTGCCGATCCACGGGATAGGCATTCTATTGACATGTCAAGTACGCCATTGAAATGTCAAGCACTTTATTGTGACAAACAACTATTTAGTTGCACCATCAATTTGCACTACATACATTTCATATGGATATACATAGATATTTCTATATATGTAAAAATGAGGAATAATTGCGTCCATACCCTTCACCCCTATGCCACTACACCTGTACTGCAACACCCGCAAGCTCAAGAAGACGCATCAACTCATTGTAGCTAAATGTCGGTGCATGAATGAACTTGTCAATGGCATAGTCAACCTTGCACAAATACTTGAACATGTAATACAAGTGCTTGCATGAAACCCAATGACCCCTCTTTCCCACTGCCAAAGACAACATATTCGCAAAGTTTGGGCAAGTGCATTGCGGAACATCTGCAATGGAGACAAGGTATGTTTTCTCCTCTTTGGAAACTATGGTTATGATGCATCCGTATCCATGGTATGGAATGGGAGTTACCCCAACCACATAATACCCATCCATGTGTAATGCGCTCTCCCATTTATTCATGTGCTCTGATAATGGTGTTGCCATGTTCCGTCGAACTGCCTTGGGAAACGGTGTGTTTGGGTGCGCATCTGGGTTTGGAAGAACATGCAAATGTGAGCGAGGGATGGGGAGGTTTGTCATTGTCCTCAATCGACGATGTGGCGACAATGCCTCTTTTTGTTGCAGTTGAAATCCAACATCTTCCAATGCAAACACCTCCTCCCGTGTAAGAATTGTACCAACCTTCACCAGCCACACCTTAGGGAGATTTGGCCAATCAAACACCCATTTTTCTTGCTCCCCTTCACACATCGATTAATATCATCTGCACAAAACAAAAATTTGAAGGAATGTGGTTGTTGGAACAATATTCCTTCTTCATGCCTGTGTACGTTGGTGCAGGTGCGCCATGTGTACTTTTCCCGACTTTAGCCCTACATGGATGTCCAATATTTGCATGCAATGCCTGACACTCTTTCTTGGCATCTCAACACGCTGATCCAAAGTCATATCCTGCAATACATATTGGAGATATTTTAAATTTTAAAAATGAAATTATACAACAATTTCATCAATAGTAGAGGAGGGGCACTTGTGTATGGGAAGAATTTATAATGAGCATGTGACCTCCCCATTGTCTATATCGATAATGCCAAAAACCCCCACCTCCGACAAGATGTACATGCCCTCCTCGGTGGTTGCCCCTGATGACAACCACCATGCCCGTATACGTATTACATGGTATTTGATGTCGGCGTCCTCCAAACTCTTGGCGTCCTTGTAGTCTTTACAAAGTTGTTTGTGTTCATGCTGCAATGAAGGTCAAATGTGTTTTTGTGTTATTTTATCCAAATTGGCAGACCAATGAAAAAGACATGTACGCTCGTGACCCTTGAGAGGAATGGATGGGTCACCATCACCGTAAATCTTCCTCACAACAATCCAATTTGCTTGGGCATTGTCCGCCATGAATCCTTTGAAATTGACATTGGGAACACCATTCTCCAGCATGACAACATTTAAATTTTCCCAGAAAACGGTCTGGGCCCGAGCATCCTCCAATTGCATATCACAACATGCTATTGTGAGAACCTTGCAATGTTTGCTATTGTAGACGTGACACACCATTGTAGTCCAGTCTCATAAGCGCTTCACATGGTCAGACATGATCTACAAATTTTCCATGTCTCCTCCACACTACATGCGCTTCACCAAATCAATTCTGCTTCCAACAAGATCCACCGACATCTCGAACACAAAGACCTTATATTTGGATTGCCTTGGAAACCGACTATCATGCATATATTTGAACCCATGGTGGTTTTTCAACACCATGATGTTATCCAAGGAACCCATCCCACTACAAATGAAACGCTTTGAACCTGCCACAAAGTTCCTACAGTAAGGGGAAGTAAAAGTGGAAAATTTATCCATTACCACCTCCAAGGATGCTCCATGAAGATGGTTTTTTTCTCCTAGGAGAGGGGATTTGAGGATGTAATATGCCAAAAATTATTTATTGGTAGCCATAACAATAGATGAGTTCTTTGCAGTTGGAGTTTTAGCCACCTCATTTGCCAAACATTGGTAAGCCATGTCTAGTGACTCACGACACAATCCAATAGACAAAGGGTGGTTGTGAGCACCCAAATGAATACAAACATGGGATATGTTTGACGATTGTGAATGCACGTATATAATTTTTGCATAGCAAACATCAAGACATATGGGAACGGCATGACAAACATTGCATTGAACCTTAAATTTCTTTGGTGGGTCTGTACCAACCATGAAAGGAGTGGTGTAATACTAATCCATTCAATAGAGTTGCGAACTCCACCATTTCGTAAAAAATACTCATCGAGTTGTAAAGGCATTGGAGATGACCAATGCATGAAGACCTCCGAAAAGTCAAACCAAATTCATTATGAATGTTTGTTGTTTTGGTTATGCACCAGGCATGCCCGTCGTAAATCTTGTCCATGCCATCCATCGCCTTGCCATAAGCATCTGGAATTCCAGTCTTGACCGATGGCAAAATGAAAAGGACATCCCCATTGAAAGAAGATGACATATAGTTCACATCCTCTATAACAATGTTATCAAAGTCAATATTTGTGAGATCAGATCTGGATCTTCTACGACACTTGGTGATTTTGAGGGCTTCCAATATATGGACATTAGATATGGATGACGTAGGATAAACATGAGGTTTTTTGGAGCGTATGTGTTGTTAAAAAATACTCAAGTTCAGTGGCTTGTAAGGGGAGGGGTCATTGCTAGGCGGAGCTTGTACAAAAGATGTAGAAGGACAAGAACATGGAGATTGAAATGGATAAGATGAAGTCCGTGCAATGTCCACCACTTGGATGCTATCTTCATTTGAATCACTAAGGACCATCACATCATCTACCTCCAATTTAACCTTATGAAGAGAATGGCTTTGCGGTGCGGGTGTAATGGACTCATTTGTCAACAACACTGTGGATGCATCCACCTCCAATTCAAACAATCCTATCACTTTATATCAGCCCACGCCCAATGACCAAAAGATCCACTATCTACTCTTAACTTTTGAATCAAAACTGTCTCGCACAACTCACCAGTCTCTTGAAATAATTCTTGTTCCACATACATGGTACCAAGGGGAAAGTTAAACTTTAGACTTAGCAAATTCTCGTGGACCACTACAAACCCATCTACATGCAAAGGAAGAGTGAAAGGAATAGATCAACCTCCCGCTCAAAGAGATGCCATTGGAAAAAAAACAAATTAAATACATACTCACAAGAATGAAGAATGAAATTGATGCATGACATAGATATCAAATAATGTAGACACAAACAACAATGACAAGACATCTTGATAAACTTTGTATATTGATACTGTAATTTAGATAGTGATAATGGTTTCTTTATTAGAATTCACGTGGCATATATTTAAAAAAACTTAGAAATGTTGCAATGACAACTCGAGTAGGATGTGAAATAATGCACCTTAAATAGGAACGCCACCACATACAATGCATCTACACACAAATTAAAAATTTGTGACGGCCAATAGGCTATGACGTATGGAAATGTGAAACCTTAAGATTCCAATGGTTAAGGTATGTTGTTGTTGTTCTTGTTGTGTTATATGATGACATTAAATACACATGGATGTGGAGGACGGACAATTCATTTTTTAAGCAAAACAACAATCAGACATGAGATGTTCAATTTCTATTTGCTTTGTTGATTAATTACCAGTTTGATCTGTGCAAATGCTTGACGAAGATGTATCCGCACATTCACAGTTCTCAACTCCCTTGAAGAAACGCAGACGGAAAGGATCCTCCAAGCACTCGACACGGAAAACATTAGAGTAGTCGAGGATGGGGAAGAATTTGACTAGATTTATAAAATGTTGCATAAGTGCGACCACACGACTTCTAACATTTGAAAAAATAGTGGAAGACACGGAATTCCTCAAAGATGGGATTGATACGCAACAACCTGACATGTATGAAAAAGAAGATGTAGAAATCATTAGTGAGACGAGGCTTGATATTCAAGACACTGAAAAGGAAGTGGAGTCCCAAAACACACTAGAAGTAAGAATTTGACCTATTATCTATAGAATGTTAATTTCCTAGTCATTGCTTAGAGTGGAAGTAGAAACCTATTGGTTATTGAATTTAGGGTTTGGAATGGGGTGTTGGGAAGGAGAGGGCGAGTTCTCATTCCATACGGCCTCACTCGATGGCAAAGAAGGCTAATGGGAGGGGGAGAGCCACAATGCATCTCACCACCACTTCTTCCCGACTACCAATGTTGCCATGCCGTAGATCAATGCGGAGATCCGTTGGACTGGCTGACGAGCAACAAGTTGGGAACATCCATGAGGTGGTATTGGAGGTAGTGGAAGAAGGCCAGATGGGAAAGGACGAGGAGAAAGAAGATGAAGACAAAGATAACGATGAGGCTAGTCAACTGAGGGAGGAGGAGGAGGAGCAAGAAGAAGAAAGTGGAGGAGAGGTGTGAGGCCAAACCCACCACCCTTAAGCGTCCTAGTCCGGGTGTGGGTTTGAGAATCACATGTCTTATGTCAACAAATGTGGAAGCTTGAAACTTAATCTCAACTCTCCACCAATGCACTAGTCGTGCTAATCTTTATTAATTCCTTCTAAGAGTTTACATGCACCCTTCCTCCTACTCACCCTTTAGAGCTTGTCCCACTCTCCGTGTGAGAGCGACTAACTCACTACTTCCACCCCTTTAATGATTTACACTTATTTGGAAGTTTGTTTAGCTTCACACGTTGCTTGAGACAACGATGCCTTGATGCCACTAGCATCGTGCACAGTCGCGTCCTTAGCCGACTCAAGCTCCCAAGTCATGGCCCTTGCCACACATGCCCTTGCCGATATTCCTCTTGAGCTTTTAGTCTTGATTCCCCTCGTCTTAACATCGTGAGAATCCATTACATTTTCCATCAACTCTTACACCCAATTTATTCCATGGCGAGGATACAAGCGTTCAAAAACGCTATTCTCCATCATCACAATCATAACACACTCTATTGCAACCCCCACATTACTCACATCCACTTCCAACTGCTAATCCTACCATTCAATGCCTCGTGTCTTCCTAGCTTGCTAATGAACTAATTGTCTAAATTAATACTAAGTAACAACCTAATTAACTAAGCATCACCGAGCCTAATGTGACA
Organism: Polytrichum formosum; assembly: GCA_964035585.1. Taxonomy (NCBI): domain Eukaryota; kingdom Viridiplantae; phylum Streptophyta; class Polytrichopsida; order Polytrichales; family Polytrichaceae; genus Polytrichum; species Polytrichum formosum. Next base: position 21,117,186 of record OZ037935.1, on the reverse strand, counting down.
CCATGGGCTTTCCCCTTTATATCACCTTGGTTCCCCTTATGTCCTCTACTCAAATCTCTAAGGCCTAGCCTTACGCCTTGAGCCGCCCTCCAAATTCACCTTATAGCCCCAGCAGCTAACCCAACAACCTCAGTAGTTGCGACCAGCAGTCCAGCAGTCAAACCCAGCAACCTCAGTAGTTGCGACCAGCAGCCTCAGTAGTTAAACCCAGCAACCTCAGTAGCTGCGACCAGCAGTCCAGCAGTCTCACCCAACAACCTCAGTAGCTGCGACCAGCAACCTCAGTAGCTGCGACCAGCAGCCTCAGTAGTTAAACCCAACAACCTTAGTAGCTGCGACCAGCAGCCTCAATAGCTGCGACCAGCAGCCTGGCAGCTGCAACCCGGTTCGACTAAACTAGGGAAAAGGGGAGAAGCCAAGGAGAGGGAGAGGAAAGAAGGAGATATAGGAGAGAAGAGGGAGAGAAAGAGGATAGGAGAGAAGGGAAGGAGAGGGCATCCAACCACAACCCCTTAAACTTTCTCCTACTTAGTAGGACCTTATCCTATCCACTAAACCCTCACCCCTTAAACCAACAAGATAGAACCCAATTCAAACACTTAAACCCAAGGCCCGTCCCTTTGCTTCTTCAAACTATACTCACCTAACCAAAGCACTCTCTAATGCCACTACGCTTCTAATTAACCACACAAAATAAGCCTAAGGCCTAAAACATAACTCCACACCAAGTCTCTACTACATTGCCATTCTAAAACTAGGGTTTCACTCTTTTTATATTTTTGAGAAACAACATAAAACATTAAAGTCCAACTCCTAATGGTTTCAAAGGGTTAAGAACACATGTGGGCACCCTTTTGGGCTCACAAGAGGGCGAGGAAAATGACCCAAATGAAAAGGAGGAAGAGGATCACGGGGAGGAAGAAGAGGAGAAGGCAAATGACAGGGTGGATCATGCCAAGGAAGATGGCAAAAGAGAAGGGGATGATGGAGAAACAAACAAAACCCCTCCAATCTAGGTTTTCTCCCCCAAACCCTAACTTTTCAATTATGTGATGAGATCCTAGTGTTTCCAAGTCCAACAAATTACATGTTGTGAATCAATGTAAGCAGGGTGCTCTAGCTTCTTTTAGAATGATGGGTAATTTTCCTACCATCTTGAATTTGAGGGATGGAAATCCCATCCCCCACTTCCCCCCTCCAAACAACAAGAACCATCTAATATTTTCTGATCAGAGTGTGCTATTTGGAGGGGGGGCCTCATTGGCTCCAATGTATGGGAAGTTTTTCGGATAGGCGGTCCTAATCCTAGTGTTTTCAACTCCAACAGGTTACATGTAGATATCTTCAAGTTTTGCTTTATTCATTTGAGGTATATTGTTTGGATTGAACTAAAATGATTGGTGATTTCTCTAAAGTCTCGAATTTCAACCTGCCACTTCTTAAAAATCAACCGGGAGATTTTTGGACATAGTATGTCCCAATCCTAGTGTTTCCGAGTCCAACAGGTTACATGTTGATATCTACAGGTTTTACTTTATTCATTTCATGTATATTTTTTAGATTTATCAAAAATTGATTTGTAAGTATTCTAAAGTCTCAAATTTCACATGCTATTTGTTAAAATCAACCGGGAGGTTTTCGGACATAATATGTCCCAATCCTAGTGTTCCCAAGTCCCACATGTTACATGTTGATGTTTTCAAGTTTTGCTTTGAGGCATATTATGCACAAACTTGGCAGATTTTTGCAAGTGCAGAATTCTGTCAGTTGTACTTTCGTTGCCAAAGGTACAACTAACATAATTCTGCTAGATTTTTGTTGGTTGAAGGAAGGAGGGGGTGATCAACCCTCCTTCTTCATTTAAAAATCATTTGTGGTTTTTGGGCATTTAAGGTTTTGGGCATAGGCGTTTTGGATCCTAGTGTTTCCAAGTCCAACAGGTTGCATGTTGATATCTTCAAGATTTGCTTTATTCACTAGATGCATATTGTAGGGATTCATAAAAAATAATGGGTAATTTCTCGAAAGCCTCGACCATCAACCTATTATTTTCTCAAACTCAACAGGGGAGGTTTTTGGGGATAGTCGGTCCTCATCCTAGTGTTTCCAAGTCCAACTTGTTACATGTTGACATCTACAGGTTTTACTCTATTCATTAGAGGTATATTGTATGCATTCATCTAAAATAATGGGTAATTTCTCGAGAGTCTTGACCTTCAACATGTTATTTTTTCCAACTCAACACGGCATATTTTCGGGGATAGTTGCACCTGATCCTAGTGTTTCCAAGTCCAATATGTTACATGTTGATATCTTCAAGATTTTCTTTATTCACTAGAGATATATTGTAGGGATTCGTAAAAAAATAATGGGCAATTTCTCGAAAGTCTCGACCTTCAACCTCTTATTTTTTCAAACTCAACACGGCATATTTTCGGGGATCGTTGTTCCGGATCCTAGTGTTTCCAAGTCCAACACATTACATGTTGATATCTTAGGTTTTGCTTTATTTATTTCATGTATATTTTTTAGATTTATCAAAAATTGATCTGGAAGTATTCTAAAGTCTCGAACTTCACCTGCTATTTGTTAAAATCAACCGGGAGGTTTTTGGACATAGTCTGTCCTGATCCTAGTGTTCCCAAGTCCCACAAGTTACATGTTGATATTTTCAAGTTTTGTTTTATTCATTTGAGGTATATTATGCACAAACTTGGCAGAATTCTGCCAGATTTTTGTTGGTTGAAGGGGGGAGCGGGTGACCAACCCCCCCCCCCTCCCACCCCCCTCTTCATTTAAAGATCATTTGTGGCTTTTGGGCATTTAAGGTTTTGGGCATAGTCGTTCTAGATCCTAGTGTTTCCAAGTCCAACAGGTTACATGTTGATATCTTCAAGATTTTCTTTATTCACTAGAGGTATATTGTAGGGATTATAAAAAATAATGGGTAATTTCTTGAAAGTCTCGACCTTCAACCTGTTATTTTTTCAAACTCAACACAACATATTTTCGGGGATAGTCGTTCCCGATCCTAGTGTTTCCAAGTCCAGCAGATTACATGTTGATATCTTCAGGTTTTGCTTTATTTGTTTGAGGTATACAATAATCTTAAGTACGCACCCGTTTAAGTACGCATCCCGGTTAAGTGCGCAATTTTTTAAACAAAAATCAGGGTTCATACTTTATTGTCTGAACATGTCATGCAGAGTCATTTGTCGTGAATGCATGAATTTTTGACTCTTGACATTCAATGTTAGTTTGTTAATGTTTTGTTGAAACAATGCAAACGATCGTCACCGTTCATCATACATTTGTCTAGTTTCTGTTTGAACATTGGAGCAAATCAATTGGTCGTTGATGTCGAGGACAGTGTTGTGTAGAGCTTCAAAACCTTTGAAGTCGGTAGCACTTTCAGACTTAGCAAATGTCTTGATAGGTTGGACTTTGTTGTAGTATGTTATCCCAATTGTCCTAGACTTTCTGGATGGCGCCCCAACACCCGTTTGCTCAGCGCATTCGGCTTGCTCAACTTTGCAATGATTTCACATCATTGGGCTACGGTCGAGCGATTGCCTCAAGTTTCATCCGTTTCCTGTTGCCATTCATCGAATAAAAGCGTCTAGAAAGCGATATGAGTAAAGTATGCACCTACCAACTAAGTGCGCACCAACAACTCTGGTTCAAAGTGCGTACTTAAGCGGGAGATTATTGTATTGTATGGATCCATCTTAAATGATCATTAATTGCTCTAAAGTCTCAACCTTCAACTTGTTATTTTTTCAAACTCAACACAACATATTTTCGGGGATAGTCGTTCCGGATCCTAGTGTTTCCAAGTCCAACATATTACATATTGATATCTTCAAGTTTTGCTTTATTCATTGGAGTTATATTGTATGCATTCATTTAGAATTATGGGTGATTTCTCTAAAGTCTGGAACTTCAACCTATTATTTTTTCAACTCAACAAGGGAGGTTTTGGGCATAGTTAGTCTTAATCCTAGTGTTTCAAAGTCCAACAAGTTACATGTTGATATCTTCATAATTTCCTTTATTCATTTGAGGTATATGGTGTACATTCATCTAAATCGATCAGTAATTATTCTAATTGGAGGGGGAAGGGGGTGGATCAACCTCCTACTTCATTTAAAGTTCATACATGGTGGGTTGTATGGGGACTTAGTGCAAGGTGAATTAGCAAATCTAGTTCGTCCCTGATATGGACAATTTTGAGGGTTGTAGGTCCAAATCTTGCCCTTAGCCATGTTGCCATGTGTTGTACAAAGCTCATGTGAATATCTTAGTCGTTCTTGAAACTAAGATTCTCGTGCTCATTAGTTCCATACATGGGCTCCGCCCAATCATGTTGAGTATTGAATCCATAATGATTAGCATATTATGAACATGTTGTCCAATTTTTTTGATGTGAGTTCAATAAAGTTAACTCTATGGGTTTCTCATTATTTTCGTTATTATGTGGTTGTTAATTTTTAGGTTTTTGAAAGATAAGGATTTTGATGCTTGTAGGTTGAAAGAACAAATTTTAACTCTATCATTAACCAACTGTGAGCCAAATATGATGCTCACATATGGTGTTAACCCTTAAGTTCCGTAAAACTTGTCTTTGACAATTGTTAAAGTACTCAAAATCATAAAAAGAGTGAAGCTTTGGTGTTTTGATTTAAGATTTAGTTGAAGTGATGAGCGGTTGTTGTGTTGGGATTGGAGTTAGAGGAAGTTAGTGAGTAGTAAGTATCTTTGGTCAAGTAGTTAGTATGAAAGAAGACATCGAACGACAACGAATGACAACGAGCGAACGGAGACGAACGGAGGATGACATCAAGTGGAGGAGTTTAGGGCGGATGAAGGCCGTTGGATCTCGAGTGGCGGCCGTGAATGCCAACCGGTGGATCTTGGGGTTTGATCAAGGGTTATGGTGGTGACGGCCGTGGGTGCCAACCATTAGATGTAGGTATGGGTTGATCTACGGTGAAGAATGCATTGGGGTTGGAGGGGGTAGTCCCTTGGAGGAGAGCACAGAGGCTCATTCTTCCTCACTCCCTCTCTCTCTCTCTCTCGGAAACACTAGGACCTTTCACACATTAGGATCTATTGCATTAGGATCTCTCTTACTAGGATCACTTCACTTGTTACTTGTTACTTGTGATTTCTCTATCTCTCTCCTTCCTCTCTAGGTAGTTAGAGCAAAGAGTTGTAGGAGGATAGGAAGAGGAAGATAGGACAAAGAGGGTTTATGAACCCTATGAGTGTTGAACAAAAGAGTTTTTGAACCCTATTGGAGAGTTATGTTATTGCTTAGGTTACATTTACTTTGATATTATGAGTTAGTAGTTGTGTGAGTTGTTACTTCATCTCTTCTTCCATTAGTTTCAGCCTTAGTCTATGCATCAATCTCTTGCATTCTATTCTGCATTAATCCCCTGTTTTGAGCCCTAAACTAGAAACCACTGGTTGATGTAAACATTACTCCATTCAGTAAAGTGGATGTCACGGCATGAAGTAAGAAATATATGCAATTGTCATGTTTGTTTACTATCAGCAGTCATAGACGCTCACCACCAACTTATTGACCTTCCACTTGTTGTGCATGATTACTGAAAACAGTAATGTGGGAAAACTAATTCAACTAATCACCACCACATGAGAACTAATTGATTCAACCATGTTGTTAACGTTGACTAGTAAGAGGAATGTGTGTACTTGCATTACACATGATATGACTTCTTGTAGTGAAGTGCAAATACTATATATGACTAGTGCCAGTGAAGTGGAGTGTATGTATGTGCATTACACATGATATGACTTCTTGTAGTGAAGTGCAAATACTATACATGACTAGTGCCAGTGATATGAGTCCACTAGCCTTAGTTATATGGACGCGTGTCTGATCTTACCTATATTGACGAGACGTAGTGACGTAGGACATGACTTCACGAAGTAGGGCATGACTTCACGAAGTAGGGCATGACTTCACGAAGTAGGGCATGACTTCACGAAGTAGGGCATGACTTCACGAAGTAAAGTACGCTGAGCATCCAAACTTCACTGCCATCGGGAACATCTTGTCCGACACGACTACGACCACACTTTACTACTTGTCCGAGGTGACTGGTCGGTTGTCACGGCAGTAAAGTCCGGGTTTTTTCTCACTTGAAGAAGTTAACACACCCAGTTGTAGAAGACATGTGAGCCATAGACTTCCACCCGGACTACAGACGCATAAGGGTGGAGGTTTATGGCTGACACCAACTCTGGATGACCCCACATGCAAAATCGCGATTTTATGTTTCATGTGTTTGTCTTGGGATTTTACCGTTGGTTATACCAATCCTTGAGGGTGATGTTCATTTATTGGAAACTGAATTTTTCATTGGCTATAGGTAAGGAGATCGTGTGTTATATATGTCGATTGCCAAAAATGATGGTTCTTTACTTGATGTTACGAATGAGATAGTTAGCTCTTGGAGCCAACATTAGCAACGTGCAAATTATCGTTTAAAAAAATTGAATAAGGATAAATGTTTGCTTAAATTTAAGGATAAAATATTTAATATTTCGGAGGGTAACAATCGAGTGACAACATGGCTACGCCATATTGAACGCCATCACTTTGATGAAGAACGTTGGCATTATTCAATGGATTGTATTTTTTGGATCCAAAAGGCTTAATCAGAGTGTTTTTCGACACTATAAATGTTGTCCACTGGTTAGTAATAATCACCATTGTCAAGAAGTTTGTATTATATGTCTTAAGTACAAGGCTTCTTTATAATGATAATTTTATATGTTTGTGTGTTTATCCCTCTCAATGTTCTTACTATTTTTATTTGTTAAATTTTTATTTCTTCAACACCTATTACAAGTTAGACATGGTCCACTTTGACAACATATAACTTCTAATTTTCAAATTAAAACCTCACAAGCTTTGTATGATGATTCTATACCTTATTATTTTTTTACACACAAAGGTATATGATAAAATAAACCATACATAAACCGTAGTAAGGTTTCTCCCAAAATCTAAAATTTTATCTTCAATTCTCTTTCAAATTCCAATTACACCAAAACTTATAATTTATGATGTGTAATTCTAATAGTCACGAAATTTTAATACAATACAAATAAAATATTACAAAAAAATTTCTCAAAATTTCAACACCATAGCTTATACTGTTGCCAAGAACCAATCCTCCAAAAAAGTCACGTGACCTCACTACCAAGGTTTTTCCATCCTCTCCACTTTGATGCTCCACAACTTTTTCTCCAGATTGAATTTTACTCTCACAATTTATACACACATATCATATCTTACAAAAAATAACTCTTTAAAATTTCAAGTCTAAATTCAACTGCAATAAAATACAATTGGCCACAAACTAAGCTCCAAAATTCTACTCCTTTATAATTTATTATCAAATATATAATTATGCATCATTTGTATTATTTCATTCTTCTAAATTACATCACCACTCCTTACCATTCCAAGTATTTAGAAACACTTAAAAAATCCTCAAAATATCAACTCACAAGTCGTCCAAACTAATACCAACTTGAAATTTCATATACTATGCTCTACCTTCCAACTTCGTCTTCTTAAATATTTATCCCTTAGTCTCTAGGATTCGGCTGCCGCCGCGACCTATCTTAATTTTCAATCCTATCATTATATCTACTACCAATTGTATTACTAATTTTTCCATATTTCTAATCCTTATTTTCATATCCATCTTTTCTTAATTTCCACACGTTCTTAATATCCACTCATTCTTCCTATCCGTCATATCTTCATGTTTACCATTTCATCCTATCCATCTTCCGGTCATATCCACCAATAACCTTTTACTTAATTTTATTATTCTACCTAATCATCTTTATCCCCGTACCAACTAATATCTTTCGTTATATCCTTATTGATTGCTCCAATCTTCAACCAAAAACCTAAACAACAACTCGGTTCTCAATTTACTATGAATCAACACTAAGATTAAAAATACCCTATACTAATGCTCATCAACTACATATTTAAAAATCTAATAAACACGTATAAATTTTGTAATTTAATTACTAAACGTCTTACATCACGACACCGTACCTCATTATCTTTTTTCATATATTTTTTAGTTTTATTTTATTTTTGTTAAATTTTATATTATGGATATTCCAGATTTATTGAGAATGATAACATGAAAACCAATTTATTTCATAAAATTTATCGCATACAAAATATAAGGGTTTTGAAGCTTGATGAATTTAGAAAGTTTATTTCCTCTAAAGACTATGCAAATTGCGTGAAAAAAAATCAAGGACTACATTGTACCCTTTAAGTATCGATGTGTTTGTAACTTTGGCTTATAAGGTACAATTTTTTTTTTAATTTTATATTTAATTCAAAAATCTAGTATGTAAGTGCTATTGGTTTCTAGCTCTTATCTACAAAGAGAGGTGGTGGCTACTGCTGATAAGGTATCTAGGTTGTATAAAAAATTTATAATTAAAAAAAATTACGAAATGAGAGTGGAAGAAAATAACCAAAGCTACAGTTGTAATTGCCAAATTTCTTAGAAAAATATAATTTGATAAGATGCTCGTAGTAGCAGATCTTATAAATGAAGATGATTTGTTGATGGATATATATTTTTATGCAAATATTTTTTAATTATTATAATATATTTTATTATTTTTGGTTTTGATTCATAAATATTTTTGCATGTAGATTAATAAGCATTGGATATCCAGCTATAAACCAAAACTCACCCTAGAAAAACTTCAAAAAATAGCCACTACTCGTGTATCTAGCCAATTCAAAGCCAGATGGCTTAAATGTTGGAATTTTGTCCTATGTCTCGGATTTTCCTACATTTGACTTCAAATGATGCCAAGGACTTTGAACTAGATGCATGGTTGTCAAAAATATCATTTTGGGCTCATATATTTCTATTTTTATTGATAATAAGTAGCTTTTTTAAATGCATGATTTTATATTATGATGAGTTTATGTGTTAATGTATTGATGTATTGATCTGTTGATGTGTATTTTGATATAAGTAGAAGTAGCCATTGTCAATGATTTTGATGAGATGAGAAGTATTGCATTGAATGTTTGCACGCTATCACTTCCGGATTATATCAAAAAATAAAGAATTTTACTATAGAAAAAAATATTTTTGACCATAATGAAAGGAAATCCACCATTTACAAAATCCACCTAGCTCACAAATTTTTTGAAGTAGATTTAATCATTAAGCGTATTTTTTATAAGTTAAATATTATGATGTAATTCGGTTATTACTATGTTCAACGTAATAATTTATTCTTGGTGTTATTTAATTACGTAAGTTTCTTTTATGTTGTTTGTAGTTATATGCTTTCAATTTTTTGATTGAAATTAATTGTAGGTATTTAGGACAAGAATTGGTGGCAAATGACACAATTCTTGAATAAAATTTGCTTCAATATTTGGCAGCGTAGCTGCGTAGGTTGACAAATCTAGTAATCTCTGTATCTTTGAAGCATCTCATGTGGAACTATAGCCTCTAAGAATTTTGCAGTTGTGCCCTTGATTTTTGAAATGTACGTTCACGTTTTGTACTGCAAAAGCGGAAAAAGAAAAAAACTCTGTTGGTGATGATATTTCCTTTCCAAAATGAACTCCTTCAAAAGTTGTTTCTAATATAGTTTTAGAATTTCGTCAAAAACATAAACATGATTTGAAAGTAACTGTTACCCCTTCTAAAAAAATGTGGTCTTAGAAACATCTGGAACAAAAAACATGTGGTTTAAAAAACATGTACAACTAAGGATCATGTGGACCTCACGCAATATGATAGTTATGTGCAAATGACTGGGATATCGACAAAGGAAGTATTGCTTCATATCTCTGCTCAAGTTATATTGGAAAATGCTTATGTTTTAAGGTCGTCACTAGAGCATCTCTTGTAGTATTGTTGAAGACAAACGAATTTATCAAACAAGTAAGTACTTTGCCAATATTTATATTTTTTTATATTTTCAGTCTTGAAAGATTTTCAATTGAAGTTTGATTGCAAGCGATGTTGATTGTTTGTTGTTGTATGCAATAGTTTGAGATCCACATATGTATCTAGTGACACATGCCCACACCGAAGTTTTGATTTGTTGATCACAGACTTGCCTGAAGGTCTTCATATACCGCATATTTCTTCTCCTCCCTTAGTTGTTCCAGAATGGAATAAACATAATACCACAAAAATTGGAACAATATTTGAGTTCACATTTTCATTCCTTCACGACAATGCATTCATTCTTTTGTTCATTTCGGAATGTAAAGATGTACGTCAAGATATTCATACATATTTGGCTACTTACGGCTTTACTTTATTGAGAGATTGGTGGGGTGTGAATGGCATGAAATTGTGCTATGGCATCGATGCTTTTGCCATAGTAAGTATAGTTTTTCTCCTCAACATTTTCAATGCAATTTAAATTTATGCAAAAAAAATTATGTAGTTTTTACTAATATGTGTACATTGTTTGTTTGTGGTAGTCACGTAAATTCTGAATCTTGTTATATTGTCGTGAGAAGAATATGCATGTGAAAGTATCATTCAACAAAAATATTGAGTTTGAAAAGCAAGGTGTATGTGTTGGCGAAGACGATGTCTATTTTAACTACACAACTAAGAAAATTCAAATAATGAATGGTTATGTGCCTTGGTGAGGAGCTCGTGAAAAAAATCCTAACCTAATGTAGATATTTATTGAGGCTTTATGTAAGCCTAGAGTGGTGGTCATTGATGTCACAGCTTCTACCGGTGGATTTACAATCTTAATATCTACCATCGACATTCAGTAGTTCTACCTTAATGATTCAATGGACTTTCTACCATCTAATGTATTATAATGCTTATAGAAGTTATATTGAATAATTTAAAAACAAATTCATTTCAGATGCCTCTATCCACGCATGTCGTAAGAGTGGACACCATCCTATTGCTTATGAGGCACGGGGGGTTCACTCTATAGGATTTTTGCGCACCACGTGCGGCGGAGGGGTATTTGTTTAGGGGCTATTTACCTCCAAGGCACAAATTAAAAGCTCCCTATAATTACTTAATTTTCTAAAATGGCCTATTTTTTTGCACCCTACCATTACTTATAATGCCCATATCATTGTAATTTTTTGTAGTCTACATTCATTTTAATTAAAAAAATTTAATTTAAAAGTGTATGCAATGCAAAAGTGGTGGGAAAAAACATGGCAACAAAAAGGTATAAAGAATACATAAAATTGCAAAAACTAAGTGCAAAAAATGTAAAGTGGAAACACAACAAGAAGGTTTAGGATGGAAACACAACAAGAGTGAGCGTGTGTTCACAAACACAACACATGCTCCGTAAAAATCCTTCATTCAAAGTCAATTTACATACTAGTGAAGACCAAAACCATTTGTACAATACTTACATAGTGTGAAACACTCCAAGCTTGGTCATGAACCCTATATAGTCATGACGCTAGAGAAAATATGTCAGCAACATAGTTAGAGAGTACAAGAATCTACCTATAAGACGTTAAGATTGCACAATGAGAGAGAGCTTGGAGCGATCAAAGAGGAAGTTGGATTGAAGGCAATGTCACAATGATTTTGCAAAAAGATCGCAAAATAAAGAAAACTGAATAATTGGGCGAATATGGTAAAGGCAACATGCAAATCACAAAGACTCCAACATTGAATAAAACGTGTGCTATGAAGAAGCAATGGTGGAAGTGGACATACCTATTGGAGATGACGATGTCGGAGTAGAGAAGTCATCGAAAAATGAGAAGCCACATGAAAAATGAAAAATGAGAGGCCACCAAGAGAAGGGAGAGAAGGGAGAAAAGCCACCGAGAGTGTCGGGAAGAGAGTTAGGGTTAGGCTTACAATTTCATCCATTTTTGGGTAAATGATGAATCGTTTTTCATCCATCCCTCGTGAGGCATGCATACAAAATTGATTCTACTGAACATACATCCTAGGATCCTTATTTCAACCCCTATATTATTTTTACAAAAAAGGAATTGCCCATATTTTATACCTATCTACTTTACTTGTAATGGGATTGTCTACTTTTAATGGACCCTTCATTATTTGGAATTATTTTATAAATTTTATGTCAAACGAATTTAATCCTTCCTATATTATGCCGTACGTCGTTTTTAAAATGCACTAAGTGACCCCCCCGTGTTATGAGGCAAAAGATCTTATCTTCAATAACATACTTCAACCGCTTCGTGAGTTTTCATCTCAAAACCCTGTAGTTGGTCAATCATCACAACCACCTTCATTGGAGGAGGAGGATGAACCTCCTCACAAAAGTAGCAAGGAAATCATATTTGAGTATGTGAGTTTTGTCCAACCTATTTGAATTTATTGATTTTTGTGAACTTGTGTATTGTCAAAGTAACTAATCCTCATTATGCATATCTAAATGCAGTGTTGGCAAGATGGTGGAGCAACTGTTATCCCCTCCTAGGTCATTGTTGCTTCCTGTATATGTGGAGAGCGTTGCTTTTGCACAAGCGGCCACATCAACACCTACACGTCACCCAAAGTCTTGCAAGTTTAATCCCAATGTGGAGACGTTGTTCCATTTAGAGGCATCGGAGGACAATGGTGAGAAAAACATGGTAATAGGACCACTAGTATCCTATAACTGTGGCCTAAAGAAATATAATTTTAGGGTTCAGAGTTAAGAAGATTGGGGAGGAAAACAACATGAATGCTAGATTGTGAGCAATGAGCAACGAGAAAAAAACAATATGTACATGACTATGGGCATATATATATTTATTGTTTACAAATTCTCATAGTTGTATTGCATGCATACTATATGATAGTGGAATGGATAAAGTTGAAGCGAATGATGCTCATGATAATGATTATCATTGACATTCATAATATAAACACATTAAAAAATGAAACAAAACATGTTGCAAATGATACTCATTTTTGCAATACGTCAATTATACAACACAAATATAGAGAGTGCAAATAAGATAGAGTTGGACACAAAACATGTGTAAATTCTTGAAGGTATAGCATAAGTGAATGTATATTAAAGAAATTATACCAATAATGAAACCTTTTGTTTTGGTAGTTGAACATGTGCTAATAAAAAACTAAACATCACTATAACTTGAAGTGATGGATGTTGATCATGATTCGGCCTCAAAATTTATGAAATCCAAAACCCGCCGATCATAATGTCTAGCATTTCTATGGGTTGAAGACGAAGATTGAGCAGCAAAAACGGAAGCCATGGTCTCAGCATGGATAGGGAGGCTTTATGGGGTGATGGCCTCGCGATTAACAATTGGAGAATCATCCGAGTCTCCAGAATTGGTGTAATCAAAGGCTTCAAGACAAAATCAAAAACACCTTTGTCACCTTCCAATGCCAAGAGGTGATGCTTCAAAGCGCGGCAAGCATGTATGAAGGTCCTATCATAGAGATAATAAACAATTATCAAAAGAATAATCAATGAGAGCATGTTAGTTTGCAAAGAAGTTTTTTTTTTAGAAAAATCCTAAAACAAAAACAATTTGATTTATACTTGTGGTAGCAGTGAGGTCTGCAACAATGCCTTTGAGTTTTGACAAAGCATTAATCAAAACTTAGAAGAACAATGGATGTTTTTCTCGTGGGCCTCTCCAAGGAGTGATACCATCATTCTCATTAGTTGAGAAGTAGCATCCATGAAGTTGTATAAAACATCATCACCCAAATTCATACCATTCTTCGAAAGATCTTTATCAATAATCATTTGATAAGGCAAAGGTATATGTTTCAGTCCAAAAATAATACTAAAAGAGTGAACAAATAAGAGCGTTGTGAACTTGACAGTCTGCAAAAAAATGTAAAATAAGTAAAACAACAAACCAATCAAATTATAGTGTACACAAATAACATGATTTATTAAACGTAAGAAAATATGATTAATTTTTTTTGTAAAACTACCCATTTTGTTTGGATTGCGAGGATTGGCTAGATGAAGTGGGTTTACACAAGTCCAAGGTTCATGACCAACATTGAAATTATAACTGAACAAACAAGAAGACAATTCTTTCGTCCACTTTGGATCTTCAAGATGAAATATCAATAAAACACTACCGTTATGAAGATATTTTATAAAAAATTGAAAATAGAATTTTTTTTTATCAAACTTTGCATTCCAAGAAGGTATTGAAAAAACGAGATATTGAAATTCCAAGTACAGGAAACCCCTCCGAAATATCTCCAATAACCAAATAAATTGTTGGTGTTGTAATCTGAACACCCTGAAAGTAGAATGTGTGATTTGCACCAACCTAGATAACATAAATATAACCAATGTAAGTTCAGTATATCATTGAGCAAGAAAGTGCAAAACAAAGTTGCATTGATAATTCAACATATAGTTTGAAAGAATCGGTAAGAAAAATACCTTTGCAAGAAATGCATTAATATCATGCAAAGATTGAGGTCAAGACTTGATGTTTTTTTTTACATTCACTATGTTAGAAAACGAGTCATTTAAATGAGCTCAAATGAATCTTTATCAGAATTATATTGTGTAGTTTACGAAGCTTTAGTCTTGATTCTAAAAGAAGTAAAAAACTCTAAAATGATAGAACGAGTAGAGTTGGTATCCGATGGAGTTGCATGTTTAAGGACCTTAAGCTTCTTATTATAAGGTTTACCATTGAAGATGCCATTGTCTTTAGATTGTTTAGGCACTTAAGTTTTTTTGTGTGGGTTCTTTACATGCTAATTTTTTTTCATTGTAGGTGGATCAAATGTGAGTTCAAGACAATTACGCAATTTCAATTTAAAATGCGGAATTTTACTCTTAAGACAATCAAGGTATCATCCACATTCATAACAATGAACCTCATCCCAATGTTTACATATTTCAGGAGTGAACATGAAATTCTCTGACTGAACATCCTTGAAACTATAAATTTTTTTTGGTAGCTTGTCTAAAGCATTGGCAGGTAGTAACACGCGCATAAAGTATATGTCAAAACAAAAAATGAAAATCAAGTTTAAAAAATTTACAAAAATGAAACAAAAACATGAGTATTAAACATCAAACATACAAAATAAAGTAAGTACTTGTAAACAACCCGCTTCATAGCTTGAAGTCCTCCAGGCTGCTTATCAAAAGTTTTGTTTTTCATCATGCCATCATTCTCTTTGAACATTTAAAAAAATATTGTTTCCCAACAAGTGACCCTCCAAATTCAATATAATCAGAAGTGGTAAAGGTTCCGCTGTATCAGGGGCAATTTTGATGATGATGTTTAATTAAGAGATTGTGAATTCATAAAGCGCAAAAGCTTCTTTAGCCAATTGTTTTATAAAAAAAACAAATTATAACAAAGATATTAAAAATATATGAAAAAATCATTATAAAATATATGATTAAAAAATATTTGGAAAAGATTTTCATACTTGACTCCAAATATTGCTTTGTGTAACCAAAGATCAAAAAAACTTATCAAAAATAGACATATTTGGAAATTTCAATGTTATACAATATGGAAGAGTAGAATTCCATAATTCCAATCACTTGACCTTTTGTACGGGTCTATAGAGTAGATTTTTGGGCTATAGTCTGAATCAAGATTTTTTGAGCCGAGCTTTTTGAAGAATAGATGAAAATATTGGGCTATAATTAGATGAAAGGACCTTAGTAGCGGTTTCAGCAACCAAATGGCACTAGGAAGGAGTTGTAACCGTCTGAGAGAAATAAGAGATTATTGCCGTAGGGAGGAGACAAGCCATAATCAAAGAGTTTTTCGGGCAATAGCCTAGAGTAGTCGCAGTCAGCAAAGAATGTGTAGGACCGGCCAAAGTGCCGAAGTTAAATGCCTTTGTATTGACTTTATGATAGAGCGAAATGAGGCATTGAAATGGAAATCAATTCAGGCTATAGCCATCTATGAGTCCAAAATGGTTGCTCATATTTGTTTTATGTTTAGGATCTACTTAGAATTGCAATTGGAGTGTTATTGAAACAATCAAAAGTATAAAAAGAGTGAGGCTTGGTGTGGATTTATGTTTAGGCCTTAAGCCATTTTGTGTGGCTCATTAGAAGCTTAGTGATATTAGGGAGTGTGGTGGTCAAGTGAGTAGTGTTTGATGAAGCAAGAGGAAGGTCCTTGGATTTAAATGTTTGAATTAGAACGTGTTCTTGTTGGTTTAGGGGGTAAAGAGTTAGTGGATAGGATAAGGTCCTACTAAGTAGGAGAAGGTTGAGGAACTTGTGGTCTTGGGTGCCCTCCCCTCCTCCTCTTTTTTCTCTCTTCATTCTCTCCTCTCCCTCTCCTCTTGTGATTCTCTTCCTCTTCTCTTCTTTTTCTTCCTCTCCTCTCTCTCTCTCTCTCTCTCTCCTCTCTAGGAATTGGGAGCTCTTAGATTAAAAAAAAAGAAAAAAAGAAAAGAAAGAGGAATGTGTGAATTAGGAAGTAGGTTAGTAGAATTAGTGAGTTGTTGTTAGAGTAATTAGTGAGGGGCTTGTTAGAAATTAAGTAGGTATTTGGTTCATCCGACTGGGAGGCCCAAGGGCAACAACTGGGTTTTGTTTAATCAGACTGGGAGGTCTCGGCAGCAGCTAGGCTTTGTTTAATCGGACTGGGAGGTCTCGGCAACAGTTGGGCCTTGTTTAATCATACTGGGAGGCTCTCGGCAATAGCTGGGCTTTGTTTAATCAGACTGGGAGGTCTCGGCAGCAACTGGGCTTTGTTTAATCGGACTGGGAGGTCTCGGCAACAGCTGGACTTTGTTTAATCAGACTGGGAGGTCTCAGCAGCAGCTGGGCTTTGTTTAATCGGACTGGGAGGTCTCGGCAACAGCTGGACTTTGTTTAATCAAACTGGGAGGCTTTCGACAACAGCTGTCCTTGTTTAATCAGACTGGGAGGCCCAAGGGCAGCAGCTGGACTTTGTTTAATTAGACTGGGAGGCTGGGGATACTTAGCTAGTTGGATTAGGAGAACGGGTTGGGCTTGGAGCAAGGTTGCATACCTTGGAATAGTATGGGATCTAGGCAATTGCCAAGGGGTTGAAATTGCAATGTTATAAAGGGAGGAAGAACATACTAGGTTGACAATAGATTATGTTACAGCTAGTTAATAGAGTTAGCACATAACGTTAGTTAGATGATTAGTCATTAGCAAGTTGGTTGACCACTATACATTATAAAGTGGCAATAGGAGATGGACTTGTGATTGAGTTGTGTGGAATTGTACTTGAGTACGCTAATAGCGCCATGATAGAGAAGAGTGTTTCTTAACACTTGTAATCTTGTTATGGAATAAATTGGTGTGCAATGATTGATGGGAAATGTAATGGATTTTTACGAAGTTGGGAAGAGGGAGTTATGTGAACATGAATGTGATCCCCATTCCCTCACCCGGACTAGGACGCTTAAGGGTGGGTGGTTTGGCCTCACACCATCAAGAAATTAAGTTATTTTGACTTGTTGAAGAGATATGTGAGTAAGAGCTACTGTTTGTTGTGGAAAGAATGCATGCAATAAGTAGATTGAAGAGAAAGGAATGAGCAACAATATGAGTGGGAATCTAGGGAATCCGACGTATGAGAGTAATCAATTTTACGAAGAAAGAATGAATGGAGGCATCTCAGAGTGAGGAGAAAGATCGCAGAGAGAGAGAAAAATTGAAACATGAATGTTTGAGATAGGTGAGAGACTGAGTGAACCAGCGTAAAGAAGCATCGAGTGGTGATGAAGCACCTTGACTATAGCCAAATCAAATCCCTACAGAGAAAAAGGATAATTGAGAGTAATGCTAAAAGATTAACCTAATTGATAGTACCGAGAGCCAACAAGGATAAGAACCTCCGCTCAGGGGCAAAGCTAAGAGAAAGATAAGGCCAGAGGGTTGAGGCGCAACCTGGACACTAAGAGCCAAAGAGAAAGACTATAGCCAGTTGAGGAAGTTAGCGACATGCGAGAGGGAGGTTAGCGAGAGAGACACGAGAGCGAGAAGGACTATCGCCATCAAGGGAGAGATGAGAACACCGAGAGTCAGTTAGGCTTAGTGTGGGAGAGTGGCCGAGAGAGAAAGTATTATCAGAATGAAGAGGAGTCCAGTTTAATGATAAGAACATGGACATGTTAGCCCTGGATATGAGAGCAGTATGGGCCGAGTGTGTGTTATGCATCATTACTTGAGATGTGACCTTATCGCTTGACACTGAAATGATGAATTGAGGAATTAGGGATTAATATTGCATATCTAGTGAACGTGATTAATATTTGGCTAATTAAAGCTTTAAGCTAATACAAAATATAGCCATGTATGTTTGTATTATTTTGAATTGTGCAGAGATTGCGGACTAAGATGTTATGTGTGATGGTTCATGAATGAGATAAGTTCATAAAGAAATAGTAATACAAGTAAGACAACTAATTGAACCATTGTGTTGAATGAAATCATTTGAATTAAGATTGATGACATTGCATTGTTGTTTTATGAAAGCAAAAAGATGCTAACCCCAATAGGATGAAAATCCATTGGAAGACTATTGCCAAGATACGAAAAGACTATTGCCAAAGCTTTTGAGCTTCACGACATAATTAGAAAGTGTGAAACTATAGTGATAGGAGTCATTTGATAGGACAGACCCACACACGACTCTAAGCACCAATAAACCATAAAAGTGGAAATTAAGCCTGAAGAAGAGGAAATGAAGGAGTAAAAGACCTAGATTGTTATTAGAGTCTTAATCCAATGTGACATTAATCCTTATAGACACTAGCTCAGTCTTCCTTGAGACCTAGTCCCTGGGTTCTTTTCTTTGGGTTAGTTTGAGCCCTAGCAAAAACCTTAACTACATGGTCTAATTTTGATGTCGCAAGGTATTGGAGTTCTTTTTTTATTCATTTAAGACTCATCATAACATAAATCATAATACCGTTTACCTAGAGCCAAAAAAAACCAATACCTAACAAGGATCTGTAAAGAATAAATGCTCTGCTAAACTAAAGTGTAAATTCACATATTTAACGTCCATTGCTGCATTCATGAACTCAATTATTCCTTCATAGGACCACTCATGCTTTAGAATGAGTTCAAAATATTTTCTCTAGGCCAAATCTCTTGCATCAACAATGTTGCACTAAAAACCAAAAATAACATTAGTGAAATACAACAATATCATATAAAATATGAAGGTCATGAGAAAAAATCAAATATTCGTATTAAACTTACATTATATTAATAATCCAAAAAAATCATGTATAAGCGTATACCACGTTGCAATTATTTTGTGACACATTGTTTGTACGATTCAGGTGCCAATAAATTTTGAAGTTTTCAATAGGCAAGCTTCCAATAGCTTGCACCTGATATAGTTGATGAATAAGATTCGTCTTTACATGTGAATGTTCAATATGACTGAAACAACATATATAAACTTAATTAAAAAACCAAATAAAAAACTGAATGCAAAGCATACAATAAGGATATAATACAAAATATAAAAGATTAATAAATCAAAAATATATATAGCAAAAAAGTTACATGTTGAGGTTATTCATTGTAGTAAGTAACATAACAATATTGGAGGATGGATTCAACAAAATATAGTGCTATGAAATGTGCCAATTTGCCTCTCTAGAATAAAACTTATCAATAATAGACCTCTATGCTTGCAAAAAATAATTTTCATCCCAACTCAAAATATCTTGCTTACAAATTTGTTAAAAATATCATGTTTTTTCAAATATTTATCAAATTTTACATTTACATTTTTCCAGTATGTACTCCAAGAATTTATTAATTTTGAGGTGACATCTTCAGTTTCCATATGATTATTCACCACTGAAACATAAAATATTGCACTTCTACACCTATCCCTATAAATAAATCCCTACTCCGACTTTAGAACATGTAACATTAAAATCGGTCGAACTAAAGGCATTGAGAACAAATGACATAAAAGAATGAAAACCTTGGCATTGAAGATAATTGAAATTCTAAATTCTCAATTATTGATTTCGAATCAAATATATGACCATTTAAGATAGCATGTATTTTCACATCAAAAGAAGTTGCATCAACATTAAATTCCAATAAATTATTTTGCACCTTGCTAGTAGGAGCCAAATACATTGATGAATCGTTAGTTTCCATCTGCAACAAATATATACAAATTTATAAAGTAAAAGATTCTCGATCCATTTCAAATCAAACTAAGACAAAAAATCTCATATATAAAAGTTTCATAAATTTTTAACAGTGAAAGGAAAATCATATGAAAAATTTAATTTGAACAAAATGCAAAATTATTCAAAATGAACATGATCCAATCTATTTCATATTTTTTCATCAAAATCTCGAATTATTATGGATCTTTAAAGTTGCCTAACCAAAATATGCAGTACAAAGGATGAATTTTACAATGTATCGAGGGTGTACATTAGATTACAAAATCCAAGTTCAAACAAAAACATTAGACTTTGGAAATTTTTCCAAAATTCACATTCATGTGTAAAATCCTATAATAAATCATGTGTGTTGACATGATCTAAATGTATGCATCCATTTTTTTAACTCCATCAAACCATGTCTTATAATTTTAAAAATTCATCTTCAGAAACCCAAATCTACCAATCTTAGACACACACATATACATGTTCAATCTTAAGTTCAATGACTTAGGATTTTCTAGGGTATTGGCGGTGCCACCAATATTCCCAGATTGTGCATGAACATAGTAGCTGGTGCATCACTATGCTATCAAACTCTTCTCTATTTGAATGTTTATTTTTAAGAAGAATATTGGCGGCACTGCCGATACCCTCAAACACAATCACATATGTTTATATAAAATATAGTTACATATGCTTATACAAAACACAATTACATATGCTTATACAAAACACAATTACATATGCTTACATAGATTACAATCACATATGCTTATAGTAATCTCCCGCTTAAGTACGCACTTTGAACCGGAGTTGTTGATGCGCACTTAGTTGGTAAGTGCGTACTTTACTCATATCGTGTATTTACCAAAAGAAATGAGTTGTTTTTAAAATATCAATGATGCAAATAACAAAGAATATTATGTTGTTATGCTGGAGGATGTTGATGAAGTTCTAGAAACGATGCAAATTGAAGAAGAATCACCTATCGATGATGAAATCCTACCTTTTGAGACATTTGCTAAATTTGAAAGTGCTACCGACTTCAAAGGTTTTTAAGCTCTACAGAGCAATATCCTCGACATCAATGACCAATTGCTTTGCTCCAATGTTCAAACGGAAGTTGGACAGATGTATGATGAACTACGATGATTGTTTGAGACGTTCCAGCAAAATTTTAACAAACCGACATCAAATGTCAAGTGTAAAAAAATTATGCATTCACGGCAAATGACTCTACATGACATGTTCAAACAATAAAGTATGAACCCTATTTTTTGTCAAAAAAATTGCGCACTTAATCGGGATGCGTACTTAAACGGGTGCGTACTTAAGCAGGAGATTACTGTACACATAATACAAACAATACACATACATAAAATATAGATGTTACCTTATACTTTGCTACGCCCAAACTTTCAACAATTAGCAACACCTATTTTTCTCTACTACCACCTTTTTTTTTTGAGACAGAAGGCCGACAGGCCAACACCAAAGCACATGAGGCAGTTGACCACCTGGCAAGTTTTCCGTCAGATAGAGAGGAGATTTCACAACCGGATGTGAGCCAAATATGATGCTCACATGTTGTGTTAATTCTTAAGTTCCGTAAAACTTGTCCTTGACAATTGTTCAAGTACTTAAAATCATAAAAATAGTGAAGCCTTGTTGTTTTGATTTAAGATTTAGTTTGAAGTGATAAGCGGTTGTATGTTGGGATTGGTGTTAGAGGAAGTTAGTGAGTAGTAATTATCTTTGGGCAAGTAGTTAGTATGAAGGAAGACAACGAATGACAACGGGCGAACGGGACGAACGGAGGATGACATCAAGTGGAGGAGTTTAGGGCGGTTGAAGGCCGTTGGATCTTGAGCGGCGGCTGTGAATGCCAACCGTTGGATCTTGAGCGGCGGCCGTGAATGCCAACCGTTGGATCTTGGAGTTTGATCAAGGGTTAGGATGATGGAGGCCGTGGATGCCAACCATTAGATGTAGGTATGGCGTGATCTACGGTGGTGAATGCTTGGTGGTTGGAGGGGGTAGTCCCATGGAGGAGAGCACGGTGGCTCATTCTCCTCTCTCTCATTCTCCACTCACACTTAGACCTCTCTCTCACACACTAGGGTCCTTTGAGTAGTCTAGGTTGTAAGGGGCATAACTTCCGATCAGAAGAAGATACTTCGTTGAAATTTAGAGGGTTAGTAAAAAACTTGTTCATATGAACATGGTCAAAATCTGAGGATGTTTGGAGTAATGGAGCAACAGTTATGACATTCTGAACTTTGCCTACATTTTCGAGTTGAAATGGCCATAACTCTTGGACAGAGGCTTGGAATTGCATGAAATTTTGAGGCATGCTTTGTTCTTAGGTTTTCTAGTTGTGGTACAAATTTGAAGTCATTCCGAGTAGATGGGAAGGAGATATAGCATTCTGAAGTGGTTCAAGAGTTGGTAAATGAGAGATCCTTTGAGTAGTCTAGGTTGTAAGGGGCATAACTTCCGATCAGAAGAAGATACTTCATTGAAATTTAGAGGGTTAGTAAACAACTTGTTCATATGAACATGGTCAAAATCTGAGGATGTTTGGAGTAATGAAGCAGTAGTTATGACATTCTGAACTTTGCCTACATTTTCGAGCTGAAATGGCCATAACTCTTGGACAGAGGCTTGTAATTGCATGAAATTTTGAGGGATGCTCTGTTCTTAGGTTTTCTAGTTGTGGTCCAAATTTCAAGTCATTCCGAGTAGATGAGAAGGAGATATATCATTCTGAAGTGTTTTCAAGAGTTGCAGACTAAAATGGTCATAACTCCTGGACAGAGGCTTGGAAACGCATGAAATTTTGAGGGATGTTTTGTTCTTAGGTTTTCTAGTTGTGGTACAAATTTCAAGTCATTCCGAGTAGATGGGAAGGAGATATAGCATTCTGAAGTGTTTTCAAGAGTTGCCGACTAAGAAAGCCATTTTGGAATGATACATTGAGTTACTAAGGAAGGAGTTTGCTAAGTGTCATCAATACTATTCCACTCGGGCTAGGACGCAATCGAAGGGTGGAGTAATTTTGGTGACACCGGGATTCGAACCGCCAACCTCTTCCTTGAGATTTGGGTATCCCTCCACCATCATCCGGTAGTTTAGGGTCATCTCGGACCATCTACCACCTCTCTTCGGTTTGTCGTTCCCCTCAAGGTTCAACAACGAAAAAAATTTGAACTTAGGATTTTTTACCTTTCATATACAAATTTTTAACAAATGAATCTTATTGGATGGAAAAAACCCATTTGGATGATGGAATTATTTAAATGACAGCTACTGACGCTCTAACAACTATTTTATGTTTCGTATTCCAAAGGTTTTGGCGGCACCACCAATAACCATGGTGCTCTCATAAACATTTCTTATTTTGTATCATGAGAGTATTGGTGGTGCCGCCAATACCCCTGGTTCTTTCATAACATTTTTTTATTTTGTATCCCAAGGGTATCGGCGTTGCTGCCAATACTCCTAAAGCTCTCATAAACATTTTTTGCTTTGTATCCCAAGGGTATTCGCGGTGCTACTAATATCCCTAGTGTTTTCATAACATTTTTCGTTTTGTATCCCGAGGATATTGGTGGTGCCAGCAATATCCTTCGTGCTCTCATAAAAGTTTTTTGTTCTATATCCCGAGGGAATTGGTGTTGCTGCCAATACCCTTGGTGCTTTCATAAACATTTTTTTGTTGTATCTCGAGGGCATTGGCAGTGTCGCCAATATCTTTGCGCTCCGATAAGTATTTTATGTATTATATATGGGGATATTAGTGTTACCACGAATACCCCTTACGTTTTCGCACATATTTTTGTTTCATATCCTAAAGGATACTGGTGGTTCCGCCAATACCCTTTGCGCACTCACAAATATTTTTCATTTCGATCTCAAGGGGTATTGGCAGTGCTCTTTTTGTCGTAAAATACAATCATTTCCGTTATTTTCTTCTTCCACTCAATTGTGTGCTAGTCTCATAATGTTTTGCCTCTTGCATCTGTGATGGTAAATTTTAAACGCTACATAACCCACTCTCTATAATATTCACAGGAAGTTTGATGCATACTCCTACATATATGTATTGAATCTTATCAACATCTAGTTCTATTCAACTGATTATAGTATTTATTTTAAAATATTTTGATAGTGTATAGTTTGTTTGTTATTTTGGTCATATTCAATCCAAAAGATAATTACAAGCAAAAATTTCACAATCAAATTTAAGGAGGAGGGGAGGCTTGTAGCATTCAACTCAATGGTTAGGGTTAGGATTGGAGAATTTCTTCCATTTTTTCTGAGCATCTATCGTAATTGTTTTTTTTTCATGTAGACACTTACAAAGTTTTTTTTTTAATTTTTTAATTTTTTATTGTTTGAAAGTAGTTACCTTCATAGCCATTGGATATTTGGGTTCCCTCCTTTTTTGGGCATTTATGGTTTATTACAAAAGCCCTTATAATAATTATCATGCTCATAATAACGTTAATTTAGTCTTTTTGTTTAATGGACACTTATGGAATAAGATATTGGGTTGCATTTTTCTGCATTGCTATTTTTGTGTTATGTCCATGTTCTACCAGTTTATATAGTAATTGGATTTTTATTCAAGTAAATTGGCCCCATACTGCCAATACAAATGGTGTCTCATCCACACATTCCAATGTGTCCCATTTTTTCCCTCACTTCAAAATGGCTATCATTAGAGCTTATGGATCATTTGTGCCCTTCACTTTGCGTCTTGAGGATGATGGTCATGTGAGTGTCTCAGAGGATTTGCTTAGTTTGAGGTTCAATTTCCGGATAGCAACCATGTGTGTGGAACAAGAGATGTATTTCATGGATGGTGATATCTTGGAAACAATCTTGATTAAGAAGAACATGTGTGAAGATGGCCATGTTTGTATTTTGGGTCCATGATTATTTAGAGTTATAGGTTTTCCTAATTCCTAAATGCAAGTGTACACTGTTGTGTTAACAAACGAGTCTAGCACATTTACTGTCCATGTACCTAGTATGGCTACTGTCAAAATAAAACCAAGTGACAATAATGTTCTTATGATGTTGGATTTGGATGATGATGTTTGTCATGTTGTTGATTTTTTTGACATATCACTTTTTCCTTATAGAATTAGGACTCCTAATGTAGTTTTGGTTTTTGTGAATGTTGATAAAACCCTTCACAGTCCGTTATATGTGAAATTGGCTCACCATAGATCTCCATCTCAATGCCCACCTCTCCATCCTTCTTCATCCTCTTCAAGTTTGAGTATTGTTGATGCATTAAATTGACAAAATCTAGGAAAAGATCTAAATCCGATCTTACCACAATTGATTTTGACAATATAGGTGTACGTGCTGTCAAGTATTTGCCACCATACTTTGATGGTGATGTTTTGTTTAGCTTGCTCCAAGTAAGTATGGGTGTTCCTAATGTATATGGCCATTCCATTGATGACATGGATAAAATGTGTGACGGATATCCTTGGTGCACAACAAAAACAACAAATATCCAAAACGATTTTGGACTTTTTTTAAGTGTTCTTCTTGTGCCGGTCATTTGCAATGGACAACCAAATATTATGATTATATGCATCACAATGGAGGTGTTCACAACTACATCGAATGGATTGGATTGACTCCTATCCACGGGGGGGTCACTCCATTGTCGAGTGAATATCACGTGCGAGACAATTTTGCTACCCTATATTATATGCCATAGACAATTTTAAAAATTATGATTTTTTTTCTACATATACACAACCATTCATAACATCTTTTGTATATTTTTTGGAAATTTTTAGTCATCGTCATTTTTTTTAGTAATTATTTTCGTTCAATTCTGCGTCATTCTAGTTAGAAACGGTATGTTTTATTAAAAAAACTGATCATCAAATTTGGTTACCATTTTGTACTATGTAGTAGATACCATGTATATCTACACATGAAAAAAAATTGATAAAATTTTGACCCATTTTGGTGATGTTTTTAGGAAAAAATAGATTTTTTTTGTCTCGCACGTGGTATTCTACTTGACAATGGAGTGACCCCCCCGTGCTCCTATCCCATTTTTTGTGGGAGATATTGTCCCAGAAAAATCAAGATTGGTATGTCGTTCCATGCTAGTGTATATTAAGTTATATCATGCTCGCATAATATATGTCTGCTCTACATCCCTTTGGATGTCAAGGGTTTGTATACATTTTGGTGTTCATGAATACCCTGTATCAAATGGTATATGTCGTGAGTCATTTGATATGGCTTACCAATGCATTGCCAATGAGATTATGAAAACACCCATTGCCGAGAACTTTGCTATATTAATGGCAGTGATCAAACAATTTCTAGCAAACCACCTCCTAAAATCTCCATCAAACGGTGAAGGCCATCACTTGCTAGGTTCATCCCTGCATATCGTCATGGATAAATTCAGTGCTCTTGCCTCTCCAAATTATTGTAACCCCGTATCAGGCTCAAAATGTTTTGTTTGTAGTGGAATGGGTACGATGGATAATATCATGGCGCTCAAAGACTATTCGGGCTTTAAGTACGTCCATGGCAGTAGATTCCTGGGAGCAATCCAAAGACAAAGTATTTGTTCTTAAAATGTCCATAGATCTTCCCGGGAGTGGTGTGAATTTTGTTAAGCGTATGCATGTGGGAGGGGATATGAAAAATTAATGGATAATGTTTGACCACGTCAAACGTCTAAAGGACTGGACCACCTTTGCGTATCATGTGTATGATAGCAAGTTCTGTAAGGTGTTGACCATTGCATGTCACAACATGCAATCTAAAGATGGCGTAGCTCATATTCTTTTATGGGAAAACTTGAATTTTGTCATGGCGGAGAATGGAGTGTCAAAAGTGAACTTCAAGGGTTTCATGGCGGACAATGCTCAAGCAAATTAAAATGTGGTCAAGAAAATATATGATGGAGGTGACCCAAGTCTGCCAATGGTGGGTCGTGAGTGCACTTGTCTTTTCCATTGGTCGCAAAGCTTGGATAAGGTATCGCAAAAATATATCAAGGCATCTTTGCAATTTTAGCACAAGTAAATATGCAAGGATTATAAAGATGCAAAAACAATTGACAAAGCTGAAACTAAATATCATGCCATTTGTTCATGGTGGTTATCATCCAGAGTTGCCACAAAAGAAGGCATTCTCGGCCTGTCCGAGTGGTTGGAATTCTGGTACTTCTGTTATAGGCAATGGGGGTGGTCATATGATTATTGTAAGTGCATCACCACTATGTATATTACAATGATCTTTTACTTTTGAATATCCATGATATATATATTTATATACACAATCTACTATAATTTGTGTAATGTTTGTAGGATATGACTATGGATGAATATGCAGAAATGCCAACGTGTAACCTTGTAGAGACGGTGCACAAAAAATGGCTCCAACAGTTTGGAAACAAGATGATTTGTTTGTATGAAGTGACAGTGGACGATTTGATCCATGCATTCATGCAAATTGCAAATTACAGATCATGATTGAGAGGTGGTTCTACTGGTAAAGGCCCTGATTCCGCGTCCTTGAAATTGAAGGTTGCCGCCGAGTGTGGAAATCCGAAGCTATTGGCAGATGCCATGAAGTCCTATATGAGGGCGGAAGATCTCAATACTAGGGATTGTGCTTTGAAGTGGTCTGAGCTGTTTGGATCCACCAAACTAAAGTTTGATTTGCCACCGAGTACGGATTACAACTCACATCGACCCGACAAAGGGAACTACTCGATTCCTTGCCATAACACTAGGGTTAAAAAGACATGCATAGAGGAGTCCATGAATTTTACAGAGCATGGCGTGGCACATACCACATCGGTGTTAGAGATTGTTTGCCTTTCTTCCAATTGGCATATTGCAAGATTGCCACCCAACCCTGCTAAAAGATGTTGGGTGTTGCAAGCAAATACAAGGAGTTTATGCAATGCCAAATTTGGAACTAGCAAACATGGCACCATGCTCCCACGTACAAGGGATTGAAGAAGGAATTTTGCTCCACCAACAATGTGGAGTATGCGTTTTAGTTTTGCCCTGATGACATCAAGCATTGTATAAGTGGCAACAAGAAGAAGTACATGCTAAATTGGCCTGTAGTACCCAACACAAGGCCCGTAAAAATAGGTATCAATCTCTCAAGGCAGGAGGTATTGGCGCTTGAAGATGTTGGGTTCCAATTGCAGCAGAGGGAGGCTCTCTCTCTCTCTCCTTGCCATAGGTTTTCCATAATTGCGATGCTCCCAATCCCTCGGACGGATTTCCATATGTCATTAAACTCGGATGCTCATCCAATTTCCAGGTTTGGAAGGACAGTGCGCCACAATCTAGCATCACCGACATCATATCATAAAAACAAATGGGAGAGCGCCAGACTCATGGATGGTTATTATGTGGTTGGAATAATTGCCATTCCATATCCAAAATTTGGAGTGCTAATTAACATCGTTTCCAAGGAGGACATCGCATATCGTGTGACAGTTAGCGATATGCCGCATCGCACATGCCTGGACTTCACGAAAATGTCATCTCAGTCTTTGGAAAAGAAAGGGAAATGGGTGTATTGCAAACATCTTTATTATGTGTATGTTTAGATTTTTGTGCTAGGTGGATTGCAGTAGTAACAAATTCATTCACGCTCCAACGTACTCTTATTATGAGGTAATGCGGCTACTTGAACTTGCAGGTGTTGTAGAGTGTGAGTAATATTACAAGTGTTACATTCAACCGCATGTTTGAGAATTTCAAAAATTGACATGTATTAGTGTGGGTTATTATAATAAAAATCAGCAATGGACTGATGGCTTTGAAAGTATCCATAGTAATAGGCTCCTTTCACTCTTCTTCAATCAAAATGAGAATACTTTATAATTCTTAAGTTGCAAAAATACAAATGCCAATTTTAGAGTATATATCATGAAACTGTACCCAATTATTAAATTTGGCATCATCGCTCACGTGTTACCGCTCACTGCTCATGTGTTACCGCTCATTGTTTACTGCTCATTGCTCATGTCTTAGCCTCCCTCCTTGTGAGCCACCCAAACCGCTCGCGGTTTGAATTCAGGCTCACTGCCTAGTTAAGGAAGGAAAGTAACTATTAGGAGTTAGATTAATATCGATTAGTTAGCATTGGTAGATGGTTAGGTAATACTTGAAGACCCGACAAGGCTTTGTGCGGATGGAGGCTATAGCCTATGCCAAGTTGCACTTCGTTTCGTCCATTCCTTTTGTTAGTCATAGGTTTCGGTTTTTTCTCCTCAAACTAACCCTCCCCCTTTATTCCATCAATTTGAAGGTTGTGTCCAATCCGGTACCAACCCATTTCAAAGGTGCATTATCCATAAAATCGGAACGTTTCTACACCCTACGTAGTAGTGCTAGTCAATTGTCTCTCCAAATGACATCCCATTTGAATTCATCCTCCTATAATTCAGGCTCTGTGGTGCTTTTGGGCACCCCCCTCCGAAGGAG
The DNA here is from genome assembly GCA_964035585.1 of Polytrichum formosum. Classification (NCBI taxonomy): domain Eukaryota; kingdom Viridiplantae; phylum Streptophyta; class Polytrichopsida; order Polytrichales; family Polytrichaceae; genus Polytrichum; species Polytrichum formosum. Next base: position 21,087,479 of record OZ037935.1, on the reverse strand, counting down.
CCTAAAAGTACCGCACAAGCCCTTCGGTGAGGGTGGCCTGCCTTAGCAGGTGCCCAAGCCGAACCCGGATGTTATGATTTTTTATGGGTATTTAGATTTATGGAGGGATTTGTTAATCGCGTCGTGTCCTTTCGGTAGGTTGTGCCTAGATTAATAAGTGTTTAAGAGAATTATCTATTTTTTCTAACCTAATGTCTAATCTATCCTAGTCTACGCGCAGACGCACCAGCCTTGGAATCAAGGCAACCTAACCCTAATGAATAAAATAACCTTACCTTTTACCTTGGCCACCTCTAATTCCTTACTTGTTATGAATTAAATTCTCTAAACGGGGGGACCTTGATTAAATTCCACCCTCTCAATCTTCCTTCTTAGTTTAAGGTTGATTACACAAAGTCTATATTACTAAGTTCATAAATTATGGCATCACCACCTACCTGTTTGGTGCACGCCCTAACCCGAACCCTTCAAGGCCCTGTGCGGGTCTCTTGAAGGTTGATTGATACCCTAACCCTCCGACCTTTGCCGCCGGAGGGGTTGGGATCAATCCTTCGAGTTAAGTTCCCGGTTGGTTTTTGCTCACAGGAGTTGTACAAATTATGTTGGTTATTGCTTAGTTTAAAACGGTTTGACCACAAAATTCAACTTGATGGGACCGGAGAATAGGGCAACCTGTGTGTTCAACCTGTTGCACAATCTTCAAGGGTTGGGGCCATCACCTCCAACCCTTGGGGCCAACAACATGATAATGGATTCGTGGGCCATTAACCCCACCTTTCCATCAACAACATTCAGAGTGGTCGTGTCGGTGATTAACCCGACTTCACCACATACGAAACTTTCTAATAAATGAAGCTACTACCACAAAACATACCAAGGGGCCCCAAAAACAATGGAGTTGGGTACCCCCTTGGCGGTCAAGTGGTCAAACCACTTGACCTTACGAGATAGGTGAGTGGGTTAGAAATGCGTACCTTAGCCGCGCTCCCTCCAACCCTAAATGGAAAGCTAGGGTTAGTTAATTTACCTCAATTCTCCTCGGTTGATTTGGGCTCGATATAGGCCGAGCCGCTACTTCTTTCCTTGCTCCACTTTCGAGCGTCGACCTTGCCTCCCTTGTAACTAGTTTGATAGGAAGCGTACTTTAGTTAACAATTAAAATATAAAGTGTTATTTTTCACTATAATTTAGGCCTAAGCATAATATATTTACTTAGTGCACCTAATTATCTTTCTAACGATCTAAAAATCACCTTCATCGGATAAGAAATGCAAAAGTTATGAGGGTTGGAAGTACGAGGTCGATTCAACCGATCCTTCCAACCCACCTATCTAACTTCTAACTTCAAAAATTCATAGTGAATTCATTACAACTTGGATTTAGGCTTTTCTTGTACCATTGGAAAGCTATTAGCAAGTTCTAACTAGGAAAATTATGACATCAGCAGGTTAAGCCAACACAAATTCAGCAGACTCCTTGTAACATAGCAGTCAACCAGGAAGTCTTAAACTATGTATCTCGTTTTCAACAATTCCTATCTAATTCAATTCTTATTCAAATTAAACGTTCTATATAGCCATGGAGAGGTATTAAAAAGATCTATTTGGTAAAATTATTTGTTTAACAAGTTAAGCCAAAGTGAATTCAGCAGATCCTCTACAATGCAGCAGTCAACTCAGAATTCTCAAACTATGTATCCCGTCTTCAAAAATTCATATCTAAATCAAATCATGCTCAAATCAAACGTTCTATATAACCATGGAAAGATATTAAAAAGATCTATGTGATAAAAATATGCAATTAACAAGTTAAGCCAAAGTGAATTCAGCAGACCCTCTGTAATGCAGCAGTCAACCAAGAATTCTCAAACTATGTATCCCATCTTCAAAAATTCATATCTAATTCAAATCATGCTCAAATCAAACGTTCTAAGCAATTCTGGAAAGCTAGACAAAAGTTCTACTTGGGAAAAATATAACTTTTTATAATTAAAATTCTGATTGGGCTGGCAGATCTGATCCAGCAGCCGCTACCCACAGGACCACCCAGTTTTTCTACCCCATCTTTGAAAATCCATAACTAATTGTCATCTTGACCAAATCATAAATGGAAAATGGCTATAAATAGCTATATGAAATATCTCTAAGAAAAAAATGATAAGTATTTTGTTCTAGCTTCTGAACTAAGCCTTCAGGGCATTGGCAGCTGAGGTCTACAATGCCTTCACTCGAAATTCTACAATCCAACCTACCTCTACAAAAGAAAGGAGGAATTTTGTTGGTGTGTTAATAAACACATATTCTAACTAGGAGAGAGAGTAGAGGAGTTTGTCAAGCCTTTTTTTTAGGCCATTGAGAATGCATGCTAAAGGATTTTCTCCTAACTATCTTGAAGTAGGGCTTCGCCCGCTAATCAAATTGAAAGGGAGTTTTGCCTAACTATCTTGAAGTAGGGCTTCGCCCAAATTCTAAAGGAAAGAGAGATTTGTCTAACTATATTGATGTAGAGCTTCGCCCGCTAATCGAATTGAGAGAGGGTTTTCAAGGTGGAAGGAGGGGGTTTTTAAACCATTTTACAAAAAGGTTGGACCCCTCCGCCACCGGTTCCATTTTTCCGACCCCCTCTCGAAATTTTGGCTCGGGGGTTTTCCCGGTCGAGGTTGCCACCCCGTCGCCGAGGCGGTTCCGACGGGAATCTTCCAAATTCGTTCTAATTTTTGATAGCAAGTTGGCAAGGGGGCAAGTGGCCCCCTTGCTATTTTCTTTCAAAGTCTTCGCACTAATTTTCCTCTCACGCCGAGCTCCTCCACTTGTCTTGCGTGACCCACACTAAGTACTAAACTAACCCTTGCCTAGCTAGCTCTACTAATTTAGTCCTATTGGCTAGTTGCTTTCACTAACTACGTTTTTCCCCGCCAACTAGGTCTTGCCTAGATAGCTAATTTTCCTAACTTAGCTAATTTCTATCTCTAGTTAGTTTTAATTTTACTAACTCTACCTAAAACTAGATTTTCCCCTTCACGGGTGAAGGTCCGAAGTCCTCGGTAATTTTCCTTCCCCTTTTTGAGCTAAACGCTAAATGAACTAATTTTTCTCTTAATTCACTTTTAATCCTAACTTTTAATACTAAAATCCTAACTAAAGTGACCCCACGGAGTGGTGGACCACTCTGGTGGTTCACAGGCTCTTATTGGCCTCCTACACTAATCATGGTGGGCCCTCGTCCCGACCTTGGCTATAGTCCCGAAGCAGAGATTTTCTGGAACGTGATGGCCATGCAAGCAAAAAAACAAGTAACGGCGGCCAAGACTAGAAAGGCCATCATTAGCAAAGACCTTGTTTATAAGTAGGCTTAGTTTAGGTTGCACTATCTAATAATGGTGATGTGGTGCTCGTTTGCAACTTAATTTTTTTGATCATATATTGTATTTTCTATTTCCCATAATATGAATATCTCCTTTCGCTTCCAATATTGTTTCATATTTGGGTTGTCATGGGTGCAAACACAGTAAAGTGGATAGCTCTTGATCCTTGCTCATGTTTAAGTGAAAGTGATCCAAAACTATATACTAACTTTGAATTTTATGAAATAGAAATTCATAAACATTTAGAATACATATGAATCTACAAAGCCAAGCAATTTATGTTCACAAAAAATTTCAAACAACGTACATGTATTTTAGAAGATGGTGCAAGTGGTGAAAAAATGGGTGACATTGAAAAGATAATTGTCAAAAACTTGTTTAAAATATAATTACAATACATTAAATTGATGAATCTTTGAAAAAAATATTATGATGACCTCAAGCTTATAATGAATTCAAGTAATATAAAAAAATTCCAAGTACAAAATATTTAAGGTCATGAAATTTACGTTCAAAACTATATTTAGTCAGTTGCTTTTACGCATCACTTTTGATGATCGGTTTTGAAAATCTCATATTGATATTCTATATTTGAGTACCTAACTTAACAATAGAGGTCATCATGAAAAATATATATTTTAAACAACATTTTGCTATTACTTATAGGCATTTGACCAAGAAAATCATGGCTTTCATATACCGGAGCACTTTTTTGGTCCACTTTACTATGCTTGCACCCTCCTACCAAAACCATCTTAATATGAGTTCTTCAGACCTTGGACAACTGCAAAAATAACTATAGTTAACTGGATTTTTTTCAATACATTTTAGGGAACAACTATAGTTAACTAGAAAATTTTCAGACAACTATAACTTGAGAGTCCCAAAATCTGTAAGGAGCCAACTGGCGAGTTCTTTCATTTATCTCAAAAAATGAAATGAAATATATTACAATAACTTTTTAAAGAGACCTTATGTTAGAATCAATGCTTGTCACCCATGCTGGCCCATCCCAAGAAGGAATAGAACCCACCATTCCTTGTAGTAGTTGAACCCATTATACTTTAAGTTACTTATAGATAACGAGGTCGTGCTCATTGGGTGTTGATTGAGTCCAAGTCACAAATGGAATTAGGTCCCAAATCTAAAATTTTGAATAAAAGAAAAAAGAAAGATATAGATGCTTTGATCTGTCTTGGTACTACATTGCAAGTTGCGCTCAACTTTAGTTAACTAGATATGACTATAGTTAACTAGATTTTTTGGTAGACCAATATTAAAAAAAATATAGTTAACTACATTTTTTGGCAGGTCAAATCACGAACAACTATAGTTACGAAAGGCAACTAGTTAACTAATAGTTAAATTAGTTGGTTAGTTGTCCAAGGTCTAGAGTTCTTGATCGAGTTTTGCCTTCACTTGTGCATGGATTGATGTAGATCACCACTCTTAAATGTTCGCATATTTGAGTTTCATACACTTTACATTAATATTTATATGACATTTTCTATGTTCTAATATATGTAAATGTCTCAAAATGCCAAAAAAATCTCAAATTACCTAATATATTGTTACTAGTAGTAGGCGCAACTATTTAATGCCACAACATTCGAAGTGACTAAGAAATGTAGTAGCATGTGGTGACCGGCAACTTCTATTAAGCAGAACCTAAAGAAAGTTTTACCTTCCTTTCTCTTCCTCGCTCCTTTTATAGAGGGTAAGGCACTTAATTTTGGAATGGAACATGGTTCTTTAGCTGGATAACATTATGCACTTTGAGGCTGCCAAATTATATAATTTGCAAAGCTCACACTTTTAGACACAATGAGGCTTTGAAACATGTGGCAACCTCCTTGAGCTATTGGAATTGGGGTGCACCATAAGGCATGTTTCGATTGTGCATAAAACTTCAATTCAAAGCAACAATGAACACACCTTGCCCAATAAAGGGAATGCACTTGCAAAAGCAATACATCCTTGAGAATGTTCTGAATGATGCTCCATACAAAACTTGGATGGGAGAGATGCTATGGAATAACCATTTGAAGTTGTAGATAACCCAATTTTGCAAAATGAAAAGCACATTTATAGATGACATTTTAAGTACTTTGCTAACACAGGGCTCACACTCATCTGTTGTGATTACAAAAATATGATAATTTGCTTTATTTCACAATGTTACGGTTTCTTGAATATTTTGTACATTTGATGCAATTTGCACTTTTCCTTTTGATTCTCATCACTTGGTTGTTGCTACATGTTTAACATTACCCGGTAACCACATGTAACAACTATGTTTGACCAATGGAGGCCACCAACCTTGTTACTAAGTCAAATTGTGACCATAGGTTTTAGCCACTTAAGATTGGTGGTCGCCACCTATATTTGTGTAACCTATATATTTGACATGTAGAATCCCTCCTCAGATATTAACTCTATAGTATCTACTTGAGCCAATATGTTGCACACACAAAATGATATTCAACCACTAGCACTAAGTTAAGTTAAAAAGCCTCCGTTTGTGTATTTCAAAGGGATGGGAGGTTTGGCCACTAGCATCAATAAATAAGTGTTTGAAAGGGTTGTTTTTATTTCTTGTCAAAAAGTTGTTTTTGATAATATGAAGAAGTTTAATTGTTAATCACATACTTGGAATACAAGGGATGTTGCAACAACCACGTCTCCCTCTTGTGGTACATTGATCTCACATTAATGTATTTACATGATGTACCTTTGCAGTTGTCAGTGTTGTAGTGGTGTTATGGTGGTCAAGTTCAAGATATTAACCTTATATAACTTAAAAAAGAAGCATGCCATATAAATGTAGATATAAAGTTTAAAAGTTTGTGAAACTTCTTGTGTTCTAATACTTAACATTCCTTGAAGATAAAGAGAATGCAAATTTTCACTAAGACCTCTCACAAAAAATGTATAATTTGCATCTCAATTCTAACTCTAAAATTTGAAATTACCATCTTCATCTAGTTTACAATTTGTAACTTGATGAGACAATTTTCAATCTCATCCAAGTGTTACGGTTGCCAACAGAGTTGGAAGTGCCCAAAATAAAGCCACATACCTTACAGTATAAAAACTTGCCCTTGCCCTTGGAAAGAGTTTTGGCAAGATTGTATATGTTATGCTTGCACTAGGGAGTTTCCATTTCCTCTATGGATTTGTTGTTTCTTACATAATCTATATGCAATTGAGCATAGAGATCTTGGAGGAGATCATAACCAAACACGGAGTGTTTGTCTACATTAGTGATGGGAACCACATGTGGGGGTGTTGACTACCTAAGGGAGGGGCCAATAAGTGAGCATAAGGGTGGGTAATGCAACCTAGATGGGGTTGGACAGTTGCAGAACCATTGGGGGGATGTGGTAGATTTGTTGTTGGTAATGTTTGAGAAAGGGCAGGAAGAAGTGGTGGTTGGTGTTGATGATGAAGTGTAGGTGTGGTGGAGGTTGCTTCATCTATGATGTAATCATGTTCAGTAGAACATTGCCTTGAGAGAGAACGTGGGCTCTCTTGCCAGCTCGGGGGGGTCACTCCCTCTTGTGTTATGTAACCACGTGCGTACAAAGGGTATTTTTATGAGGGCTATTTACCTCCTCACTTGGATTTTAGGGAACCCTTTAAGTAGAAAAAAAGAAACTTCACCAAATATTCAACACCCTATAGGTAATTATAAAAGAAAACCTAGACTATTTCAAATGATGCTAAATTACTTATAAAATTTTGATTTACTCGTTCCGTACGAAGGCAAACTTAAGACTTCAATATGGCATGGCGTACTGTATATCCACGTTGCTATATATTGGTGAAAGAAGAGTGTACACATCATAACCTAGTCGTTCAATTTTCAACCATTTTGCATGTATTATATGTGAATATACTCATTCTATTTTTTAAAATCCCTCTATTATTTTTGTCATACTAATTTCTTTCTACCTCAAACCTAAAGTGGGGGTTTTCCCCTTATGCTAAATTATATATAATCACATGTTTCACAATTTAAATAGGCTATAGTAGATCCAAAGTTTGTATAATTTTTCTTGCCAATGAATAAAAAACACCCTATAGTTGTTCTCACGTGGTTTCTACTTTTCGGCCGGTCACCCCCCCGAGCTTGCCAGTCAATGAAGTAGGTGTGACTACAAATCTTTTGTTGTTTGAGAAATCCGCATTTTTTTTGTCTATAATCAAGGTGTCCAATAAGAGGGAAACGGGGGCTAGTGATGGAGGAAGATATTGTGTTTCTAATTGGGTGTGTAGGATGATGTCGTGGGTGGAGCTAGGGGGAGCACATGTGAGTGGTGAGAGATAGGGGTGCCCAATGGAAGAGAGATGAGTTCTTGAAGATTGGTGACTGAAACAAATGAAAGTGGAAGTTATCAGCAGATTGTTTGGTGGAAGTTTGGCTCATGTGAATTGATAAAGGAAGGGACGTGTGAGGCCAAACCCACCATCCTTAAGCGTCCTAGTCCGGGTGATGGTTTTGAGAATCACATGTGTGATACCAAAGCTCGTGGTAACATGAAATGTGCTTCCATCTCAACAAGCTCCCAACTCACTTGAAATCATGATGCTTTATTAATGCTAGTCTCTTGAATAGGTAGAGCATTGGCCTTCAAGTCTCTACAAGTATCTTCAAGTCCCTACAAGTCTCTATGAATTCTACTAATTCCACTAACCTTCTACTAATTCCCACACAACTCTAACTCTAACACTCAATTCTATGAGAGGAACAACAAGAGGGAGAGAGAGAGAAGGAGAGGGGAAGGGAGAGGGTGAGCACCCCTCAAAGGGGTGCCAAAGGAGCACGAAGGAAAGAGAGAGTGAATAGGAACACAAATGAGTGAAGAAGGTGAGAGAGAGGAATATATAGGGGGAGGGAAGGGGTGAGCACCCCTCAAAGCTCAAGATAAGCCCCTCGATCCTCTCCTACTTTGTAGGCTCTCATCCTATCCTTTAAGCCTTCAACTCTTAAACCAACAACATAGATCCTAATTCAAACGGGGGAGGGAAGGGGTGAGCACCCCTCAAAGCTCAAGATAAGCCCCTCGATCATCTCCTACTTCGTAGGCTCTTATCCGATCCGCTAAGCCTTCAACTCCTAAACCAACAAGATGGATCCCAATTCAAATATTTAAACTCAAGGAGCTCCCCTTGGTCCACCACATGCTACACTCACCTAACCAAAGAACTTCCTTCATGCCGCTAAGCTTCTAATTAACTACACCACATAAGCCTAAGGCCTAAACATAACTTCACACCAAGCCTCACTCTTTTTATATTTTTGAGAATAATCATAAAATATCAAAACATAACTTCTAATAGTTTCAAAGGGTTAAGAACACATGTGGGCACCATCGGGGGATGGATCCCGAATCTCTTGCTTCGAAGGCAAGTTGTCCTTCAAATTCGATACTCCTTGCACCTACTTCCCGCGGTTCGGGTTGGGAAGCTCTCCCCGTTCAATGTTTCCAATTGCATGGAATTGTTGGGAAATACTTCGCGGACAAGGTAAGGGCCCAACCAAACCGCATCGAACTTACCCGGGAATTCAAGTTTCCTAGCATCTTGAATCATCACCATCATCCCCGGTCGTAGTGCCCTCTTCTTGTGTCTTTTGTCGAAGGTGATTTTTCTACGACGTTGAATCGCCTCAATGTGTTGAGCCGCCATTCGCCTTCTCTCATCAAGCTCCTCCAAGTCGGTCAATCTATTTTTTAACGATTGACTCTCGGTAAGGCGTGAGCCTATGGCCACCCGAAGAGACTCCACTTCATACTCAATTGGAAGTGTGGCTTCCAAACCATACACTAAGGAGAAAGGAGTGGCTTGGGTAGTTACTTTGTAAGTTGTCCGATAAGCCCACAATGCTGCCGTCAATTTCGTATCCCAATCCCGTTTTGAATCCAAAACCGTCTTGCGTAGGATACTTACCAAGATGCCATTGACTCGCTCCGTTTGACCGTTGGTTTGGGGGTGATAAGGTGTAGTCTTCCTATGATCAATTTGGAACTTGTCCGTCATTTCTTGAATCAAGGAATTTAGGAAATGGGTCTCTCTATCACTCACCAAAATCTTGGGCACTCCAAACCTTGAGATGATGTTATCATACATAAACGTTGCCGCATGCGCTGCCGTATCGGTCTTGACGGCCTTAGCCTCCGCCCACTTGGTGAGGTACTCAGTGGCAACTATAATGTAAGCCATTCCTTTGGAGGAATGAGGATGGACCTCGCCTACATAGTCAATGCCACGCTTCTCAAAAGGCATAAGAGGCAATGATACATGGAGTGGCATCTCCATCCGTAAATCATTCCGGGCATACCTTTGACAAGCGTCACAACGCTTCACATAATCATGTGAGTCCTTAAACAAGGTAGGCCAAAAGTATCCCGCTCTAAGAATCTTTTGACCGGTAAGTTGGCCGGAAAAATGACCCCCACATGCACTATCATGACAAGCCTCTAGGATGGTCGGGACCTCTACCTCCGACACACACCTCCTAAGCAACCCATCGGTTCCCCTCCTAAACAATCTATGGCCTACCACCGCAAAATGCCTACTATTAATCCTAATTTTTCTTCTATCTTCCTTGGTCCAATCTTCGGGGAACTTTTGTGTGGTTAAGAACTCCACGACACCCGCATACCAATCCGGTTTGGCCGTGACCACAAAAAGATTGTCATCCACTAATCTATCATCTATTGGACTCTCTCCCATCCCCTCGGACAACCTAGACAAGTGGTCGGCTTGTAGGTGCATGCGGCCCGGCTTGTACTCCACCGTGTAGTCAAACTCCTCTAATAACAAGACCCATCTAGCTAATCTCCCGCTTAGCTCCGCCTTATTGACCAAGTATTTTATGGCCATGTGATCCACAAAGAAAACAACCGGATTACACACAAGGTAATGGCGAAACTTCTTAACCGAAAATACCATAGCCAAGCATTCCCTCTCCGTGGTAGAATAGTTCCTCTCGGCCGGTGTCAATTGCTTGCTAGCATAGGCAACGGGGTGGTCCTTACCGTTCTCATCCGTGGATTGACACAAAGCACTACCAACCGCTACATTGCTAGCATCACAATACACATGGAAAGGCTTATCCCAATCGGGTGGCCTCAACACCGGGTACGTGCTCAACTTATCCCTCAATTCCTCAAACGCCCTTTGGCATGCCTCGGTCCATTCAAATCTAACATCCTTCTTGAGCAAGTGGGTAATAGGTACCGCTATCTTAGAGAAATTAGGAATCAACTCCCTATACCACCCCACATGTCCTAACAACTTGGCTATACCTTTGGCGTTGGTGGGAGTGGGCAACTCATCAATAGCCGTGATTTTGTCGGGGTCCGGTTCTCTCCCCTTCTCGCTCACCACATAACCCAAAAGAACTCCCTTGTGGACGCCCAAGAATGTTTTATCCGGGTTTAAGGCCAATTGCATCTTCCTACACCTAATCAAAGCCTCTCGCACACACCCTATATGTTGACTAGCATTTGATTGAGTGCTAAAATTGTCGATGAACACCGTCATGGATTTGTACAACAAGTCGGTAAAGATGTACATGACAAGTCTTTGAAACGTGGCCGGAGCATTACATAACCCAAATGGCATGACCACCCAAACAAATGTGCCCCATGGAGTAGTGAAAGTCGTCTTGTGGATACCTTGTAATGCTATGGCGATTTGGTTATATCCCGTATAACCATCCATGAATGTGTAGCGAGCATGACCTCCTACCTCCTCTACAGGGAGAGTGATGAATGGTAAAGGAAAGTGATCCTTTTGTGTGCAAGCATTTAGTTTCCTATAATCCATACACACCCATAACTTCCAATTCTTTTTCTTCACCAACACCATTGGAGAGACCCAATCCGTAATCTCGACGGGCTTGATAAACTCGGCATTCAACAATCTCTCTAACTCCGCTTTAACCAACAATTGTAGCCGTGGGTTCATCCTTCTCTCCTTTTGCCTAATGGGCCTAGCACCCGGAATCAAAGGAATGCGATGCTCCACCATCTCTCTAGGGATCCCCTTAAGCTCATCGTATGACCAAGCAAAAGTGTCACTAAACTCATCCACCAAATCGCTATATTCCTTGATTTCTTCCTCCCCCAATTGAGACCCCATCTTCATTTGTCTCACTTTGCCATTCTTTGTAGTAACATCTACATACTTCCAATCTCCTTCGGTAACATGAACTTGCTCATCCTTGTTCCTATACCAATCCGCCGGTACATGAGGATAATCCTTGACATCTTGTCCAACCACAATTCCCGTTGACGTCGTCTTGAAGTGCAAAGGCTCCTCCAATTTCGCCGCTTCCATAATAGCCTCCTCGTCTTGAGTCCCATCCACATGTACTAAACTTACGTCACACTTTTCTATACTATCTACCCAAGATGTCAATCCTCCTAAAATCCATTTTTCCTCGGTGAGCACCTCACATGGTTCTAACAAGGAATATTCTTCACTCCTTGAACTAAGAATCATATCACTCAAATATGCATGGTAAGACGTCATCATTATATCAAACTCCGACTCGGAATACTCTCTCAACCATTGTGCATACTCCCCATTATCCCCATAATGATAGAAACTAGGACCTAAGAACCCCGATCCTGAATCTATGATCTTTCTGTGACCACCTGAATGAACGACTCCTACCAACGCCCCGTCATTCTTATCATCATTCTTGTCATCCCCTTCATCCTCCGAAAATGAGGCAATCTCTTTTCTAACCCATTCACTTAATGACCCTATGGTAACTTTGACCCTATTATCCTCCAGACCATAAGTAATGGATGGTTTGACTCCTCCCCAATCTACTATGACATCCGTCATTCTCAACCAAGGCCTTCCTAACAAGATGAGAAATGAATCCTTGTTAGAATGCATTTTTATGACATGAAAGGTGACCACATGCTCTTCCCCTCCGGTGCTAATCCTACAATCCTTAATCATTCCCAAAGGCACGGCCGGACTTTGATTAGCCATATTGATGATGAAAGGCGACGGACCCGTAAGACTAAGATCTAACCTCTTCATAGTGTGCTCCGGCAAGATGTTTAGTCCACTACCTCCATCCACCAACACATTCGGAACCACTTTGTCCACCACCATAACCTCAATCTCAATTGGTTTGACATCCCGTCTTGCTCCTTTCGTTTGAACAATAGCCGACATCCTAGGCTTAACCTTCCTAGTCCTCCTAGTCACCGGCATTCCTTCCTTGAGAGTCTTCCTAGCTACGGGTGAAATCTCCAACAATTGTCCAAAGGTAATATCGGCCTTAAGTGAGCTAAGATCGACCCACAAATCGTAGCCACTCGACTTCTCCACTTTGGCATCACCATCAAACTCATCCAAGGGAATTTCCGGTCCTTCCCATTTTCCCATATCACTACCGTCTAAATCATGAACGACGTTAGGCCCCTCTCTATCATGAAGAATCACATTCTCCTTCTCCAACTCCCTAGTGGCCCTCTTAGCTACTCTAGCTACCCTATCCAATTCGGAAAGATTAGGAGCCTCATCCGAAGAATACTCCTCTTGACCTTCTACTTCTACCTCTAATGGGGCCTTCCCTCTCCTAGCTCTAGTGGTAACCGCTAATGTCGGTGTCTCATGAATAACCTCATCTCCTAGACTCTTCAACTCATAGGTGATGGCATTGGTGTGTGGAGGCCATTGACCTTGTCCCTCTCCACTATCCATTTGGAGAGGAAGAGGGTCATCATGATGTGACTCCACTACACCATCCATAAACCTCACATCTTGAGAATTAGACGGACCCGGATCCGTAGGAGGAGCTTGTCGCCTATTGTCGAAGTTTTGTGGACCCCCTTGCCTACCTTGTATCGGAATGTAACCATTCGCCGTTTGCAATCCCGCCGGTGGATGAAAAGTTTGTCTCGCATTACCATGGTCGTAATACAAATTCGGTGGCCTCAGCTCATTCGGTGGTCCACCTTGTGGTCTAACTCCCCTCATGTTGTCCCTCGCTTGTTGTTGTGGATTGGCCACTGGGTAAGTCGCACTAATAACCTTATCCGGTTGACGACATTCGTCCGAAGGATGGTTTCCCCCACAAATACTACAACCATGACCTTGTCCCTCGGACCAACATTGACCTTGTGCATGCCACCTCCCACAAAATGAATGGAACTCCCTCTTCTCCATGTTTTGACCACCTTGGCCTCTATGAGGAGGTCCCCTATTGTTGCCTTGTCCATATTGTTGTTGTCCTTGACCTCGTTGGTTTTGTGAAGATGGACCACCGTTTCCTCTTTCATCACGGTTTTGTCCATTTCTACAAAATTGACGAGTGTGATCTGGTTGGCCACATTGAACACACCACAACCCCGATGCATGTCTACCCGACTCAACCGGAGGAGGAGGACCCGGTTGTTGGCTCTTGATCATCAAAGACATTTGATCTGTAAGACTTTGCATTTGTTTAATCATGGCCTCTTGAAATCCCAATTGACTAGCACCTAACCTTCTCTCCACTTCCTCAAGGTGAGGATCCGCTCTAGGGGCCGGTAATGCTAAAAGTGGTGTCGGTTCTCTAACCGCTAAAGGACGTGGACCAGTGTCAACAAGAGCATATGAGACTTGACTCTCATACTTGACCGGCTCTCCCGCCAACATTCTAGGCCTAATGGGAATGAATTGTGGTATCAATTCATCCTCCCTTCTCCACAATCTCTCATGATCTCTATCCAAGCTCTCCATCTCTCTAGCCGCCCGTTTGGCATCCGCCAATGTTTGAGGATTCCTCTCAAGAACACCCCTAATTGTTCCCGACTTAAAGAATCCTTGAATGAAAAATTGCTTTAGTGTGTCATCATTGAGCATGGTGCCTACAAATCGTGTACACACTAAATCAAGCCTTCTAATATAGGCCGAAATCTCCTCTTCCCTACCTTGCTTCAACGAAGCCAATGCCCTCAACGCCGTGCTTTGACCAACCTCCGGACGAAACTCATTCAAAAACTCCCTTTGCAATTGCTCCCATCCCCTAAAATGTCCTTCGGCATGGTCTCTATACCACTCATAAGCCTCACCTTCTAAAGTGGTAGGAAACCATACCAACCAATATCCCGGATTAGTCACAAGCGAACTAGCCAACCTCTCGATGTACCTCTCCATGTGCCTAGAAGGATCCTCATCCTTAGTTCCATAAAACTTAGGGAGGTGGGATGGCATATCCACCGCCGGTAAGTTTTGTGGAACCACAATTGGTAAACCTCTCGGTCTAACCAATGGATCAATGGGGTCCTCCTCCGGTATAGGACCATCATCATCCCCTCGTTGTGCCATGTCAACCGGTGGATCTTCTCCTATGTCTCTATCAATGTGTATCGGAATCTCTTCCCTAGACGTATAAGCATCCAAAGATATCTCACCAATCGATTTAGAGGGAGTTACCTCTTTCTCCACTCTAATCTCTTCTTCTAATGTCTCTAGCAATGAACTAAAACTAGGCTCAACATTTAAACAAGTTTCTAATCTAACATCAACTTCTTCTACAACATCGCTAATCCTAGATGATGTCCTCCTACGTCTAGATCTTTCTAATCCTAATGTCAAGTTTGGTTTTTGGGATCGAGTCTTACCTTGCATTCTCCAAAGAATCGATCAACCCTCACTTGACCAATCATACTCCTCACTACCTTCACTCATTAATATTATCACTTTTCTGGGTGTGAATTAAAAATTGAGGAGGTGAGGAAGAGAACCTGCAAGCCCACTTAGATGAAAAATCCCAAATAGGGGATAGGCATGCTCATGTCAATTTTTGGTCGGGCTAGAGCATCACCTCTAAAACCTTCCCTCCAACTGACACTCACCACAATACCGAGAGTGAGGGGCTGACCGTCGTCATGCACCGTATCAAAGACCGAGGCATCACCCTCTTGTCTCCAATACTATGCTATGACTAAGGAATTACCCTCTACAACGGATAACGACAAAAACGAGTACTAAAATCATTCCTTCATTAGTTAACAATTCACTTGGAAGAAACAGTCGTACCTTAAGCATTCGCATCCCCCTGCAAGTTAGCACTCCCCTCGACCGTGACTCCACGTGACCTCAATCACAATGACTCTAACTAACAATCCTAATCTAGAACATCAAATTTCAAGTCCCACAACTTGGAGACTCACCCCGAGGTGAGTGTCAAAGTCGAATCTTCCTAAAATTAATTATCCCTCTAAGATTTTAGTGAACTAACGATCATAGATTCTTTTTATGTTTTAGCAAATCCCCAAAAAGGTTGAGGACATACCTTCGCCGCGCTCCCTTCTCAAAACAAAGTGCATAAAGGAAATATGCAATTCATTCCAAAAAAATAAAGAAAATGAAATAGCTAGGAAATTACAAAAATCAAAAAGTCTAAGTAAGTCATTTACCATGAGCTAAGCTCTCATCCCCATCTCCCGCGATGTCGCCTCCAAGTCTTCTCTAATCCCGCTTCACTCCCGGCGGACGCACCATTTATGTGAGGCCAAACCCACCATCCTTAAGCGTCCTAGTCCGGGTGATGGTTTTGAGAATCACATGTGTGATACCAAAGCTCGTGGTAACATGAAATGTGCTTCCATCTCAACAAGCTCCCAACTCACTTGAAATCATGATGCTTTATTAATGCTAGTCTCTTGAATAGGTAGAGCATTGGCCTTCAAGTCTCTACAAGTATCTTCAAGTCCCTACAAGTCTCTATGAATTCTACTAATTCCACTAACCTTCTACTAATTCCCACACAACTCTAACTCTAACACTCAATTCTATGAGAGGAACAACAAGAGGGAGAGAGAGAGAAGGAGAGGGGAAGGGAGAGGGTGAGCACCCCTCAAAGGGGTGCCAAAGGAGCACGAAGGAAAGAGAGAGTGAATAGGAACACAAGTGAGTGAAGAAGGTGAGAGAGAGGAATATATAGGGGGAGGGAAGGGGTGAGCACCCCTCAAAGCTCAAGATAAGCCCCTCGATCCTCTCCTACTTTGTAGGCTCTCATCCTATCCTTTAAGCCTTCAACTCTTAAACCAACAACATAGATCCTAATTCAAACGGGGGAGGGAAGGGGTGAGCACCCCTCAAAGCTCAAGATAAGCCCCTCGATCATCTCCTACTTCGTAGGCTCTTATCCGATCCGCTAAGCCTTCAACTCCTAAACCAACAAGATGGATCCCAATTCAAATATTTAAACTCAAGGAGCTCCCCTTGGTCCACCACATGCTACACTCACCTAACCAAAGAACTTCCTTCATGCCGCTAAGCTTCTAATTAACTACACCACATAAGCCTAAGGCCTAAACATAACTTCACACCAAGCCTCACTCTTTTTATATTTTTGAGAATAATCATAAAACATCAAAACATAACTTCTAATAGTTTCAAAGGGTTAAGAACACATGTGGGCACCATTTTGGGCTCACAGGACGCCGTGGCGAATGTGGTTGGTGGTTGACATAAGTTTTGAAGGCAAAACAATGGAGGGATGTTAGGAAAGGCCAAAGATATACGATATTGGTGTGCATATGAACTTTGTAAGACAATAACCCAATGTAAGGATGAAGGGCATTGTGGATAAAGAGCAAATGTTGTGGCCATAGGAACAATGCTAAAGTAAAGAGGGGAGAGTTTGGGGGGGGGAGGGGGGAAGTAATACAATTGTGAGACAAGGATTTTGAGATGAGGTTACTTGGGTGAGTGGATCGTGCAAATAGTAGTGAGTGAGAAGGGGGTTGGTCTAATGAAGTAGGAGGTTGCACTGTGTAAGGGGGAGAATAGGTTGAATGGTTGGTTTAGAGAATAAGGAGCTTTGATTGATGTGGTGGGAAGGTAGGAGGGTTAATTAGTAATGGGACGGGGGGGATGTGGAAACTCGGGGAGTTCACTAGACATGTATATATGTATACACGTGCGTGACAAGGGTATTTATTCAAGGGGTATTTAATTATCCATCCTTAATTTTTTGTACCGTATTATTATATAATTTGCTAATTTCTTGTTTTTTAAATGACCCTATAATTACTTTTAAATTTGATGAAGCTCTAATTTTAAGCTAGGTATGTTCATTATAATTATTTGATTTTGCTCCAAAGGGTTTAAGAGCATTCAAAGTACTAAGTCACCAAAATTCAAGGCACAGCAAGATTTTACATTAAGAGTGTTCATAAACAATTTCAAACAACAAAATCAGCCCATGTTCCTCAATCAAGTTACACGCACAATTAAACACAACGGTACTGAGTGTCAGAAAAAAAACAATTAAAACACCAACAACAAAGCAAGGAAAAATAGGGTCCATGCAATAATGTAGAAGGGTATAGAGTTAATACTACAACATCCTGCTTGAAGCAGACAGACACAAGACCAACCAAAACTCCTAAAAACCTAATCCTCCAGCAACGTTCTCCCCCAATTTTTCCTAAAGCCTAATCCATCATCCGCCCTCATCAATCTTTCATCCCATTTTTTCAACTGAATCGACGTAGTTTTTCATCCAAAATCTTCCTGCCTCTGAACACAATGGACACCCTATTTCAAAAAAAACCTAGGATCCTTAAATCCTACCGTATATTTTTACAAATATTTTAAAAATATGCGTTATTTGTATCAAGCCTATATTATTTATAATACAAATTTTATCATACATACTCACCTATATTACTTC
This sequence comes from Polytrichum formosum, assembly GCA_964035585.1. Taxonomy (NCBI): domain Eukaryota; kingdom Viridiplantae; phylum Streptophyta; class Polytrichopsida; order Polytrichales; family Polytrichaceae; genus Polytrichum; species Polytrichum formosum. Next base: position 21,069,411 of record OZ037935.1, on the reverse strand, counting down.
TAAGAAAATTCTAAGTTTTTCCTTTTGTGAATATAAATTACCCTATATTTTCCCGCACGTTGTTTTCTAATATTATCGCAGTGAACTCCCCGAGTGTGGAAAAGAACTAGAAAATATATTTGGAAGGATTTGTGGAGTGGTTAAGATGAGAGTGGAGGATGTGGTGAGAGTGTTTTGTGGGTCTGTAGATAGAAAGTGAGTGGTGAGGGTGAGAAAATTGGAGGGAGGAAGATGGTTTTAATGTAAAGCATGAACCAAAGTTAGGTGGGTATCTTGAGGCTTTGCTACATTTAAGCTTGTGTGGAGTCATATATGGACGCTTGTACAATATTTGGTAAAATGTAGGTGTGATGGAGGGTGGTGGTTATTCAATATGTGTTTTGTATATGTAGGAGAATTGCTAAAGTTGGTGGGTATTGGTTATGTAGGAGGAGCAACAATGGGGTGGCATACTAAGTTGTGATCCTAAGGTGGTGTAATGTGTATGACAGGAGAAAGAAGCAAGTGCCATTAAAGGGGAGAAGACTAGCAATGGTGATTGTGGGAATAGTGTTGAGAAATGAAGAAACTATTGTAGGCAATGTTAGGCCACATTGGTTTAAGAACCAGGGCTTGAGAGATTAGGGTTTGGGTCGAGAAGAAGCAGTAATAAAAGAATAGGATTGGGAGACTGGAATGTATTGTTGAAGGAAGTAAAGGTTACCAATGCAATTTGGCTGAGGCCAACGATATGAGTTGATTGTTGCAAAATATGTTGTGATGTGGTTTGTGTTGGAGGTGGTAAGCTTGTTGGGAAGGTGTGGTGAAATGTTGCTTTGTAAGTGATTAGAAGTATGTTGTTGGTAAGGAGTGTGATAGGGATTCATCTGAAACACCATGTTGGAGCAAGTTATGTAGTTGTAAGCCTTGTTGGTAGTAGAGTAAATAAAATTTTATATTACCCATAGTTTGCAGTGCTTGAAACTTATGTATGAGAACAAGGCAAAGTCAATATGGTGTGTATCTCAATGCCAACAGTCTTGGCAGAGTTGATGAAGGCATGGATTGGTGAAGTAGTCCTTGCAGGTGTCCCAATGTGAGATTTGCTCTATGTAACTATTGGAGATTGAGAGCCATACTGGGAGATGGGCTACTGCTTTGTACCTGGCCTTCGGACTTTTGCAAGTAATGTCAATTGTCAAGGGAGGAGAGATACGGTGAGGCTCTTTGAAGCAAATAGTATCAGCTTCATGTGGGGCACACTTCTCCTTATCCAAAGGTGGAGATGGTTCAGGGAGGTTCGTTGATGAAGTAGTATTTGGTACGCATAGAATGTTGGGGTGATGACAGTCAGTGTTGTGAGGATCCATAGAAGCACAAGAGTATGGCAATGAAGATTGCATGTATCACAAAATTGTGTAAATCTCCACAATGCTTGTGTATTGCAAAGCGATTCCATCCCCAGCTAACTTCCTCCCTCTCAAATCTCTTAGAACTTATAAATCCTACATTTGACATAGTCCGCATTTGTCTGCAATTGCACTATATATGCATATGAAGGTCTTGCCATTTGAGGGATTTGCATATGCCTTTGAGAAATCATGAGGTAAATAAATTCAATTTATAATCAAGGAATTGACTTTCTATCATAGATGGTCCGAGACGACCCTAAACTACTGGATGATGGTGGAGAGATACCCAAATCTCAAGGAAGAGGTTGGCGGTTTGATTCCCGACTGTAAAATCTCCTCTCTACTTGACAAAAACTTGTCAGGTGGTCAACTGCCTCCTGTGCTTTGGCGCTAGCCTGTTGGCCTTCTGTCTATTAAAAAAAACTAAAAAACTAAAAAAATTCTATCATAGACAACGAGATATGTTGCTTGGGTTTTTACTTGTATCCCTATGCCAAGGATAAGAAAACCTTCAATACATAGTGGATTCAGGGAGGGGTTCTTGTTTTGAATCTATGAGATATCTTGATTGGTACGCATCTTTGGAGTGATAAGGAGTGATAACACTACTTAGATCTTATTCAATTATTTATTAAGCATGGTGATACTACGTCAGTGTAGAAAACCTGTACATCTGAATATCACGTCATCTTTTAAAATTTTCATTCATATTTTGAAGTTTGTTTGGAGACAGAGTTGTTCTTTCATGAAAGTTTCGTAGTTACAATAGAATAGATGTAAGTGAGCTCAATAACTAAACTTGGTTAGAACATCCAGTGTTTCAACTGATTTCAACCCCTCCATAACATTATTCAGCTCACTATGTGCAATGGGTGGGGCCAGGAATAACCGAGATTTTATTCGGGATTATACTTTGTTTATTTTATCATCAAAGCATTACACTAGTAGATTCATGTTTAAAAAAATGCGGGTGAAGCAATGTACTGATATTATTAGAATGGAACATCTTAAAGCAGTTGAATAATGTTATATCAAACATTTCTCCCACAAGTGTGCCTCACTTTGAAAGGTCACATTACCTCAATGGATCACAAACTACAAATGAGAACCTATTTTTGGTACCTTAAGGGTGGAGTCATGATCACCTCAAACAAAAGAAAGGAACTTATTATATTATTTTATATTATCATATTATTTTAAAGATTTAAAAAGGAACTTAGAGGCTCACAATGCTCATGAATAGAATGTCAATGCTCAACATTATCCACTTTGCTTGTCCTTATAATACCATCTAAATGTCAATTACTCAATGTATCAACATTGATTAGCATATGTTACACGACAATGCGTTAAGTCTTGAATAGGCCAAACATCCAAAATGGGACCTTCAATATTAAACATTCATATCAAACTTAAATACCACTTTGTTATAGGAACCCCCTCTGAAATGTTTTATTGTAAAACCTAATGCATGGTCATCCCGTACATCTCAATAAGTGTTCTTACCCAAGAGACAGTTTGAGAGTTTAAGAATTTCAAGATCATATATTATGCTTGCAACTTTCCACTAATTTGTAGTATGTGTATTCTCAACCAATGCTATCAAGTTTCTTATTGTAATGAGATATGTTATCAAGTTAATGAGATATGTTTAACTTTTCTTGGATGTGTTATTTCCAATTTCATCATATGATGAGCAAAAGCATATTGTTAACCGTATGGATATGATCCTTCAATGGCGTTTCAAAACCTTTTTGTTATGATAATTCTCAAGAACTCCTTGAGAATATGTTTTACCCTTTATGCCTTTTAACTTGTGACCCCATACCTAGACTAGATTGGTCCCCCGTGTTTTCCATGGGTACACAAACAATGCTATGTCTTATGCTACACCAAAATTCAATAGGTACTAACGCTTCTTGTGACTTGTATTGAATGTTCAATTTGTACCACTTCAAACTATAGTCGGCACTTTGACCCTACTATTCAACATGCATCCAACCAACAGTTGTGTGTATTTTAAGGGGCTTATGCACTTACGGAATAAGGTTTAATAGACACAGGTGACTCAATTGCAATTGGATTCCTGTGGATTCGACATTTGATGAAAGTTGAAAATGATTTTTCTTTTGTACGGCAAGCATCATGTGAAGAATTTGTTATAGAGACGCAAACCTTAGTGCACGGACGAACAAAGAGAAAATTTGTATCGTCCACGTGTTACTTTGTGGTACACTAGGAGCTTCGATTTCGTGACGTCCATGTAAAGGTTGATGGCCATTTCCTTCCAAGTAGACCCCACTAGAGTAATTTGGGGTCTTTCGTACCATTTTCAATGTCAAACTCGTCCAAAAATAAGTCATTTTACAGACTAGAACAATAGTTAATTGTGTTTCACTTCCCTAACGGATGAGTTTACAGAGAAACCACGAATCCCTGGCAGTACGATTTGTATTGTATATAGAAAACACCACAGTGATGCTTGCGGTGTTAAAGTTGATTTTTTCACCTCGGTCTGCATGCACAGGTCTCTTCTTTGAGGTCACATCCACCAAAGTCTCATTGTACAGAATCCAACTTGGAGCAGAGCAAAATATCTTGTTGTTGTTAAGTACCTGACCCCATCGTCACATTCAGTCGACTCCAACAAAATTGTCAAATCGTGGAGTACTTTTGATTTACTATGAAAATTCAGTTCCTTGCAGTTTGATAGAGTTTTACCAACGAGTTTGACGTGATGTAAGGTAAGTTACGTGGGCCTTATGTGGCCACTCTTCATATACTTGGACACGTATAGTTGATTAGATGATGTGCTCAATATATATAGACACCATTCTATTGATCCAATCATTAACACGATCGGGAGTGTCCACGTGATCTCTGAAAGAGAAAGACAATTTTTATCTCAACATCTCATAATTTTTTACATCTCAATTTCAATTCTAAGACTTGAATTGACAGTTCACGTGATTCACAATTGCTAACTTGAAGAAAGAACTCACAATTCAATCAAACTACCAAAATTCTTAGTGGAATTCAAAGTGCTCAATGTGGGTCTACATTCCTTACATGAAACACTGTCACATGAAAAATGTCGCATATTACATGCAGACATTTTCATGCTTGAATCATCTAAGTTTTGCTATAACATCATAAGAGTGTTGTTCTCCAACTTCTTATATGGATTTTGTGATGTACAAGGAACTTTTGTATGCTTGCAAGCCAACCATGTTTCAAAATGTCTGTAAAGGTCACATGCAATGTGCATTTGCACAACCACATGCAATATCTTAGACCACACAACATGCATCTTAGATTGCCAATGTTAGATTCTCTTCACAACCACATTCTTTGGAAAAACTTGACTTCGTCAATGTGGGTGTTAGACTATGTTGCCCTCCTTGTACTCTTACAATCGGATTTGATTATATTACAATGAGTTTTTATCACTTGTGTGTGCAAATTTTCATATTCTAAGCTCACCCCACCACTTTTGTGAGGGGAGGCGAGTGGATTGCTTCTTGTATGGACATCGTTTATTAGGGACAAGCCATAGCAAATATTTAAGGGAGATGTCACATATTATTTTCAATAGTTTTTTTTAATGAAAGTAGATGGAAATTTAAGATTTTCAAGCTTGTTCATAGTTTGATTATGGGTGGTGATCATGCCTCCTACTTTAAGAACTTTATGAGATACATTTTTCCACCTTTAGCTTCTAGGCCCTCCTAAAGGACCGTACTTATTATGTGAATAATCTTATTAAAGTATGAAATTCTGAGACCATGTTAACATTGTTGGCTTCATTATGGTTTTTCAACAATGCATCTTCAACCATGATTGATTTGTTGTTAACCTTGCTAAGTATTTGCAATTATTCACTATAAAATAAATGCAATGAGAATGACGCGGGGGGGGGGGGGTGGATGATGGAGCAATCACAAATGCCAACAACAAGAGAATTGTGTTGTATGGTGGGTTGCCATTTAATTTGCCATCATAAATCTTGGAGAATAACCTTGTAACTTTGCAAGATTTTGAAATTTTGCTATATTGTGTCTCATTGACCTAATGTTTTTAGGATGGTGAGTAGCAAAAGGGGTTAGAAGATGGGAGCATGTATCCTTGTCATGCGTTATACACAATATACAAGTTGGGCTTATGAATAGTGACAACCATATTTTTATGTTCGAGTGACTATGATTCCCATGTATATTGTGCATATTTAAATTTGAAAACTTTTGTCTTTGTGCATTTGAGAGATGGGGTTTGTTTTAATCATTAAGACCTTTTGTTCAAATATTTATTTGTTGTTTGCCTCCATGACTATGGATTTACATATTGAGTGTTTACGGATATGGGTGGTTGTGGGGGTCCATTCATACCAAAAGGGATTCTATGGACTATGTGAATACGTGGAGTTTGACAATTCTTTACATCTTTTAGTGAGCCTTGATTGTCAAAGGTATATGCTAACTCATTACCCAAAATCTTGGAGGGGGTTGAGATCTTTCGTACCATGATACTATGGTGCTTAATCCATTTGATTAGGTTAATAAATGATCTAATGAGAATTTTGTGTGGGTGGTTGTGTTCGATGGTGGAGGCTTAATGTGGTGTACCAATTTATATGTGGACATTATTTGGGCTTTATGTGAAGATTAAAAATTCTTTTACTGAGCATAGTTTATGTTATCTACTTACAAAATCCCATAGTTAAGCAAATGAACTCATCCAAAAAATATTTATGGATTGTATGGGTTTTTTGTCAAAATTGTCCCAAAAACATCAAGTGTCAAGTTTGGATGTCATACCATTCTTAAGTACAAGAGGAACACATAATATGCAAGAATTGCACATCCAAATTAGTATGTGAGATGTCTCCCTCTTGTCAACTTCAATCAAAGAGTTTGGCATTCTAGAATAATTTTATAGGTCATGGGAGTTGCCTCTTGCATGCTTAAAAATGTGTTTGTGACTTGTCATGCAACATCAAGTGACATGTTACATCCTCTCCAGCTGCCATCTAAGTTAGAGATGCTAAAACCAACACTTTATGTGATTTAACCTATTTTTGGGGTCTATTCGGATTAGCGGTATGCATGATTGGCTTAGACATGGTAAAATCAAAAATAGAATAAATTGCACATCATATAAATGTACTAAGGATTGGAAGACAATTAATGTAGGTCGATGATGAGATGTTTAGTGTAAATGTTTTTGAGATTGAAGTTCCTGAAACTATTCCAGAGTAAGTATGACACAATTACACATTTCTTCACCAGTGCTTCCATTGGGAAGATGTGGCATGTTTCAACAGTTTCTTCTAACTATTCTTACTTACAATCCCAGTGGTTCACATTTGAAGCGTTCATGCACACTGCCCAAGCCAAGTTAGACTGCATTGTTATTCCCTCGTCCAGTTGCAACTTTAATCCTTTGTCTGAGACACGGTTGATACTGGCCAGGCAACATCCTCGACGATCACTGCATATATAATCAATCAGAGGATTGGAAGAAATCCAGTTTCCTTTTAAGCTTAAATAATCAGTCCCCAACACCATGTCGACAGAAATCGCAGCTAACGGTGAGTAACCTCAGCTTAGGTGTAGGCGTATTTTGTGGAGCGCCCCACAACAGCGTACATACACGTGTCAATATATTATACTCAGTGGGATATTGTATTAACGGATTACAAGAATTCTCGCCGGGCACGACCGAATTAGTGATGCCAGGTTTCTGAAATTCGTTGTGACGTCAATTGTCAGGCAGGACTTCAGATCCATGTCAGGCCGAAGATCCCGCATTTGGAATGGCCGAAGCCGTTTGGAAGTAGTCACTAAAGTGGCTAAAGGATGAGCAAGAGAATTGAGTAAACAGAGTAGCTAGAGAATGTGTTCTACTGATCCTGGAAATTCATCAGGTACCTACTTAATTACCGTAGGTGCCAGCCATCCAACATTTATATCAAGTCACTTGGACAAGATGATAGAACCAAACGAGATGACATTGATGGAGAACAAAGATTGCAACAAAAGCTACATGTTCTGGTACCCATACGTATAAATGCAATGTAATGTTTGTGTTCACTCTTGTACAACCAGATGAATTCCTACTTGTCCAAGCCTACTATCTCCGTTACCTTTCATCGCAAACTTCCTGTTAGGATTGGACAAGCTGCACTGTACATGGTTTCGCAGCATGATTACTATGTACTTGGCTACAAGACCGATACTCGCAATCATAGGCCAAACCGTAAGAATTGAAGAAAAATGCCGACTATGGAAGATTCCTATGAAGACGTCTCTCGACCACCCCTACCCAATTCCAGGAATCACAGCAGCCTCGGAGGCCCCAAATACGGTCGAATAAAATGTGCAACACCTTTGTTCATCGGTGGACGATGAGACGGAATGCTGCTGTCCCTCCCCGTTTCATTCTCTTGTTGGAAGGGGCCAGCCTGCCTTGTGAGAAGGTTTTGGGGGGTGGCGGTGAGCAGTCTCTAACTTACAAGGATGATCATATGGTGTATTGGAGGCGATTGCGAATCTGGCCAACATCTGTGCAACATGCAACATAGGGTATTAAGCAGCAACACTTTCTGAAGCGAAGAGAAGAGGGACTTGATGCCTAAACCCTGTTGAACACTTTGTTTTCGGCGGTGTGCGCGTTCCGCCGATAGCCTTTGGATGAGAGGTCCCGGTACTTCCTGGAATTCCCCTTGCAAAGCTCCACTGGATATTTGATGGCGTTCTTTTGCAGCTTCTTGAGCGCGGAATCTCCGAGGTCCACATTGCACACGTCCGCCAGGCGCACCAGGTACAACAACACGTCCGACAGCTCCTCGCCCAGATGCTCCTTCTCGGCTTCATTCCAGTCTCCCAGGCCTCGCGCCACCTCCCCCTTCCACTGGAAAATCTCTGAGAGCTCGCCCACCTCGCCCACCTACATCCAACCAACCAACCACACATTCTTTCATTCAGCCAAGGATCGACCGAGAACCCCCGAAACACCACGATTCATTAACAAAAAGCGTGGGCGGCCAATACGATTTCCGCACCACATCGCATGCAACGACAAATCCAAGTCTACTGGCAACGAAAAAACACCAAAACCAGAAGGACCCGCACGCTCAAGCAACCAACCACCGACCGACTGAGTGTTAGCACTGAATACATAACAAGGAGACGAAGAAAAGAAGAAGAAGAAGAAAGGCAGGCGGGGAGAAGAAAATTACGAGAGCGAGCAGGAGGTTGCGGGGGCTATGAAACTGGTCCCACTCGCGATCAGCGGCGAACTCCGCCATTCTGCGCGACAGGTGATTGAGTGTCACCTCACCCTGCTGCTGCTGCTGCTGCTGCTGTTGCTGCGGCTGCCCCAACATCACCTTGTTGCTCACAGCCCCGTTCTCCTTCCCGGCCATGCCTCCCTCCGCCTTCACCAAGGCCATCTCCGCAATCCCACCCTCACAATCACTCGCAGCCCAAACTGTTCCCCAGAATGATTCCCACCCCAAACGGTTCTCTCCGATCCTCGCTCAACTCAACTCTTCTCTTCCGAAGCAGATTCAGCGGTTGAGAGAGAGAGATCCCACGATTGAAAGAAGGCAGGCAGGCAGGCAGGAATGGGATTCGGTGAGTGATGAGGGAGGCAGGCGAGCGGGGAAGGAAGTTAAGCTTAATATCCGGGGGCGGGGCGGGGGGACGGTGCGGGTGGAGAGTTGAGAATGGCAGGGCGCATGGTGGGTCTTTGTATGTGCGAGGACGTTTGTTGGTTGGTTGGGTCGACGTAAGCAGCCAAACCGCCGCCGCTGCCTTCCAATCGCCGAGTTCTCTCTCTACAGTCCTCTCCCCCACCAATCACCCCTCAATAATACTAAGAAAACTCCTCGCTAGGCACCTAAGGTAACTCTCGTTTTCTTAATAATCGGCCCGTTTCTTAGCAGTTGGACCCTATACTTGATTGGTATGTGGGTTCCGTGAGGATCAAAGAGCAAACATCGTAAAGACGCATGATTAAAAGAGATTGGACTACGTCTTCAAAGATTAATAACTAACTCTACACTCAACAATGAACATAACTAAGAGGACATGTGTGTCCAAGTAAGAAATCAACAAACATGCGCTTCCGATAATCATAACTAAATAAGGGGAGGTTCGGTTTTCAATTCGGTATTTGAAAATGGTTCATTGTAGATTTTCTTATGCAACATGAGTATTGTTGTGTAAATGTAATTGGTAGAAGTTGGAGAACATGAAAAACAAACCAAATGACATCCACATAACTTATGATAATCTCCAAGTCCTACATTCATAACAATCTAATAATGCACGTAGTACCAAAGACCTTTGTTTTGGGTTCATGTAGATAGGTCCTAAATGGTTACTTTTCCTAACGAACCCACTTCTTCTAGGATGTGAACCACAATATTATTACAAGATGGTTAGTGAATCTAATTTGAGGCCGTAGTGACACTAAATATCATAATTAGTGTACTTTCTTGGTAATTTTTGAAGCTCGTATAAATGTCTTGTTCATTCTCAAAGTGAATATTCTCATGCTCATTAAATGGTCATATAGCCCCCCCCCCTTTGATTAAGTTGATTACTGAGCTTAGATAAATGGTTATCAAATTTTGAGCACACGATCTAATTTCTTGTAAACACATGTCTACTTAATATCCGTTCTTGGAGTCACATAAAACCACATACCGTTGAAATACAAGTATATGATTAAGATAAGTGCTTGAATTAGACATGTCTACCTTGATTAATGTTTGTCATTATAGAGCAAAATATGTTCATTTTAGAATGGGAGGGCAAAATGCCAGTGCAGAATATTTGCCCGAATGATGTTTTACACAAAGTGCCCTTCACACATAGAAAAATGGCATGTTGTATGGTGTTTAAGTATGAAAAATGAAAAGGGCTTTACTCAAAGAGAATGCTCCTCGGTCATGAATTTTGAAATTTTCGGGCACTGCCCCGAAGGAGTGCCTTCAAATTCCACAATGCACGACCTGAGGGATGTTCCATTCTAGCACACTTATTTCTCAAGTCATTGTTTCTCAGCCCACAACCATTTGGGGTTTCAACGAGAGGGAATTGCATGGCGTATATATATACCTCTCATCCATTCATATTGATAGCATGCCCCATACTAGAGAGAGGGAATTATTGTATATAAGCATACCTCTCATTCAACCATCACAAAACCCCTGAAAATAGTGTACAACCCATAGTGTTTTTTTCTTCTAGAAATGAAATTGAAATAAGCTCATAAATTCCAAAGTAGTCTAACATGTTACCTAATAAAATTTGTAAACATGTAAGGGGTTTAAAAGAGGAGGGCAGGGGTGAGGGGAGCTTGGAGCTTGTTACATGCTTTGTTTCCACCCCCACAATGCCTCCTACCTATTTTTCACCACCCGAATAACACATCTAATGTGCAAGCACATTGTATGTGGTCTAGATATTGAACAAATGTCATATGGAGGTGTTTAAGGTCAATTTCTATTATTTTAAGATGATTAAAAAAGTGACTATGTCTTGAATACGATCATTTCTAAATTGTATTATTTTAATTGTACCAATTTGTGTAAGAGAATGAAATTTAGATAGGTTTTGGATTGTTTCAATGACCTAGATTAGAATATATACCATGCATACATGATCACCATTGTTACACATAGATAACCATAGTTTCACTTCCTTTTTATAATAGGCCGATGTGTCATATATGGTTTCAACCTCATAGACCAAGTGAAAATTGGCTTCAATACTTGTTAGGGAATTATACAAACTATCACACAAACCATTCAATGGAGCTTGAAACCTTTGAGTACCAAACCTACACCATAATGTCTAAGTGTTTTGATGAGATGGGACTCCATGCTCAAAATGCACACACCATTATTGGCTTAATAGCCCTTGACAGTTGACACAGTCATAAGATTGTGTGTGAAGAGAAAAAAATCCACACTTACCCCTCATGCATAATATAATGTTTGCATCCCAACGTCAATTTAAGATCTTCAGATGAAACCCTTTGTGATATGCAATTGCTAACTAGATACTAAAGCATTTCCCAAATCGATCTAACATCCAAAATTGCATTAGGGCCCACAACAAGGTCACATGTATTAAGGCAAGTCTGTGGTGGATAACAACCCCTAACATTCAGGAGCCAAATTTGATTTGTGTTTCTTATCCCAATTTACCCTCTCCAAACAATGTAGTGCTATAGTGTTTGACCAATGGTCATCGTTGGATCCTCCCTAAAACCCATATATTCTCTACATGAGCACTACATTTGAAGATTTGTCTTGAAACTCGTGTTGTTGGGAACATTTTTATAAGATATTTTTATCATACATTAATGTCACAAAGAATATGCAAACATAACGGTATGAGTAATGGTATGCTATTGGACTTAGGGGTGGTCTAGTATAAATGTGAATGAATGGTATAATACACACTGTTAATAATGGTATCAAAGAACCTACATGATGGGTATCAACTTTGTAATACCAGTCAAACATTGATACTTTATGGGTATCGTCATAGGAGACAATCTTTTTCATACCAGTTGTTATTTGAGTCAATACGTACCATTCTAGTACCATAGATAATTTTACCTAGGTACGAAGATTCTTGTGTGGTATATGAACTCGAATGATATCAAATTAAAATATCAATAAAAATTAATATATATATATATATAACCCACCTATTATATATATAAAGGCGTTACCAATTGTACACCAAGACTATAGAGATGGACCGCTTCAACCCAATTTGCTGATTTGACCACGGGAACCGTGGGTTTCCAACAAAACAAGTATGCGGTTGTAATTTGCATGGTCTCGGTGCAAATCCAAAAGGGGCTATAGCAAGGGATTGTGTTTATTTACTTATAGACCAACAATGTGATTTGCAAGATTGACTAATACATTGAATTTCCAATTGTGCAACTGTAAGATTTAAGGCATCAATGGCTTGAAAAATCCCACTAGGCCTATATCAAAGAAGTGGTCAAGAATAATCATCCTAAAACCGGGAGAATGTTACATGTAGCTTTGGCCATGTAATATTCCAAGTGGACTATCTCATCCATGTGGAATGGAGTGAGACCTAAGTGTAAACCACCAACTAGACTTTCACCAGTTGGTGAGCACACTTGAACCTAGAACCTTGTGATATCAAATATAGGTTATAGATTTGGAGTTAATTTATGACCTTTTGAAGTTCGTAATTGCAATTATTAAGTGAACTAAGTTCATGTAGTAAAATCAAAGGCCATGAACAAAAGGTTATGGAGACCAACAAAACCAACCAAATTTTGCCCCAAGCTTTAAATTCCACAACCATTTTGGTGAGGGCACATGCTTAAAAGTGTAGTATATAGTCATAAATAACTGGGCCCTCACCAAAATGCTACTTCATTGGTATCCACTCGATGAAATGCAATAACTCATATCAAGGATTGGCAGAGTCTTGCCATTCATTAGACTTAACCCAAGATAGTATAATAAACTTTAGAAGACCGTGGAACATTATCCATTTGATGTCGTACACATGTTTGACCTTTGCAGGCTTTTCCTAATGAAAAATTTTAAATTCAAAGGTTATGGACCCTCAATCTCTAATGTGAAGTGGCTCTAACTTCCAAGCTACGGAAATATATGATTCTTCCAACCTATCACAAGAACATTCTACCAATGCCATGGTTTTGAACAAGATATGGCCCCACTATAACGCCTAGTATTGGATGAATTGTGGTTGTTACCTACAAGTTCATGAGATTGGTGGAACGTTCTAGGGAAAATCGGTCGGAGGATTCATAAATTGGATTCAATGCTAATGTGCATGTGGGGTGGATTGGTAGAACTCTAGTGAAATTGGTTGGAGGAAGCATCCATTGGATTCAATACGTGGATCCACTTGTTCACGGGCACTAGATGGTTTTATGGCCTTAAATTTCACACAAAATTCATATAATTTCTAGGCGTCTAGTGGTAAGACCGCACTTCATTCCCATAGTTATTGGAAAGCACACATTGGTAAACCAACTTCATGTATCAATTCTTTTGGCCTTCCCTTTTCCCACAATGCTCACACACGAGTCCTTACAGATTGATGCTTGGTCCAGCACTTCAAGCGTCAAAGGTAAAATCCATGGAGAATTTCATAGCGCCTTTGCCAATGTGGATACAAGTGACAAATTCCATTGGATTTAGAATAATTTTGTATCAATCCAAACATCACTATATGGTAATCTCCATACACATTCTTGAATTTAAATTTCAAAATTTAAGTAAGTGATACATTAGAATCTATTGTTAGTCTCATGCAATAACATGAATGGTGCCGACTCATGGATTTTGTTGCATCTATTAAGAAAATGTGTTGAAATTTCACAATGTACATCACAAGTGTCATTATTTGTCCAGAATTTATTTGGTGACATTAATAACAAAGTTTAGTGTAAATGTTGCTACACCCAAGGTGACTTATTCAGCCAATTGTTGGAGCATTGAGGGTGCACCATTACCCTACATAGGTTTAAGTGAAAGTGATCCAATATATATATATATATATATATATATATATATATATATACATGTATATATACTAGCTTTGAATTTTGTGAAGGAAACAATCATAAACACATTGATCTACAAAGCCAATTTATGTTGACAAAAACATTTTCAAGAAAAAATCTGCATATTTTAGAAGACGGTGCAAGTAGATATGTTGAACAAGTAATTTGTTTAAAACATGATAAAATTACATTAAATTGATGTTTTTTTCTACAAATTTTTGTAATAGTTTCCTCAAGTTTATAACAAATTCAAGGAATATGAAAAATAAATCTAGATGGGTGAATTCACAATAACACGAGCCAACCCCGCCAAGTTATAACGACTCTTGATGAGTGCTTAGAAAAAAATATCTTCAATTTATGTAGATATTAGAAAAATTTAAGGACATTTTGCGACATATTTTGAACATTTTAGCACATTTTAGTCGTTATTAAGGACTGGTTACGACTATATTTTAGTCCTTTTGGAGTACCAATAACTTCCCAAACATCGTCAAACTTTAGTATATTGTATAATGACATATATTATATGTAGTTTTTAATTTGTATTGCATTATCAATTCATATGATAAGATTATTGTTTAACAATCCGTTAAATTAACCACTGGTTAAAGTTTCCGTGGGTCGTGTTATTGTGAATGCACCCAGATTCAAAATATTTAAGGTCATGAAATCCATGTCCAAAACCATATTTAGCCATTGCCTTTGGAGCAATACTTTTAATGATAAAGTTTTGAAGATCTCATCTTGAAATTCTATGTTTGGGTACCTAACACAACAATAGAGGGCACCATGAAAAAAACTCCAATTTAAACAACACTTTGGTACTACTTTTAGGCATTTGACCCAAAAAATTATGGTTTTAGTACACCGGAGCACTTTCTTTGTATAGCTTTTAGGTTTGGACTTCGTTCCATCTATGTAAACTCATCCATCATCAATGGAGAGGTTCTATTAAAAACAAACATCCTCTAAGATTGAGGGCCGCTTCATTCCAATCATGCCACCTAAATTGATCGGGGGTCTCTTATGCCATTTCGGAGTTGAACCCCGTTGAACTATTTGGAAATTATAAATTATGAATTTTCAAGCTATATAGAAAGTGTATTGCAATTTCACCTTTTCAATAAACAAGTTTATGTAGACACCACAGTACTTTGGCCCAACATTTTCTACCAGATCACTATATTCGTTAATTTGAGACTTCTCTTGTCTCAAATTAATATATGGACCACAACAACATGGTCTAAGGTTTGGGTCGTCCTACCCAAACCATCTTGATATGAGTTCTTGATTGGGTTCTTGATATGAACACCCGCTTCAAAGTATTTGCATCTTACAACATTCTTCAATATCTGTGTGATTTTATCCATGTTCTTATATTTGTAACTGTCTCAAAATGCCGAAAAAGTCCAAAATTAACGAATATAGTGATCCAGATACAATATCATCACTTGCCAAGTCTCGACCATTTGTATGCAATAAGCATTCAAAAACCAATTGTGTTTCATTTATATTCTCTTCTTCCTTCACTTGTACAGATTTTTGTGTGGCAATAGATTGCATATGTAACTACTTGTGAGAAACAAAACTAAATCATAAATTTCATAAATTGTGTGCAACTAGTGCACATTTTTAACAGTTTGATTGGAACAAAAACGTTGAACTTTTGTAAAAGGTAGTTCTCATGTCCAACCATCACTTTTCAACGTTACAAGTAAGCCCACATACAAGGTGTTCATGCAATTTCTACATTGTTTGGTTCCCATTATATTCATTGCTATGAATTTAGACATCCATATTTCATGCTAAATGCACATCAAGTCACCGGTCAATGAAACTTGACTTGTAGACACTCGTCAACACCACATACCACATACCACATTCACATATAAATATTAAAAACTAGTGTCATCTAGCATTCAACTGCCAATTCTTAACATGACATCCATAAGTAGTTACTTATTTAAAATCTCTCATCACCTGGTATGTCATAAACCTACATGTGCTCGACACACCTTACCAAGTTCAATTTAAAGGCTATGTAACCTTAATTCTATAAGAGTTCAGTTATTTCAAAACTCAACAATATTTACAAGAAGTTCGCCAAGTTATTTGAAGACAACAATCATATGAATAGGTATATTCATTAAATCAAACAACTTTGCTTCACATTGTTTATACTTTCTAGCCCTTACAACCTTCACATTTTAGAAGAATGTGAAATGTTTGTTACTAGGCATGTGAAAAATGTTTTAGCCTTAGGGGTTAAATACTTGTTGTATTTGCTTAAATTTCACGAATTTAGATGTCATATGATGCATGTGTTGGACATGCCAAGTGCCGGTTTAGACTACGGTGAAGAAGTCCACTAGTCAAGAATTTTAGGGGTATTAAGCAATATGGTTGGCTACAAATGGGTTCTTCACCGGCCATGGTTTACACTACGTCCAAGGTTTCTCTGGCGAAGACCTTCAAGCATGGATGTAAAAATGACATGGTTGCCAACATGGCAACACTTTTTGCTAGGGGAGTTCTTCGGAGGTCAAGCTTCTTGGGCAACCTCTGGAGAACTCCAGCTTGAGGCTTTTCTTATTTACATGTTGTTTTTCCTATCTTGTCCGCCACACCAACCGTTGCCTCAAATAGCCTTGTCTTGGGTTGAAATTCTTGACTGACTGATGCACTTCTTCATTGTAGTCTAAACCAGCCCTAAGTCTCCCATACTTTTAGTTGGGCACATCCAAAGATATGGAGCTCAATGAAAAACAACAACTACTTCTAGCAAAATAAAAATTTATGTTTGAGACTCTATTTGTACGTCGATGGGATCATTACATTCATCTCATGGTCCACTAAGTTTATGCTTCAATTTGTAATTAAGAATGAAAACACAAAAACCATGAGAACTACTGTACGTAATTTGTTTGATGTGAGCTCCATGTGGGTTCCATGTTATTTCAAACCCATGTGGTAACTCCGTTTGATAGTGGCACAAACCACTGTCTTAGCTCAATTAACAATTGCTCAAGGATAGGTCGATATCACATTTATTGCATGTGCTCATATAGTAGCACCAGTTCATTGTACATCCACATCCACTCAAACAAGCTACACATGAATCAAACCTAGACCAAATAAGGTGGAACAAACACTCATTTCCAACCAACAGGGAGCTAATGACTTGGTGCCCATTTGGTACCAAAACACGCTCTTAAGATCCTACAATTTGCGAGTAATGTACTACATTAATCCAACAACTATGCTTGCAAGTTGCTTGTCATTGTTACTAGTTATTGGTTACTAGATACTCATGTAGTGTCTACTCCTTGCAAATGGGTAAAGTAGTTTAGGTCTAATGTCATTGTCCATTAGGACATGGCTTAGGATGTTCTACAAACATACACTCTATTCACTTCAGCCTCCTACAGAGACCATAATTCTTCTTCTTATCCTCCTCCTCCTCCTCCTCTTGATGTAAAATGGACTTGATTGGTCACAATGTTCTCCTCCACTTGTATATTTTAGATATCATTCATGTAGTCGATTCCCTCTAGTTTACAGCCTCAAGATAGCATGATCCAACTCCGACAAACACATGACAATATTTAGCTTATTAAAAATCCAATTGGAGTTTTATGCATAGGATAGCACATTGGCCCAAGCGGTCTTTCACGTGCAATCAACTCGAGCATTAGAACAATTGCATTACATCAAGCAATGTGTTGATATTGGTGCATTGTCTGTAAAAAACTACGTGGGGACACCAAAGTATGTTCCGTAGTGGCATTCCCTCCGATTTATCTTCCCAAGTTCATGGGAAACACCCTCTCGGCAAAAGCAAGAACGGGCGACCCGGCTTGTGATGTGAACGTGGTCCGCCATTAGCTTAACACTTCACTCCCCCGTCTCGGAAGCACAATCTAGATAATTCTCCCCGTGCTTTTAGGGCACCTTTATCCTCTCAATTGGGTCAAAAGGCGGCTACATATGAGGCGACTTATAACCCTCCTATAGCTACTTTGAAGCTCCGCCGGACCAAATAACTATCCGCTAAGTAGGACGGCGGGCTACATTTCACATAGGGGCCTCTCGCCCCCAACCTCGAGAGTCCATCATCCATGTGGCATGGCTACTACTAAATCAAGCGGAACACTAACCCTCCATGTCCCAACCCCAATAGTAGTCCACATGGCACGGCTACTACTAAATCAAGCAGAACACGCACCCCCATGTCTTGGGCCCAAGTTTCCATCACGTGCTTCGAATCTCCTTTCTCGGTAGAAGGAGTACATTTCCGTCCTTGGTCCGAGATTAAGAGTGAAGGGGGCCTGAGGACATGAGCCATTGAGGAGGAGCAGTAGACAAGCCACACAAGTACATGAACATGAAAGGCTAGTATAGTATAGTGTACATATATGATAGGCACCCAACTTGGGACCTACATTGATTATCCCCATTTAGTGCGTGTTACTATTCGGAGTTACGTGGTGCTATAACTATTTATTGAGAATGAAGTGTTTTACCAAGCAAAGTCATTTATGTTCTATAATGTCTAAATGACCTATTGAACTTTCGTCAGTAAAAGTTGACTTTTGATGAAGATATTGGTGCATTGCGTAATAACACACACTAATTGGGATAATCAATGTAGTAAGCAAGGGTGAGTACTCGTGTATTTGTATTAGGATTTGAAATCCGGGTTCAAGAAACTTAGGGTCCAAAACATCTCTTTAACATCTTTTAATGGACCTTGCTTTCCATATTCAAGACTGGACCCAAACTTGAAGATTGGTTACTCAAACTAGTAGGCAAGCCTTCTTGGAACGGGGATTGCCAACATTTTCACGGGAATGTAACGCCACATTAATGCCACTTCATTTTTTTTTCATCACCTTGGACTTGGACCCTAGTGTAAACTTCTTGGGTCCAAACTTTGCTCTCAACCAATAAGATTGTTCAATTTTGGAGCTTCTTTGGTCTTGGACCCTACTATAAACCCGTCCTCCAAGGTAGATGCATAGTTGAATGGTTATTGTTTCCAACTAGCCCACTTCTACTAGAATGTGAAACAAGCAATTGGTACAAGACAGTTAGCAAATCCAAATTGAGACTGTAGTGGCTTTCCTCATGATTTTCGAAGCTTGTACGAATATCTTATTCCTTATCAAATTAGTATTCTCAAGCTCATTCAATCGCCATAAAGGTCCCCCAAAACTATGCTTAGATTATCATATTCTAAACACGTGATCCAATCTCTTTCGAAGGCATGTCTTTTTGGTATCTGTTCTTGGAGCCCCACCTAACCACATACCACTCAACCATACGTGTCCAACTAAAACAAGTAAGCGCATAAGGCGTGTCTACCTTAAGGTAGTACACCCCAACCTTTGTAATGTCACCCCTCTCTTATATCCCGAAACCCTAGGGAACGGATATGCTCAGTTTAAATCCCCATCCTTTCTGTCACATTCCCCTCCCATGTATCACATTTTTGACATTAACAAAATCCACCAAAAAATTCGAACCACACACTTGCACACACATCATCACGTTGTCATCAGTGTCATTTATTGTCATTATTGCAATGATATTGACTTTGTATTATTTCATAATGTCACGAGCTACACTAATTTCTCTATTATCACACATCCATGTTAACACTACAGACCTCCTTAACATCTCGTGCAGTGTTCAAGATTGAAGCCCTCATATGAGTTTTTATTTTGAAGGGCTCTCAAATTTCAGCCCTTCAGCTGAAGGGCCGGTTCAAATCCAAGACGTCAATCCAAGAATATAGAAATGAAATACAAAACTCATATTAAACTTGTGCATGAATTATATGGTACATGTTTCCAGTATAATATGAAGGGTTAAGAATCTACCATCTAACTCCACTTCTTGTAGTGACAATGCCCTACGCTTGTTGGTTCTTGTGGTGGGGCAGATTACATTGAGGACTTCAAGTGACGTCTTCATTTTCAATTTGGGGTTGCGTTTTGAAGGGTTGTTTTGAGAGAGGTATATTTTGAAGGGCCAAACCACGTTTGAAGGGCATTGAAGACTTCAATCTTGAACACTGATCTCGTGCACTTTGGTTGCCACATGCGTGATATTGGGGAGGTTAGAGTGTACATAGGGTAGAGGACATGGCTAGTAGGCTAGGTGGAGGGTCTACTAACAACAACTGCGTTTAAGCTACGTTCAAGTGAGGGGTGTGTGTGTGTGTGTTTACTAGGGCTGCTGACAGTTCAGCTAAGTTAAGTTAGAGGGGTTGGGCATCTCGAGTAGGAAGCTGGTTTGGAAGCTTTCTTGGGAGGGGTGCCGCCGCCTTGGCCTTGGCAGCTCCTGCCACTATTTAGATCCTCCCCTTGCCAGGGCTAGATGTCTTGCGCTTGGAGCTCTACCATAGTTGGGACCCCCCCCCTCTCCTTACCTCAAGGTCAAAACGCCGTCAACTCTATTATAACATATAAATATACTGTTTTGAGGTCTCAACTACTAACTAACGCTAAATACTGTGTTTGGGGCCACTTCACACACGAGCCAAGAGCCGTGACCATGAAACTATGAGAGCCCCCCAAAAAGTGTCCCAAGGCCGTCCCAAGACACCTCCAAAATCACGTAGTGTGGTCACGGACCCTCAAGTGTAGTGTGCAGCCATATGTGACTGGGCCCTCAACCAAATGCTATTTCAATGAATTTCTATTCTTGCGGGTCCTCACACACGATAAAATAGAATAAGTCAACGGTTGTGAGCATTCGGAGTGCTACTCCCGGTTTTGTGTTAGGCCTTAGTCCAAGTGACCATGACACATGATCCAATTGATGCCCTATAGGAATCCATGTAGACTTTACATCCATCTTGCATTCACATACTCCGTTGGTCCCTCAAGCGTAGTGTGCAGCGAACTTGGACCGACTCTGCCTTTTCCACCAATGAGAGTGCTTGGAGTGTAATGGTCACGGGCTCTCAGTCTCGTGTGTGAAGTGGCCCTTTAGTATCACCAATTCTCTTCATCTTGCTCAATACCAATTGTAAACCGCCCGTGTAGTGTTACCAACCCTAAATGTAACCCTAACATTATTTGTCGTTCCGTATAAAAACATTTGGGCATTGTAGATTTACAATGTTGCGATTACTGTCACTTACTAAGTGATTTTTCATCCAAATTTTAGTCATCCATAACAATATTTCATTGAATATTTGTGAGGATGTAGAAAATACCAAACTTTGGTTCAATAATTGGCATGGGTTTCATCCAAATTTCAATCGTCCATGACAATAAATGTAAACTTATTCATAAGAAGCATCATTACAAAAATTACCACAAACTATTCTGGTGCATGTATTTATTACACCCCATGGCCCGGGGGGGGTTGAAAAATTTAGCTGGAATGGTGCAACCAAATATATGGTGTGTTTTATTATTTGCACCTAATATTTTGAATTTTCTTAGAGGTAATATGAAATGGATAAAATATACATGATTGGATTATAAATAATATATATTTTTACATAACATATTCGATTTAGGTTTTATGAATATAATATACCTTGTGGGATAAAGGATTTGGGTGAAGATCAAAACATGGTATGTACAATGGCAGTTGGGGCATGGACTCGGGGAGATCACTCCATTGTAGAGTTGAACAACCACGTGCGATCATTTTAGATGTAAAAAATGTAAAAAATGTAAAAATCATCACCAAAATGGGTCACAATTTTATCAATTTTTTTTCATGAGTAGATATAAATGGTACATGTTACATAGTAAAAAATGGTGACTAAATTTGATGATTTGTTTTTTTAATAAAACATACCGTTTCTAACTAGAATGACGCATAATTGAACTAAAAAAATTGCTACAATTAATGAATATGACTAAAAATTTCAAAAAAATATACAAAAGATACCATCAATGGTTGTGTATATGTAGAAAAAATATCGTAAAATTTAGAATTATTTATGACATGTAATATAGGGGTAGCAAACTTTGTTCGCACGTGGTGTTCAACTCTACAATGGAGTGATCTCCCCGAGGGCATGGATGGATGTCAGCCTTTTATGTGGGAGGTTGAAATATTACCCCATTGTCATTCTCAGCCATGGATCTACTAGGGTTTCTCATGCAAATAAATGTTGCAGCTTTGCATGCTGCTAGAGTTCTTCAATCTTTGGATTGATTTTTCTATTACTTTTATTCGCTAGAATAAATTTAGAGGTTCAAAAATACCCCTCTACACAATTTGTAAGTAATTATATAGACCTCAAAACACCGTGTATAAGATAGTTAGGTAAATGAATGGTCCATTTAATTAATTTGGGCCATCAAAATACCCCCTACAATAACACCCCTCCCATGTGTTTACACCTCTTTAACTTCAGTAAGATTGGTTGTGTCAAACTCAAAGAGCAATAGATTGTCCACAAAACACTACCCTACTCCCTTGCCAATGATTCATGGAATCTAAGCAAACTTAATCAACATGAAGGTGAAAATGCATTGAACTATTTTATAGCCTTTGAATGACTATTTGAAGAAGTACTTGACTTCAAAAGTTTCATCAAAGGCCTTGAATCGATCTAGTGAGGTCCAATTGGGTACCCCATGCAACGTTCAGCATTGAAGCATTCTCCCTACTCCCAAGATATGCCACTACACTTAGCGAACGACTCACACATACACTCAATGACCCAATCTTGTAGAGGACTTGCTTTATTGAAGCCCCTTCATCCATGATGGACTTGTTTAAGTGGGCACCATGTACCCCAAGCTCTACTCCCTACATCCATTCACACTTTGTACACCTAGGTCATGTAAACCACATTAGTGGAGTGCACAAGAGCTTCGTCCAAGTAAGACATGAAATTGCAGGATGGGTGTGAACCCATATAAGGTCACAACTTGTTTTTATCTTTGGACAAATGCCCATGACATCCTCCTTGCCCATGTCAAAGCAACACCCTCGTCATAGACAAATGAAACTCCGAATGAGTCTTTGTTGTTGTCCCCTCTTGTGTGTAGTCCTCTTGGTAGAGAATTCACATGTTCATCAATTTGTTGTCTAGCCAACACAAAAAAGTCGGTGATATCACTTGTGTGTGTGCACTTGACAAAAGTACATACCCTTTAGGTGGTAAACGACATCAATGCATGTACAATGTATATTCATAATGCGCAGGTCATGTGGGCATCTTGTCATGCTTGGGCCCTACATGACGTGGAACACAATCAAGCCTTAGATGGTGCATGATGTTTTTGGGTAGAAAATAATAGCAATGGTCTTTGTATCAACCCACAACACACATGTCGTCTTCTTCGGGCTATGCATTTGCCATGCAAGTGTCCTTTGCTCCTCCTTCTCCCATGCATGCTTATTAACTAACATTTTTGGGAGACCTGTGTTGGATTATTTGTGGTGGCTTCGATGTCAACCTCATGCAACTTCATGAACAACTTGATCGCGAAGAAAAAGTTATCCATAGGTGCAACATTGTGTTACCCACACACACACATATTGCCCTTATTCCCTGTTAGTCTCATGGTATTATGAGACTAAAATTGAGTGTATTGAAGTTTTTGATTGAATTGAAGTTGGTTATGTAGTAAAAAAATTGGTTGGTCCCAATCTCGGCCTAGATAATGATTGCAGAGGTGGAGAATACCACATGTGGTCTTGTTCCATTTGCACTAGAATACCAGTCTTTGATCCCAAGTGCCTTTAGAACGCCCCATCCATCCCCCCCTTCCCCTCATTGAGAGACCTCGTCGTGGGTGTAATGTGAGAGACCTTGCCATGCTGCTCAATGTTTGGCTAAAAAGGAAGGTTGTTATCTCCCCCTTCGACAATCCCAACTCATGTAATGTGCTCCCCCCCCTTGACGTTCTCCCCCTTGGCACCCCTTTCATGCTCTTTATCCGTGTCCAATGGCGTTGATAGGCTAATGGGCATGGCAATTCCTAAAGCATAGCTAGTAAGAGATCTATCCAATCAGGTGTGGAAAGTTTGACGTTGCATGCACGTTCTCATAATTTTTACGTCTGGTAGTGTTCCTCATCATAATCATTGTATTTTTAGGTTTTACGAGTATGTTTTATAGATGCGTTCCAAACTACTATGCTCTAGCTTAGTTCACGGTGTCTTGTGTCCAAATTGTGGGAGTTAGTTATTTGAGAATATAACATTTCAAGCTATAGAATAATACGGTGAAGTTTTCACTTTTCTAATGGATGAGTTTACATAGACACCACGAAACTCTAGCCCCAATGGTTATAGCTTTTCATAAACCCTAAAATTCATTCATTTAGGAGATGACCCAACAAATTATTTTACATCTTGAATTTTTTTTTTGACCTCACATCTAACATCCAAATTGCAAGTTAAGGTGATATAATCGGGCTGAAATGAATTTACCACAAACATATAGAGGACAAGGTTAAGTCCTTCCTTTCATCCACAATGAATAAATTTATTTGATCTCCATGAAACTCATGCATTAAGAAGGTGAAAAGACAACAAACAAGTCTATAACCTGGAGTTGATTATTTTTGAACTATGCAACTGCAATAATGACCTCAAAAGTTATGGATTAGTATCATGGAGTCCAATTGCAATGAATTAGCCTCCAACCTCGTAGAAGGCTTGTGATTATAGTAAAGCCTTCATCCATGATTAAATGAATTTATATATACGCCACAAAATACCCTCTGACTAATAAGTATATGTGATTGATCGTTGAACACTACACTAAATATGATATTTAGTGTCATCAATTCTAATTGTCTTGCTCAATACTAATTGTTAACCGTGGTAGAGTGTCACCAACACTAATTGTTAACCCAACATTATCTGCCATTCCTTGTTAAAAAAAATTTAGATTATAGGTTTACAGTGTTGCAGTTATTGTCACTTACAAAGTGATTTTTCATCCAAATCTCAATCATCCATGACAATATTTCATCACAAGTTGCTGACAAGAGAAGGTAGGGTTTTGACCAATGGATGAACTCATGCATCATCCATGACCACTTATTCATAAGAAGTGTCATCCAAAAAGTGACATAAAATACCATATGACACTAAACATCATATTTAGTGTAGTGGTAGGGTATTATGATCCATATAACTTAAGTAGTGTACTGTACACTAATAAGGCCACTTCACACAAGAGACTGAGAGCCCATGACCATTACACTTCAAGCACTCTCATTGGTGGAAAAGGCGGAGCCGGTCCAAGTTTGCTTCACACTACGCTTGACGGACCAACGGAGTATGTGAATGCAAGATGGATGTAAAGTCTACATGGATTCCTACACGGCATCAAATGGATCATGATTCATGGTCACTTGGACTACTTTCTAAACCCACCTCTTGGAAGTAGGCCTAACTCAAAACCAGGAGATCATGGCACTCCGAACACTCATAACCGTTGATTTATTCTATTTTGTCATGTGTGAGGACCCGCATGAATAGAAATCCATTGAAATAGCATTTGGTTGAGGGCCCGGTCACATATGACTTCACACTACACTTGAGGGTCTATGACCACACTACATGATTTTGGAGGTGTGTTGGGACGGCCTTTGGACACTTTCTTTTGGGCTCTCGCAATTTCGTGGTCACGGCTCTTGGCTTGTGTGTGAAGTGGCCCTAAGCTCGATGTACTGCCAAACTTGCAATAGTGATGGAGTGGCATTGGGAGGCCTTTTAATACATACCACGGCCCAAGTGTACCCCAAGATAAGCACAGAAGTGCACTTTCTCGGTGGGATTCAAAAGATAGGCCAAAAGGCTTTGCCCAGGGAATGATGACGAGCCCACACCCATGCCTATTTGTATTCTATGTTTCCCATCTTGTCGAGTGACGATTCCTCCATGGAAAGGGGATTCTTGTAACTTGCTTAGCTTTTAAGACACAAGGAGGATAGTAGTACACTGTGTATGGTATATAGTGTCATGTACCCTATTTGTGAAAGTCTCAACCTAGATGCCTAGAGGTCTCAAAGTGTCACATCCACGAATTGGATTTGGGCAAACCAACCCCTATAGTCGTTCCTTGTTGGATGCCTAAACCCTAGCCTCCAAGGAACCAATGTACAGGTTGTTTCGCCCCAGCCCACTAATTGCCAATATGAAACTATCCGTTAAACATGAGTGAGTGAAAAGGTATTCACAACATGACATTTAGTGTTGGACATCGCAATACTTGAGATGATAGTTTTGTGTTTTTGTATGCAAAGGGAAGGAAGATATTATTAAGTATGTTGATGCCAAGTACCATGTGTTCATATTTTTACATGCAAGAGGCAGATATTTTCTAGCATACTAATGCCAAGTGTCATTTGCGTACACTTTCGTCAACTTGTAAACCATTCTGTAACATAGGCATACACCTCGTAATACTATGTATTGAACATACTTAACCGAGATAGTATGCACATTTTAACGCCAAGTGTCATGAGGCGGCATTAATGCTGAAGTTGTTGATCATTGGTGTAACCTAGCATACGCCTCAAAATAGGGTAAGTGACACTATTACGCATGTGGCACTAAATAGCACAAACGGTGTAGTACGATTCAATCATCGATATGTAAGTATGTTATATTACTACATCCACCACAAACCTGGGATTCGAGTGGATTCTAAATAGGTATTTGGCCAACTTCCAACATAAGGACTCGAGGCAATTCATTTGTTTAGGAGATTGTAGGAGAGAGTTACTTTTTGAGGAAGAATACAAAAGAAAACAATAGTTGTTTTGTGGGAGGTTCTTCCTCATTATTCTCACCTTGTCTCCCTTCTAGAAGAATTTTTTTTGTGTGGACTTACTTGTCTTGTTCACCTTTGTGTCACATGGTGTTGCGTGCACACTCACTCACATGGAAGTTGGTCCATTTTATTGTGAAGGTCCACAAAAGAAAAAGAACACAAGGATTTTGATGTGGTGCATTACTAAGCAACTACATGATGGTCTCTTTCTATAGAAAGAAGTTGCGATTAAAAAAACTTGACAATGTGTAACACATGTGAGAAGTTTATAGTACATAACTCGGATGCTCCCCATAAACGGGGAATCCAAGAACTAAAGAAGTATTGTGTTCATGTGATACTTGGTCCTACGTATGGAATGCAACCAAGGAGTTGCGTAATGTTATCTGGGATATGAACTCCCATGAGTGGATACTAGAAAGATGACGATCCGTGTCAAGTTTTTAGGGAGGGCATGCCTAAATAGTTATCCCACCTGAAATCAACACTTTAAAATCTTGCGTAGTAAGTACATACAATATTGATATGGAGAAAGTCCACCACGTTGGCATCATGCTCATGTGATGGGTGTGCGTATGAATCTCGGGGAGATCACTCCATTGTCAAGTTGAACACCACGTGCGAACAAAGTTTGCTACCCCTATATTACATGCCATAAATAATTTCAAATTTTATGATATTTTTTCTACATATACACAACCATTGATGGTATCTTTTGTATATTTTTTTGAAATTTTTAGTCATCTTCATTTTTGTAGCAAATTTTTTAGTTCAATTCTGCGTCATTCTAGTTAGAAACGGTATGTTTTATTAAAAAAACAAATCATCAAATTTAGTCACCATTTTTTACTATGTAACAGGTACCATTTATATCTACTCATGAAAAAAAAATTGATAAAATTGTGACCCATTTTGGTGATGCTTTTTACATTTTTTACATTTTTTACATGTAAAATGATCGCACGTGGTTGTTCAACTTTACAATGGAGTGATCTCCCCGAGGTATGAATCCAAATAAGACAAACTTTGGTGCGTTGGAATCCCCTTTCAACTGTTAACAATAATGTAATTATGCCAATCAAATAACAATATCTACACTTGGAGCTTAAAGTAGCGTCTAGGACCATTTACCTCTTAGTCCTCTATGCACTATGCAGAGTTACGCAATGCTATAACTATTTACTGGGAATGTAATATTTTACCAACCAAAGTCATTTATGTTCTATAATGTTTGAACAACCTATTGAACTTTTGTTAGTAAAAAATGAACTCATGAGTAAGACGTTCTTGCACTGTGTAATTCCAAATAGTAACACACACACACACTTTGGGAGAATTAGTGTAGATTTCATGACTTTCAGGTATCTAGTAGAATATCGTTATGTATATATATATATATATATATATATATATATATATATATCCCAAAGACATGCTCTTTGTTCATGTTTGTTTCACACTGAAGCCAGCATGTGTATCTACCCATTAATGATGTGCTCCACGACATGTAATTTTGAGTTACCGTGTTTGTGTTTGTTTGCCACATCATTCGCAATTAAACCGACACTTACATATTCATTACTAAAGGCAAACTATGAGTGACAACCAAGTCAATGTGTCCTAAGGTAACATAAGCTTTGTGAGGTATGAGTTTTCAAAAGTTTGAATGCATGTGGTGTCTCAGATTTGAGTGAGGGTGGTTTTCCACTTCACCATTTATGGTTTTTAGTGTAACATACGTTGTTTGCAAAGGGTCTAAACCAGGTGCTCAGAGGTTTCAAAGTGTCACGCCTGCTAATTGCTAATATGATTCCATTTGTCAACATAAGTAACTTCTGTAAGTGAAAAAATATGTACATATTGACATTTAGAGTATTACATTGGGGTATTTTAGATGATAGTTGTGCATTTTATTACGTAAGGGAAAGATTTTCTTGAGCATACTAATGACAGGTGTTATTTGTGTACACTTTAGTCAACTTGTAAACCATTGTGTAACATATGCATGCACCTCATGACACTATTGAACATATTCATGTCAAGATATTAGTAACCGCACTTGCACGCCAAGTGTCATGAGGTGACTCTCATGGTGAAGTTGTCAATCATCAGTGTAACCTAGCATACGCCTCAAAATAGGGTAAATGACATCATCACACATGTGACACTAAGTACCATAAATGGTGTAGCCTAGGTAATGACTGAGCCTTTGGAGTTGTTGCTATTGTGACAATTGAGCTCCAACTTCAAGATTTGTAAATGGTGGCTCTTTGTTAAGAGCATCGTCCAAAAACTTTAGCAAGGGTTGGTGGCAATGTGTGCAGAATGCGTCACCTCCAACTACAAATTTGCATGTAGCAATGGCAATTTGTTGCTGAGTATGGCACACCATTTGTACATCTAGTTCTACTTTAAATTTTCAGTGGCCTTTTCATTTGTATACACGCGAGAAAGACAATACCTCCCCCTTATCTATACGATATAAGTTGATGCCTCAAATAATGACCCTTTTCACATTCAAGTTAGTATGTACGTGACATAAAGAGTGGACCCCTTGAGATGTCATTTAGAACAACTTTGTCTTAAGAAAAAACAACTGTTTCCTTTGCAACATCTCCATCTTGACAAATCTAAGTTGTTGGCAAAGTGAGTTGTGTTTGATGCATGCCACGTGTCATGTATCATTGTTACGTGCATGAAGTGTGCCATGTGTCGTATATGGCATTGTTGCGTGCACTAGACCCGTGCAGTATGTGTGCCACGTGTCATTTGTCAAACGTGCCATGTGTCGTTGAGCACATTTTACAATAACTACTTTGCAAGATCGCCTTTCATAGAAGTCGTTATGCTAACTACTTTGCAAGATCGCCTTTCATAGAAGTTGTTATGCTAACTACTTTGCAAGATCGCCTTTCATAGAAGTCGTTATGCTAACTACACTTGCTCGTGATTGTTACTTCAAACCAGCCCCCTATAAGTTAGATATAACCTCTGCTCAATGTGAGGGATCTTAGCTCTGCACCCACTTCTCACATGACACAAAAACGTGTAGTTAGTGATGGAAATCCAAATTGTGGATGTAGCCATTTTTCTCATAATCTTTGAAGCTCATATGAACATTGTCAAAGTGAAGATCCTCTTTCTTCTTAAATGAACATCTAGGTCCTCTCAAATTGTTGATTGTTGACTTACAATGTATGACTTTAAGCACTATAGGTGTAAGTAAGTTTAAGATGAATGACCAAACCATGCCCTCCTATATGTTGAGAGCGTGCCCACCAATGCCTCGAAATACTCTTGCTATCATATGCTATGTGAGTTTTATAAGGTAAATCGACATGCTTTTCTCATCATACCTATATAAGAAAAGAAAAGAAAAACCATTGTCCACTGATTATGTATGGAGGAGCTTTCTTTGGAGGTCTTGACACGAAGATAAGCCTTTTGTAATGTAATTGATGGACAACAAACAATATTGGTCCTAAATAGAGGGATGAGCATGTAGTTACACCTAAAGGGCCTCAAACTTGATCGAGGGTAGTAATAAAATTTGAAGGGCCTACAACTTTCACACCTAGTCTTGCGGGCTGAAAGTTAGCATAGAGAAAAAAAATATTGTGGCCCATTATTTTCTACGTGCAGGCTGAGGATTACAATGTCTTATAAACCAATAAACTATTCATATTCATGTATAGAGTGATTCAACATTTATATTTGTGATAAAAATATTGGCATCATATTGATATTATCTTATCAACCCAAGGTAGCTTGCTGTTGTATAAATAATAATAATAATAATTCTATATCCTTATTTTTGAAGGTACAATATTGTGGGCTCAAAAATTGTGTGGGTCAAGAAAAGTTTCATTGGCCAAAATTATCTCTATATGACACTTTAATAGGTGTGGTGGGCATGCTCTAAGGGTAAGAGTTTTTCATCAATTCAATGATAGGCAAAGATGCTTGTGACACAATCAAAGCTCATAATATTCCTCACGAAACTTGGAAAACCAACCTTTAACACCCCTCCACATTGAGGGTTTCTTGACAATGCTTGACCACACAAACACACACATCAACTGAAAGTGTTAAACGTCTATCCTTGAATTTGAATCAATACACAGACTATAATGATCCATGCCATATATTGAGAATATAACAAAAGGAGACAAAATAATAATAATAATATTAATAACAATAATATCATCATATGCTTTGATCAAGTCATTAATAGGTTGGGCCTTGATTGTGAATCACATGTTGATGTCCTCCCTTTGGTAGTTCATTATGGTGTGGGTGGGGTTGAAGAAGGTGGTGAGCCGGATTAAGGCACTCTTGAGGAACTACCTTTGGTTCAAGGTGGAGAATGAACACAACTCATGCCTGTGTCAATTAGGATGATTACACACTTCGGAAGAAAGTTGATGCTTTGTGTCCGACACCTCCGGAGGATGCTATGAGCACGATACCGAGCAAGTGGATGATTTATGCATTCATCCCCGGCTAGTCTAATCTTCACCGTGTTTAAAGTACCACATTTCACAACTTTGTCCTTCAAATTGTGGGCATTGGGAGCCATCTGCTTTGTCATTATTTCACATGGTTGTCCCTCTAACGATGACACCAAGGTTTGGCAACACATTGCTAAGGCATGGAAGGATCTAATGGATTAGGTGATAATGATTCATCCATCTTCTCGACACCCTCTGACTCAATCTTTGGTTGACTATGGATTACCAAGGTCTAAACTCTAGTATCATTCATAACATTATTCAGATCCATAACAATGTTATGTGGGACTAACAGTATTCCACGTAGTATTCCCGGGTATTCCCCACTGTCAGCCATAGACCCTCACCCTTTTGCGTCGGTGGTCCGGGTGGGAATCTATGGCTCACATGTCTTTGTAGCTCTCAGCCGAGGAACTCATGCTCATACTCCAATGAATTCAAATGTAAAGCATACTCTTTTTATTAAACCCCACAGGGCATGAGTATTGAAAAATACTTATGCCTTGTAATGATCATTCCACACACCCACATTAACATCCTCTTTCCTTCCTAATCTCCTATGTAATGTGTGTGCAATTGACTAACTAATCTAACTCCTAGAGCCTTAATTCAACCCAACACTTTAGAGGTTCATTAACCTTCCTCACCATAACCCTTCACTAATCTAATCCCCCACCCTCTTAATTGGCTGGAGCCTCCACTTCACAACTAACAGTCCAATCCCAAGCCGCACATTCCCCTTGGGGACCCAGAGTTCGGCTTAGGGCACCCTGACCCGCCCAGGGCCTTGCATTCACCCTTAGAACCCCTGAGTCCACTTAGAATCTCTCAAACTTGGTTTTACGCCCTTGGCTCAGAACCCGAGTTCAAAAGTCGACTTCGGTGCCGTTGGCTCAGAAATGCCACCTCCGAGCCCAACTTCCAAATCATTCCGAATTAGGCTTCAGTGCCGCAAGATCAACACCCACATCAGAACAGACTTGATGCGCCCTGAATCAGGTTGCTTCCCCTGACTAGCCTCCACAATCAGATGTCAATGTTCACGCCGCTAGCTTGAATCCCATATCAGGGATCAATCTTCGGAACAGCTGCTTCAAAATCCCCCTCCTGGCTTCGGATGAGAAACCTCTCTGACTCTTGTCGACCCTGGCTAAAATCCAACTTTTGAATCAAAATTCAGTTGCTCAGATTGAACTGCCACACCCCCTAAGAATCGAACCAAAGAGCAATGCGGTTGGTTTCAAATCCCAGTTTAGGATTCACTTTAAATCACCCCAGAATCGCCTCGAGCTGCTGGCCTCGAGCCTCGAAGCCCCTTCCTCTTACCTTCCCACACACATTCCAACAGAGAATTTACCGAGGTAGGGCTCCCCTGCCGCGAGAGAGCCCCCTGCTTCCCGACTGCCACACCTGAGAATCCCTCCCACCGAACTGAGTGACCCCCCTGGCTCCCAGATCCGGGATTCCAGCATCTTACCCATTCGGAAGTAACAACCTCACCCTTTAATGAACCCCCTCAATGCCCAAAACGAACACCCCCACCTCAGAATTAAGATGGTAATCAAGTCCTAATGTGCCCATAAGTTGGCACAAGCCCTTTTAGCAAAAGCATCCCTAACACCTAAACACACCAACTACTTGTTTTTGGTTTTCTCTTCGTCTTTATA
Organism: Polytrichum formosum; assembly: GCA_964035585.1. Classification (NCBI taxonomy): domain Eukaryota; kingdom Viridiplantae; phylum Streptophyta; class Polytrichopsida; order Polytrichales; family Polytrichaceae; genus Polytrichum; species Polytrichum formosum. The sequence continues at coordinate 21,036,464 of OZ037935.1, read as the reverse complement.
ACACACAGTTACACCACTCGACTTTTAACTAACTTAAATCATTTCCAATCTCCCATGTCCTCAAACTTCTAACCAACCCAAACAAAATTGCAATTCCTTGTGCCTGGATACTTTTAAGGTTAACTCAAATTGTGAGCACTTAATTGGGCTCACACCCACATTCAGACTGAATGTGGGGAATATCCGGGAATACTATGTGGAATACTGTCAGTCCCACATAACATTGTTATGGATCTGAATAATGTTATGTTATGTTATGTTATGGACAGAGCCTTTGTTATGTACAAGAAAGGATTAAAGAATCATATTTAGAATATTTAGGATCCAGGTCACAATGATTTCCTTGCCCATAAAGAAAGTTGCTCGCATTAAGTTGCTCCTTTACAAAAACTTGTCAAGATTCTTGGGCTATATTGTTGGGACACTATGTGATTTTCAAAGTTAAGATGCTTGGAGAAGTGGATGTTGCTCATGCTTCCAAGAAGTGGGCGGGCCGGGCTAGTATAGCTTGGCCTCTGATCCCATCTCAGTGTGGGTTGTGAAAGCATGACGCATGTCTAATTTCCAGTTTGGACAGGTTTATCATAGTGCCAACTTCATGGGTTGTAACTTGGGATTTTCACTTGGGATTCAATACGTCACTCTCTCCGAGGTGCGGCCAAATTTGGTGAATGCTTTGTCGCTGGTGGGATTTCAAGGGTTGGATGACTCAGATTTGGGTGGACATGCTGACTGGTGGAACTGCTAGAGACTTAGAGTAGAGGCACCCATAACCGACCGCTTAAGAGACTTTGTGCCAGATCTGGAGAAGTATGAGGTGGCGCAATTTTTCCCATGTAGGAAGATAAAAATCAAGAGGATTGTAAAATTTCCGGTAATTTTATTCTTCAATTTTTGAAGCCAAGAGTTGGCCCAAACATATTACCAATGTCTAGAGTCTGTCATAACCGCTCATTTGACCACTTCATTCCTCCTCGTTTTTAGCACTCAGAACCAAGACATATGTCATGGCCCTATTGATTCCAGCCTAGTCAAAATTCCGGTACCCTATAGACTGTCGAATGGGGTCGCGATTGGGAATATGCGCCTCAACTATACTTCACTTTATTCTTTGGGAAACTCAATGAGCCTTTAGTTTGATCCAGCCTGGTCCAAAGGTGGTGGTCGGACATATCCTTTTTCCTGATACTTGGCTGAGCTGGGGCAGAGGTGGATCGCAAAAGAAATGTGAGCTTACTAAATCAATTGCCTACAAGTGAAAACTCTATTCCATCCTCGATCCCTCCCAGATGGACTGTGGTTTGGCTAAGAAAGAAGTCACTTTCCCTTTGGTTGGCTCTTCAGCAAGCATTAGCGGTTAACAAATGACAGGGACAAATCACGTCGAGGTGGCTATGAGTGCATAACATTATTGAGATCCATAACAATGTCATGTGGGACTGACATTATTCCATGGAATATTCTCAAATTCAGTCCGAATTGTGGGAATATTCAAGAATATTTTGTGGAATACTATTAGTCCCACAAAACATTGTTATGGATCTCAATAATGTTATGTGGCCCCTATTATGGTCTGCTGAGTTTTGGAATCGATGAAACATCGTTTTTCGGTTGTCCTCTGGTGCAATATGTTTGAAGGTATGATGTTAATATTATTTGGTGATTCTTTGTTAAACATGCTAACCTTGGTCCTAGGAGGTGCTTCTCTTGCTCCAATGTCTTTTGGATAAAATTCTTGACAAATCTCTCAACAAATTCCGCTAGGTTTTTCTTCTTCTCAAGGGGTGGCTTGCTTTGGATCACTGTAGGCTGATAGCATGTTGGGCGGAAAATAATTTAAAAAAATCAACCGTAAATTTTTGGGAAATTAACAAGTCAAATGGCTTGCATGGAAGGGAATATAATAATAAAAATATAAATATTAGGAAATTTCTCAACACTCAATAATCTCTCATCCTTGTCAATGGGATGAAACATATGACTAATTTGCCATGCTTGCAAATTCTTAAACAACCTTTATTGAACATGAGCACAAAACGATAGAAACGACTATTCACAACCCTAATTAGCACACTACAAAGGCTTAAATTAGAATCTAAAGGTTAACATTGCATACTTAGCCGCCATGAATGAAAAATAAGCTACAATACATGGCTTTGTATGTAGGACATGTTATGTGCCTAACTAAATAAGTAAAAATGTATACATATTTGCCTAATTTTTCAAAATATTTTTACGGACCACCTAAGCCTCTTTTTTTTAAATTAATTAATTATTGGACATCTTCTGCCCAACATGCTAACAACCTATGGTATTTGGTGTCAACAAGATAATTATTCTTAATGCACAAAATGGTTAGTTGGGAGTTTTTTAATGATTTTGGTAGGATTAGGTGGCAAAGGATGCCTCAACATTAAGCTAAAGCTCCTCATGTTACCTAACAAGGTATGTTGAATGAGTTTGATGCAATTTTGTGTGTCCAAAACCTTATTGCTACTAGAAGCAAGTTAGTGGTCACTTGGAAAGTTGGGTCACGGGTGGGCATTGCTACTTGATTCCCCTTGGGGTCCCGTGATGGGAGTTTTTGCTTCATGGTTGCATTGATAGTTTTCTCTTGCAACTGAACATGATCAATTTGTACCAAAAAGTAAACCCTAAGATTGGCATAGAGTAAGCCTAATGTAACTGTTTTGTATAGATGTGTTTATTTGTGAGACGGGTATGACAACTATACGTAGTTGGAACTACAACCCTAGTTTTTTTTTGAAGGAATTCTATGTTCATATTATAAAATTGCCCTACATATGTGTACTTTTCATAGTTCAAATTTGTGATGAAACCAATATCTCTCAACTTAGAAAGAAAAGAAAAGAAAAAGGAACATCGATGTTTTTACATTGACATGTGATGTCCGTGCACCGGCTCCTTCCCATGTCTGCATGGGCATGGGAGCGGAGGTGGCATAGTGCCTATTTTCATTGGTTGTCGTGTGGTTAGTGTTAGGTCTATGTGTTCTATGTTAGTTTCCAATTTTAACATTATTGGGTAGTTTAATCGAGTGGGACCAGGGCATGTTTCTTTTCTAATTTCCTTTTGTTTAGAATATTGTGTGTTAAGTATGATTGGTTAGAAGGATTCCATTAGTTTATGGATTTTTTGGAGTTCGGGATATGTAGGTCTTCAAGGTGTTTAGTAGTTGTTGTGTGGATAGTGCCTCGTATTGCTACCATGATTATAATGGGTGGTGGTACTATCCACCCTAGTAGGGATAAGAGTGGGTGTAGAATAACATATTTATCTATTTTTTGTATGTAGCTTCAGTGGGGAATTTATCATTGTAGTAAGTGCATTCAAATATTTGTATTTTGAGGTTTGCGCTGGGTGTGAAGGGTGGTTTAGTTGTAGGTGGGGCTCCTAAGAGACATAGTGTATTTGGTCAAAGTCGGCTTGGGCAATTACATCTTGGTAGGTAACATTTGCATGAGAATACCCATGAGGGGATGGTGTTGTCAGGTGTGTGGTCCTTCGTTTTGCTTGCATTTATTAGGGTAAAGCATTGAGTTGTGGGGTGGGAAAGCAATGTGTTTGCTAGTGTGTGTATTGATTTATTGTCTTTACATATTGGGGATATGTCTTGTTTAATCCTTCCTTACCACGACCAATTTCCCTCAAATCTGCCCAAAAAATGTGTCGTCAATTTCAACGACCCTAGCTGAAGATCTAAAGTTTTTTGACAAATCCAACCATATAGATGTTTGTAGGTTAGATATGACTACTCACTTTCCAAATTTTAAACATTGAAGTTTTGTCATGTAGGAGATTATAATAGGAATGTCAATAGTGGTCTTGAGGGGCAACATTTTAGAAATTAAATCGGGGTTGGTTTTTTGATTGAAACTCCACTCAAATCTTCCCCAAATGAAATAAATTTTACCCTCATTCAAAACAGAGGCAATATCCCTACTCAAATAAACTCACAAATCTTAAAACATTAGTTTGAGATTTTTTAGGGAAATCTTTGCAATTTGAAGCAGTGTTGCCACAATAATGCACCTTCCACATGGATTTACACCCACCAACACATGTCCAACTAAATATCCCAACGGTAGATGTTTAAGATATGTTGTGTTTGAGTGTCATACAATTTTTTAGATTGATTGGGAATCATTTGAACATAAAGATCAACAAAACACATGTTTAGAATATGTTGCCCTTAAACCACGGAGGTGATAAATGTCAAGTAGGCGTTCATGGACTGCTCCCATTGTAAACCAGTTGAGAGCATACTCCCATATTTGAATTAATCTAAAAATAGATAAATATGTTGAATCAAAATTATTCACGTGCCAAGACATAGCAA